>CM073473.1:5923333-6546666 GCA_037074535.1 Gleditsia sinensis
AAGTAAATTACACAAAGGTCTGGAGATTTTGCTAAAATCTTTGATGAATCTGCGATAAAACCCTGCATGGCCTAAAAAAGCACGTACCTCTTTCACTATCCGGGGAGGTGGAAGACTGGAAATCAATTTAATTTTAGCCTTATCTACCTCAATACCTTGATGTGAAACAACATGCCCCAAAACAATTCCTTTCTTAACCATAAAATGGCATTTTTTCCAGTTCAAAATAAGGTTCTTTTCTTTACACCTAATTTAGACTAGTCTTAAATGATGTAAACATTCCTCAAAACTAGACCCATGTACAGAAAAATCATCCATGAATACTTCCAGAAATCGTTCTACCATGTCAGAGAATATGCTTGTCATGCAATGCTGAAATGTGGCAGGTGCATTGCACAATCCAAATGGCATTCTACGATAGACAAATGTTCCAAAAGGACAAGTGAAGCTAGTTTTCTCTTGATCTTTAGGTGCAATAAGAATTTGATTGTACCCAGAGTATCCATCAAGAAAACAGTAATACGCATGTCCAGCCAATCTCTCTAGCATTTGATCTATGAAAGCAAGTGGGAAATTGTCTTTCCTTGTGACAGCATTCAACTTACGGTAGTCAATACAAACACGCCACCCAGTTTGCATTCTAGTGGGTATTAATTCATTCTCCTCATTTTTTACGACAGTAATGCCAGACTTCTTGGGGACTACCTGAACAGGACTAACCTATACACTATCAGAAATTGGATAAATGACACCCACATCAAGAAGTTTAATTACCTCAGCTCTCACAACCTCCTTCATGTTTGGATTCAAACGTCTTTGTGGCTCTCTTGAGGTTTTGGCATTGTCCTCCAAATGTATTCGGTGCATGCAGATTGATGGGCTGATACCTTTAATGTCTACTATTGTCCAACCTATGGCTTCATTATGTTCACTAAGGACTTTTATCAGTTCAACTTCATGTTTACTATTTAAATCAGATGCTATGATCACAGGCAAGGTCTCAGAAGGTCCTAAGAACACATACTTCAGAGTAAGGGTGAGCATAACCCGCTCAATCTATTAGAACCCATTTAAACCCGAGTGAAAATGAGTGTATCGGGTAAATTAAATCGGGTTAATGGGTTTAATCGGGTGAATATTTTGAAAAAATTCGGATTTATCAGTTCGGATTGGGTTTGGAATATTCAACCCGAATGTAACCGACCCGACCGACAATATATATAAAAAGCTTGGCATTTGTATATGTGTGGTAGATGTGTCCGAGTGGTAAGACAAGATTTTTCTGACATGGGAGACCCGGGTTCGAGTCCTTTAGCTGCGTCAAGTTTACTATTTTTTTAAAAAGAAAAACATTAAACGACGTCGTTTTCCCCTTTCTATATAACATACTAAACCCTAATTTGCCTCATTCATCTTTTCTTGGCTTCCACAGCTTCTCTTTGGCTTTTCGCAGCGCCAACCCTGTCTCTCCCCTTCTCTCAACTTCGTGCAACTTCTGGTCTGGTCATCCTCTCATCTTCGCGGCAAGGCAAGAACCGTCATCTCATCTCTCACACCCTTGGCCTTTGGCTGTCTCGTGGTCTCATCGTAGCTCTCATCTCTCACTCCTGGTGTTCTTCATGTTTTCTTCTCCAGCGATGACGTTTTGTTCCGTTTTCTTCCTGGACGTTCTTGATCTGTTGCTCGGTTTACAATCCATGGCCGCATGGTGTTCTTCCTGCTTCATCTCCTGCAACAGAGCATGGAGATTTTTGGTTTGCGTTGTAAGATTCATTCATTTCATGGGTATCCTTATTTTGCTTTTCCAAATTTGTTTATGCATTTACTTTCTTCTCCAAATCTATTGATTCATTTGCTATCTTTTCCAAATTTGTTGATGCGTTGGTTGATGTGCTTGGTTTGAACAACCCAAACTACGGGTGACCCGTGACCCAATTGAAATTCGAAGAATCCAATCAAACCTGAAATTTTCAGATTATTTGAGATTGCGGGCGGATTCGGATTGGATTTTTGCAACCCGATCAGTGTACGATCGGATGAAATTTATATCTAAATCCGACCCAATCCGACCCATGCTCACCCCTACTTCAGAGAATCAGGTAGAGGTTTTAATTCTAACTGGGGGGTTTCTCTATGGAAGGTAGTAGGACAGACTCAGAAGGTGTAAGTGTTTCGGTTTTGGCTCTCCACTTATTGGTTTTCATCAATGGAATAGTTTCTAACAGAGAATTTATCTCACCAACTAAACAATCCTCATTTATGTCCATATTGAAGTGGGCCAAACATTCTTCCAAAGGGTCATCCCCAAAAGGACTCAAAAATGAGTCATAGACAATACTCTCAATCATGTTGACCTCACAAACATCACCAGTGTCCACAGGTTGATGAAATACATTAAAGACATTCAATTCAACTGTCATATTTCTAAAAGACAGATTTAAGATACCATTATGGCAATTGATGATTGCATTAGATGTTGCCAAGAATGGTCTACCTAGAATGACAAGTATTTGTGTATCCACATTCTCAACAGGTTCAGTATCAAGAACAATAAAATCTACCGGAAAGTAGAATTTATCAACTTTTATGACAACATCCTCTATGACACCTTTAACAATTTTTGTTGACCTATCTGCTAATTGAAGGGTCACTGATGTAGATTTCAGCTTTCCTAACCCAAATTTTTCATACACAGAGTAAGGCAACAAATTCACACTTGCTCTTAGATCAAGTAAAGCTCAGTTAATCTCATGGTCACCGATAACACAAGAAATTGTAGGACAACCAGGATCTTTGTACTTGATGGGAGTTTTTTGTTGAATTATAGAGCTTACTTGTTCAGTTAAGAATGCCTTTTTTGGAACATTGGTTTTCCTTTTCACCGTGCAAAGATCTTTCAAGAATTTTGAGTAAGCGGGTACTTATTTGATAGCATCCAGAAAAGAATTTTGAGTAAGAATGGTCTACCTAGAATGACAAGTATTTGAGTAAGTTTTGCAATCTCACTTTTCTTTTTGCTTGAGTCATTATTTTGGGTTTCATGTTGACTCTGTTCTTCATTTTCTGGTATGTGAACATGATTATCAATGACTTTTCCAGATCTAAGGATTGTTACAGACTTTACTTCTTCATTAGGCTTTTTTGATGATCCTACTTCAAATTGACCCTTAGGATTAGGAACAGGTTGACTGGGAAATTTTCCTTTTTCTCTCTCTCCTACAACATTAGCTATTTGACCCAATTGTGTTTCAAACTTTGAAATAGCTTGAGTGTGAGATTGTAAAACTTGTTGGGTCAACTGTATGAACTATTGCAATGTATCATCCAAAGAAGGTTTTCTTTGTTGTGATACCCCGAAAGGAGGAGTATGTTGAGAAACTTGAGGGTATGAATTGGGAGGGGCAAATTGTTGCCCACCTTGACTCATTGAAGCCTGATTTTATCTTCATGAAAAATTTGGATGATTTCTCCAATTTGGGTTGTATGTTGGTGCAAATGGACTATCTGATGATTTTTCATAAGACTAGAGGGAATTAACCTGCTCAGAGAATGCTTCTTGGTAAGCTGGTATGGATGGACAAGATTGTGCAATGTGAGATGTACTAGAACATAAAGCACATGCTTCATTCCTAGTATTGGTAGAAGAGTTCAGAGTATAGCTTAAATTCAAAGCTTCTACCTTTCTAGTAAGATTGGCCAAGGCAACTCTCACATATGTATCATTACTTACTTCATAAATTCCTCCTCTCTTTGTGGTTTGAGACTTTTTATCCATTGGATCAATGCAATTCCAATGTTGAGAGTTTTCTGATAGAGACTCTAAGGATGCCCAAGCTTCAGCCTCATTTAACTGTAGAAATTTTCCACCATGCATACTTTGAATCATTTGACGGTTTGATGGAATCAAACCATCATAAAAATATTTTACGAGTCTCCAAGTTTCAAAACCATGATGAGGACACTTCAAAAGAAGGTCATTAAATCTTTCCCAACACTCAAAAAATTGTTCACCCTCTTTTTAAAAAAAATCAGAGATTTCTCTCCTAAGGGCATCAGTTTTAGACATGGGAAAAAATTTGGCCAGAAACTTATTTACTAATTGATTCTAACTAGCAATAGTTCCTGTAAGAAGAGAATTCAACCAGGCTTTAGCTTTATCTTTTAATGAAAATGGAAACATTCTAAGCCTGATTGATTCATCATTGAAATTTTGAAACCGGAATGTCGAGCAAATTTCCAAAAACTCTTTAATATGCATGTATGGGTTTTCCCTCTCTAATTCGTAAAATGATGGCAACAGTTGGATTATGGCTGGTTTAAACTCAAAGTGAGTTGCATTAGTTTGTGGTAACACTATACAAGATGGAGTACTAGCTATGACAGGTGAGAAATATTCCATAAGGGTTTTCTCATGTACAACTTGTTCTTCTATTTTTGATGCTGTCCCAACAAAGTCTAATGTTTCAATGTTAAAATGAATGGGTGATCCTAAACTTTTTCTAACCAAACGCTGATATTTATCACGTTTCCAAGCACGCATAAACTAAAAGAAAAACTATAAACAAGTGTTTCTAATGACACACAATATAATTACGAACAAAATGAGAATACAATAAAGAAATTACACAAAAAAAATTTCTTTTTTTTTCTTAACAAAAAAAATTCTAAACTATAACTAGTGGAAGAATTATACTTACCTAGATTTACTTAGCTTTTCCATGAATAAGGTTCCAATTGAAAAATGTATTACTTTGAGCTCACTTTTGTTTATACATGAATTATATTTACCTCCTTTTACACCATTAATACATGTTTGTAAAATGGATTCAAGTATACGTTGTGCCAATTATTATATTGTCTTCCATAAATCAAGATTGATTCAAGAATTTATTCTGCCAAAAATTGTCTACAATGTATAAAGGTTCACACCTTACAATATTAGAATAAAAAGAGGTACGAAGAAGAAACATAACAAGAGATAGGTGGCCAGGCCAACCATAAACATACTAAGAGATAGGCGGTTTGATAGAACCAGCCAATAAGATGACAAGAGATAAGAAGAAACAAAATAAGCACAATAACATAATATAACAAGAAATAGGCGGTTTAGTAAAACCAACCAATAAAAATAATAAGAAATCGGCGGTCTGATAAAACCAGCCATTAAGGAGTAATATGAGAAAAGAAATAAGAAGGTAAATACAACGTCAAAGATAAACATTAAGATTAAGAGTTAGATTAATTATTATTCTCACATCAAGAGTTTCACCCTTTACCTTAGCATAAGGAGATTAGTTCTCCATATTCAAATTAAGAAAGCAAAAACGAAGATGAACAAGCATGATGATATTATGAAAGGATAACAAAGTATCTAAAGAAATAAGAACATTACAATACTAAAAACTGAAATTAATGGTCTCAAAATTACACTCTCTTCAGCTAATTTTCGACTCCCCTTTAGCTCACAAGACCCCTCTATTTATAGATACAACTAATGAGGTAAGTGACAAAGCAAGTTGCACTAAAGTTGGCAGGTTGGATTCCACTATGTCCACCGAAAGTGATCATGATATTCCTCCTTGATAGCCACCGAATTTGCCCTCTATGTGAAAAGTAAAGTTTTAGGTAATCGTGTCGGTTATCTATCTACCAAATTTCGTGTACATTGACTACGTATTTTATGAGATACGGCCCAAATACTATAGAAAGGTTAGGCTGGACTGCAACAGCAATCAGATTTTATTCTAGCCCAATTTTTGCCCTTTTACCTTTGAAATTAGCTGATCACATAAACCTAAAAGTTGTATAAAATTGTGTCCTCTATTCACTTACCAAATTTCACATATATTGGATATGTAATTTATTATTTATGATTAAAATACCGAAGTAAGGTCGGGCAGAAAAATAAACAGCACACAGATTTTCCACATTTGAGGTTCCTTGAATCTTATATGGTCATAAATCAAGATTAAATATATCCATTAGGATGCGTCTCAAGAGTCAAAAAGATAATGCTCCGTACTCAGTCATCCTTAATGAATTCATTTTTACCGCTTGATCTATAAACATAATTCCTAAAAAACAATTTAGTTTTGATTTCTTCAATTGAGTCAATTTTCTATTTTTTTTAATCTGTAGAAGTTGCATAAAACTAAAGATAAATATGAAAAATAAGTGCTTAAACATGACAAAGAATTAAGATGAAAGTATTCAATTCATGGTTACAAAACTCACTCATCAGTTAATCTCATAAACCCTGTATGATTTTGATTCTTCATCACTACTAATTTTATCAGCAACATATTTATCAAAATTCACTAACTCTTCTTAACACATTCTAAATAGCTTTCGAGTGTAAAGTGTTGATGCTTCAGCTTCCATAGGATACATAGTTTTCAATACTGACTTAGAATTAATGGTCTTGAAATTATTTTCTCTTTTCTTATTATATCGAGAATCAAGTGCTTTATCGTATTGAGTAGCAAAATTGCTAATAGGTGTACTTGAATGCAAGTAGTCTTTGAAAAATTTATTAAGACTCGCACCTCTTTGTGTTGTTGACATTCCAACACAAAATGATTGACGTATAAAGGCTGTCACATGTTGGTGTTTTAATTAAAACTCGCAAGTGTGTGAATTTATTGGATTATAAATTTAGTGGTATATAAGATCAATCCCACGAAGATTGTCAATTAAGAGAAAATTTAATTTAGGTCCAAAATAAATATTTCTAACTTAATTGCCAGAATATTTGTTTTGTAAGAAGAATATTGAACAAAATATACAAAGAACTAAAATATTAAAATTAAATAAGAATATATTCAAAGTAAAGAAACATGTTAAGGTTAGGGGATCCACTTTTGGTATATCAAATAAAAATAAATTTTAATTCTTTTATTACTCAAATGGAATCCTTACATAAATAAGATTCCATTCGGAAAATATATTACCTTAAATTCACTTTAGTTTACATATGAAGTGTATTTGTCTTCTTTTTATTGTATTACTAATAATAAAAAAATTCTTGTAAAATGGATTCAAGTATATACCTACCAATCATTATATTGTCTACAATAAATTAAAAATAATTCAAGCATTTATTGTGCCAAAGATTGTCTATAATGTATCAAAATTCACACTTTACAAAATTAAAAATAAAAATATGTAAAAGAAAAAATATAATAACAGATAAATAGCAGATTCAATAATAATAATATAAAGTAGACGATAAAATTAACTATTAAAAAATAAAATAATAATAATAATAATAACAGAGAGGCGGCAAAGCCTCCTCTCAGAATAAAAATAACAATGTATCAAAATTCACACTTTACAAAATTAAAAATAAAAATATGTAAAAGAAAAAAATATAATAACAGATAAATAGTAGATTCAATAATAATAATATAAAGTAGACGATAAAATTAACTATTAAAAAATAAAATAATAATAATAATAACAAAGAGGCGGCAAAGTCTCCTCTCAGAATAAAAATAACAAGAAAATAACAATAGAGGGGCGACAAAGCCGTCCTCTAAAAAAGAAAATAAATAACAGAGGGGTTATAAAACCATCATCTAAGAAAATAAATAATAGAGAGGCGACAAAACCATCATTTAATAAAGAAAATAAACAACAGAAGGACGACAAAGCCATCATCTAAGAAAAAAATAACAAGAAAATAAATAACAAAATGGCGACAAATCCATATTCTAAAAAGGAAAATAATAAGAAAATAAATAATATAGAAGAAAGATTGGTCATGTATTTTGTGATTTATGGCCAAAATACTAGAGTAAGGTCAGACTGGACTGCAACAACAAATATATTCTCTTCTAAATTAATTTTGACTCTTTTAATGTCCAAATTTGCTAACCACGTGAATATTAAAGTTGTAGATAATTATGTTAGCTACTCACCCACTAAATTTTGTATGTATTGAATATGTATTTTCTGAAATAAGGCATAAATACTATAGTAAGGTTGGGCTGGACTACACTAGTAAACATATTTTTTTTCTAACCCAATTTTTGGCCCTTTGGATTTTTGAATTTGCTAACCACATAAACATGAAAATTGTATGAAATTGTTTCAAATATTCATACATCAAATTTCATACGTATCGTATACGTATTTTATGAGATACAGTCAAAATACTACAATAAAATCAAGTTGAAAAGCAAGCAACAAATAGATTTTTAAGATTAGGTGTTCAGCCTTAAATTTTTATGTTTCAATTTTTTTAAAAATATGGTCATAAATTAAGATTGAATTGATGCATATATCCATTAGGATGTGTTTTAAGAATCAAAAAGATAATACTCCTTACTCAGCCATCCTTAATGAATTTATTTTATCTTCTTAATTTATAGACATCATTTCTAAAAAATCACAATCTAGTTTTGATTCCTCCAATTGAGTCTATTTTTTATTCTTCTCTCCATCTGTAAAAGAAGCACAAAACTAAAGATAAGATAAAATAAATGCTTAAATATGATAAAAATATAAGATAAAAGTGTTTAATTTATGGTTATAAAAATATTCATCAACACATATTTTTCCCTCAAAGAATATATTTTGTTGAGCCACTCAACTCCATTCAATTTATATGTATTAATAATCATCCACCATGATTCTTCAAATTCATCAGGAGTCAAAGATTGGTGTATACACTTGCTAAAATGATTTTTGAAATCCCTATGTTGATGATTTACATGACTTAAAATTTCAAATTTTTTTTTTTAATATACCACATGCAAAAATGATGAATAGTATTTGGTAACACCTATCAACAGCTTTTGTCATAGTTATATCTTGATTAGTAATTATGGTTTTTCGATCAACTCCAAACATTACTTCAAGCCATATTCTCAACAACCAAACAAATGTTTCTTTAGTTTCATCCCATAATAATGCACGCCCATAAAGAACCGTTTGAAAATGGTGATTAACTCATCAAAAGGTACAAAAGGTAGCTTATATTTATTTGTCAAAGTATGTAGGATCAAAAGCAACCACATCCTCAAAATGTTTATATGCTAGCCTTGATCTAGCATTTGCCTAAAAGCAATTTGCCAAATGATCATCCACATCTGTTTGAATAGTATAATAAAATCCTGAATTTTTTTATTGACATTGATGAAAGTAATCAAACATCACTTGTGCATCTCCTTTTTCTAAATATTTTTTCTTTTTTGAGCCCAAATAGTTGAAAACATCCCGTTCAGTCATGTTGATATTATCAATACCCCCAGATTCAATCACAAACATAGATTCAATTTTATTTGGATGAACTCTTGATTCATCTAACACGTCTATTGTGCTCAATAATAAATCTAGTGACCTCCCACCTGTTTTCTCCTCTCTTTGATACAAGTAACATTGCTTTATAGCCACATTTTATTTCATCATTGGATCTAAAACCTCTTTCTTCCCTTTCCAAATATTTCCTTTCACATGAACCTTCCTTCGAACACATAAATTTTTGTGCAATTAGAGCACCATCTGATCTTAATTTGTATTGACATTTTCTATGTGTACCAAAGCCTTTGTATTTAACATAATTTTTATAATATAATTGAGCTTCTTCTATTGACAAAAATTTCGTCCCCATGAATGGCTCAATAGGTGCATCAATAACTATATTTATTTCCTCATTAAACTTTTCAATCACATTATCATCCCTACTTCTACTAATATGTTTGGTTGTTTTAAAATCTAAATTCTCACCAAATTCATGACTTTCAATAGCCTCAAGGCTCTTAACAACCTCAAAAATGTTATTTTGCATGACAACCTAAAGGAATCAGAATATATAAATTTATCTTAGTTTATTGGAAATTTTCAATTAATATAAAAAATCTAATCTAATTGAAATTAAAAAGAACTAACATTTGCGTAGTTTACTAATTTGCTACGTTAAGGCACCCCACGGTTGCATTTTTAACTCTTTATTTTTTTTATAGAGAATTTGACTTTTCTAACCAACATCTTTCTTCTCTCTTTCGCCTTTTGCGTTAAGTTTTTAATTTCATAGACAATGGTAGGCACTTAATATTATACATTTACTAATGAATATGATTGAAATAATGAGAAAGAATAACAAGTAACAACTAAAGAAAAATAAAGAATCGGCAAGCAAGCAAACACATAACAATGAGAAAAAAGAGAAACATGCGCTGGTTTAGTTTGCAAAGAATAGGAAAGGTCAAAAATTACCATCCTTTACTTGAATATTAAAAATTAATTATGACCAAATGAGAGAGATAAAAAGCAAGACACTTAGTGTTGTTATTTTAATTAAAACTCGCAAGCGCACGAATATATTAGAATATAGATTTAGTGGTATGCAAAGTCAATACTACAAAGATTGTCAATTGAGAGAAAATTTAATTTAAATCCAAAATAAATATTTTTAACTTAGTTGCCATAATATTTATTTTGTGAGAAGAAAATTGAATAAAGTATGTGTTGTTGTTTTAATTAAAAATCGCAAGTGCACGAATTTATTGAAATATAGATTTAGTGGTATACAAGGTCGATTCCATGAGAATTGCCAATTGAAAAAAAAATTTAATTTAAATCCAAAATAAATATTTCTAACCTAGTTGTTAGAATGTTTGTTTTGTGAGAAAACTATTAAACAAAGTATGCAAAGAATTAAAATATTAAAATTAAATAGGAATGTATTCAAAGTAAAAAAAACATGTTAAGGTTAGGGGATTCAAAATAAATATGTTTAACTCTTTTATTACTTAAATAGAATCCTCACATAAATAAGGTTCCATTCGGAAGATATGTTACATTAAATGCACTTTGGTTTACAGATAAAGTGTATTTGCCTTCTTTTTATTATATTACTAATAATAAATAACTTTTATAAAATATATTTAAATATATACCGTGCCAATCATTATATTGTCTACAATAAATCAAGAATGATTCAAGCATTTATTGTGTCAAAAATTGTCTACAATGTATCAAGATTCGTACTTTATAAAATTAAAAATGAAATATGTAAAAAGAAGAAAAACATAACAGAAAGGTGACATAGTTAATAATAACATAGAGGTAACAAAACCATTATGTAAGAAAATAAATAACAAAAAAATAAATAACAGAGATGCGACATAGTTGTCCTCTCAGAAAGTAAATAACAAGAAAATAATAACAGAGAAAATAAATAATAGAGAGACAACAAAATCATCCTCAAAAAAATAAATAATAAAAGAAGAAAAAATAAATAACAGAGAGCCAACAAAGTTAGCATCTAAGAAAGTAAATAACAAAAAAATAAATAAAAGAGAGGCGGCATAGTTGTCCTCTCAGAAGGTAAATAACAAAAAAAATAATAAAGAAAATAAATAACAGAAGGGCAAGAAAGCTATTCTCTAAAAAAGTAAATAGCAAGAAAATAAATAATAAAAAGGTAGAAAATAAATAACAGAGGGGCAACAAAGCCATCCTCTAAGAAAGAAAATAACAAGAAAATAAATACAACATCAAATATAAACATTAAAATTAATAGTTAAATAAATTATTATTTTCATACCAAGAGTTTCATCTTTTCACCTTAACATTAGAAAATTAGTTCTCCATAATCAATGTAAGAAAGCAAAATGAAAGATGAAGAAACACAAGAAAATTAATGAAAGAAAGTAAAGATACAAAATGTATAAAGAAAGAAAAATATTACAAACATTTAAAACTCCAACAAAAAAATTTCAAACTCACTCTTTAGCCTTTCTCCTCTCTCTTTAGCTCATAAGATGTCCCTATTTATAGACAAAATAAGGGAAGTAGGTGACAAAAATGGTGGGTAGCAAATTGCACTAAAGTTGACAAGTTATATTGCATTATGTGTCCTAAAAGTCATCATAATATATTTCCTAGATAGATATCGAACCTACAAATCCCATCAACATAAAAATTGTAGATATTTTCATTATCTTTCTAACTATATAAGGTAGAGCAAAATTGGCCACGTATTTTGTGATTTATGGGAAAAATACGGGAGCAATGCCAAACTTAACTGCAACAGTAAACATTATCTTTTCTAACCCAATTTTGGCCTTTTTATTGTTTGAATTTTTTGATTATTTGAACATGAAAGTTGTATCAAATTATATATTCTATTCACCCACCAAATTTTGTATCCATTAAATATGTGTTGTTAAAAATATGGCCCAAGTACTACAGTGAGGTTAGGCTGAACTACAATAGTAAACAAGTTCTGTTCTAGCCTAATTTTGACCCTTTGAATGTTTGAATTTGCTGATCACATAAATATAAAAGTTGTATGAAATTATATCAGCTATTCATTTATCAAATTTAGTACATAATATATACGTATTTTTTGAGATATGGCCAAAATACTGTAATAAGATCAAGTTAAAAAGTAAGTAGCAAATAATTTTTTAACATTGGGTGTTCTGCCTTGAATTTTTATGTTTCAATTCTTTTAAAAATGTGATCATAAATCAAGATTGAATTGATGCATATATCCATTAGAATGTGTCTCACAAGTCAAAAAGATAATACTCCTTATTCAGTCTTCCTTAATGAATTTATTTTGTCCGCTTGATTTATAGACATCATTTTCAAAGAATCGCAATTTAGTTTTGATTCCTCCAATTGAATCCATTTTCTATTATTTTTTTCATCTATAAAAAATACACAAAATCAAAGATAAATAAGGGAGATAAATGCTTAATTAAGGCAAAAAGATAAAATAAAAATATTTAATTTATAAGTATAAAACTCACTCATTAGTATGCAAAGAACTAAAATACTGAAATTAAATAGAAATGTATTCAAAGTAAATAGACATGCACTCTTGGTATATCAAATAAAATTTTAACTCTTTTATTACTCAAATAGAATCTTCACATAAATGAGGTTCAATTCGAAAGATTTGTTACATTAAACTCTCTTTGATTTACAGATGAAGTGTATTTGCCTTCTTTTTATTATATTACTAATAATAAAATAACTCTTGTAAAATATATTCAAGTATACACCGTGCCAATCATTATATTGTCTACAATAAATTAAGAATGATTCAAGCATTTATTATGTTAAATATTGTCTACAATGTATCAAGATTCATACTTTACAAAATTAAAAATGAAAAAATGTAAAAAAGAAAAGAAAAATATAACAATAAATAGGTGATAGAGTCAATAATAAAAATATAAAATACGTGGTAAAATTAACTATTAAAAAAATAAAATAACAAAAAGATAACAACAGAAGAGCGACAAAACCATCCTCTAAAAAAAGAAAATAACAATAAAATAATAACAAAAAGAATAACAATAGAGGGGCAACAATGCCATCTTTTAAGAAAGAAAATAACAACAGATAGGCGATAAAGCCATCCTCTAAGAAAAAAAATAACAAGAGAGAAGAAACAAAGTCATCTTTCAAGAAAGAAAATAATAACAGATAAGTAGCATAGCTACCCCATAGAAGGAAAATAACAACAAAGGGGTGACAAAAAATCCTCTTAAAAAAACAACAGATGGACAACAAAACCATTCTTTAAGAAAGAAAATAATAACAAAGAGGAAGTATAACCATCTTCTCAAAAGGAAAATAACAACAGAGGGACAACAAAACCATCCTCTAAGAAAGAAGTAACATAAACAAAATACAACATCAAATATAAAAATTGAAATTAAGAGTTAGATAAATTATTATTTTCATACCAAGAGTTTCACCCCTTTTATCTTAGCATTATAAGGTTAATTCTCCATAATTAAGATAAGAAAGAAAAATGAATGATGAAAAAATACGATAATATTATAAATAAAAAAAGTAAAGATACAAAATGTCTAAAAAGAGAAAATTATTACATGCACTTAGAACTCCAACAAAACTTTTTCAAATTCACTCTCTAGCCTTTCTCTCCCATCTCTAGCTCACAAGATGTCTCTATTTATAGACACAACAGAAGAGTATGTGACAAAAATGGTAGGTAGCAAATTGCACTAAAGTTGATAAGTTGTGTTGTATTATATGCACTAACAGTAATCATGAGATTTATTCTTGATATCCACTAAATCTACTCATCTCATAAATAAAAAAGTTGTATATATTTTCATTATCTTTCCAGCCATATAAATTTTGGACAAATTGGATATGCAATTTATGAATTATGGCCAAAATACTGGAGGAAAGTCAGGTTGGACTATAATAGCAAATATGTTCTCTTCTAGACCAATTTTGGCCCTTTTAGTGTCTAAATTTGTTAACCACATGAAAATAAAAATTACAGAAAATTGCTACAGAGTATCTTCCAAAAAAAGTTTTCTTTGTTGTAGTACCCTAAAAGGAGGAGCATGTTGAGAAACTGGAAGGTATGAATTGGCAGCAACAAGTTTTTGTCCAACTTGATTCATTGATGGTTAATTTTGTCTCCATGAGAAGTTTGGATGATTCCTCTAATTTGGATTATATGTAGGTACAAATGAGCTATTTTATGACTTTTCATAAGATTGAAAAGAATTAACTTGTTAGAGAATGCATCTTGGTAAGCTGGTATGGATGGACAAGATTATGCAATGTGAGACGTACTAAAACATAAGACACATGCCTCTATCATAGTATTTGTAAAAGGGTTTAGATTGTGGTTTAAAGTTAAAATTTCTATCTTTTTAGTCAAGATAGTTAAAGCAATTCTCACATCTATGTCATCACTTATTTCGTAAATTTCTCCCTTTTTTGTGTTTGAGACTTCTTATTCTTGAGATCTATACAGTTTCAATGTTGAGAATTTTCAGATAAAGATCATAAGAATTTCCAAGCTTCTTCCTCATTCAATTGTAAAAATCTCTCACCATGCATGTTTTAGATCATTTGACTGTTTAATAAAGTTAAACCATTATAAAAATATTTCACCAATCTCCAAGTTTCAAAACCATGATGAAGACATTTCAAAAGAAGATCATTAAATCTTTCCCAACATTCTAAAAGTTGTTCATCATCTTTTTGGCAAATTATAAATTTCTCTTTTAAAGGCATCAGTTTTAGACATAGAAATTTTTTTTGCTAGAAACTTATTAATTAATTGGTTCCAATTAATAATAATTCTTGTAGGAAGGGAGTTTAACCGAGTTTTAGCTTTAACTTTCAATGAAAATGGAAACAATCTAAGCCTGATTGATTAATCATTGAAATTATGGAAGCAAAATGTTGAATAAATTTCAAGAAATTCTTTCACATGCAAGTATGGATCTTCTCTTTCCAAATTATAAAATGATGGTAAAAGTTTGAGTATGGCTGGTTTTAATTCAAAATGGGTTGCAGTAGTTTGTGGCAAAACTATGCAGGATGGAGTATTAGCTATGATAGATGAGAAGTATTCCATAAGAGTTTTCTCATGCACACTTGTTCTTCCATTTTTAATGGTGATCTAACAAAATCTAATGTCTCTATTGTATAATCAATTGTTAACCCTAAACTTTTTCTAACTAACCGCTTATCTTTATCACGTTTCCAAGCACACATAAACTTAAAAAATTATAAACAAGTATTTCTAATAGCACACAATATAAACAAAAAGAAAATACAACAAAAAGACAAAAAAATTACAAAATTATGCAACAAAAAATATTTTTTGTGTGTGTTAGTAATAATGGGTAATATTCAATTAGTAGATTTTTAAGAAAGTGTGGAGTAGTCACAATAGTTTCACTTAAAATTCATACTCCTTAGATGCCTTTAACTTTGTTGATAGAATCAACTAATTTTATACGCCTAAATTACTGTACCAATTTTCAAGAAATAATTCTTAAAAAATATTTTTAAACAAAAAAATAAAAAAAATTCTAAATTATAACTAGTGAAAAATTTATACTTACTTGAATCCAAATAGTTTTTCTGTCGCAATCCCCGACAACAGCGCAAAAAACTTGTTTTAATTAAAACTCATAAGTGCATGAATCTATTAGAGTATAGATTTAGTGGTATGCAAGGTCGATCTCACAAGGATTGCCAATTGAGAAAAAAATTCTAATTTAGATCCGAAATAAATAATTTTAACCTAATTGCCAAGATATTGTTTTGTGAGAAGAACATTTAATAAAGTATACAAAGAATTAATATACTAAAATTAAATAAAAATATATTTAAAGTAAAGAAACATACTAAGGTCAGAGGATCCACTCTTGGTATATCAAATAAAGATAAATTTAACTATTTTTTACTCAATTAAAATTCGTACATGAATAAGGTTCTAATTGGAAGATATGTTAATTTAATCTCACTTTTTTTATACATAAATTATATTTACCTCCTTTTTATTGTATTATTAATATCTAAAATATTCTTGTAAAATGGATTTAATTCAAGCATATATTGTGCTAATTGTCATATTGTCTACAATATATCAAGATTCATACTTCACAAGATTATAAATACAAAGATGTAAATAGATTCAAGTGTACATTGTGCCAATCATTATATTTTCTCCGAAAAATCAAGATTGATTCAAATATTTATTGTGTCAAAAATTGTCTATAATATATCAAAATTTATATTTTACAATATTTAAATATGCAAAAAAATAAGAAAGGTAAAAAACTAATTAACATAACGAAATAAAATAGATAGTAAAGTCAAACATTAAAAAATAAAAATAAAAAGTAGGTGGCAAAGTCAACTATTAACAAATAAAAATAAGAAATAGGCGGCAAAGTTAGCCATTAAACAACAAGAAGAAGTAGGTGGTACAGTCAGCCATTAAAACATGACAAAAAAATGAGGTAAATATAATATCAAATATAAACATTAAAATTAAAAGTTAAATGAATTATTATTCTCATACCAAAAGTTTCACCCTTTCACCTTAGCATTAAGAGATTAGTTCTCCATAATCAAAGTAAGAAAGCAGAACAAAATATGAAGAAACATGATAATATTATGAAAGAAAGTAAAAATACAAAATGTCTAACAAGAGATGAACATTACAAGCACTCATAACTCTAACCAAAGCTTTCCCAAGCTCTCTCTAAATTCCTCAACTCACTCCTCAAGCCCTCTATTTATAGATACAATTAAGTGTGGCAGGCGTGGTAATTGTCAAAATTGTTAGGTAGAAAGTTGTATAAAGTTAACAATTTGAATTCCATCATGTGTACCGAAATAAAATCTTGAAATCCATCAAATTTTTTGACCCCATAAATATGAAAATTGTAGAAAATTTCCTTATCTTTCCAGCCATATAAATTATGGACAAATTGGATACGTATTTTGTGACTTATGGTCAAAATACTATAGTAAAGTCGGGCTGGACTGCAAGTCTGCAACAATAGATAGTTTCTCTTCTAACCCACTTTTAGCCCTTTAAATGTCCGAATTTACTGACCACCTGATCATGAAAGTTGTACCCAATTGTATTAGCTACTCATCTACCAAATTTTAAATATATTGAATATGTATTTTCTGATATATGGCCTAAATACTGCGTCAAAATTGGGCTGGACTGTAAACAACAAATATATTTTCAACATTGGGGGTTTTGCCTTGAATCTTTATATTTTAGTTCTTTTGAAAATGTGGTCATAAATTATGATTAAATTCGTGTATATATCTATTAGGATGTATCTCAGAAATCAATAAGATAATGCTTCTTACTCAGTCATCCTCAATGAATTTATTTTATCTGCTTAATTTATAGACATTATTATCAAAAACTACAATTTAACTCTGATTCCTTCAATTAAGTTCATTTTTTATTCTTCTCTCCATCTATAAAAAATACACAAAATTAAAGATAAATAAGGAAGATATATGCTTAATTATGGCAAAAAGATAAGATAAAAATATTTAATTTATGAGTATAAAACTCACTCATCATACCCTCAGAAGAAAAATAACAAAAAAATAACAACAGAGTGACGATAAAGCCATTCTCTTAGAAAGAATTAACATAAGAAAATAAATGAAAAGATAAATACAACATCAAATAAAAACATTGAAATTAAGAGTTAGATAAATTGTTATTTTCATACCAAAATTTTCACCCTTTAACCTTAGCATTATGAGGTTAGTTCTCCATAATCAAGGTAAGAAATAAAAATGAAGGATGAAGAAGCATGATAATATTATGAAAGAAAGTAAAGATACAAAAATGTTTAAAGAGAAAAAAACATTACAATACTTAAAACTCCAACAAATTTTTTTCAAATTTACTCTCCATCCTTTCTCTCCTTTCTCTAGCTCACAAGATGTCCCTATTTATAGACAAAACAAGAGGGTAGGTGACAAAAATGGTTAGTAGCAAATTGCACTCAAGTTGTGTTGTACTATGTGCACAAAAGGTAATCATGAGATTTCTTCTTGATATCCACCGAATCTGCTAATCTCATCAACATAAAAGTTATATATGTTTTTATTATCTTTCCAACCATAAAATGTTGGATAAATTGAATACGTAATTTATGAATTATGGCTACAGTACTAGAGCAAGATCAAGCTAGATTGTAACAGCGAATATGTTCTATTCTAACCTAATTTTGACCCTTTTAATGTCTAAATTTACTGTCTATATGAACGTAAAAGTTGTAGAATATTGTGTCAGCTACTCACATACCAAATTTTGTATGCATTGAACATGTATTTTCTAAAATAGAACCCAAATACTACAGTAAAGTTGGTCTGAACTACAATAGTAAACTAATTCTTTTCTAACCAAATTTTTTTTACCTTTTGAATGTCTAAATTTGTTAACCACATAAATATGAAATTTATATGAAATTGTGTCAACTATCCATCTACCAAATTTCATACATATTGTATACGTATTTTTTGAAATACGACCTAAACACTGTAGTAAGATCAAGTTGAAAAACAAGCAGCAAACATATTTTTAACATTGGATGTTCTGCCTTGAATCTTTATGTTCCAATTCTTTTAGAAATGAGGTCATAAATCAAGATTGAATTGATGCATATATCTATTAAGATGTGTCTCAGGAGTCAAAAAGATAATACTCCTTACTCAGTCATCCTTAATAAATTTATTTTATCTACTTAATTTATAGACATCATTATCAAAGAATCACAATTTAATTTTGATTCTTCCAATTGATTCAATTTTCTATTCTTCTCTCTAACTGTAAAAGATGTACAAAACTAAAAATAAGTACAAAAATAAATACTTAAATATAACAAAAAGATAAGATGAAAATTTTTAATTTATATATAAAACTTACTCATCACTTAGTTGAAGTATAATTGAATACCATGTCTTCTTCCATTCAATTCCACATAATTACAATATTTATTTAAACATTCATGACCAAACAACACTATATATAAACGAAAGTACCTTGAGCAAGTAAACGTTTGTTTCATCATCAATTATTAATGTTGTTAGTTTTTTAAAAAAAATAAAAATTTTCAGTTATCACATTCTGGTGCCCTATTGATGGAGATTTAAACTCAATCAGTGATTGTAATATCGACTCTAAATAGCACCACTCCATGAGCTCAGCCCCACATAGTCAACTCTTCATCATTTCTAACCACTCCTCTCTAGCCACGTCTATCCTACTAACTCTTTTTATTTATTTTAAATTATATCCATTCTCTTCGATATGGATACGGATCCTTTGCTGTGCCTTGTGGCACAACATGCCATGCTGTGCTCAAAGCGCAGCGTTTCAGTAAAATAAAAGGCTATGTTTTAAATACAACACGCTATACCATTCACTAATTGAACCATCAATCAACTTATTAAAGTAATCTTTGGACTGATTATTTCACCAGGCGACTAATCCAGTCACTTGTATTAGAAAATTTTTCAACCACCAGTCAACTGGTCGATTGGTTGCCCACCTGGTTCAGCTACATCAGTTCCCTAGAAAATCCCTTGGGCATACTCTGCAGGGACGGATCTACATGCAAAGGTGTGGGGACAATTGCCCCCACAAGAATTTTTTTTTAAATTAATATATGTAGTAATTTTTTTTCTCTTCACAAAAATTTAGATATTGCCCCTACAAAAATAATTTGTTTTAATAAAAATTATTTCTTGCCCCTACTAACTAAAATTTTTGAATCCGCCCTTGATACTCTGCACACACTTCTTTTACTTTGTGGTCTATATTTTCTCAGTTAATGCTATGTAAAACAGAGCCCAAAATTCAACACTCCAAAAATATTACACATTTGTAAGTTGAATGGCATGTAAAGAATAAAGCTTTGATGCGTGAGATATCTTCCCAAACCGTAACATCAAAATACTGTATGTATGAACAAAGTGAGAGAGCAAGAAATTCCTTATTACTCATTGTTTCAGCATACCTTATACACACACACTTTCCTAACTCCCACGCTCTCCTTCCCCTGTTTCTTTTTCTCTCCCTCCATCATATACTATTTCATACCGTGAAGAAATTGACAAACTAGCAAAAGTGGAAGCACGCTAATCTCTTATCCCCAACATCACAAAAACCAATTTCAATCAAATTGATTTCAAAACTCACAGACACAGGTAAGAAAAGGAAGCAAGTTGTCGTTATTCTTCGACACTTCTCTCACATGGTTTCTGAGCAATCAAACAAAAACACAGTGAAGCTAGAATATGATAAAAATTATTAATTGGTCACGCTCCCGACGCAGAAGCCCTGTCTGCTGCGTTTCGCATCTTTGGAGGAACCAAAACACGAAAGAAAACAACCCATCCCAGATCTCTTTTGGTTTCAGTGTCCGTGAGCAATGCCTCAAATTTAGTAGAAGAAGCTTTTGCTAATGGGTTTCTTCACAGTATGAAATAGTACATGTTGGAGGGAGAGAGAAAGAAACAGGGGAAGGAGAGCGTGGGGGGAGAGCGTGGGGGTTAGGAAAGTGTCTGTGTACAAGGTGTGCTGGAACAATGAGTAATAATGAATTGTTGTCTCTCTCTCTGTGTTCATAAATACAGTATTTTGATGTTACGGTTTGGGAAGATATCTCACGCATCAAAGCTTTATTCTTTACATGCCATTCAACTTAGAAATGTGTAATATTTTTGGAGTGTTGAATTAGGGCCTCTGTTTTACGTAGCATAAATTTGGAAAATATAGGCCACAAAGTAGAAGAAGTGTGTGGAGATTGTGCCCAGGGGATTTTCCAAGCAACTGATGTAGCTGAACCAAGTGGGCAACCAGTCGATCAGTTGACTGGTGGTCAGAAAATTTTTTAATACAAGTGACTGGATCAGTCGCCTGGTGAAACAGTTAGTACACTAATTACTTTAATAAGTCGATTGATGGTCCCATAAGTGAATGGTATAGCATGCTGTATTTAAAACGCAGCATTTTGTTTTACTGAAATGCTACTCTTCGAGTACAGCACGGGCAACTGATGTAGCTGAACTAGATGGGCAACCAGTCGATCAGTTGACTGGTGGTCAAATTTTTTTTTAATACAAGTGACTGGATCAGTTGCTTGATGAAACAATTAATACACTAATTACTTTAATAAGTCGATTGATGGTCCCATGAGAGAATGGTGTAACGTGCTGTATTTAAGACGCAGCGTTTTGTTTTACTAAAATGCTACGCTTCGAGTACAGCACGGCATGCTGTGACACAAGACACATCAAAGGATCTGTGTCCCCTCGAGACATTCGACACTATTAAGGCCTTTATGTGTGGCGAAGGCACTTCTAAACCCTTTCAACATTTTTAAAAAGGTGCAAGAATTGTATGTGCTCCTCGTACTGAGAGATTATAATTTTATGAAAAATTATTGCAATCGACCATATGTTAATTGAAGTAATGAAATTATATGGTTCAAAACTTATTGTATTAATTATAATTAAATGCAATCATTCCCCAATAAAATAATATTACTTATGACTTATTGTGATGGGCATATGCTGGCCAGCGTTATGGAAGTCGATCCCAAGATCATTCATCCTTTTTTAAAAAAAAATTCATTTCAATCTTAATTATAACTACTAGGGAAAATCTCCAAGTTGGCGTCCTTAATTAGCGATGACTATTTGTCCTAATTTCTAAATGTGTTGGCCCTTAGCAATGGGAGAAACTGATTTAGTAAAATAAAATTGAATTGTCAAATAATTAACCCATTCTCAACTTTCAAACCTCCGTTTGCAGTAAATGCGTTCAACTTCTTAACGAATAGTGCATTTATTGGATATCTGTGGCATTCAAATTTCAATTGCTCCCAAAATTAACAAAAAACACAAAATAGAAGTCGGATATAAGCCGGAATCGGATTACGGAGTTAATTATGATACAAAAGAAGCAAAGCAAGATATCAAAACTTAGAAAAAGTACAAAATTTGGGATGTGGCGGAATTGTTGTGATCTATATATAATTAAACTAATTGAAGATGGAAAGGGAGTGGGACGAGGATCATTCAAATAGATCATCGCAACATTCTTCAACTTCTTCTTCAGTAATGGTTTCTAAATCAGGAGCACGTGAGATTTTAGTGAGGGAAATCACAAGAGCAGGTGCGAAATCAACCCAAGATTCCAGATAGTTGATTTGCTTTGCCATGCCACCAACGCAGAGTTTGATTTGCTTGGCAGAGACTTGAGAAAATCCGAAGGAAGAGTGTGTAATGTTTGATGTTGGTGCTCTGAGACTGAGGAAAGTCTCTTTGGTTGCTCTGTTTTTATAAGAGTGGTTGGTCCAGTGATGGGAGAAGTAGCTTATTACCCTACTCAAAAAGTAAAGACATGTGAAAAATATTGTACAAGGCTTCCACTAAATTATTGAGCCAAATCCCCTCATCCCATCACTTCTCACCAACACCAAACGTGTTTCTAGTTCCTACAAACAACACTCCAATAATTGGTCCATGGTAGCCCCACTTTCAATTCTCAATCATTTTTGGGTTGCTTTAAAGCATACCCATCCAACCCTCCATTTTAAACCAAATTTATATTGTTTATACAAAACATGACATGATGGACAATAAAATTTTCCTCTAAATTGAATCCCTTTTGTCTTCATTTAATTTCTTCTTCTTTTTTGTAATTATCTTTATTATTCTTAGCGGCTTCTATCTTTTGACATTTTCAGTTGTTAGGTTCGTTAATGAACGCAGGCTAAGGCTGAAGAAAGGGTAGTCGGTAGTGTGTAGCATGACAATACAAACTTTTTACTGGATTAGGATTGACAATATGCCATACGTGAAAATTGTGGAGCTTTAACAATGGCAGCAGAATATTTGAATCTACTTATAATTTATTTCCAAACAATTGGAAACTACTCTTCCCACCTTCTAGGTGAGCTACGTGTACCCTTCATCAGCTTCCTGCCCATCATGGCAACTAACTCCGTCAACGTCAATAACTTTTCAATTTTCACCTAATGAAATCAACTTTGCTTTTTTCTTTCTTTTTAAAACTCCTTTTTCTCAGCGTGATTTAATGCAAAGTTAAAGTGACAATCTTTAAATGAATAATACAAAAAATTAACCTTTCTCAAACTCTTCATAAAATTAATTTTTCTCTAGACAGGTGTTTTCTTCTTTAAAAAAAACAATTTTTTGCTAAATTTAATTATATATACCTGTTAATTTAATAGACAAATTAAAGATACGTGTAGATTGAAAAAGTATTTTTTTACTTTTATTTTTAATTTTTCATATTTATAAAAATTACGTTATAATATTGAAAATTAAAAAAAAATACTTTTTTATATTTTCAGAATTTTATAAAATTTAAAAAAGATTTCTTAAAAATAAAAAAATATTAATTAAACACATTTTTATAATTATTTTATATTTTTAATAAAAATAAAAATTGAAATACCAAATATAATGCACGTGGAGAAATGCAAACTAGCATTCTTGGAGGATCTGTTAAATTGTGAAGGGTGTAATCGAAACTCCTCGTAAGATGTCCCAATATGAATCTCCAGTACACTATTAAGCAGCTCCTTGTTCATAAACAAGGTGATTCCAATTTCTAAACTCCAATATATTATGAGTAATTAATAATTGGGCCACAGATTTAATTAACCAAACTTTGTAGGATCAAAGCACTAACTAAAAAAGAAAAAGTCTTATTCAAAATTTGCTACATGACATAATCCAATATTCCAAACCACCAATGAGCAGGCTATAACTGATCATCATCGTATTCCTCGGCAGCTTCTTCAGCGATGGTCTCTAAAGCAGGTGAATTCGAAGGCTTCGATGGCAAAATTACAGGTGGCGGGGCCACCTCCATCCACCAACTTAGTTTGGTAATTGCCTTTGCCATTCACCAATGAGCTAGCTTCCAAGTCGAAAGATTTTCTCTGTTGCTGCTACGCCAAGAAAGAGGAGACAGCGAGTGATGTTTATTCAGAAAACAACTCTTCTGGGTGTCGTTGATGAGAGATTCAGAAGTCTGCAAAGGCTATTTATAAAGGGAGTGGAAGGAAGCAGGAAGGTGGGAGAGATATTTGAGGTAGAAAAAGACATAACTAGGATGCAAATGTAGACGGTAATGAGGGAATACACGTGGAGAATCAAAAGTGATTCTTGACAGATTCTTGAGAAGGTCCGACATGGCAAACCTCGAAAGGAAAGTTCCAGAAATTGTAGGGCGAACATTGAAGTGATACCACAAACGTGTGCAATTCATAATTCATGGGCGGTAACCCAGGCTTAAATATAGCCCTTTCCGCTGAATTCCCCGTTTGAGAGGGTATCTCAAACAAGGGGCAGGGCAGGGGACCGCTATTTTCTCTTCTCCGTTAAAATAGTGCTCCTAATCCTATATACCCGAGACCCAGTAGTAGTCATGGCTTCCAGAAGGACCATCACATAATTTACAACATATTTAAGGGAAAGTATATATGAAAGCTAAAGATCGGTATTACAGAGCTTACGGTTTATATTTACAAAAGCAATATAAAAAATTCCAAAATGTATATTAAGTTATAATAACTCCATATTGAGATAATAAAGAGAATGATTATAGTAGAAATTAGTAGTAATTTAGATATGATTAAGTGTTATTATGTCTTTCCATTTGTTTTCTCCTTAAGTTTCTCTGTTTTAAATTTTTAATTCTCGAGGGGCACCATGAGATAATAAAAGATAAAACATGCATGATTCTATCAGAGGGATGAAGCGAGGCAGTCGATTAGCTAAAAGGTCGTTTCATTGTACGAGAAGTCTTACTAGTACTGAGAGACTTGCGATAACATACACAACATGATAACCCAGCCAAAATCATGAACATAGTGTGAAGTGGTTTTTTTTAAGTAATTTCATTTGTTCTTTTCCTTTCTTTTTTTTCGGGTTGTCGAAGATCAACAAACAATCCCGGTGTTTATTGGACGAATAATATCGATTGACTATATCTACCGATGATTGAACAGAACCATAGAAGATTCATACCCAAAAATTAAATCTTTAGAGGTGTCTTGCAGGGGATTTTATTTTAGATTTCTGATAATGTTAATTTAGGAATTTAAAATTGTTGTGTTTAATTTTAAAATTTTAAAATAAAATTTTAAATAATTTTTTAAGATAAATTCTCACAAAAAATATTCTCACAAATTTTTCATAGTGATAAGAATGTTTTTATAAAGTAAAATGATAATTTTATATTTATATTTAATTATTATATTCATCCCTTTAATTTTATTTTGTAAAGTGAGATGAAATTTTAAAAAAAATATACAAAAAATTTTTAAAATATTATTTAAAAATTTCTAATGATTTTAAAAATTAATCAACCACAATATATATACTTTTAAAAATTATCATTCCTATAAATTATATTTCTCATTATTCACAGAAACCCTGTACAAAATATATTACCACATAACGCCCCTTATATTTACAATTCATTCCATATTGTTAAACAGAAAAAGAAAAAGAAAAACTTTAAACTTTGGTATCAAATGACATTAAAGAAAAATTTTGATGATCAGCAGAGGGACTAGCTCCTTTTTCCGGTTTTTTTTTTTGGGGGGGGGGGGGGGGGGGGTGTTGAAGACTAACTCCGATTTTTAATTACTTCAATGTCAGTTGGAATTATGTTCATTGTAAAAGTAATTCCACCCCAAATATTATCAGAATCTACCAAATACGTGAAGAATCAACAATATGTGATTTTTAATACTTTGTGATGCCAAGGCCAAAATTGACGAATATTGGAAACTACAAATAAAATTGAAATATTCCCACTCCATTCCAATCATAAACTGATAATTTCAAGTTATTTATCCAGATTTTAAAGGCATTTGTAATGAATTACCGGACGCTTGTGCAAGAACTTAACTGGAAAATCGCAACACAGCATTTTTGTTCCTCATTAGTTGATAGATTTCAGCAATATCTTAACCAGGAATGAAGAAACAAACATGTAAATGCAGGGGCTTGATTCCATTTCTCCTTGAACATGTACCACTATCAACTCAATAACTGATCTATACTTTGAGAAATACTACCATTTAATCTCAATATCAAGGATTATGCTTGCAGACTTCAACGTTACATCCTCCGTTCCCCAACATTGCAACTATTATTTTTCTGAAAACAGGCCGCTCTTAAAAAAAGAAGAAAACTTCTGGAATATATTCAGAAAAACATGAAACTTCTTTTCAGAAAAAAAAAATATAAATGCTCAAAAAAGATAAAACTCAGGTGAAATTACTGAAATAGAATCAATCTTGAGGAATTTCAACGTCTCCGTCAGCTATCTCCTGCTGCAGATCCTTGGGGTCCTTCCCATCCACCGTACACCCAACAGATACGCAAGTGCCGAGAATCTCCTTAACCGTTCCAGACAAATCCTTGGCCATGGATCTAGGCCGCATAACCTTGGCGATCTCGATCACATCGTCAAGAGAGATGTTCCCATTGTGTTTAATGTTCTTGGTTTTCTTACGGTCTCTTTCCGGCTCCTTCAGGGCCTTGATAACCAACGCAGCGGCCGACGGCACCACCGATACCTTAGCTTGCCGGTTCTGGACGGTAAGCTTTACAGTCACTCGGAGACCCTTCCAATCTTTTGCGGTCTCTTTGGCTATGTCTTCACCGATTTTCTTTGGAGAAAGACCCAGGGGACCGATCTTCGGAGCGAGGGAACTAGCCGCACCCACCTCACCACCCGTGACTCGGACATACACGTCCACGACTTGGGAAGGATCCAACTTTGGTGGCATTTCTTCGGCGGCGGCTGCTAAGTCGACTTAAGTGTTGTCCGAATTAGGGTTTTACAGAAACACTGAGGTTCAGTCAAGGGAAAAAACGCAAGGGCTGGAGCTTTGGATTATATAGAAGGGTTTTGATCGAAATGACCAGCATATCCTTGGGTTTGGTCTAGGGTAGAGCCAGAGGGCCTAATAATTTATAGGAAGGCCCTGTGAGCCCATATCGAAAGTTCTTAGACTCAACTATGAAATAGTACCCAGTCCAAAAAAAAAAAACAATGAAATAGTACCGGTCCAAAAACAAAACTATGAAATAGTAAAATGAGAAGAATCAAAGACAAGGCTTTCATCCCCAAAAGAAGTAAAAAAATAAAGATATTTCCTAAAAGTCAGTTGAATTATTAGTGTTCCTAGATATGTTTTTCTTTTTTGCGAACTACAACTAAAATGCACGTTAGGAAAAAAGTAGAAATTATGGGCACTTTTGTTTCCGCATACCTTGGAAGAGAGAAAGGAGAGGTAATTGGATAGAGCAAAGGTAGGTTTGCTACTTTTAAAGCACGTGATTCACAAGGATGATTAATATATATCAGTGAAGAGGGCATTACGAGGATTGATTCATTATATTTTATATGTAGGCTTCCTCGTTCGTGGTAATGACTTCAGTTTTACATACCCCTCCCTTTCTAAATAAATTTAATTAACCTCTCCATCTCTTATGCAGCTCAAGTTTTCCCATCCTTCTGCTTCTTTTTTTTTTGTCTTTCTCCTTGTCATATATTTATTGGCACTTGGCAGCACGATTTTCTCTGGCTGCAGCTCGTTGGTGGAAAGCTTTCGACTTGTGAGTTATGACGGGACATCTCTGTTTTTTTTCCATTAAGAAAAAAAAAGAGTAAACAGCATAACTGTTGCTGATTATTTTGCAGTAACCTATGAAAGTAAGACAACTAAAGACAACTAACCTCAATCTTTTGGTGATTATAGTTGGAGAGTAGTTCATACTATTTCAATGCAATTAATTAATGCAAGTGTGAAAGAATTGAAGTAGTCCGTTCTCTGCCATTCACGACTTTACTCCGCCTCAATCAACCATGCGCCCCACCCTCGTACGGTACGGCACAATCACCACCTCTCCCACGACGTGTCAAGATATTGCCATTCCTGAACGGTGATGGCCCGTGGAGCCCATGCCTTCACCCGCCTTTGCCTTAACTGCTATCCTCGCCTTTCCATGCCCACAAGAATCAAGATACGTCCCATTGGCCCACGTGTCAATTGGTAATTAATTCTTATTTCTTCACTCACTCTACAGAGTTTAGGCTTTATCCATTACAACCAAAGCGCTATAAATAAATAAAGCGACTACTCGAGAGATGCAAAATGGAAACACAACCCAACCAAGGAGAAAGAAGCAAAACACCCTAACTGACCTCTCTCTCTGATCAATGGCCTCGAGGAAAGCCTTCCTTCCCAAACCCACTTACATATTTCCACCCACCTCAGACACCCATTTCGACCCTAAATCCGCAGAGGATATCTCGGATTTGGATGAAGCTGACCTATGGAACGTCTCCAGTAACGCTAACCCGGTAAGAGAGGACAAGAAGGCGCTGCCCGCTTCTCGATTGGCTTTGAAGAGAGCATCCAGAAAGGTGGATGCAGGTGGCAGAGTAGGCCCAGTGGCCTCTGCATCATTGCCTGTCAATATACCTGACTGGTCGAAAATTTTGAAGCAGGATTATGAAGAGAATCGAAAGAGGCCGGAGAGTGATGACGATGAGGGTCATAACGATGGAGGGATTAAGATACCTCCGCATGAGTATCTCGCCAGGACCAGAGGGGTTTCTTTGTCTGTGCAGGAAGGGATTGGGAGGACTCTCAAGGGGAGGGACTTGCGCCGGGTCAGAAATGCTATTTGGAAGAAAGTTGGGTTTGAAGATTAGTGTAGAATAGAGTGATTAGAGAATAGGGATATGGATCGGATTCCAAAAGTTTTGGCCATTTTGATGTTGGCGATAGAGTCAGATTAATGACTGCTAGCTACCTCTATGCTCTGTTCTTGTTGGACCTTCTCTTTTTGTTTCGTCCTTCTGGTTGACTGACTAGTTTATGCAATCTTTTATGTTGACTTGTTGTTAAGTAGATGAGCTTCCTTGATTTTGGGTGTCTAGAGTTTTAGAATAAGGATTACCCATGCTTGTAACTGACTCTTAGCTCTAATATGGGAAACGTTTTTATATGATGATCTTTGTGGGTTCATTCGCGGCCATATTCCTTTGTTCTTCTTTCTCCACTAATTCCCCAGGTTAAAAAGATGAGAAAGCTATCTGGTATTAAAATGTAAACAATTAAATTAAGAAGACAGAACATAATATTTGATGGCAGTTCCTAATAACTGATAACAAGGAAAGAAATTCAAATACTAGACGAAATAAGCAAGGGAGACGTAATTGGAGTCCATAGGTTGGTGGTTAAGGTACTAGTTGGTGAGAAAGGTATAGCCTAGCTACAACATGTCTTTGAGTAAAATTCATGAATTGGTTTTCTCTCTCTGTTATCATTTACACACCAACCGTTGCTAGTTAACTCTTTTCCATGCCCACCAAGAACAAAACTTTCGCCTTTTGTCTTCATTGTGTAGCTATCATCATGTTAATATACAAGGCTGCTTTTCAAACTGCAGAAGTTGTGATCAATTTTTAGCTAAAGTTCAAAGTTAGCAGTGGCAGATAGCTATTATTTGAGCTTGACAAGAGAAATAACTTGGGATTGGAGAATGACAACGAAGTAGTTAATTTGACAGCAAAGAAATCATTATTAAATTAGTCATGGATCAAACAAGGGGCGCAGCTACCTGATTCATTCCTACGGTTTTATTTGGGTATGCATGTTGCCTTTGTTATTCCACCAACTTAGTTTCAACATAAAAATATTATGATTAAACTTTAGACACACACCAATCCTTATTTTCAGCTTTATCCGCAAATAAAAGAGCTTTTCTGGGGTCATGAGAATATACCTTAATATCAACCAGCAGAATCGGATGTGGTTTTGTTAAATAATGGGCTATAGACAAAGTAAACTCGTGCATATGAATTCGGCACTAGATGCTTCAACTCAACTCTCTAGAACAGCTTTCATGTCCTTTCTTTTTCACTTTATGCTGACTCGTGAGGAATCAAAACCTAAAGCCCGTAATTTTTGTTTTTTGGACAACTGAAATACCACATTCATATAGAATAAAAAATTATATCAAGCGTTAAATTCAATAAACATAAGATAAAAATAAAATAGATAAATTTTATAATTTTTAAATATATAATAAAAATAAAAATAGTATTATAATTAAAAAAAAATATTTTTTTAAAAAAAATTTTAATATACTAAATATTATATGTCAATATATAAATACATACCAATATAACATAAAAAAAAAAGACATAACTATAAAATAACAATACACTTCTCAATTTTTGTTGAAGATAATTTTTTTTTAAATTTTTTCATTCAGTTATAAATTTAGTATTGTAAATATAAATTTAATATTATAAATTTGAAGATGACTTATTTTAAAGTTCTAAAATCTCTTTTATTAAAAGAGAAAAAAAAATTTAAAGAAAGAAAAAAATTATAATAAAAAGAGAACAACAATTTTATTGAAAGAAAATACGTAAATAATACAAGGAAAGAGGTGAAGGAGGGAGAGAATGAGAGTCCCAGAGCAGGTGTCGCTTGGTTAAAGCCCGTAATTGTACATCTGCTAATTGCTTGGGAGCGAGAGCACAGAAATATCATAAAGAAATGGAAAGGTCAGGCCTCGCTGATAAGATAAGGCCCACCACCTCGTTAAACTTTATTACAGCCTATCATTCGGGATTATCATTCAAGGTTTTGTTTTATTTATTTTTTATACTTTTCTTGGCCTTTTGGCGAAGATTAAGTTTTATTTATTTTTCTTTATATATTTTAGCGAGAAGTTCCAATACAGAAGCCATTCAGAGAGGGGTCATCCAACCACTTGGTTCCCTAACTCAAATTACTACATAACAAATTAAAAACTTTCTTAACCCAACAAATTGATGTTGGATTTTAAGTTTATCAGTTAACCTTCACCTGTAATCTAAGTGGCTACGAAATAACGACTGTGTTTTACATTATCATTATATTTAGTTTGAGGGAAAGAACAACTAGAAGTTATCTCTTGTTTGGACGAAGAAATGAAAAAAATTGACGACAAGGAATTTCGATATATTCTCATCACATGTTTTCTTTATTCTAAAATTTAAATATTATATCATCTCTTATTTTCTTTCATGCCATCCAAAGACACCATGTCAGATTTTATTGCGAAACTTTTTTATGTAAAATTAACCTTTAAACATTTTGAGAAATTTGGAAATGAGTTGTCTAATTAGTACTTGTCATGTTTTATTTCAAAATTGCAACAAAACAGAAAAGGTTTGGGGGGGGGGGTGTGAGAGTTATATGCTTTCAATTTTTGTCCCTGGTACATAAAAAAGGAACCTAAGTTAGTTATCAAAATATATCAATAAAATTCTACCATACTTTATTCTAGTAATGGTGGTATTTGGATTAATTTATATACATGTTAATTAATTAATTTTTTTAATTTGATCAAAGACAAAAGTTGTCCATTTTGAAGTTATGAAATTTGTAATATTTTTTAATTAAAATAAAAAAATAAAATTTGAAATTAAAAATTTCTTTTACGATGAAAGAAAAAAAAATTACATCAAATCCCTTATCAAGAGAAAAAAAATCTATTCCATTGAAATAATCTGACACTAATGACAAAAAAGAAAAGAAAAATCTTGTGAGATCTATTATGTGAATTTTTATTTCCAATCTCCTTTACAAGATCTTTGTTATATCCCATCCCTTGCCTAATCCAAAATTTCTTTTGAAAAATATTCCCTTGTTTGTTTGGTGTAAAGTTAAAACTGTGAAAATGATTAAAGATGACGTATATACAAGTTATAATTAAGATAATTGAATTTGGTTGGGTTGCAATAAAAGAAATATAAATTTGTACAATTCTCATGACCCTGAATTGACATATATACTAAATGAAAATATTAATTGTTATATAACTGCTAATCTGATTGATCAACAACCTTTCAGACTTATTATATTCCAGTTTGTAGATTGTAAATGTAGTTTGTCATTGTCTACTTTCGTAGTTTTTGAGATAATGGGTTCCTTTTTTTTCCTTTAACAATAAGATTATGGATCCTAAAGATTAAACATTTCTCTACTACCATGTTATGGGTGGTTATCATTGTATTGGAGTTTTAAAACACCTCAAGTTGTATGCTGCTGTTGAGTACACAAACTTGTATGCTTACTTTAAAAATTAAAAATTGAGTTTGTGGAATAGCATCTCTCTCTCTCTCTTAATGCTTTGTAAAATTGTATTAAATTAATTCCCAAACAGCGGTACATAATATTTCTGTTACTTTTATGACAAGAACATATGCTTCTTTTCATCATCTCTTACCATTATCTTCAACTTTCAATGTTATATATATATATATATATATATATATATATATATATATATTATGCTTTGAAAATATGCTAAAGTTAGTCCAAAAGTGTCCAATGTATCTAGTATTTGCAACAACTTTTAGTTTGAAATAATGTACAAATTTTAAAAAGATATATTGTTATAATCATAATTCTTGTTACTTTATTTTCAAAACATATCTTCTTTAATTGTACTTAAATTGTTGTTTTTTATAATAAAATTACTAATCGAACACAACATACTTTAATTCAACAAGTTCTTGCAACATATTATAATTATCTACGATAGGGGTGGGTGTACAAATTCAAATTAATTGGTGAGCGGAGATGATAGATATGGCAAGATTAGTGTGGGTCACCGACTTGAATCTTTCAAAACAACTTCTAAACAATTTATTTTTCTTTGCACTTCTGATGTAATCGTAAATAGGCAAAACACTTCGGTTTAATATTTGTAGTTGAAACAGTGCCATATTTGGTGCTTGAAAATTAAGGAATATTCTGACATTATAAACAAGACTTTGGAACTAGTTTTTCTCACCTCCTCTTTGACCTTTTGTAACCTTTAACTGTTGATGGTTTGATTATTTGTTATAGCAAAGGAAATATAAGTTTGTACAATTCTCATGGCCCTAACTTGGCACATATACTAAATAAAAGTAATAATTGTTGAATGATTGCTGGTCTGATTGATCATACTGACAACCTTTCAGACTTATTGTCTTTTAGTTTGTAAATTACAGACGTAGTTTGTCATTGTCTACTTTTGTAGTTTTTGAGATAATGGGTCCCTTTTTTTTCCTTTGGCAATAAGATTATGGATCCTAAAGATTAAACATTTCTCTACTACCATGTTATGGGTGGTTGTAATTGTATTGGAGTTTTAAAACACCTCAAGTTGTATGCTGCTTTTGAGTACACAAACTTGTATGCTTACTTTGAAAATGGAGTTTGCGGAATAGCATCTCTCTCTCTCAATGCTTTGTAAAATTGTACTGAATTAATTCCCAAATAATGGTACATAAATATTTCTGTTACTTTTATAACAAGAACATATGCTTCTTTTCATCATCTCTTACCATTATCTTCAACTTTCAATGTCTTATATATATATATATATTATGCTTTGAAAATATACTGAAGCTAGCCCGAAAGTGTCCAATGTAATGGTGACTTTGGTATCTAGTATGCGCAATGTGACACCTCGAAAACTAGTGCCATTTTTTTTTCTAAATCATAACATGTTCTCTGATACCAACAAATGTAGCACCTCTAAAATATAAACCGTAAAAGGTTCCTTATACTCCATAAATTCTTGGCAATGACCACCTACCCATACATTAACCTATTAACTTACATTGTGCCATTTGATTCTTGAGAAAGCATACAAGTACTTCGAGCTATTCTAATTATTTCCAAGTCTCATTTCCTTATAGACAACTAGCTAGGCATGATATGCATTACTTACAACATAAATGATCTCATGCTATAAATAAAAGGGGTACAACCCATAAATTATATTACATCACATTATCAGCTGTCTAAAAGGGATTTGGCACTCATCTAGGCTATCCCGCATAACTGGTACACAACCAAAGAACATACACTCATGATCATATGAGTCAACCTTGAGACCTTGTTGCTCACTTCTAGCTGGAGTACCTGGAATGTGATTATGTGGACATAAACAGTGAGATGAAAATCTCAATAGCTAGCAAATTTTTCAGAAAAATAGTGCACATTCCATTCCTTAAAACATCTCAAATCATTTCAAATCATTTCACTGAAACATAAGCACTGACCATACATTCATCATACGGCATTATCATACGGCATCTTGGTCACATGGACCCATAACATCATGGTCTACTACCCAGTGCAGTAAATACGGCCATACCTGCAAAGGGCTATGCATCTCCTATTATTGGCCAATCGTGAGGGAAATGGGGCTTACTTGGCACCCTTTTGTGCACCCCCTTAATTCCCGAGAATGCATACATAACATAACTTTAGACCAACATTCATCATAGCATCAAAGTCAGGCAATCAGTGAAAATTCATAATTTCAAATTCATAAGCATAAAGAGTGTTTTAAGGAAAGGCTAGCTACCTCAATTCCAGCATAAACACTTCATTTCCAGGGCTGCCAATGTTACTACCAGCAACTCAAACTAAAACATATAAGAGTTCTTAGTTAATGCATGCATATTAATACCTAAAGTCATAAATCTCTAGTTTAAAAGCTTCTGCTCCTCAAAACAAGACTATGATTTTGCTGAAATTTGGGGTTGCTATTAAATATGACAAAAGTCCTCTAAAACTTCTAAAATTTTGTATGGAGGAACCTTTACATGTGTATTTTATTTCGAAATTCTATCGGCCCTTAAGTCTTCCATTCAACCCCAAAAACTACCTCCATACCCAGGACAGTACAATTTAGTTTCAGTTTCATTTCTATTCTGTTTTTCATCCATTTGGATTAGTAAGACTACTTAAAAATTCATGATATTTTATATGAAGAATTATAGACATGTTATATAATCACCATAAAAATTTCAAATAAAAACTAATTCTTTTGGCCCCTCAAATAATTCGAGTTTTAAGGCTGTCCCTGGTTATGGCCTGTTCTGCCTCATTTTCAGACTACCACATTTCTACATTTTATTATGTGTCTTAAACTGCCCATAATTTTCTAAAATTTGGTAGGATCATTAATTGAGATTCCTTTAACATGTCATAAAATTTGAATACAAATTTTCAACATCTAACCCCTTCAAACTTTTGTCTTTCCATCGACAGTCTGAGCTGTCCAGCAAATTGTCCTCAACACCTTTTTAATTGCAAACGACTTAGTTGAAGGTTCTCAAAAATCATGAAACATTCCAGAATTTATTAAGAGTATTTGAAGACTATTCTCACCAAAAATTAGAGAATTTACAGGTCATTTAATAAATTTACTAAGCCAATATTTTCGGGTGCAAAAATGTTTCTATTTTCTCAACCTAACTCTTCTATGCTTTATGACCTTTACTCACTAATCAGACCTTAACTCACTCATATGGACTCCAAAATTTGTGATTCCAGTGGCTATGTGACCGTGAGACATTTATCTACAACTTTCATGTTAACCACGACTTCATATTCCTTATTTATTAGTCCCAAAAATTCGAAAACCGAAGCTATTCTTCACCAGCCTGGACTCTAAACCCGATTCTGACCTCTCATCACTTCGTGGACTATATCTCCCTCATTTTACGTCCGATTTAGGTGATTCAAAATCCTATGGAAAGCTAAGACATAGGGCTACAACTTCTATGTTGAACAAATTTTCATATTATATACAGAAGTCCTCCATACAGGCCCCCGAAAGTTACCCAAATAACTCAAAAATCGGATTTTTATAAGAAGCCAGACTTACCTTATGTAAACCTACTCCTATGGCTCTCAATTTGCAGCTTCCCTCTCTCTCAACCTTCTTCTCCTTGCTGGCTACTCTCTCCCCTTTCCTTCCTCTTCCTCTTGAGTTTTTGTTTTGGACCTCTTCTCTCTCTTTTCTCCTGCTGGCGTGAAAGCAATGGGAGGCTGATTGCTGAGCGCTGGAATCCTTTGGATTCAGCAAGGGAGGGAACGGTTTTCTGCTACTCTTCAAGTGAGTGTGTGCATGGGTAGCTCTAGTGTATTGTGGTCAATGAGAGAGTGGGTGTATGACAGATCAAAAGAAGAGTTTTTCTGGTTGTATGAGTGTGAGTGTGAGCTGTAGTTTTCTTGGGCAGAGATGGAGCGTGAGTTTGCACATGTGGAGGCATGGGTTTCTGCTGGGTTTATGGAGCACATATGGGTGTGGAGATGTTGTCAAGTGGGATGTTTTCTACTTGCTGAATTTGGCGCTGAACATGCTGGATGTGGGGCATGTTCCAGCTGGATGTTTTTCCTGGTTGCATGTGGGATTATGGGTGGCGTGAAATGCTGTCTTGTAGGCCATGTTTCTGCTGGTCTCTTAGAGCAGATGGGGGGTTATTTTTCTGCTGTGTAGGGTAGGTTTCTGCTGGCTGGGTGGAGCAAGAGTGGGTGTGTTTTTCTGCTTGATGTGGAGCAAGAATAACGTGAATCCTGCTGCCATGTGAAGGTGTGATTTTGTTGCGTTTTCTGCTGCATGCTAGGGTAGGTTTTCTGCTGCTTGTTGGGAGCAAGGATGGTGTAATTCCAGCTTGCATGTCCTACGTGTAATGATGGGTGTAATTCCAGCTTGCATGTTGGGAGCTAGTGTTTTTCTTTTAACCTACCAAAGTTGCTTGTGTAATGATTCAAATTTATTTGCATGCATTGGTGAACATTATGCATGTGTAAATAGGGGGGAAAATAGCTCTAAATATATATATACGTAATGCTTCTTCTTTTGCATATGTAAAGTATGATATAATATGCATGGTGGAGGTAGAGAAGCTATATATATATATATATACACACACGTAAACCTAATCTATTCTTGCATGTGTAAATATATATGTATATATATATGTTATGATGTGTATGGTGGAAGTGAGAGGAAATATGTATATATATTCATATTGCCTCACATAGGAATATATTTGTATCATGTTCCTCTAAGTTATGCTCCAAAAATACTTTATTTATATTACTTTTAAACCATGAAATGGTACCACGTATTTTATGAAGTCTTTATTGTCAAACAACTACACATTTTAATTCTCGTTCCTTATGTCTTAGTTTGTCACTAATCCTAGACTAGTAATGTCTAAGAAAAATGTATTTGTGTTATCTCTCCATCTATTATTATCCTAAGAATTTTAGTTATATGATTCAACATTAACTATGTCACCTAATTTTATGTTTGCCTTATAATCATATAACTAAGCATCTTGATTTGTCATATGTATTTTCTACTCATCCTTAAATTTATTTACTTTATTAAAAGTATAGGATGTTACATTTCCTTCCCCCTAAAAAAAAAAATTTTGTCCTCAAAATTTAAAATACCTTATTCAAATAGATGTGGATGGTAAGCCGTACTAAACCTAAGCTTAGTACCTAAAGCAATTTTTTTTTTTTTTTTTTTTTTGGATCTCCAAAATCTAGAAATAAACCTGGGGTCCTGATTAGAAATAATACTATTAGGTATTCCACGGAGCCTAACTATCTCATGAACATACATCTGTGCTAACTTGTCTAAAGTATAGACAGATTTAATGGTTAGGAAGTGAGAAGACTTAGTCAGTCTATCCATAATTACTCAAATGGCATCATGGCCAGATGATGTCTTAGGCAAAACCCGTGCCAAAATCTATTGAAATGCTATCCCATTTCTACTTAGGAATATCTAAGGGTTGAAATAATCCCGCAGGCTTCTAGTGTTTTACTTTGAATTTATGATACACTAAGCACTTAGACACATATTAGGTTATGTCTATTTTCCTCCCCGGCCACCAAACCCCTTTTTTTTTCAACAATATTTATACATGAATTTCCAATTCAACATAATTTACATCCTAGATACTAGACTCAATTTAGCATGGTATAAAATATCGACACAAATATCTGTAATCATTTACATTAATTGCGGACATAATTATCAGAATATTCTCCAAATTAGGAGTTCAAAGATTAATTTAAATCCTAATTTCCCCTACTTTATTTTCCAAGAACTTCAACACCACTAATTCTCTTGATTACATTCGTCCAAGCAACATAAGGCTATCATCCGTCTATTCCTTTCAGACTTTCACTATTTTAACCCACTAACCACTTAAACATCATAATAATTGAGTTTCAAAAGAATGAATTTAACCTTAATTGTAATGAGGGAGAAAAACTTTGCATTCAATGCAAACATTAATAAGGAAAATGCAATAGAAAAGGAGAATACTTAATAGAGTATGGTGCCAAATTGAACGTCAGAAGTTTAGACAAAGCATGGAAAGAACATTTAAAATCGGTGGCCGTAATTCTTGAAAATATGTAACCAAAATCTAGCTGTTATTTCAGCAAATATCGGTGGCCGTAATTCTTGAAAATATTTAATCAAAATCTAGCTGTTCTTTAAGCAAATATCGGTGGCCGTAACTCTTGAAAATCTATAAACAAAATCTAAGCTGTTATTTCAGCAAATATCGGCAAATATCGGTGGCCGTAACTTTTGAAAATATGTAACCAAAATCTAGCTGATATTTCAGCAAATATCGGTGCCGTAATTCTTGAAAATATGTAACCAAAATCTAGCTGTTATTTCAGCAAATATAGGTGGCCGTAATTCTTGAAAATATGTAAACCAAATCTAGCTATTATTTGGTCAAATATCGGTGGCCGTAATCTAGCTGTTATTTCAGCAAATATCGGTGGCCGTAATTCTTGAAAATATGTGCCAAAATCTACTTAAAAAACTGTTGGTATTCGGTGGAAAAATAACACATGAGAGAAAAAAAAAAAACATTTCTGAGCTTATAAAAGTCTGTGAAAAAAAAATGTGTAGTTACTGGTAGGATGCAGTTGATTGCTTCAAAATAGATGTTATCAATCAATTGTAAATAAACCAGTCCATACTAAAATTCTCAAAATAGCTAGTCGACTTAATAATACCGATAGTCGACTGGCAAGAATATTGAGAAGACAAAATAAACCATTTGAAAGTTTCTCTTCAATAATTAATTTGTTTACATTTTCATTTTTTTTTTTTTTTTAAATTTCCTCCTTCAATTTAGTTGATCTCCACCAATCACTCACATAGCTATTCTAATTATGCCTTGTCTATTCGTATAGCTATTATAAATATGCCATTCTCTGAGTTCCATTAGCATATTTATCTTCGTACTCAAAGTTAAGGTGAGTGTAGTTATGGAGGGAACTGCATTCCGTCAGTTTAGAAATATTTGTGTCTTTTGTGGTTCCAGTCCTGGAAAAGATGGAGAGTATGTTAAAGCAGCACAAAATCTGGGTATGGTACTGGCCAGGAGAAGAATTCATTTAGTGTACGGTGGAGGTAACCGTGGGTTAATGGGGTGTGTGTCTACAGCTGCCCATGTAGGAGGAAGTCAAGTTCTAGGTGTTATTCCTACAGCTCTAGCTGCATCTAATATCGTAGGAAAGACAATTGGGGAGGAGTTTAGGGTAGCTTCCATGCATGAACGCATGGCTAGAATGATGAGCAATGCTGATGCCTTCATTGCCTTACCAGGGGGTTTTGGTACTTTAGAAGAGATTTTCCAAATAGTCTCTTGGGCACAACTGAACATGCATCACAAACCGATAGGTTTGTTAAATGTTAACCATTTCTTTGATGGTTTGTTGTCCTTTCTTGATCATGCTGTGGAGCAAAGGTTCATCCCACACTCAGCCCGACGTATTCTTATCTCAGCTTCAAATGCTGAGGAGTTGGTTGATGCTTTACAAGCACATGTTCATGTACCTGATCCAACTATGGCTCAGATAGAATGGACAACAGACAACCGCAGAAAGCGTAAATTGGACTTGGATCTTCATCTGTAATTGTAGTAGGACATGTCCATTATTGTACTACTTCTACTTTCTTAGGGTCAATTACCAACTATACTCCCTTAGAGTTGGTAAAACTATCTTTAAATGTTGCTTACGATCCTATGTATTCGGAAGACATATTTGTATTTCGTTAATAAATCCAGGTATGGTTTAATTACTATTTGTCAAGTCTATAAATGCAACTAGGGCATTTGTCAAACCAAATGACACTGCCAAGAACTCATAATGGCTATAACGAGTCCTAAAAGAAATTTTCTGAATATCCTTAACACTTATCCTTAATTGATGATATCCAGATCTCAAATCAATTTAATTTTTTTTTTTTGACAAAACGTTGAGCACCCTATAGCTGGTCAAACTGATAATCTATATGAGGTAATAAGTATTTATCCTAACACACAGTTAATTCCTAGATCAACTGCTCTGATACCAAATAATGTGACACCTCGAAAACTAGTGCCATTTTTTTTTCTAAATCATAACATGTTCTCTGATACCAACAAATGTAGCACCTCCAAAATATAAACCGTAAAAGGTTCCTTATACTCCATAAATTCTTGGCAATGACCACCTACCCATACATTAACCTATTAACTTACATTGTGCCATTTGATTCTTGAGAAAGCATACAAGTACTTCGAGCTATTCTAATTATTTCCAAGTCTCATTTCCTTATAGACAACTAGCTAGGCATGATATGCATTACTTACAACATAAATGATCTCATGCTATAAATAAAAGGGGTACAACCCATAAATTATATTACATCACATTATCAGCTGTCTAAAAGGGATTTGGCACTCATCTAGGCTATCCCGCATAACTGGTACACAACCAAAGAACATACACTCATGATCATATGAGTCAACCTTGAGACCTTGTTGCTCACTTCTAGCTGGAGTACCTGGAATGTGATTATGTGGACATAAACAGTGAGATGAAAATCTCAATAGCTAGCAAATTTTTCAGAAAAATAGTGCACATTCCATTCCTTAAAACATCTCAAATCATTTCAAATCATTTCACTGAAACATAAGCACTGACCATACATTCATCATACGGCATTATCATACGGCATCTTGGTCACATGGACCCATAACATCATGGTCTACTACCCAGTGCAGTAAATACGGCCATACCTGCAAAGGGCTATGCATCTCCTATTATTGGCCAATCGTGAGGGAAATGGGGCTTACTTGGCACCCTTTTGTGCACCCCCTTAATTCCCGAGAATGCATACATAACATAACTTTAGACCAACATTCATCATAGCATCAAAGTCAGGCAATCAGTGAAAATTCATAATTTCAAATTCATAAGCATAAAGAGTGTTTTAAGGAAAGGCTAGCTACCTCAATTCCAGCATAAACACTTCATTTCCAGGGCTGCCAATGTTACTACCAGCAACTCAAACTAAAACATATAAGAGTTCTTAGTTAATGCATGCATATTAATACCTAAAGTCATAAATCTCTAGTTTAAAAGCTTCTGCTCCTCAAAACAAGACTATGATTTTGCTGAAATTTGGGGTTGCTATTAAATATGACAAAAGTCCTCTAAAACTTCTAAAATTTTGTATGGAGGAACCTTTACATGTGTATTTTATTTCGAAATTCTATCGGCCCTTAAGTCTTCCATTCAACCCCAAAAACTACCTCCATACCCAGGACAGTACAATTTAGTTTCAGTTTCATTTCTATTCTGTTTTTCATCCATTTGGATTAGTAAGACTACTTAAAAATTCATGATATTTTATATGAAGAATTATAGACATGTTATATAATCACCATAAAAATTTCAAATAAAAACTAATTCTTTTGGCCCCTCAAATAATTCGAGTTTTAAGGCTGTCCCTGGTTATGGCCTGTTCTGCCTCATTTTCAGACTACCACATTTCTACATTTTATTATGTGTCTTAAACTGCCCATAATTTTCTAAAATTTGGTAGGATCATTAATTGAGATTCCTTTAACATGTCATAAAATTTGAATACAAATTTTCAACATCTAACCCCTTCAAACTTTTGTCTTTCCATCGACAGTCTGAGCTGTCCAGCAAATTGTCCTCAACACCTTTTTAATTGCAAACGACTTAGTTGAAGGTTCTCAAAAATCATGAAACATTCCAGAATTTATTAAGAGTATTTGAAGACTATTCTCACCGAAAATTAGAGAATTTACAGGTCATTTAATAAATTTACTAAGCCAATATTTTCGGGTGCAAAAATGTTTCTATTTTCTCAACCTAACTCTTCTATGCTTTATGACCTTTACTCACTAATCAGACCTTAACTCACTCATATGGACTCCAAAATTTGTGATTCCAGTGGCTATGTGACCGTGAGACATTTATCTACAACTTTCATGTTAACCACGACTTCATATTCCTTATTTATTAGTCCCAAAAATTCGAAAACCGAAGCTATTCTTCACCAGCCTGGACTCTAAACCCGATTCTGACCTCTCATCACTTCGTGGACTATATCTCCCTCATTTTACGTCCGATTTAGGTGATTCAAAATCCTATGGAAAGCTAAGACATAGGGCTACAACTTCTATGTTGAACAAATTTTCATATTATATACAGAAGTCCTCCATACAGGCCCCCGAAAGTTACCCAAATAACTCAAAAATCGGATTTTTATAAGAAGCCAGACTTACCTTATGTAAACCTACTCCTATGGCTCTCAATTTGCAGCTTCCCTCTCTCTCAACCTTCTTCTCCTTGCTGGCTACTCTCTCCCCTTTCCTTCCTCTTCCTCTTGAGTTTTTGTTTTGGACCTCTTCTCTCTCTTTTCTCCTGCTGGCGTGAAAGCAATGGGAGGCTGATTGCTGAGCGCTGGAATCCTTTGGATTCAGCAAGGGAGGGAACGGTTTTCTGCTACTCTTCAAGTGAGTGTGTGCATGGGTAGCTCTAGTGTATTGTGGTCAATGAGAGAGTGGGTGTATGACAGATCAAAAGAAGAGTTTTTCTGGTTGTATGAGTGTGAGTGTGAGCTGTAGTTTTCTTGGGCAGAGATGGAGCGTGAGTTTGCACATGTGGAGGCATGGGTTTCTGCTGGGTTTATGGAGCACATATGGGTGTGGAGATGTTGTCAAGTGGGATGTTTTCTACTTGCTGAATTTGGCGCTGAACATGCTGGATGTGGGGCATGTTCCAGCTGGATGTTTTTCCTGGTTGCATGTGGGATTATGGGTGGCGTGAAATGCTGTCTTGTAGGCCATGTTTCTGCTGGTCTCTTAGAGCAGATGGGGGGTTATTTTTCTGCTGTGTAGGGTAGGTTTCTGCTGGCTGGGTGGAGCAAGAGTGGGTGTGTTTTTCTGCTTGATGTGGAGCAAGAATAACGTGAATCCTGCTGCCATGTGAAGGTGTGATTTTGTTGCGTTTTCTGCTGCATGCTAGGGTAGGTTTTCTGCTGCTTGTTGGGAGCAAGGATGGTGTAATTCCAGCTTGCATGTCCTACGTGTAATGATGGGTGTAATTCCAGCTTGCATGTTGGGAGCTAGTGTTTTTCTTTTAACCTACCAAAGTTGCTTGTGTAATGATTCAAATTTATTTGCATGCATTGGTGAATATTATGCATGGTGTAAATAAGAGAAATGTATCTATATATATACACGTAAATGTATATTGCATGCATGGGTGAACATTATGCATGTGTAAGTAGGGAAATGTATCTATATATATACACGTAAATGTATATTGCATGCATGGGTGAACATTATGCATGTGTAAATAGGGGGGAAAATAGCTCTAAATATATATATACGTAATGCTTCTTCTTTTGCATATGTAAAGTATGATATAATATGCATGGTGGAGGTAGAGAAGCTATATATATATATATATACACACACGTAAACCTAATCTATTCTTGCATGTGTAAATATATATGTATATATATATGTTATGATGTGTATGGTGGAAGTGAGAGGAAATATGTATATATATTCATATTGCCTCACATAGGAATATATTTGTATCATGTTCCTCTAAGTTATGCTCCAAAAATACTTTATTTATATTACTTTTAAACCATGAAATGGTACCACGTATTTTATGAAGTCTTTATTGTCAAACAACTACACATTTTAATTCTCGTTCCTTATGTCTTAGTTTGTCACTAATCCTAGACTAGTAATGTCTAAGAAAAATGTATTTGTGTTATCTCTCCATCTATTATTATCCTAAGAATTTTAGTTATATGATTCAACATTAACTATGTCACCTAATTTTATGTTTGCCTTATAATCATATAACTAAGCATCTTGATTTGTCATATGTATTTTCTACTCATCCTTAAATTTATTTACTTTATTAAAAGTATAGGATGTTACACGCAACAACTTTTAGTTTGAAATAATGTACATTTTAAAAAGATATATGAGTTTCATATACTGTTATAATCAAAAAATTTGTTATTTTATTCTCAAAACCTACCTTCTTTAATAGTACCTAAGTTGTTTTTTATAATAAAATTACTAATCGAACACAACATACTTTAATTCAACAATTTCTTGCAACATATTATCATTATCTACGATAGGGGTGGGTGTACAAATTCAAATTAATTGGTGAGCGGAGATGACAGATATGGCAGGAGTAGTGTAGGCCACCGACTTGGATCTTTCAAAACAACTTCTAAACAATTTATTTTTCTTTGCATTTCTGATGACGTAATCGTAAATTGGCAAAACACCTCGGTTTAATGTTTGTAGTTGAAACAGTGCCATATTTGGTACCTGAAATTTAAGGAATATTCTGACATTATAAACAAGACTTTGGAACTAGTTTTTCTCACCTGCTCTTTGACCTTTTGTAACCTTTAACTGTTAATGGTTTGATTATTTGTTGTAGCAAGGAAATCAACAAAGGAAATATAAGTTTGTACAATTCTCATGGCCCTAAATTGGAACATATACTAAATAAAAGTATTAATTGTTATATGACTGCTAGTCTGATTGATCATACTGACAACTTTTCAGACTTATTGTCTTCCAGTTTGCAAATTGAAGATATAGTTTGTCATTGTCTACTTTTGTAGTTTTTGAGATAATGGGTTCCTTTTTTTCCTTTGACAATAAGATTATGGATCCTAAAGATGAAACATTTCTCTGCTACCATGTTATGGGTGGTTGTAATTGTATTGGAGTTTTAAAGCACCTCAAGTTGTATACTGTTGCTGAGTACACAAACTTGTATGCTTACTTTGAAAATGGAGTTTGCAGAATAGCATCTCTCTTTCTCTCTCAATACTTTCTAAAATTGTATTGAATCAATTCCTAAATAGCGATGCATAAATATTTCTGTTACTTTTATAACAAGAACATATGCTTCTTTTTATCATCTCTTACCATTATCTTCAACTTTCAATGTCTTATATATATATATATATATATATATATATATATATATATATATATATATATATATATTTTATGCTTTGAAAATATGCTGAAGGTAGCTCGAAAGTGTCTAATGTAATGGTAACTCTAGTATCTAGTATTTGCAATAGCTTTTAGTTTGAAATAATGTATATTTTAAAAAGATATATGAGTTTCATATACTGTTATAATCAGAATTTTTGTTATTTTATTATCAAAACCTACCTTCTTTAACTGCACCTAAGTTGTTTTTTATAATAAAATTACTAATCAAACACAACATACTTTAATTCAACAATTTCTTGCAACATATTTTCATTATCAATGATAGGAGTGGGTGTACAAATTTAAATTAATTGGTGAGCGGAGATGATAGATATGGCAAGATTAATGTGGGCCACCGACTTAAATATTTCAAAACAACTTCTAAACAATTCATTTTTCTTTGCATTTCTCACAACGTAGTTGTAAATAGAAAAACACCTTGGTTTAATGTTCGTAGTTGAAACAGTGCCATATTTGGTGCCTGAAAATTAAGGAATATTCTGACATTATAAACAAGGCTTTGGAGTTAGTTTTTCTCACTTGCTTTTTAATATTTCCTATTATCGGGAAGTTTCTTCCGTGGGTTCTCTTGTCTTCCTCCGTAGCATTCTTCTTCTTTCTCGTGGGTTTTGTTTCCATGGGTTCTATATCTTCCTCTATTTGTTTCTATGAGTTCTATGTCTTCCTCCATTTGTTTCCATGGGTTCCATGTCTTCCTCCTTGCCATTCTTCTTCTTTCTCCGTGGGTTCTATTTCATATCAAACTTCTTCTTCCTCCATGGGTTTTGTTTCCATGGGTTCAATGTCTTCTTCCATGTCATTCTTCTCCTTCCTCTGTGGGTTAGGTCCCCTTTTCTGCTTTCAATTTCTTTTTGATTCCACAGCTTCTTCTGACTTCGAGTGTGATGCTTTTTTGTGATTCTGACAGACATTCTTGCAAATTCGATTTTCAATGTTTGATTCACAATTTTTGTTGATGGCAAAAACTGCAAGGAAGATGGATGGAGGAAGGAAATGGATTTCAATTTTCAACATTTGATTCATTTTTTGGATTTCATGTTTTTATTGTTGCTGACCCAATTTTCGGCTCATGGAGGAAGGAAATGTTTTGATTCATTTTCTAAATTTCAGGATTTTATTGGTGCTGATATAAAATCTGTGGTTTGATGCAGAAGCAACTCAATTTTCAGCTGATGGAGGAAGAAAATAGAACCAACGTAGATAGAGGAAGGAAATGGAACCCACGATTGGTTTAAGCACCATTGCTTCAATGGTGCTTACATATCGGCGTTACAGTGGACAACAACTTCAATGGTAGAATATATTAAGATGCGTTGTTTAAGATAAGAGATACAGCTTAGAAACTTCCAACATTCCGTCGGAGATGGCCTTACTATCTGTATTTGATAAAATAAATTAATTAATTTATAAATTTATTTAATTAAATTAAAAATATTGGATAAATAAATTTATTTAAATAATTTAAATTAATTAAAAATATTATAAATTATATATTATTTAAAATAAATATAATTTATAATTTTGTTTGTTATATAGAACTTTAATCAATTGTGATTTCAATAAGTAGGAAAATAGAAAATCAGAGTGTAGGATGTCATGGTTGCAAACGATGACCGTGTGCTGACGATAATTTCCATCGTGATGCCGGCTGTGGCATGTTACTTCTGCGGCAGGTACTACGGGGCTCCGCAAGAATCGTCTAGGCCTTCTGTTCAAGCCCAGGCCCAACTGAAACAACACCAGGCCTAGAATGCTACCCATGGGATATTTTCTATCAATACTAAAAGTTCATGAAAAAATGAATAATAAAATACTTTATTCCTCAACAATCTTCTACGGTATTCTATCTTAAATTCAATCAAATATAAAATTTAAAATAACAATGTCTCAAATGCATCCACTAATTTCTTTAGTATAGTTACAAATCATGGCATTGGGAGGAGATTGATGCATGCATCTTGAGGAATTTGTCTTGTGGGAGGTAGGTGAACGCTACCTACAAATACCAAACCTCACAGTCACCTTTCATTGTCCACTATATATAAACTAAATTGACAATTACTTCTTAATTCGCAATGTCGTTTCATTTTTCATTTCAATTTAATTATGGTCTAATAGGATTGCTTTGTAGTTAGTAATAGTTTTCTGTTTTTTTTTTTTTTTAAAAAAATGCAATGGCCATATATACCAAAAGATTTAAATATGGGGTAACAAATTATCTGAAATTTTTATGAGTAAATATAATTTTAATTATTTTTTTTATATTCCATTACGAGGTTATACAATTGGAGACGAGACCAGATGTGTTTAGTAAGAATGAATTGAACTTATAAAAAATGAAGAAGAAAACCCAAATATATAACATGATCTTTGTTACTATATATTAATGTCACAACTTTATATTTGAAATTAAAAAGTAATTATAATGTTGTAAAATCTATCAATAACATGTAATAAAAGTTGTTTGACCAAAAAGTTGCAGCCTGCAGGTTTATTTTATTTTATCCCTTGCTTGCTTCTCTAACGTTGTAATTGAAAAATTCCAATATAACATTTGGTAATAAACTCTGTCAACATTGTGTTTGGTAGAATGGTTAGATTTGTTTCTGCAGCTGACGTGTGCTTCCTGCAAAAAGCTTTCAACAACTCTCGTTGAAAAATCAAACAGCTTTCGAAATTTCCTATATAAGCCCCTTCTTTCCACCTCACCCATTCAGGAAATCCAAAACTTCAATCCCAAGGTTTCCTCTCCCATACTTGCGTTCCTTGTTCAGAGAAAAAGCCAACATATTCCTGGCATTTTCAGTTTTCTGTCCTGCCCATCGCCAGAATTCTCTGTAATTCAACGCCATGGAAACAATCAGTGACATCAATGTCTCCACGGAGAGCTTCTGCGTGAGCAGTACTGGGAGAGCTGACCCACTCAACTGGGGTGTAGCCGCTGAGTCACTCAAGGGCAGCCACCTGGACGAGGTGAAGCGCATGGTGGCTGAGTTCCGGAAGCCTTTGGTTCGGCTCGGTGGCGAGACACTGACTGTCTCGCAGGTGGCGGCCATCGCCAGCCACGACCAAGGGGTGAAGGTGGAGCTGTCGGAGTCGGCGAGGGCTGGTGTTAAGGCCAGCAGTGACTGGGTCATGGATAGCATGAACAAAGGCATCGATAGCTATGGTGTCACCACTGGGTTCGGTGCAACCTCGCATAGGCGAACCAAACAAGGTGCCGCTTTGCAGAAAGAGCTTATTAGGTACGTGAATCCGTGCCTCGGTGTCTATACTCGTATTAATACCACCTCTTCATCTTTGATCACCTTATTACTAAAAATAGTATTATGATATAAGGGTTTTGGTTTCTTGGAATACAAACACTAAGAGTCATTTGTAAATAACTCGTAATCAAATTGTGAAGGAATAATTATATATATGATGGTACTAACATTTAAATCTAAACTTTAATTTTCTAAAAATTATATGAATTCTTCGGATTCTAATTTTTTTGTTCGTTTGGAATAAACGAGCTCAAATTAATTGGCTTCGAAACTGGAACGGGAAGTGCGATGTATTAAAAAGAAAATGAAAAATAAGAGGTTGAGAGCTGTAGAATGTAGATGGACACTATTCACTCAGTCCAACTATCAAGGTACTGAGTTGACACGGTCGAGTGGGGTGACTAGGTTTGGAAAAAGAGAGAAGGAGGGTTGGGGTGTAAATCCCTATGCAGTGGTCTTTGACCACATGCTTCGTCGTCATAATTTTAAAATTGTGATAATAAATAATATTTATAGGTAATATTTGTTTTGGTGAATAACTTTTTATCATATTAATATTTTTTAATTCATTTTTACTGTATTATAATTTAAATATTACTAATAATCAAATTATATATATATATATATATATATATATATATATATATGGATTATATTGATGATTAAGAGAGTTAAATTACGAAGAAATATTCTTATTCTTTGGTAATTATTTTTCAGGTTTTTGAACGCTGGAATATTTGGCAACGGCACAGAATCATGTCACACTCTGCCACACTCAGCAACCAGGGCAGCCATGCTCGTGAGAATAAACACTCTTCTCCAAGGGTACTCAGGCATTCGATTTGAAATCCTAGAAGCCATCACCAAGTTTCTCAATCACAACATTACTCCATGCTTGCCACTTCGTGGGACAATCACAGCTTCTGGTGATCTTGTCCCTCTTTCTTACATTGCGGGTTTGCTAACTGGGCGACCCAACTCTAAAGCTGTTGGACCTTCCGGAGAAGTCCTTAGTCCCCACCAAGCCTTTCAATTGGCAGGCATCGATTCTGAATTCTTTGAGTTGCAGCCCAAGGAAGGCCTTGCTCTTGTCAATGGCACTGCTGTTGGTTCTGGTTTAGCCTCTATCGTTCTTTTTGAGGCCAACATACTAGCCGTGTTGTCTGAAGTTTTATCTGCAATTTTTGCCGAAGTGATGCAAGGGAAGCCTGAATTTACAGATCATTTGACCCATAAGTTGAAGCACCATCCGGGCCAAATTGAGGCTGCTGCTATCATGGAACACATTTTGGATGGAAGCTCCTACGTAAAAGCAGCTCAGAAGTTGCACGAGATGGATCCCCTGCAGAAGCCTAAAAAAGATCGCTATGCCCTTCAAACTTCACCGCAATGGCTTGGTCCTCTCATTGAAGTAATCAGGTACTCCACCAAATCAATTGAAAGGGAAATTAACTCCGTGAACGACAACCCTTTGATCGATGTTTCAAGGAACAAGGCCTTGCATGGTGGTAATTTCCAGGGAACCCCAATTGGAGTCTCCATGGACAATACGCGTTTGGCTCTTGCATCCATTGGCAAACTCATGTTTGCTCAGTTTTCTGAGCTGGTCAATGATTTTTACAACAATGGGCTGCCATCCACTCTCTCTGCCAGTAGAAATCCCAGCTTGGACTATGGTTTCAAGGGGGCTGAAATTGCCATGGCATCTTACTGCTCTGAACTCCAATATCTTGCAAATCCAGTAACAAGTCACGTCCAAAGTGCTGAGCAGCACAACCAAGATGTAAACTCTTTGGGTTTGATTTCATCTAGAAAAACAAATGAAGCTATTGAGATCCTGAAGCTCATGTCTTCCACATTTTTAATCGCACTCTGCCAAGCAATTGACTTGAGGCATTTGGAGGAGAATTTGAAGAACACGGTAAAGAGCACCGTAAGTCAAGTTGCAAAGAGAACTCTCTCAACAGGCGTCAATGGAGAACTCCATCCTTCCAGACTTTGTGAGAAAGATCTGCTGAAAGTGGTGGATAGGGAGCAAGTCTTTGCCTACATTGATGACCCCAGCAGCCCTTCATACCCCTTGATGCAAAAACTAAGGCAGGTGCTTGTGGATCATGCATTAGCAGATGTCGATAATGAGAAGAACTTGAACACATCAATCTTCCAGAAGATTGGAACTTTTGAAGAGGAGCTGAAGACTGTCTTGCCAAAGGAGGTTGAAAGTGCAAGGACAGCATACGAGAACGGCAATCCAGTCATTCCAAACAAGATTAAGGAATGTAGGTCTTACCCACTGTACAAGTTTGTACGAGAGGAGTTGGGAACTGGGTTGCTAACTGGAGAAAAGACGAGGTCACCAGGTGAGGAGTGTGACAAAATGTTCACAGCTTTGTGCCAGGGCAAGATTATTGATCCTCTTCTGGAATGCCTTGGGGAGTGGAACGGTGCCCCTCTTCCAATCTGTTAGTTCACTCACAGTTCCTTTCGGGAGATGGTTTCTTTATATATATATATATATATATATATATATATATATATATATATATATATATATATATATATATATATATATATATATATATATATGAATGGATGCGTAGTAATAAAACATTTGATTTAATTGTCTGTTTAAGGATAAAGCCCACGCCAAATCGATCTAGAAAGCTTTGTCTGTTTCCTTTGATTTCACCAGAAACTTGTAACTTATACTGTAATAGAAGTTCAATAGTTGGCCATCGCTATGTCTATGTGTGCCAACGGAGTACATGCCTTCCGTGTAAAAAAAGTGTTCCCCTATAATACTTCTTCTAAATGTCTGTGGTAGTGTTCAGCCCAGAAGAGATTTACAGTCTTGGGATCATATCAAGTTATTCTCATTGCTTTTTTGGAGCAAATAATGAAGTGCAGTTCCTTCTTGGGTTCATATGCGATTAGTATCATCTCAGCATTTGAAGTTACTAATGAATGAACAATAGAGACTCTTTTCTTGAGGTTGTAGTTTGAATTATCGGCCCTCTTACCTTCACCTTTAATGAACAATAGAGACTCTTTTCTTGAGGTTGTAATTTGAATTATCGGCCCTCTTACCTTCACCTTGCATTTGTGATACTTGCAACTAACAACTTACCTTCCTCCACCTATCTGCTCTTAGGCACGGTGCAGGTGACCACCAAGTAGACAATTTCCTAAACTGAAGTGGAATAATGCTCAAAGAACCGACCAAAAGTTTGACTTACAGTTTCTGGACATTAAAGTGGCAAATTCGCACTAGTTTCTTCACTTCTACTAGGGACGCAGCGCTGAATCCATTGCGAGTCGTTAACTTTTTCTTTTTCCTTTTTTTTTTTTAAATGAAAAGGATAAGAAATAACAAAGCGAACCTGAATACTTCATTTTGGAATATTATCAAATAAACTAAATTATTTTATTTTCTCTCATCCAAACAAAGGGTACGTAGGACTGAGGTTCGTTTGCACTTTGAACCGTGAAGCATCCGGAAGCAGTCTAGCCATGGCACTTCAACTCAAAGTGGGGAATAGAAAAGGTACGCAACGACCCCAGGAAAGTATTCCTAAAGCCGCAGCAAATGAAAAAAGAAAAAGAAAAAGAGGAAATGCGTTAGGGTGGTGATTGGCCAGACATTTAGCGAACCCGGCGTTAGGGTGGTGATTGGCCGCAAGTTTTTCATGCCATCCAAAGACACCATGTCAGATTTTATTGCGAAACTTTTTTATGTAAAATTAACCTTTAAACATGCAACAAAACAGAAAAGGTTCCCGGGGGGGGGGGGGGGGGGTGTGAGAGTTATATGCTTTCAATTCTTGTCCCTAGTACATAAAAAAAGGAACTAAGTTAGTTATCAAAATTTATATACATGTTAATTAATTAATTTTTTTTATTTGATCAAAGATAAAAGTCCATTTTGAAGTTATGAAATTTATAATATTTTTTAATTAAAATATAAAAATAACAAAATAAAATTTGAAATTTGAAATTAAAAATTAAAAATTTCTTTTATGATGAAAGAAAAAAAATTACATCAAATCCCTTATCAAGAAAAAAAATCTAGTCCATTGAAATAATCGGATACTCATGACAAAGAAGAAAAGAAAAATTTTGTGAGATCTATTATGTGAATTTTTATTTCCAATCTCCTTTACAAGATCTTTGTTATATCCTGTCCCTTGCTTAATCCAAAATTTTCTTTGAAAAATATTCCCTTGTTTGTTTGGTGTAAAGTTAAAGCCGTGAAAGCGATTAAAGATGACGTATATACAAGTTATAATTAGGATATTTGAATTTGGTTGGGTTGCAACAAAGGAAATATAAGTTTGTACAATTCTCATGGCCTTGAATTGATATATATACTAAATGAAAGTATTAATTGTTGTATGGCTGCTGGTCTGATTGATCATACTGACAACCTTTCAGATTTATTGTCTTCCAATTTGTAGATTGCAGATGTAGTTTGTCATTGTCTACTTTGTAATTTTTGAGATAATGGGTCCCTTTTTTTTTTCTTTGACAATAAGATCATGGGTCCTAAAGATTAAACATTTCTCTACTACCATGTTATGGGTGGTTGTAATTGTATTGGAGTTTAAAACACCTCAAGTTGTATATTACATTTGAGTATACTTGTATGCTTACTTTGAAAATGGAGTTTGCGGAATAGCATCTCTCTCTCTCTCTCTCTCTCTCTCTCTCTCTCTCTCTCTCTCTCTCTCTCTCTCTCTCTCTCTCTCTCTCTCTCTCTCTCTCTCTCTCTCTCTCTCTCAATGCTTTGTAAAATTATACTGAATCAATTTCCAAATAGCGGTACATAAATATTTCTGTTATTTTTATAATAAGAACATATGTTTCTTTTCATCATCTCTTACCATTATCTTCAACTTTCAATGTATTATATATATATATATATATATATATATATATATATATATATATATATATATATATATATATATATATATATATATATATATTATGCTTTGGGAATGTTTAGCTTGAAAGTGTCCAATGTAATGATGACTCTGGTATCTATACAGGTATTCATAACAATTTTTAGTTTGAAATAATATACATTTTAAAAAGATATGAGTTTGATATACTGTTATAATCATAATTCTTGTTACTTTAGTCTCAAAACCTATTTTCTTTAACTGTATCCAAGTTGTTATTTTTTATAATAAAATTACTGATCAAACAGAACATACTTTAATTCAACAATTTTTTACAACATATTATCATTATCTACGATAGGGGTGGGTGTACAAATTCAAATTAATTGGTGAGCGGAGATGACAAATATGGCAGGAGTAGTGTAGGTCACCGACTTGAATCTTTCAAAACAACTTCTAAACAATTCATTTTTCTTTGCATTTCTCACGACGTAATCATAAATAGGCAAAACACTTCGGTTTAATGTTTGTAGTTAAAACCATGCCATATTTGGTGCCTGAAAATTAAGGAATATTTTGACATTATAAACAAGGCTTTGGAACTAGTTTTTCTCACCTACTCTTTGACCATTTGTAACCTTTAACTATTAATGGTTTGATTATTTGTTGTAATAAATGAAATCAACAAAGGAAATATAAGTTCGTACAATTTTCATGGCCCTGAATTGGCACATATACTAAATGAAAGTATTAGTTGTTGTATGGTTGCTGGTCTTATTCTTCATACTAACAACCTTTCAGACTTATTGTTTTCTAGTTTGTAAATTGCAGATATAATTTGTCGTCTACTTTTGTAATTTTTGAGATAATGGGTCCCTTTTTTTTCTTTGACATAAGATCATGAGTCTTAAAGATTAAACATTTCTCTACTACCATGTTATGGGTGGTTGTAATTGTATTAGAATTTTAAAGCACCTCAAGTTGTATGCTACTGCTGAGTACACAAACTTGTATACTTACTTTGAAAATGGAGTTTGCGGAATAGCCTCTCTCTCTCTCAATGCTTTCTACAATTGTATTGAATCAATTATCAAATAGTGGTACATAAATATTTCTTTTACTTTTATAACAAGAACATATGCTTCTTTTTATCATCTCTTACTATTATCTTTAACTTTTAATGTCTTAGAGCATCTCCAGCGGAGGTTGCTTAACCTCCGTTGGAGTTGCTTACTCTGACACATTTTGCTCTCATGTTTATGGTGGCATGAGAGAGAATGAAATATTTAAGCACCGTTATTTCAGTAAGCAACGGTGTTTAAATGTTAAAATAATAAAATATTCAAAAAGTAGTGGTTGAGTCCATTTAAGTAACTCCACCGCTGGAGATGCTCTTATATATATATATATATATATATATATATATATATATATATATATATATATATATATATATATATATATATATATATATATATATATATATATATATATATATATATATATATATTATGCTTTGAGAATGTGTTGAAGTTAGCCTAAAAGTGTCCAATATAATGGTGACTCCGGTATTTATATAAGTATTCACAACAACTTTTAGTTTGAAATAATATATATTTTAAAAAAATATATGAGTTTGATATACTATTATAATCAAAATTCTTGTTACTTTATTTTCAAAATCTACTTTCTTTAATTGTACTTAAGTTGTTGTTTTTTATAATAAAATTACTAATCGAACACAATATACTTTAATTCAACAATTTCTTGTAATATATTCTCATTATCTCCAACAGATGTGGGTGTACAAATTCAAATTAATTGGTAAGCAAAAATAACAGATACCGCAGGAGTAGTGTGGGCCACCGACTTAACTATTTTAAAATAATTTCTAAGCAATTCATTTTTTTTTTGATATTTTTCCCGACGTAATTGTGAACGATCCAAGAAAGAAGATGGAGAAGAGAAGATAACAGATGAACAAAGACTTTCTGAATGTTATTCAAGTTAACTTACACGGATGAAGGTTGTTATATATATATACACCGTTTTGCATGACGTGTCGTGAAAAAGACGTAACAGAATAACTAACGTAAACCTAATCTAACGTAAACCTAATGATACGTTAAACTATTAAAATATAAGTCTAATACCCCCCCTCAAGCTGGATGTGGAGACAATCCAAGCTTGTGTAATAGTTGATGAAGTCGTGGGTTAGGCATAGGTTTCGTGAAGATGTCTGCAAGTTGATGTTGAGTAGGCAAGTGGGATACGGATATGAGGCCATTGGTGAGCTGTTCACGTACATAGTGGCAATCAATGTCTATGTGTTTGGTACGTTCGTGAAAAACTGGATTACGAGCGATATGAACAGCTGCCATGTTATCACATTTGATGGGAACTGGAGTAATATTAACAACTCCAAGTTCATGCATTAGTCTTGTTAACCAGGCTAACTCGGTAGTTACTCTTCTCATGGATCGATATTCTGCTTCTGCTGATGAAAGTGAAACTGTTGTTTGCTTCTTTGACTTCCAGGATATAGGGCTTCCTCCAAAGGTAATGAAAAAACCACTAACGGATCTTCGAGATAAAGGACAGGCTGCCCAATCCGAGTCACAATAGGCCAGGAGTTTCATGTCCGAACTGGAGTTCATTAATATTCCTTGAACTGGGAACGAATGAAGATATTGGAGGACATGTATTGCAGCGTTAAGATGAGCAGAGCAAGGATGTTGGTTGAATTGGCTTAAATATTGTACAGTGTAGGCAATGTCGGGTCGAGTGTGTATGAGAAAGTTGAGCTTGCCAATAAGTCTTCTGTATACGGATGGATCAGGCAACGGATCTTGCATGTCATGACCTAATGATAGATTTTGTGCAGATGGTCCAGCCACTTGTGGTAATTTATGTACGTTGAATTCTTCACAAAGTTCAGAGGTGTATTTTGCTTGACTGATTAATGTACCTTGTGTTGTTTTGTTGATTTCAAATCCAAGAAAGTAATGCAGCTCACCAAGGTCTTTAATCTTGAACTTTTCATCGAGATATTGTTTAATGGACTGAACTTCAATCATATCGTTACCAGTGATAAGCAGATCATCAACGTAAACAGCGATGATGACAATAGAATTTGATGTCTGCTTTATGAATAGAGAGTAATCATTTTTGGAGTGCTTGTAACCTCGATGAATCAGAGTAGTAGAGAGTTTTGCATACCACTGACGTGAAGCCTGCTTTAACCCATATAGGGATTTTTGCAGTTTGCAGACAAGTGAAGTATCGGATACATTGAACCCTTGAGGAATCTTCATATAAATATCTTCATCTAGGTCGCCATGTAGAAATGCGTTATTTACGTCCAGCTGGAACATGCTCCACCCATTTTTAACTGCGAGTGCAATTATTGATCTGACAGTGGTTAACTTGACAACGGGAGAAAATGTTTCATCGTAGTCCTCTCCTTCTTTTTGAGTGAAGCCTCGGACCACCAACCTTGCTTTGTGACGCTCAATGGATCCATCGGCTTTCCTCTTAATTTTGTATACCCACTTACAACTGATTGCCTTTTTTCCTTTTGGTAACTTCATCAATGTCCAGGTATTGTTTGCTTCTAATGCATCAAACTCTTTCTTCATTGCTTCTTGCCATAATATATTTTCTGCTGCTTGTTTATAACTCCGAGGCTCGTATTCATTCGTAATATTTGGGATATGATCCTGTCCAGAAACATTAAAACAAACAGACTTTTGAGCAAGACAAACATTTGTAATAGTGTGTGAGCAATGATTATTTTTAACTTGTTTAATATTTGAAGGAGCAGAAAAACCACACACATAATCATTAAAGTGAGAAGGCAGTTTTGAAAACCTGGTTGAACGTCTAATATTATCATTGTTGTTTTCAGAGACATTATTGTTAACTTCATTGCTAATAAACTGGGTGCTTTCGGGTGAAACATGAAGATGGGAACTTTCAGAAGAAGTATGAGGCTGTGAATCATATGAGTAAGGATATTCATAAGAAGAATTAGAGTCAGGTATTACAGTTTGAGGTAACGGCAAAGAACATGATGATGTCAAGGGACAGCATGTGGGTTTATCTTTAAAGGGAAATATGTTTTCATAAAAAATAACATCACGTGAAACTATTATTTTATTGGTTTGAAGTTGAAGGATTTTATATGCTTTCTTGCCGAATGGATATCCTAAGAAAACACCACTGTCAACTACGATGAAACATTTTCTCCCGTTGTCAAGTTAACCACTGTCAGATCAATAATTGCACTCGCAGTTAAAAATGGGTGGAGCATGTTCCAGCTGGACGTAAATAACGCATTTCTACATGGCGACCTAGATGAAGATATTTATATGAAGATTCCTCAAGGGTTCAATGTATCCGATACTTCACTTGTCTGCAAACTGCAAAAATCCCTATATGGGTTAAAGCAGGCTTCACGTCAGTGGTATGCAAAACTCTCTACTACTCTGATTCATCGAGGTTACAAGCACTCCAAAAATGATTACTCTCTATTCATAAAGCAGACATCAAATTCTATTGTCATCATCGCTGTTTACGTTGATGATCTGCTTATCACTGGTAACGATATGATTGAAGTTCAGTCCATTAAACAATATCTCGATGAAAAGTTCAAGATTAAAGACCTTGGTGAGCTGCATTACTTTCTTGGATTTGAAATCAACAAAACAACACAAGGTACATTAATCAGTCAAGCAAAATACACCTCTGAACTTTGTGAAGAATTCAACGTACATAAATTACCACAAGTGGCTGGACCATCTGCACAAAATCTATCATTAGGTCATGACATGCAAGATCCGTTGCCTGATCCATCCGTATACAGAAGACTTATTGGCAAGCTCAACTTTCTCATACACACTCGACCCGACATTGCCTACACTGTACAATATTTAAGCCAATTCAACCAACATCCTTGCTCTGCTCATCTTAACGCTGCAATACATGTCCTCCAATATCTTCATTCGTTCCCAGTTCAAGGAATATTAATGAACTCCAGTTCGGACATGAAACTCCTGGCCTATTGTGACTCGGATTGGGCAGCCTGTCCTTTATCTCGAAGATCCGTTAGTGGTTTTTTCATTACCTTTGGAGGAAGCCCTATATCCTGGAAGTCAAAGAAGCAAACAACAGTTTCACTTTCATCAGCAGAAGCAGAATATCGATCCATGAGAAGAGTAACTACCGAGTTAGCCTGGTTAACAAGACTAATGCATGAACTTGGAGTTGTTAATATTACTCCAGTTCCCATCAAATGTGATAACATGGCAGCTGTTCATATCGCTCGTAATCCAGTTTTTCACGAACGTACCAAACACATAGACATTGATTGCCACTATGTACGTGAACAGCTCACCAATGGCCTCATATCCGTATCCCACTTGCCTACTCAACATCAACTTGCAGACATCTTCACGAAACCTATGCCTAACCCACGACTTCATCAACTATTACACAAGCTTGGATTGTCTCCACATCCAGCTTGAGGGGGGGTATTAGACTTATATTTTAATAGTTTAACGTATCATTAGGTTTACGTTAGATTAGGTTTACGTTAGTTATTCTGTTACGTCTTTTTCACGACACGTCATGCAAAACGGTGTATATATATATAACAACCTTCATCCGTGTAAGTTAACTTGAATAACATTCAGAAAGTCTTTGTTCATCTGTTATCTTCTCTTCTCCATCTTCTTTCTTGGATCGTTCACAAAGGGGGGGTATTAGACTTATATTTTAATAGTTTAACGTATCATTAGGTTTACGTTAGATTAGGTTTACGTTAGTTATTCTGTTACGTCTTTTTCACGACACGTCATGCAAAACGGTGTATATATATATAACAACCTTCATCCGTGTAAGTTAACTTGAATAACATTCAGAAAGTCTTTGTTCATCTGTTATCTTCTCTTCTCCATCTTCTTTCTTGGATCGTTCACATGGTATCAGAGATATCAAGATATCAATTTAGTTCATTTCTCATCTTGATTTCTTTTTGGATATAATGGCAAGCCAGTCTATGCCTTTTGTAAACTCCTCTAATGGAGTCTCTGAAAATCTGGTTCTTGATTCTTCAAATCCGATGTTCTTGCATTCATCTGACAATCCTGGAATTGTCCTAGTTTCGAAGCAGTTTGATGGAAATGGTTTTCATGCTTGGAAAAGAGCTATTGAAATTGCTCTTTCTGCGAAAAACAAGTTGGGTATTGTAAATGGTGAAGTTTTGAAGCCTCAATCTGGTTCTCCTCTACTTGCGGCGTGGAATCGATGCAATGATATGGTAATAAGCTGGATACTCAATTCTTTAAACAAAGAAATTGCAGAAAGTGTTATCTACGTATCAACTGCACGTGAGATGTGGAAAGAGCTTGTTGAGCGTTTTGAACAAGCAAATGGCACGCTGATTTATCAGGCTCAAAAAGAGTTGTTCTCAATTACTCAAGGTTCAGATAGTATATCTACATACTATACCAAAATCAAAAGAATCTATATCTCTGATACCATGTGAACGATCCAAGAAAGAAGATGGAGAAGAGAAGATAACAGATGAACAAAGACTTTCTGAATGTTATTCAAGTTAACTTACACGGATGAAGGTTGTTATATATATATACACCGTTTTGCATGACGTGTCGTGAAAAAGACGTAACAGAATAACTAACGTAAACCTAATCTAACGTAAACCTAATGATACGTTAAACTATTAAAATATAAGTCTAATAGTAATTGTAAATAGGCAAAACACCTTGCTTTAATGTTTATAGTTGAAACAGTGCCATATTTAATGACTGAAAATTAAGGAATATTCTGACATTATAAATAAGGCTTTGGAACTAGTTTTCCTTATTTGCTCTTTGACTTTTTGTAACTTTGATCGTTGATAGTTTAATTATTATTTTTTTCTCTCCCAATTAAGGTCCACACGAGTTTATTAATCTTACCTCTTACTAATTTAATGTTGTTTGTTTTTCTTCGAAATATTTCAAAGTTGAAAAGAAGAAAAAGTAAATAAATTAAAGATCCAATTTGACATTAATTAATTATGAGGATCTTGATGTTTTAAATTCTGTCTTCTTAATGGTTAAGAACCATATGAATTGATAATTGCTTTAACTTGCTATTAATGATCTTTTAATTGGCTATTATGCTTTGGCATTCCGAAGTTGTGGCATGTAATTTAGTTGTAGGCTAGAAGTTAAAAAAATTGGTACACCTTTCGAAAGCAAATAGTACAATTGTTCATTCGTGAATTCATTTTTAAATTTTATTTTATTAAACGAGATATAACCACACGTTCTCATGTACGTACGGTCCATAATTTTAAAAATTTTGTTAAAATTTATTGACTTTATTTTATAATTCCGATGACCAAGACTTAATTGTAGCATTTAAGAAAACACGCATTATGAAAATAATTAATTATTCCCACTATTTGCGGCTTGAGGGTGGGACATATGTTTGGTTGAAAAGGAAATTGATGTTTAGAGGTTGGAACCAAGTTGCTTATTTCTTCCTTCTTGTTGAGATTGTCTTCCAATCCTTTCTCTCCATCTCCAGCAATGCGCATTCTTAACCAACACAAGCTGCTGATTAAATCAACTCCTCCTACATTTCTATCCCCTTATTACACTTTTAACCAACTTAATCTCCTTCCTTCTTCTCTGTAATTTTTTGGATGGCAATAGTCATTAATGACACTTCACATTTCGAAATTTACTTTGCAAGTCCAAATCCTAACAAAAACTGGTTCAACTATATTTACGCTCATTTTCTTCTAACCTACAGAATAGAAAAAGACAAGCCCTACTGAATACTCAATTTTTTTTTTCTTTTTTTTTTTTTAGTACAATAGAGGAGTCAAAAGACTATGTGAAGTAAACATCGGGCGATGTCCCTCCCCTTACATCATCATTCGGAAGGCATCTTAGACCATTTGGTGGCCTCTCTGAGACACCAAACCTGAGTACATAGAATGTAATTTCCTGCAAACCAATCAGTCATTCTGTTACTCTCTCTATGTGTTGCTGACACACTCCACTCTTTGTTTAGAAAAGACTTCAGATAGAAAACCAAACCAGCACAAGGATGTTCCTTGTTAAATCCTCTGTTGCAAAGGTCCATTGCTACGGCTGAATTAGATCCCACGCTAGGCTTGTAGCCAATAAGACTCCCCAAAGCTCTACCTTGGTTATACTGTAGATTCCCAAATTTTTGGTAAACCCCAATTTCCACCCACCAGTCGCGTTTCTTAAGATGCCACCGCAACTCACTGTTAAAATTGATTATAGAGCCATCGATATTGCACTTCAGTTGCTCTTGCCTGGGGTTGTTCCTATAGATTTTCTGTATATATGTTATCCTGCTCTGGATTTTTCCAAAGGACAACATCCACTCTATGCACTCTCTCGTCCTCAATAAGCAAGCCATGAGAAGATCACTGGTGGGATGCGACGTTGGCTGGAAAATGATCTCACAACGTCGTGACCAAATGCACCAAGCCGTTATACTGGAGAGAGTTATCCAGTCCATATGATTATTTTCCACTTTCCCAAAGTCATTTGCAAGGTTTTGGAGCAGCCAATCTTGGTTACTTAAGTAGAAAAATCTAGCCCACTTTCTTGGATTAACTAATCTCATTCACAAGTTTGCTGTGTGTTCACAGTCACCAAGGCAGAGCAAGATTGTTTCTTGCTCTTTCCCGCAAATATGGCGTAAACCCGTAGCATCTAGGTGGCGGCCAAGTCTCAATTTATGTGAGGAGGCTGTTTTGTCCCACTAGTCATAAGAATGTTCGTATTTTTTGGAGGCTAGGCCATCTCCAGATTCTCTTCCAAACCAGGCTATGTTATTGGTGGCTATCAATTCTTTTCTCATAAGCAGTTTTAACAGAAAAGTCACCATCGCTGCTATATTTTCAGCTTATCGTGTCCTGTCCCAGCTCTTCTTTCGGCGGTGTGATGGAGGCTAAAGAGTTTAGAACATTTGTAGGGAGATAGATGTGGATTTTGGACCAGTCCCATTGGTTCGAGGAATTCACCATATCCGAAACAGAGCATTGGGAAATATCCTTTGGAATAGTGCATGAAGCCTTTGATTCCAGTTTGCCTGTTTCAGTCACCCATTCATCGGTTCAAAATTTAGTCGTTCTACCGTTTCCAATATTCCACCGTCTGCCATCTTCCCTGCCTTCCAGAGCCTTCGAACCCCTTTCCACAGATTTGAAGGGTTTGAGTTGGTGTCTTGCAATATTGGAAAGTGTTGGCCAGTTATACTTAGCTTTAAGGACATTGACTTAGAGTGCCTTTTATTTCTGGAAAATTTCCCAGGTGATTTTCCTGAGAAAAGCTTCATTCATCTCTCTGAGTTGACCGATTTCTAGACCTCCTGCATTCTCTGGTGCACAGATTTTCTCCCATTGGACTAGGTGCATTTTGTTCTATATAAAAGCTTTGAACAAACTGAGTAGATAAATATGATGTAACTGATATTTTATAGGAATGCAACACGAAGTGAAGATACAATCTTTGTAAGTTAACTAAGATAATAAAAGTATTGAGCTTAAGAACTTTTCTTCTTACTACAAAACCATTCTCAAAGAGTTTGATTACACAGGTCCATCCCTGCACAACCGAAAAAAAGAAAGAAGAAGATCTTGCCCCTTCTCGTCCTTCCCTTCTTTCACAACAAAATGTTAATAAGGAAAAGAAAAGAAAGTAAAGCAGGTTAAGACCCGAAACAGAAGGAAGAGGATGAGCTATCCATTACAATAAGAAAAATTCAAAATCCAAATATCCCCGTCAAGATTGAAAAGAAACACTAATCCGGAGAGATTAATATCAAAAGATTAGATCATACTGCCTCCTCCATTGCTTCAGAAAGGCTAAAGGGTCAGAACGCGCTGTACAATCGAAATAATGGTTTATTTAATTTTCTTCCTCTACGCTCCTACATTGTCAATGTCACTGCTTGAATCCATTAAAATCGTCAACCTCCTAGCGGTTTTTGTAAAGTCACTGCAATAGCATGAAACAGATTACCATGTCAGGTTGTGGGGTAGATTGCGACAGCCAACATGCATCCTTTTCATAAATATAAATTATTTCTACCTGAATGGTTCCTCCCCAACGTGTTTGACTGCCCCCGTTGTATCTCGGTAAAGCACGTGGCTCGTCATCATCGATTTTTCTGAGCCGAACATGTCTGTCAGCTTTCTGGACAGTTCACTGTAAGACCCAAGAACCGAGAGGTCCATGGTCCGACCTGAATCTTGTGATTCCAAGAAAACTTTACAGTGGCCAGTTTCCAAATTGGCCGCGGTTTCTTGAGGGTTATCCTTGTACCATTGGAATCTCTCACAGTAGGAGCGTTCCGGTAGGCGTCGTTGATGAAGGGTAGATCCAGAACCATCAGAAAAATTAGTCACTTTATCAGCATTTCCATCAGATGAACTATTTCCAGTAAGAACTGGGGAGACTGTGTCAGGAGAGCAGCTGGTAGACATGTGCTGCTCAATAAGAATTGTTTGGCCAAAAAGCACAATGTGGGGTGTCTTCGCATTATCCAGTTTATTCAAAGAATTTTCCATGGATAGTAAGGAAGAGACATTCTCACTCATGCTGGGATTTTGTACTGTTGGGTTAGAGACCCTCGTTTGCATAGCAGCATGATCAAGGGGTCGGAAACCTCCCAGAAATAGACTTGACTGCAATTTACTGAAGTGGAGATCCGGTAAGGATAGACCATAATAAGCATGCCTGGCTCCCTGCATGCCAGCAGGAGTAGTTTCAGGTAGATAACCAAAGGGATTTCCGGGACCTACGAGGTTGCTGGGAAATGTTGGCACACAAATTTGGCCATCAAGGGAAAAATCTGGATGTTGAGGCAATCTCAATCTCTTCCGTGGCGGTGGTGAGTAAGGGGAAGGAGGGATCGCAGGCATGGTTGATACCAATTCAACCACCCACGGGCTGACCCGTTTCACGTTTTGAAGTAAATCTGGTTCGTCCCATGTAACCTACAAATATGACTCTCCCAAATGAATCAGCTGAAGCAAAATACAGATCTACATGGATAAGGATTTGAGACAGAAGTAAACAGGTTCAATGCATTACTATGGGAAGTGAACCAAAAAAAAAAAACAATACTTCACATTATCATCAAATATAATCAATGCCCTGCATACCCTTGTGGTATAACATGCAAAATGCAATTTTTTTTTAATAAAGCATGTACAATGTTAAGTGAATGTACAAAGCAGATAACGAAAATTAACTTTTGAATTCTCCACTAAATTTTTCTGACCAGTTGCAATGCCATCAAAATTGAGTGCATATATGCAAAACACATTTTTACATCAAGAAGCTTTGTAAGATATCTTGCTACGCAATGCTTGAAGCATGCAAAACGAATGACACGGATGGAGGCATATCATTTCTAATAAATGTACTTAATATGTAGACGCTTTATTGATGAAAAGAAGACATCTTCGTCTAAAACAAACCTGAAAAAGTAGCATGAATACAAAACTGAAGAAAAATGCATAGATATGGAGTTAAAGAAAGATGATGTTACCTGGAGAAGCCTCCAAGGTGAATCAGGCCAGGAGTGGGGATCAGCAACCTGAACTGAAGATATAGTTCCCATAAACCAACTTATCTCTAACGAATCCTCAGTTTCAAAGCGCATCTTGAACCTCAGTCCAGAACACCACCTAGTCTGCAGTGCTGCTTTAACTAAGGTGGCCTTCACACAGAACTCTGGAGTACTTAACCGAGGATAGTAAACGGCCTCAAAGGGTTGGCCATTGGCAGCAAGAGTTGCAGCTTCAATAACTGCTTCAGCCCTCACTTTCCCCCTGCCCATCGTACTCCCACTTGAGCTCGTTCCATTGCCATTACCATTTGTGAGTAGTTTCCTATCATCCTCCCTCATCAAGGCAGAAAAGCCTCCATAAGGGACAGCAAAATTTCCACCAGACGAACACTCGAGCCGCCCAACAATTCCCCTTTTAGCTCGTCTTATCCCGACAAAGAGATCCCCATTTTCTGCTCTTAGAAACACAATTGAATCCCCAGCAACAAGCTTTTTCTTATTGACGAAAGGACTCCACCCAGTCGTCAAAAGATGCCGCCTTGGTGTGCCTCTGTAAATGTGCTTAAATTTCCATGATTCGCCGTGAACATCTTTCGCAGAAATATATTGAAGAGGAGGATCCGCAGAGAAGTCTAAACGAGGAAAAATTGTCTCCGCACAAAATCTAGGAACAGAAAACCCACCACCATTGTTGGCATCGGACTGAGTCAAGGTTTTTGAAAATGAAGCGAACTGGTCTTGAGTTTCAGACCCATTGATGCCTCGAACACCATCGTCGCCATAATCAGCCTCAATCCCATTGAGAGGAACAAGCATAAGTTTGGCATAGACCTCGTCTGTGTCGGGATCAGCCATGTACTTGATAGCGGCGAGTCTGCATAGAATGTAGGGGGGAAGGCGGGGGCAAGTCCTGAAGTCCACAGGTCCACATGCATGCTCAGCGTGGCCCTGAGGGAAGTAAAAGACCTTAGTGTTCACGGGTGGCATTTGCAGCATCCCACCGGCACAGGCATGCCATAGCTGAGGATCCAAGCACTTGTCAACCTCTTTCGATTTCTCCTTTGAATCCATAAATGTAATCATCTCGGTTCCAAGAGAGCTCTTACTGCAAAATTGCTGCCATCGGGTAAATTTCCCAAATTAAGCCTGGTACTGATGATGCAGGATGATATTATCTTTATATTTTCCGTGACTAAAGTACATTTTATGAATGAATTTCTTACCTGAAAAAGCATATAGGATCACAGCAAAGATGAATTCAGAATCTGTGCCACTTGTCCCCAAGAAATCAGAGAAACCCCCAGAGAGTGATTGCAAAATATTTAGTAAAGATCTTCCAGAGAGCAACAGAATCCCAAGTCACAAATGCTCTGATTCCCAATTTGGATGACAGAACGATTGTTTGACTCCTAAAGCTTCGTTTTTAACTGCTTTCATTTATTTCCATCTTTGGTTTGGATGTTAGAAGGCGTGTTGAAAATAGAAGGAGGAAGGATATGTCACCAAATTCGGAAATTCTGAAGCAGTTGAAGATCACCAAAGTTTTAGAGATGATAGCTCCAACTGAGAATTGAACGGCAGTAACGAGATGGTAATTGATTTCATCGCAAAATCTTAAAAAGTTGCTGATCTAAGGCTACAACAGTCTCAGTCGCTGTCCTGTCTGCGATACAGCAGTAAAAGGGGGAAGGAAGATAGAACAAGAAATAAAACAAAACCCCGTAACTGACTCCACAACAATCTCTGCAACAAAATCTCTTCCAAGCTCCAACATTTTAGCACAAATTTCTCAAATCAAAAGGAAAAATAAATAAATAATTCAGTTTACTGAGCCTTGGCGTTCAAAGAAACGCATGAGATGAAGTCCGTGGCCATCACGGATGCGTATAAAAAGCCATAGACACACACCCACGCTCTTACAGAGTAGACCAAACAGCCCTTACACAAAACAAAATAACAGAAATGGGTTTCTTTAACAGCAAATATCTTAGTGGGGGTGGTGGTAAACACTGTTGCTTTCTTTTGTTTTTCCTTTTTTTTTAAAAAAATAAAATTAAATATTTCCTTGCCATCTCATAAATTTCATTTTTATAGTTATTTTGCCACTTGATCCTAAATAGGTTTCCGAATTTATCTTATCTTGGGATATGATTACGAAGAAATTCTGCATCTTCGGGAGGCGGCAAAACAACAGAGATCTTTAAGGAAGCTATCCTTTTTTGCTTGTATAGTTTTGTTTCTAATAATGAAAAAAAGAAAGTATTATTTTAAAAATTCCAGATAGGCTAATTAATTGAGCTTAATTGTTAGTGGGAGTGCGCTCATGGGGTGACGATAGAGTTGCGGTCAGCAGCAAAAGGCTAAGGATGGCATTAAATAAATGCTGGTTAACTTGAGTTAACTATATTTAGGGAATGAGTTCAACTCACGGGTTAACCAAAACTAAGGTTGTTCATTTTAAGCATTTAGGTTCAATCTCTACTTGAGCGAGTAAACACACGCTACAAGTCAATGGTGTTATCCCGCAGCGCAGCCGATGGATTTGGGTGCGTTAACATAGACTTTTTAAAATCGCCAAAATAATTTATAAAATATCTTTTTTTTTTTGGGTGATGGATAAAGAAGATGAGTTCTAAACCATATAACTGAATTACGTTTCTGGCATCATTGTGTCTGTAATTAAGATAAAAATCCTAAACATTCTTGTACTCTTAAACAATAATACTGATATTTTTCTAAATTTTATTGAAGTAAAAAGCATAAACATTCTTAATATTAGATTGTGTGTTCTCATTTACGACCCATTCCACCAAACATACTGCCGGAGGAGTCCATGAGATTTTCTCAAATTCCGAGTCTCGTGGGGTTTTCACATTCTATGTTTCCTATTTTGACGGGACGCTTAACAACGGTGGGTGACCTACTAAGTCAGATTGACTTCGCTGTTTAAAAATAATGATAGTATGTGTATACAAATATCCATTTTCTATATATATGGGCGGTCAATAAATTGTATGGGTATATATGTATATATATATATATATATATATAAGTTTTACTCTCTTTTTTTCTTTACGTTGATTTTAAAATTATGATGGTTTTTGAGTCCTAGCCATTATTTGCATATAGTGTATTGTAATTTGTAAATCTACGGAGACATGTTTCAAATAAATGTATTTTTGTATGGGACAAAAAGGGAGCATTCAACAATTTAATGGTAGGTAAAACCTTTATAAATGAATTATGTCACAGCATGGAATTTTGTATTTTCGCTGCAAGAACAGCTGCTTGTTTTGTTGAATAGTAATGTGAACAGGAGGTGGGTTAAGGAGAGCTATGACTACGACTACGACTACGAGTGAGACATGAAAAGAGGAAACATTAGCACCATTCAATCTTTAAATTAGGCGGGAAGACAGTGACGTCACGTCAGATGATAATCTACCACTAACATCATCCTCACAAATTCTTTCAATCTTGTTTTTATATATGAGAGCAGCTCTCCCTGTGGCTGTAAAGCCCAAACATCAAAACGATCAATACCAGTATACCAGTTCAAGAGGGTGGTGGCCCGTATACAATGGGCCAATGGCCCGCTTACCTCAATACTCTTACTACTCGGTGACCAAATTGGATTCCTATCCCATATATATTTAAGGCCAGGAGTTGATAGTGATATAATCTTCCTTGGCCGACATAGAATAGGATTTCCCAAAACCTAGTTTAAGACCTAGTGAGGTTAATCCTAGTACAGTGGAAGTTTGGCAATGTCATGGCCTGTCCTTCTAACTTAAGAAATCGGATTCTGAGCCGTAATGTAGAAACCATGTTACGCTGGTCCCCAACAAATATCTATCTATTCCTTGAAAGCTGCTTCTCCGGGCGGTGGTCCTACGACAAATATACAACAATTTCTTGTGGTCCTGCTACATGTTTGTCAAACCATAGTGCACAGTCAACAAAGTATATCGTAGTCATTAGCCTCTGACCCTACCCTCTTCCTTTTCTTCTTTGCTCAAAGATGAAGTGCTGTGTGTAGGAACTCAATCCAAACATGTTGAAAAGGGAAAAAAAAAAAAAAGCTAATTACAGGGGACTTTATTCCATGCATAAATTGACAACACAACAAATCAAAGCTTGTGGGATATTATCTCTGCGCATTCCCGATTGTTCCGGCCACTGAAAATGGTTCCATGATACTGGGACCAAGTGATGCCTATCCTATTAATCAATTGTCCTCATTCCTCGCCTCAGATGCATCGTGCATGTGGCACTTGATCCTCAACCTTTAGTTGGAATCACAAGTGGCCCTCACCAATGCGTGCCATTGACCCCTGGCTCCTTGGTTGGGGTTACTCCTGTCTCTCCTCTTTGCCTCTCCAACAGCTCATGAACTCGGACCAGTTACTTCACAAACATGTCTGTCGCATAATCCATCCCATTCTTAATTATTAACGTTGGGGTCAACCATTCATCTTTTTGAGTGGCTCTTCTTTCCCACTTTGCTCACCTAAAAAGAATAAAATAAACGCAACAGAAATTGGTAAAGGGGTGACACAGTCAAGGTAGATCGAAGGCCAGTTAAACACAAAAATTAGTTGGCAACTCGACATTAAAAACTAGCATCGCAAACCCCTACTACTTACAACTGAAAGGGAACCGTATATAGTATCACACAACACATAGAAAAGTCAATCCCAGTAATTTACAAAAGCAATAAAATAGACAACAACAGAATAGTGGTTCTCCCAACTAGCTTCTTCCACGTCCTAGAACCAACATCTATCTGGTCTTATCTTCCGTGCATTCCAAGGAAACCCAGCTACGTCGAGATATCACAGTCATGAGGATAACCCATCTGCCAGCTCAACTTGGGAGCAACACTTTCGTGACAGGGAACGTAATCCTGTGAAATAAAACATAGTAATATTTCATTTCCGATCAAATAAATGATATGCAAACAAGTAGCATTTAGAGATAATCTATTCTAAATTAAATGAGGCTTTTAATCAAGTTACCTCCAATTTCTTCACTAACTCTTTGGGTGTTGGAGCTAACACCATTATGTGGCGGGCATTTGGAGTGATAAATCCCTCTTCAACAGCTTTGTCAACAAAGCACAGCAAAGAATTGTAGTATCCATCAACATTTAGCAATCCCACCTGCGAGTAATGTCAAACTCGTTAGGCTGGGACATGAATAAATAAGTAAGTCTGTAATAGGTTGCCAGTCAATTACCGGTTTGTCATGAATCCCAAGCTGAGCCCAGGTTATGACTTCAAGAAGCTCTTCAAGAGTCCCATAACCGCCTGTACGAGTATCTTCAACAATTTAATGCAAAAGCATAGGCCATCTATGACATACATCTTAGTTTTCCAATTCACTATATTCCTACATATACCCTGTAGGAGAAACTTGATTGAAATTTGAACACTTTATTTCACTAGTTATTTTAATTTCATTTTATATGAGGGCTTCCCTGATAGACCAAGTGACAACTTTGACTATGCGTGCCTCCTCTGTCACAAATTTTCAGAACATAATTACTTAGGATGATAACCACTACACCGATAAGTCTTCCGAAATAGTAAAGCATTATTCCCTGTCAGGTGCAGGTGCTAGTTGGAAAAGTTATCTAGTGAAAGTTCTTGTTTTGCTTTGGTTCTCTCTCTTTTGCAGAATATTTGGTACAATCACGTCACGGTTCACAAGACTAAAGTAGAGGGGAAAATGGCATAAAACCAGAAGCCCAGTTGCTCAGACCCTCAAAGCTCTAATTTTCAGTGTAAAGTTCAAGAGCTAGGTTTGATGGGTTGCTCTCTAATCATAGCCTTGGTGTATGTAAAAGAAAATCAGAAAGATTTTTTTGGAGTACTCTGCACTCGGCAGTCACTACTAATTTTAGGGCGGTAAATTTAATTGACAATTAATAGATACCTTGTCATGATTAGGCGTGGTAATCTTTTCAATAATATTTAGTAAAGAAAAATAAAATAGCACAACTTGTGCTTGAAACTTGAAACAAGTATTTGGTTAACAATTTGGGAGAAAGCAATTAGCAGCGAGAGATTAATGAGAAAATGTCATCAGACACTGACATATGGATATATGGTGAATGCTACAAAAAGCATATTGCAGTTCTACTTTTTGTTCATGTGCCAAAGGATTTAACTGCAAAGAAAGTATTTGCTTGCTAACCTGGTAAGGCAATAAAGGCATCTGAATGCCTAGCCATCTCTGCCTTCCTTTGATGCATATCTGCAACAGCCTTCACCTCTCCGACTGTTTCACCAGTGAGCTGCAAAAGGGAACAGAAATTAACAAGAGCGAAGGCAGGTGATTTTGAGTAATGATGAGCGTTGCAGGAACGGTAGAACAATCCGATACTTTTAACCCTAGCTATACACTCTAATTTATTACTCAAGAAATTAGAAATATATAAAAACAAAATAAGGAAAAGTTTTAACCATTCAATAGACAATGAAGTTCAAGTGTAAAACAGAAGAAACTGTACAGAGCTGATCAGCTGCTGAATGTATAAAGATAAAATAAATTGAAAAATAAAACACAGGAAAAGAAGAGATGCAGGTGCAGTAATGGCAGCCATTCCAGTTGTATTATTGTGGACAAAATGGCTACTCTAATCATCATCCCAAAGAAATAAAGGGTCGAATAACCATACTCCGGGAATGGTTTGAAGATACAGAACAAGGAATATGTTGAAAAGAAAAGAAAAATCATCCTTAATGAAAAGAAACCAATAAAAAAACACAATTTGCAATACTTTATTATCAGAACAAAAAGACTATAAGCTTTTCTCCTGGCTGGAACAGACATACCTCTCGAGGCATGAGCGTCTTGGGAATAATTCTGCATGAGACAATACAATGACACCATAAGCACAACGGTTTGCTCATTTGGATAAAAAAGAAAAAGAAGAGAAAAATGGAAAACGTTCAGGTTAGGAAAAGAAAAAGCAATCATACCCAATGACATGCCGACCGCCATCATGAACTGCTTGTGAAACCAAACCCATCAGACCAATGCTTCCTCCTCCATAAACCAAATCAATGTTCCTTGCGACCTTCAGAGACCATTTATTTAATCAGCCCATAAAGACTAAATGACAAAGCGAACAAGAGTGGCTTTAACAGTATGATGTCAGAAAATGTCCAAATGAAGACCAATATGGAAAAGAAATTTTAAATTCAGAGTAAAAGGAAGGCATAAAATATGATTCTTAACCTCGCTGGGCAAGAAGGCACTTGCAAAGTGTACGTAGAACTGTTCAACTACTCAGGTATTAGCAAATATCAAGAAAAAGAGGGAAACATAAGTTTCGAAAGATTGAAGGTAACATATTTCTCAGCATTTGCGTCAAATTTTATATGACTCCTCCAAAATGCTAGTGAGCTATGATGAAAAGAAAACATGGTATTATGCATGATAGATACAAACTGAACTGAGAGAAAAATGGTCGAGGCTAACAAAATCAATGTAAATTTCAATTTGCAGAAGATCAGGAACAACTTACAAATATGTCATGGACACAGTGAGTTTACCCACATGAAAATAGAATATGCAACATGTTATAGGATGGAGTTTGCCTGAATTCCATCTGACCCAGTTCAACTCATGTGCATATGAAAAGCATGCCTTTGGGCATTTTCAGAAAGACAAAAGGTATTGTTGAGTGATAAAAAAAAAAGGCCAAAATATGGGAAAGAAAAACCATTTTCTATACCAATTCCTTGCCAAGCTCAATGGCAGCACGTTGATAGCTACTCTTCTTGCCCTGGCTGCTACCACAGAATACGCAAATCCTCTTAAACTTTGACTGCCTTATCTCACCCTCTACCTCCATTGTTGTTAATTCTATTCACACTTGCTATGTGTCTCACTCTGCTTCTGTTCTCTAACTCAACAATCTCTCTCCGACTATGTTTACAAACTCATGCATGTGTCGTACAACAACCCTTGCTTGCTTAACCACAACTCTTGCAAATTCGTCTTCCTCTTCCTCCCTATTTATAATTATAAACATATATACCCCGTCGCAGGTGAGTGCCTTTGCACGCTTTCACCCCCAACCCAAACCCTCCTGGGCACGCGTAGTCTACTGTTCCTGTGGTCCCTACCTAAAATCCTGCCATTTTTCAAAATAGAACACACAATTCATATCAGCTTTTTTATACGCGAAAATAATTAAAATATTATATTCCATATCTGCTCCTTTATATGCCTGAGTCAATGTGTTTTTATTTCGGTCAAGCCTGAGTCAATATAATCATAAGATTATGCACATATATAAAAAAAGATACAGTCGCAAGATTACTATAATCAATACTAATTTATCTATTATTAATAGACAAAACTTGATAATTTAATATTGAAATTACTTTTGTTTATTATTGGTTTTTGTTTTTGGTCTGGGATCTATATTTTCTTTTGCAATAAGGGGAAACGTTGTTTATTAAATTACTTTTTATGAAACAGGACAACTATTAGCTAACAGAAATCAGAAAGTCAAAGTGCCGCATCCGATGAAGTGAAAAAATATATATATATATACCATGTCTCTACAACCATTGATTCAAAAGACAATTTTGTATATTGGTTTGACGAGTTGGTGAAATTTTCTTTTTGAGTTTATCGTGTTGGTCCTAAAAATAGGATATCATTATAAATTAAGGATTGTGGTTTTTTTGGCCAACGGTGACGGTGCAGTGTGAAAGTGGAGGGAAGCAAGGGAAATAAGGATAACTGGGGCTTATCAGAAAACTAGGCTGTCATAGCATGAGTCACGAGTCAACATAGTGCCAATTACGAATACGCAACCCTGCCACCTTGCCGTCCCTGTGCTTCCGTACTTGCTCTGTTCTGTGTTGATACTTAACTAAAAAGTGTTTAATAAATCAAACTCGGGGCTCTCTCAATCTAGAAGAGTGCTGCGTCACTAAGAAAGTGATTCATCCATAACTTTTCCACTAACCAAAATCGATGGATTCTTAACTAAAGAGACCCCTACCAAAACAAATGTAAAAGAAAAGGGCGCACCTCACTGTCTTTTCCTTACGCCTATAATAAAATAATGCTCTTATATATATTTCACCCTTCTTCCTTTTAGCTATGATTAGGTTCTTCTTGAACTAGAAAGGAGCACAAGGATATAAACAAAACAAACCCCTTTTTTAAAAAATAAATGAAATCTGTAGCATTAATTAAATGTTGTGAATGGGCAGTCCTGACCGTGTTTGTGCTGCAAAATGAAAAGTGTTTATACTGAGCAAATTATGGGTTATAGCAGAAGTTCCTTGAGATGGAGATGTAGCGCCATTGAGCTTTGTGCATTGATGATTGAATAAGAAAACATAAGTGGGTGCCAGTGCCCTCATCCGCCCTTCATTTCTCGACACACATGTTGTAGGCTTAGGAAACATCTGATATTTATTTCACACGCCCCTTTCCATTTCCCATATCCTCTCTCCCACAATTCTTCAAGCATCTTGTCCCCACCCCAATTCATCCTCACTCATTGCGTACCCCTCTTCTCCTCCTATCAAAGTTCCTTCTCCTAAAACCCATTACTATAACATATTGATGGGGTTTAGCTTTTTATGCATTAATTAATTGCCGACATTATGTTCATGTCTCCATTGCCAGGATTGCTGGAACTCAACCCATGCCCTTTAAAGTTTTTGGTTATTATATTTCATTTAGGGCTACAATCCCAAAATGGCCTTTCTGGTTGTTTATAAACAGCTTCCGTCTGTCTACTTCCAAGTTTTAGGAATATAAACTCGTCATCACTATTTCTTAATGGGGGATTGAGCTGATGCATAAAAATTCATATGAACCTCCTGCATGCGCATTTAAAGCATGTTTTTGTGTTATTGAGTTTACGGTTTGTCTTAATGATTAACCTTAAAGACAAGAAAAAGAAGACAAATACTGAAACGGTCAAACTGAACTCATCTGTTGGACCGTGAATCAAAGGAATATTTCTCATTAAGTTGCGCATGTAAATGTTTCTAATATTTCAACTGTCGTTCATTCATATATTATGTTTTTAATTGACGAACATAAAATCTTAAAAAGAACTTTAAATTTTTTTCTATCTGAAATCCTACGTCAGTACTCTTCCCGAGTTTAAGTATCTAGTCCTTGTGGGAAGGCCTAGAGCTGGCAATCTCACTATATTTTGTGAAGCCATAAAAGGGCAAAGTTTAAATTTCATTACGTGTCCTTTCGTATATAACCAGTAATTACAATGCGAAGTGGGTTAAAAGCCAATGTTGAGTTCATTAATCTCAATAGGGTATAGGGCAGAGAAAAGCAGCAATATAATGCTGTATGTAAATGTGGAGTTCCAAAGCCGTGCCCAAGGATACAAATGGGGAATAAGTTCATGAAAATGTGAAGCTGCCTTACACTGTGTACTGTGAACTTTTCTCAGAGTAGGGAAAGTGGAGACTGATGCAGATACGCCCCCACCTCTTTCTTCACAGCATTCGTTTTCCAATGCTTGATTTTGCTTATTCTTTTTTTTTTTCAAGTCCCATCGCTTTCTATCTTCTCTCTGCTGCAGACGCACTCTCGTTAATTAATAATTATATATTCATAAATTCTAGACTTCGTTTACTTATCGTAGTTAATTCTTAACGTACCTATTCAATCAAATTTAGAATACAAGCTCAAAAAGTAAAATAAAATAATAAAAAAAAACACAAATAATATGGTTATGCGTTGTCCTTTAAGTCACTTCACACTTTGAAGAGTGGTATTGTCCTTGTGCTTCCTGCTGGCCTGCCTTTCACTCCCCTCGCGTGCATAACTTGGAAACTCTGGGACTCAACCACTTCTACTCAAACTCACCTTATAAATTACAATGAAAAGAATGATTTAACAACTCCAAATCAAACCAAATCATGATAACAGAAACATTTTTCGCATCTGAAACAATCTTAAAATAGAACTAATTAATTAGATGGCTGAAATAATGATTATTGTCGTGTGTCTGAAAAAGAATTTCCAAAGGACATGGGCATGAGATGATTTGAAAGAAAAGGAAGCACTAGGCCACTAGCTTTTATTGAGAATCACGAGCTGCACCACCTAATGAAGAAAAGGGCATCTTCTTCTCTGAAATATACAACTTGTTTTACGTATTTCGAATTTGCATCGTTTGATTGTCCTTATTTGCACAAGCTTTTCCGCGGATGCCTGCCTACTCGCTTCAAACTTTCGTTTCTCTTTTATTTCTTTTTCTTTTACTGTAGTCACTGGTCATCTCTCTCTTTTACCTTTCATTTCTTCACTTTTATGGAGTGTCCATGGAGACCCCTTTTTCTTTTTCGTGTATTGAGAAAACGAAGTTTAAGGCTTCAATTTTTTTATATAAGAATTTATTAATTCTTACATACATGAAAAAAACAAAAAAAAAATGTGACAAAAATAGTAATTATTTAAAAATTATGGACAAATTATTAAATTATATGCTTAATAATTTTATTATTTCAAAGAAAATCGCGTGAGGCCCCCCTGTAATTGGGTGTGATAATGATAGTTAAGCCGTACAACTCAGGATATGGTGAGGTCTGGCGAGCTATCACATTCATTTGTCTAGTGGCACACTTACACACGTAATCAACTTTAACAGTTCAGCTGCTGGGTTCTCGACACGTGGTAGGATGTGTGGCTCCTATCAATCCGGTTATGGCGCATTACCCTTACGTAGATACGGGATAGCTTCCCCAACTGCGATCGCATGAATTTTTGTTCGATTCATGCCTCCCGGTCCGCACAAAAGCTCGTGTTATTCCTCACTTCACCCCCTTTCATCATATCTCCTCTGAATGCCACTAATTTTTTTCCCCTTTCTCCCTTCACAAATTACGTACTAATTAATTAAACAGTCGGGATCATGTTTTTTCATTTGATTATTGCAATGTCTCCTAAAGGTGGAGCGAGCGGATGGGCCTCTTGGGTACGTCTTACCAAAAACATTTACTCTCAAAAGTCTTAATCAAGCTCAGTAACAAATATGATGCCTTTTAATTTTGCCATTTGGTGCTTTTTGACCTTTATCCAACGAAGAAGCAAGGTTTTTAAGTTTTAATTAGGTTCAAATGAAGCAAATTATAATTACCTAGGAAAGTGATGTTGGATAAAGGGCCGTGGTTAATTTTCCAAAAGTTTGTTCTGCTCCTTCACTTTTTGAGCATATCCATAGTTGTGGATGGTGATTCAAAAGGGACTGCAGCTTTCTTTTAGTCTACTCCTTAATCAAATCCACAATTTTCCTTCTTTTTTTTCTTCTACTTTCGAACCCTGCCTCTGGTTTTTAGTCGCGTCACTGTGTGACTTTTCGACATAGGCAATATATATAATCTGAATACTTCGAAATAAAAGACAGCATCTGTCGTAATCACTCACAGTGAAACCGTTAGACCTTTTGGATTTGTGACTACTTACACTAAACTAATTGTTATTAAGTCGGCATTCAAAAGAACATCGACTAGAAACATATCTATTTAAATTATATTCTGATTGCAGTGCTAGTTGTTGTTGATCTAGTTAAAATGATAGTGAGTTTAAAACCTTGGACTCTTCCTAGGATATGCATTTTTCGACGGTTGAAGAGAATATTGTTTGAATTATACATTTAGAATAATAAACTTTTATTTATTTATTTATTTTTTCTCCTCCAGGCATGGACACAAGGTAAAGAGACATTCATAAATTCAATGAACACAATCCATAAAATGAAGAAAACGCGTTCTTGGTCGGATGTGACCTATTGAGAAACAATAATTGAAAGACAAGCTCTTTCATACACTGTAACGGAAACACACCTCTTAGTTTAGTTTTATGCGAACGTCAACTTCATTTAGACTACTGCTTAATTAAAATCACATATCAATGTATGTTCCTTCGTTTTCCAAACACGATAGAAGTGACAAGAGATCGAGTTATATGTGAACAAATGGAAAGTATGCATCGTTAGACTGCTGCGACAATTTGAATTTGAACAAACCGCTGCCGAAAGTTTACGGAGAAAGTCAATCCTATCTTTATCTTAAGAACATGCTCAAATATAATTAACAGTGGTCGTTTAATTTTATGTATCCTCGAGTTTTGATATGCAAATGAAAGATGCTTTGATACATTATGTGGTTTTTTTTTTTCTTTATTGAAGCTTGCGTCATGCTTGGGCGGCACCAACGTCACTGAATGTGTTCTTTCTGTGAATTCCACTTAATTTGCTAGCAGCACAATATATATACGATTATCACACACCCAATTAATATACAATATTTTTTAGGATATATATATATATATATATATCCTAAAAAATATTGTATATTAATTGGGTGTGTGATAATCGTGCATGAGTAATTAATAGGGGCTTTAATTAGAGAGGAATTGAAATTGAGAAAAGGGGAATCCGAAAGTTGCTTGGAATCTTGTATGAGCAAAGGGGTGATATTTACGGCGGGAGAAGAAGACAAAAGTCTGCCATATCTGCATTGATGAGCGGTTTGACTTTTCAGGACCCCATAGCTCGTATAGGCTCATTATATGGACACTGGTGGCTTGACAATTCTCCCTTGAATTGAGTAGTTACACATGGCACCCACCACGACCCACCTTAACACCCGACCTTATCGCAGTCGACACTTTGTCATCCTCATCAATTCCCACTATAATCACCATTCATTATAATTCTCATCTCTTGCATGGAAATGCCGTGTACTATTTCTCAATACCTGCATGAAAATTCAGAGCATGGTTTAATTTCATGTTCAAACAAATTAACTAGATTGGGTTATAAGCTAAGTTATTTTGGAGGAATTCCGCCCTTGTTTCTAGGCCAAAGCCTAATTTCATGGAGCTTGGCTGTATTTATGTGAAGGAATTGAGAAAATATATATATATATATATATATATATATATATATATATATATATATATATATATATATATATATATATATATATAATCAGGCTTTCTTTGGGGCCCCTCAGTGTGTGTTTGTGTTGCTGAATAGGTGTGGACTAGTGGTTTTGCTTTTAAGAAATGAAGTTAGATTTGCCCAGAACATATATATAATGGTATCGTGCATGCATTCTAAAGCTCTTTGTTCTCTTTCAAGGCAAGACATTGCACCTAGCTATATGCTTGTATGGCCAAATGGGTTGGATTTCTGACTATTGGGAAATGATTAATATTGGAAGCGATCAATAGCTTCTTTTTTGAATAATTGAACAACCCGTTCTTCTTTTTAATTTATTGCATAATTGTTTTGCAAACTTATCTATCGCTAGCTCATACAACTACACCCAAGAGAGAAGTTAAAAAAGTTTCTTTAAACTACCGAAAGTTTTGGAACGGGACATCTTTTATCTTCCTATTATTAAACAATTAAATCAGGAACTTTTGGAAACAAAAAACATAATGGATTCCCACGTTATTCACAGATCAACTTTTTTTTTTTCTGTTCAAAATAATTTGCTGATATACATGCAACTACCAATTTCAATTTGAGCGGGCTCAGTCAAACCAAAGTACACCAAGCCCAAGAACAATGATGAATAATCAACTGGATCGCATGTGTTTTTTATTGCTTTTATACCGACTCAACTTTAAGGGTATGTCTCTCAGTCAATTAATGCGGTTAATTTACCTTATACTTCTTAATTAACAAGAAAATTCTGGTACATTTTAAGTTAAGGATCAATTCATTTCTGCTCTTAATTGTAAATAATTTAATCTTGTCCCGACTGTACATAAATATTTATATATATCAACTTGAAAATAGTATTTAGAAGATGCAATAATTGTTTCAAAAGGTGGAATGGGAGCCACATATATTATAGTGCTTGATGCATGTACCAGCTAGCGTTATAGATTGGGAGAAGAAAAAAGTTAAGTTATCAAGCTGAACCCCAATTTGATCAATAATGAAACTATTTGTAGACTTATCTACCTACGAAATGGATCTGCAGCTAGACTAGCTAGTTATGCAACCCAAATGATCAGTTTTCTTAAGTTCAACCATAAAGGAAAAAAGAAGAAGCTAATAGAACCTTTTGAATCACACAAAATGATAAATATGATGTAAAGAGAGAAATAGAAATGAAGAGCAGCTAGCGATCATTCCGGGAGAAAAGACAAAAGCAAAAGGTGGCATTTGAGCATGAATTGCAGTTGATATGGCTTCCTTAAAGACCATATGTCACCCATTAATGAGACAAAGTGATACTTCAACTGACATTTTAAGCACCGCCAACCTCCTTCCAGGAATTAAATTTCTTATGAAATATTTTTTTTTGGGGGTATTATAAGCTTTTCATGTTCATACTAACATCGTAACATTGTAATTGTGCCTAATATATCACTAATAATTAATTCAATTTCTGTGTATACGACCTTCGATTAATTGCTTTACTCGAATACTAATTTCGCAGCTTAATTAATTAAATGTTACTATCATTGGTTAGTGGAAGGAATTGGAGGGATCTAATGGAATAGAGTAGCACAGCTTTGAGGGAGTGAGATTTTAAACTTACAATATTACTATTGATATATATAAAATATTGTTGAATTTATATTATAGTTATGAAAGCAGGCATGCAAGGACTATGATGTCAAAGCATGGCTTGTCCATGATTGAATGAATACGTTTTGTTGCATCGATATTAGTGAAAGGAAAGCTTAAACATTTGTTTTATGTGGTGTGGGATCGATGTTTGAGATTGATTGTGCGTTTGGCTTGGCTTGCAAGATAGATTTCCAACGCAGCTAGCATGTACGTGTCTCTAATCATTGCCATAATATTATCTATTATTCAAAACTTAAGGCTACGGCTACGGCCACCGCCACCGTCACTTCTCACAAATTTGCATGATATGTTTCTAGCTTTGTATATAAAAACTGTTCAATTGAATCACTGTAAATTTGTGAGTAGAACAATTCAAAAGTTTGAAAAGAAGATATGGGAGCGTAGGAGAAACAACATTTGCGAGAGGAATTAAATAAAAGAAAAAGCTTTATTGTAAATATTTTATTTTGTTTTGATATAAATTTTTTTTATTTATTAAAATAATTTGATTGTAGAATCTCAAATGTTAGTAAAAAAAAAACATGCTGATTTCCATGGCACGGTGATTCGTTTGTTTTCTGCTTGTCAAATTTCTTGTCTAAAACCTTTTGGACCCACCATAGTTCTTTATTCATATTGTCCTATCAAACTTTTTGATAAACCGCCAAATACTGTAGAATATGGTCAAGAAAGGAGTTTCAAAAGCTCAAAAGGCACAAGCACCAGGGGAAGTTTCTCCTCCACAGTTGCTTAAATAAATTAACTTTATCCAATGTGACGTAGTTATTAATGTGGAGTATAAAAATTTATATGAAAATAAAATTCACTGGTTTTTTTTTTTAAATTAAAGATAAATTTAGTCTCAATTCATAAAAAAAAAAATTGACCTTAACGATCTCTTTTTTTCTTATTTAAATTTTAGTTGTAATAAAATTAATTCAGGAGAACAATTTTATTATCATCTTCTTAACATGAAGAATTAAAATGATGTCTTTTATAAAAATATAAAATTAAAATAATAATGAATATCTTTAAAAGACTAAATTAATAACATTAACATCTTTCAATGATCCAAATAATTATTTACTCAGAATTTGTAATAAATCAGTGTTTTTCACGAAATTTAAAAGATTTATACTCTATTTAATTTTTAATTTTTATTGTTATTAAATTTTACTCATTAATTAGTTGAGTACATAAATATCGCCGTAGGTACCCATTTGTTTAAATAAATTTTTGGAGTTTGACTTATGGGTAAATAGCTGAATAACCCAGTTGAGAAACAAACAAAAAGAAAGTCTGGATGAAGGCCCAACTATTAAGGCCAGCAACGCGTGATTTTTGGAGTAAAGTTGGTGGCCATTCAATCTTAAGGCTTGTCCAATAATAAAAAGAGACTCGATCCGCTCCATAAAAGTCAAACCTGGACCGTGGCCCTAACTTGGTCAAACTAATACGTAGACGATACATTTTTCTCGATACGACCCCCATCTCAGCGTTTCAAAGTTAACCCCATTAAAAATAATATCTTTTAAAATTGTTGTAGTGGGAAGAAATTTAAATTAAATTTCTCTAATTATTATATTTTTAAATATCTTTTAATATTTGATTTTATAATTTCAAATAATCATGTCTATTTCATAACAATATTCCCTAATCAAATAATAATTTTATTACATTTTTACAAAATAATATTCTAATCAGTTTTTTAATAGCGCTAATAGTGTCAACAAAACCAAACTAACTAACTACAGGCAGATGGTGAACTCCGTTTCTCTTATATTCTTCACTTCCAATAACTGAACTAGTCCAGACCGTAGAAGAAGAAAGAAACAAGAAAATGTAGTGCAGCAGAATGAAATGTTGAGTTTTGTTGTTGCAAAATTTCACCTCTGCTCTAGTTTATTGCAACTTGCAAGGTAACCGTAGTATTTAGATACGTATAAATACATAGTTACACGCTGGTTAGCAGGTTTTCTTCCAAGTGACACCTTTTTAATGCTTCATCCTTGTTGGCTAGTAAAATCTGGTTCGAGGGGCTTCCTTATTGAACCGAGAATGTCTAGTTCCGAACCATATCGCAAACTCCCACCTCTCTTGGGATACATTTTAAGACTTGAGCGCATGGGGGGATGCAGAGGTGCAGAGAAATATTCCGTGGCGGTTGGAGACACACACGGCATGAGATTCTCCTTTTTCTTCAGCTCCCCTGCCTCTCTTCTTTTCCTATAGGTAAACCAAGCTGCTTGTATAAAGCACGCAGCCCATGTCCTCCATTGGTGAGAGTGGAACCTGAAGGTGTGCCTCAGTTGTTTACTGTGCAACCTGCGGAATTGGGCTGCTACAAATTGCAAGTCCTCTGCAGTGAGGGCAAAAGCTTCCACTGGGGTGATGGCTTTTACTGTGCGAGTTGAGGAAGGAAGGACAGCAGTTAGACGAGGGTCCAGAACCCATGGCAAGAGCTCCTCACCACAGAAGTCACCTGGGCCAATTCGGATCGAATTGAAGAACCCAGTTCGGCCACCATTGGTGGTGTAAGAATCTAGGCGACCTCGGACAATGAAGAGCATCTCATTCACAGGGTCACCTTCACGAACTAGGCTAGTGCCTGGGGTACACAGAGAGGGCTTCAGTCTTTCACATATTGCATCTAGCATCCTTTCATCCATCTGATCAAATAGTGGTACCTGCCATCACCATGTCCCTATTAGAATGACTAGCAAATTGTTTGATTAGGATGTGAACATGGGAAGGACAAGTAGAACAAGTAAGACCCACTTGTCGAACTAGATTAAGGCATAGGTGGCGTTTAATGTCACGTCTGATATCCACGGGAAGGTCTCTAAGAATGGTTTCCTCGTCAACTCCCCGCGTAGCAACCCATCTGAATTGGTCATACCGTCTCACATTTTGCTTCAGCTCATGAGGTAGCTGCCTGTGATGCATCCATCTTTCTGTATCTCTCCTTCTTATTCTCCATTCTTCCAGCCTCGTAGTCGTGGATTGCAGGTAGGTCTGTTCCCCAAATAAAAATTCATATGAAAAGCCCGATAATATAATAGTAGATGAGTGTAATCTGCGAAATATAACAAGATTTGAAACTTGCAGCACATACAAATGGCTAATCTTTGAAAGATATCTTGTTCAAAAAGACTGACCAACAGCTACACTTACTTGCATATTGTCTATAAGCAGGGCAAACAGCACTAAGCCAAGAATTGCAATGATCAAAGCAAAGTTTATCTCTGCAACATTGGTGCTTGTTAAGAGATTCTGTCCCAGAGAGCTGCAAATTTGACATAGAATTGGTCCCAATATCAGAAACTTGAATGGAATCTCGTAATAATATTATCATCTCTGATCCTCAATGTAATAACTAATAATGGTAATACTCTGAAGGATAAGTTTTCCATTTAAAAATTGGTGGAACAAAGATGGAATTAAATGTTCTTCCTGAACATTTTGAGTTACCTGAGATTTCTCAGTCCCCACCAAAGACAGTAGTAGTATTTATTGAAGAACTTTGAGCCCGTAATTTCCAAAGTCAGAGCGTCAGCAAAAATGCCAAACTGAAAAAAATTACTGTTCTGATCACATAGACCTGAGACATTGCTTGATCTGAGCCAAGTTGCCCGAGCTGGGTCACCTATGCTTTGACAATCAAGATAATGATACTGGCAGTGTGGGTACTGAAGAGCACAAACTTTCTTCCAACATTCGTCCTGCCGTTCAATTGCTAAGAGGTACCAGCAGGATCCTAAAACCTTTTGGAGACACCGCAACAATTTAGCATTTAATCGAGCAAGCAAAGTACATAAATGATATTAGTAAACTATTACTGAAATTCCAATAAAGCTTACAATAGTCCCACAGCTTCTGGTAGAAAGTTACTAAATTCTTATGCAGAAAATTACTCGTAACAGTAACTTACATGACTTGCCAGCATATAAAGCATCAGATTATATGCTGCCCCAGCCCAGGCTTTTTCCATCATTACCCCAGTTGCCTTGATGATTTGGGATGATAGAGGGAAGATAAGATATAACCTCTCGAGGTACTGGAAAATGGTGACAAGACGCAGAATATGCCTTGAAGCAATCATTTGTGACCCCTTTAGATTTGGAATTATAGCCCAAACTAACACCTAAAGGATTAATCAAACTGTAAGAGATGCACTAGAAAAAGTAAAAACATGCATGTTTACAACTGAGACATCCTAGTATTTCGGATTACAACATAATAAATTTAGTTCAGCAGGGAACATTAGAAATGCAACCGATGGCACAATCGAGATCGGATGAGATCAGTAACATACCTGTGGAAGAGGTAGGGCAGCCACTACATCAAGCCAGAAGTCTTTTTTAAGGTACCTTGACGAAATCTTTGAAGCATCTATAATTAGTTCTCCTCTACCAAAAACACGAGAGGAAGGAGCAACAAAAGCGGTTTGAAAGCGAACATAAATCTGAAAAATGTAAAAAGTATCAACCATTGACCGAATTATGGTGAGGAACACTTCAAGCCTAGCAGCTATATCAATGCACTTTTCTTTCTTAGCCACTGGCAAGTAAAAGAAGAGGGGATCCACGAATAAAGAAATCAGACATGCTACTAAAAAGATTTTGTTCCATCTGTTCACTCTAGTTCCCCTTGGATCCAATATCAACTCCTCCTTGGCATCGTAATCCTCAGAAAAGACCCTGGAAAGTTCACTTCCCTTAAACAACTTGCTTATTTCAACCTTCTCATAGGCTGCCATTGACACTGGACTTTGTTTACTTGTTTTTATCTCAGTTTTAAGATCATCCCGAAACCTGGATGCACATATAAATAACTAAGAATTTCAGCACCAAAACGAAACCAAAAGGTCCAACAAACAAATTTAAGCATATATATATATTGGTCTATATGCAATACGAAGAAGTTTAACAGAGGCAATGACATAAGTTACATTAAATTCTTAGTAGGTGTAAGTGTTCACCACGAGGTCTTAGGGCAGGAGAGCCAAACCTTACAGATCTTGATGCACCGGAAACCATAGCACTCTACTTCAACCTGTGAATTTTTGTCTGAAAGGAGACATACTGGAACCCTATATATATATCAATGTATCTACTATCTGCTAGCAGTTAAAGATTCGACTTTAAAACTCGACCGCACAAAAATGAAGCAAATTTTTCGCCATTAAATTTCCCAGACATCATGTGAACGGAAAAGTGGGACAACTTTATATTGACAATGTATAAGTACAATTGCCCCTTTTGTTTTTTTCCATGAAAAAGCAGGTAAAACCTGTGAGTTTTTTAGTACGGCTAAAACCCTCCGAAGATCAAAGTCGTCGCCACTTGGATTTCATTCATGGACAGGAGAGCCGATCCGTGCATGCAGATTCTCAAAATATATGGACATCACTTTTTTTCCTGTGACCAAAGATGAAGATAATGGAGGAAGAATACGAACAGAAAAATGACGTCAACGGTGAACCACAAACCACAAAAATGCCTCATCTACTCTTTAATTTTTATATATACCAGGAAAGATGTTAAGGTACAGAGTGGGGAAACGTATCACTGAAAAATAACACATTCGACTGCATGGAAAAAGAAGAGGAGTAGGAAGAAGAAAGCCAACTAGAAAAGACATTGATAGAAGGTAGTTCCCATTCCACCGAAATTTAATGACAGGTAGAGAGGAGAAAAAGGGAAAGGGATATAGCCAGAAAAACTAAAGGGAAGATTGCCTACGAACCAAAAGGCGGAACATATTATTGGAGAGTATTTTAAGCTTGTGGAAATAGATGAAATTATGTGTTCATTTGCAGAGTCCATCATTTCATAACTTCACTATTTTAAACACTTGTCTTAACTTTTCGAACAATTTCATAACTTGTAATCCTTATTTTATATTCATCTTTCGACAATTCTTTCCTCTTCCATCATTTTCAAACAAACTCCTTCACTATTTTAAACACTAGCAGATTCTTTTCTTTTTGCATTAGGATTTTTTTCTTTCTAAATATCAGTGTACTAGCATCATTTCCTGAAGTAATTTCATTATTCAAACATTTTGAATCCATTTATAATTGGGTTTTGTGTTTTCCTTTGATTATCTGGTCGACTGTTAGTTGCCTTTCAGCATTGCAAGTACCTGAGGAAAGTGATGACAACGAGATAGAAAAGGCCTGGTGATGAGAAAAGGCCTGGCGAGGGACAGAAATATAATGTAGTTATGTAGGTAGCACAAGGAGAGGCGGAGGCAAAGGGTCTGACTGAATAACCGTAAGATTGATGGAATTAATAGTTTTTATGCGGATTGAAGAGAAAATAAATATAAAATTAGAATTATAAAAATAAATTTTAAAAATACATAATTTTTGAATAAATAAAAATAAAATATATTTTTAATAAAAGATGAATAAATATAAATTTAAAAATAAAATTTGGAAACTATATATTAAAATAAATTATAAATTATAAATATTTTGAATTTATTATATAAAATGACAGTAAAATAAAGGAATACGTAAATTATAGAATTCAAACATAATAGATGAATGAAATGAGAAAATTTCGAATGTCATTTGTGATAAAAAAAATGTCATTCAAAATTTAAAAAATTATACTGTATAACTATAATCATATTATATAATATTGAATGTTGAACGATTAAAAGGCAATATGAAGATAAATTCAATATTGTAGAGATAAAAATATTACACTGAATGTGTGAACACAATAGTTAAAGAGAAAATTAAAAAAATATTTATTATGAAGAAGATGGTAGAATTTTGTTTAAGGTGATTTAAACATATATAAAAAAAATTTACAAAAATTTCAGTAAAAAGAATAAATCGAATGAATAATTTATCTATTAAATTTATTCATAATAGACTACTATAACATCGTTTAATTTATGTAATTGATCTCATTTAATAAAAAAAAAAATTGTTATTATAACAGAGATTGAAGAGGAAGAAGAATTGAAGGCAACGCCTGGAATCGCATCATATTAAACTCAATCACCCGGACCAAAGACCAAAGGGGCTTATAAGTTATTACTAAGATACAGACAGGTAGAATAGCCGTTGCAGCTTTCCAAAATAAACATCCCCCATTCATTACCCTCCAAAAATGGCATTATTTTCAGTAATTCTAACAAGCTCACAAATTAGAAACAATGAATTCAAACACGTCAAACCCTGACAGTCCGATACATACAGTTAACCAACTTGAGTCTCTTGTATTACACAAACGTGATGAAGCTACGATGCTGTGATAAATATCATGTACCGCCAAACTCCACTTTATGGAGAGCGCAAATGTTCAATATGCAAAACATAGATTGATGTTTACCATGCATTATATTAAATATCTTTCTGTTTCTCTAGTTGGCAAATTACAGGACAAATGAACTAGGATATCCCAACATCCACTCCCAAGCAAGTACTATTGCCAAAACCTCATGCCTTCCCACTCTAAGCCTCGTACATTATTTCATTATCAAATCGTCTACAACAGTTAACAGTCTAAATAAAGGCTGTTGCGTCGCATTTTAACTAAAAAAATTTCATTTTTATCAGAATAAATAAATAAATAAATAAAATTAGCTACCATTTTAGTCTTTAAAAAACATTTATCATCACTACAATCTCAATTTTTTTGAAAAAAATAAATCATTGTAATCCAGGTCTATAAAAACTCTTAAAATATTAATAAATTTATTCCCGTCAATTAATTTTGTTCAATATGAAAAGTCAACTCCAGTCGAGCAGTGTCAACACTTAAAAAGGAGGATTACTCAGTCTAGATGACTATATTTATGCAAATATAGCCATTAGTTGCGGTGACCATCTTAGCCCTAAAATTGTCATCACAAGCCTCAAAATCATACAACTGCTTTCCTCCTCGTAAGCAGACCAAATAGCCAAGAAAATAAATTTACCATTTCAGCCGTAAATAATTCTCCTCGCAAATTTGCAATAAAAAAATCCTTCAACAACGTCGTAGGGTAGCTAAAATATCTGAAGAGTCGTCTACTTACATAAGTAATATGGTGATAGATGAACTACAAGTCAGCTTCTTACCAAAGTCATAATATTTGGAGCATAAATTCTAAATTCTAAGACACAATAATAAGCTCTTCTCCAGGCAGAAGCATATCGGACATTCGACCCAGCGTCACTGCAACTGCAATGCAAGCAGGGCTTTTAGCAAGCTATTGGAAAACATCAATGAATTGCACCCATGTAACTCCTCCAAACTACCTGTTGCAGCTTCAAGCAGATGTTGTTAAAAGCTTGTAACATTGAGCCCAACGCATAGATTTAAGAAAAAGAATGGAAGCAAGCATCATTTAAATAAATCGGTCCAGATGGGATACCTGAGGTCTTCTCTTGACAAGGTACAGATGAAAGATTGAATATTCAAAATTGACGCCTTGGCTTGGCATCTGCCAATGATACTCGAATAGGTCTGCCATTCAAGTCCTGCAACAAATATAAAAGAATATGACTCTGGTGGTTGAATTCATGATAAAAAATAATGCCAGTGAGGATGATGACAAAAAAAATTATATATCAGGCCACAAACTGTGTGAGAACATAGTATTTCACAACAAAGGTTCACACTTCATACATTCAGACATAAAGACATATATAACATACATTCACACATTTGCTATCAGTAAATCAGTTACGGTCATGAATTTAGTTTCATGACATCTTCAAAAAGTCAATCTAAACACCACACGTTTGTATGTGTAAAACCACATGGTCATCAAGAAATAACCCTGAAAATCAGGGGATTCAACCCATGTATAACATCAGATTGTTGAATACATTCTAACTTTGAAAGATGCATTTATTCCATGATAACTCTCGTTAAACCAGAGATAATTTCACAGTCTGCTTGCTGAATAGAGACTTTCAAACAACGATGACTGATTATATAGTACATCAGATTTTAATGCACAAGAATATGATGCATTTCTCATTGGAAATGCTGCTTCTTGACTTAAATTCCAATCATATCTTCTGAATTTGATAAGTGACTTCTGAAAACGAAAAAGCATAACCTCGTTTACAAATCTTCTGGAACATACAGAAACACCGAACACAGATTTTAAACCATGCACTTATCGAAGGGACAGGTTTGGCGTGCTTACCACACCATTTAAGGATTCAATAGCACTGTTAACCTCTTGAGCACTACTGTAAGTCACAAATCCAAATCCTCTTGATCTTCCACTTTCCCTGTCATAAATAACCTTTGCTTCCAAAACCTTTCCTAGCTCACCAAACAATGTCTCAAGCGCCAAGTGATCAACACCCCAAGCAAGATTACTTACGTGAACACGATTTCCAGAATCTGAAGCAGAACCACCTCTGGCAACTCTAAAAGGGGAATTCTCCTTCCGGGGAGGAGGTCCAAAATTTACCCTCAACGCCCTTCCGTCCAGTTCCTGAAAATTGCCAAGATATCTTTTACTCCGATATGATAAACAAATTGCTCAAATACAGCTTAGAAGAACAACAAATAAACTCGTAGTATCCAATTTTGAAGTGAACAACCAACATAAAAATTAACGTCGGCACGTAGCTAACTTCATTAAACGAGTCTGAAACCAATTAACGAGTCAGAAAACTGTAATTCCTAGCGATAATGGAGTATGACCACAAACTACAGAATTATGCAGCATGTCAGAACTTACATAGCCATTGAACTGTTGAGCGGCTGCTTCAACTTCCTCAGCGGTAGACATGGTCACAAAACCAAATCCCCTGCTTCTTCCGGTCATTTTATCATAAATTACCTGCCATGAGACAAATAAAGCTTAGAATATAAAGAAAACGGTAACTTCTCTTCAGCCCTAGGAAGTCATATTGGTAGGAGCATAAAGCTACTATACTTTTTTTTCTTTTGCATACCAGATAAACAAAAATGTAAACTTTGAGAGAAAATACACCTCAACCATCTCTACATTCCCAGCACTCTCGAACAATTCAGCAAGTTGGGCACTATCTACGCTGAAAGGAAGATTACCCACAAAGAGCTTGAGGTCGGAGGAGTAGCTGGGCTGATCTCCATCACTCAAAATCTCTTCTTGGTCGAACTCAGAAGAAAGGGTAACATTCCGGACGAAACGAGATGACAAAGAGGGAGAAGGTCTGACCAAGTGAAGAAAAGACGCAGATATAGAGACGGGCTTCAACTTAAGTCTGAGAGAGGAGAACAGCGCTTGTCTCGAAGAGCAGAGAGATTGGGATCTAGAACTGAGAGTGGGAAGGGCTAAGGAAGCTGCAGAGGTGGCCATGGTTTCGGCGCCTCAACAGATAAGGTTCCGAAGAGAAAGAGGGTTTATGACGAAGTCTGAACAGGGTAAGCAAGAGGATATTTATGGAGGGAAGTATAAAGAAAGTCGATAAGGTATATAACTCCAGTTTTGCCCTTGAGATATTTTTCTTTTTTTTTCTTAAAATCAATCTGGACAGGGGTTCTGAGCTGTTTTTTTTTTTTTTGGACCGGCCTGACAAATGGAATCTGAGCCGATAAAAATATGTGCAGGAGATATTTCCGATTTTCCGCTACCAAGCGAATGACATCCTGTTTGAAATTGTGGCTCAATTGGCAGAGACCCAGATTATCGTTGACAAGTGGGCTAAAACGATAAAGGCCCTCAATATTCAAAAGTCATAATGGACTCTTGGGGGATGTGAGTTCACTCTGCACGCAAGAAAAACTCTAGCCTGGGTTTTGGGGCTTTTGCCAACGGCACTCCACCTCCACCTCCATTCATTTTCTTTTCTATGTTTGTTAGTTTTTTTTTTTCTTTTTGAGTTTTTTCATTAAATTTTTTTTCTTAAAAGAAATTATTTTATTATTTCCAACAAGGTTTTCTACTTTTTTTAGAATTCTTCTATTTTCTTTTAAAAAAATTTGCATCCTTTCTTTAGATATGCTATTCTTTTCCTATTAAAAAAATTCACTGCTAATTAATTTTTTTAAAATTTACAACGTATTTTTTAAAATTTATAATATTTTAAATTAAAAAAAAAAGATATTAATCAAAATTTTTAATCTTCAAATAATATTAGTTGATGTATTACCTCATTTTGAAAAAAAAATCTTTCTTTAAAGTTTCTAATGAATTGTATTTTAGTAAAATTTATAGTAATTCTTTTATACTGGAGTTAGTAATAGTTAAAATAAAGATATTTTATCTCTTAATTTCTTCTTTTAATTTTCAAGAATGCAAATTCAATCTGTAATAGAATTTTTTAACGTGCCTTATTAAGTTTTAAATAAAATTCAGATTTTTATGTGTGTTGAATGATATAATATTATTATAAAAAAATTAATATTGCTAAAAAAATCACAGTTGACATTGAAATAAACAGTTTTTATTTATTAATAATGATATTCAAATTTTGATTTTTTAAAATATGAATTAATTATATAAAAATACTTGATACTAATAAAATTAGTATTAGCAGTTTTTATACAATATTAAATATTAACTATGAAAAAAAAATATTAACAGTTAAGGCATGAGTTGCTTTGTCTGCAGACACTCTAAAAATAATTTGATGAACTTGAGTGTCCCTATACATATTTATGGGAATGCATAAGCTACAGAATAAGTGACGTTGGCGTCTAACAACTCCGATGATGACAAAAACGCAGAATTATTCAAATTTTTTTAAGATTGAATTTGAGGTACAAGTCTTTGAAAAAAAAAATGTACAGTTTTTACTTTTTATGTCAATGTGTAAGAAGAGTACGGAGGTTTCCCGTACTTTACCATTCAAACGGAGCTATGAAGAGAAATATTAATAATACAAACCAGGTACCACCACAATATCCCCTCCCAATATGCAAAGAGTCCACACGTGACTACACCTGCAACAATATTGGCAAATGAGGTTCTAAAAACGACAATATTGACAAATCAGGTTATGGAAAGTGTGAAAATAAGACAGTTATTTATTATTTAATTATGGTGTGATGAAGACAAATACAGTATACAGTGCGTATTGTTTTTGGAATTCAACTCGAAGCAATAATCTTATCAATCTCAATTCATAACTGAAGTTGGCAGTAGAGAAATTTGTTGTATAAAATATATATATCTCCCGTAAACCTGTTGTTCTAATCAAATTTACACCATCCTTAAATGAAAATTCGAAGAGTGTGTATTGATTATTTCAGAATTTAATTCACAAGTTGGCCTAGTTTTGGGATAAGATGCAATGAATCCAGTCTCCTTAAGACTGACCAAAACTCATTTTTCATTATAGATACTCAGTATTCTTTGCCACAGAGCCCCAAAGATGTCAGTGTAGGTCTAGTAAGCAAAATTAGACACTGGCTGGCGGCATGGTGAATTGGTGATGTGTGTTCTTTCACGCCCTTACTTCCTTAGCTTAAGATGAAGGGAGGATTTATAGTTTTGTAACCTCAATTATTAAAAACAGAGGTTAGGTAATATTTTGTTCCAAAAACAAATCTCAATTATAAATAATTAAAATTAATTTATTTAAAATTTGAAGATTGTGCAGTGAGTTAGCTCTAAGTTCAATGAATATATATCTTGAAAAGGTCGTATGGCAATAATGTGATGCATTTATTAATAAATGGGCCAGCGCGATAAGATACCAAAATAATAAATAAAAAAAGGTTACTAAAACGAGCAAAATACTAATGGAATAGAAAGGAAATTACCAGTCAAAGCAAATGAAGAAGTTAACGAGTTACGAGCAGTAATTTGTATAAACACCATAATTGGGTGGAGTGATTGGGTAAAATATCAACAAAACAGGGAGGTGCGTGAAAGCAATAGAACCCCTTTATCTATGAATGTTTTTCAATTAACTTTACCATGTTTCGTTTTCTTTAGAAAGTTTTGGTTGGCGTTACATCTAATGACATGCATGACTAATAAAGTTTATTGTTTTGGAAATATATCAAACTTATGTTTGTGTACGTTTGACCGAAATTTTAATTAAAAAAACTTCGTCCAGGAATAATAAAATAAATAGTCAACTACTGGGTACATCTTGAAATGGTAAAACGGTTTATTAGGAAGGGAGATTTGAGCTAGCTAGACCATTCCGTCTTTATAAAACTTTAAATCTCGAATTAATATCCGGTTTCTGATTTTGCATATCGAATGGAAAACGCGAAAGTTTGAGTCTGGGAGTGCGTTTTCCCGGGAGGGAAGGAAAAAGGACACCAAGTGGCAAGAGATGAGTGGTAGAAAGTTAAGAAAAGGGGGTGCAATTAGTTGAGGTAGCGAGTGGCGGTCATGTGAGTTTGACGCTGACGTGCAAAGATACTTTCATAGAAAGCTGCCTCCGCATACCGCATGGTCAAATCACAGTGCCCTTCATCTCTTCCTACTATTATTCCATATCATCCCACCTATTTCTATGTTTTTGTTTTGTTTTTTACAGAGAAATCTCATAATAATAATATAACATAGACACCGAGTAAAAAAAATAATTCTCTTATATATATTACAAAATTGTATAATATATAAAAATAGAAACTAGGTCTACAAATTTGCAATTAATAAAAATTCATTTGGTTATTGAAAATCCACTTTAAAACTATTTATTCGGACCATTTACTATATGTATTTTTTTAAGTTATGTTGATAACTAAAATTTATAAATCAAAAGTTACAATAGTACACTAACTTTCATAATTCCGTCAGCGTGAATAATAATTAATACGCTACAGTAATTATATGAACAATTTGAATTGAGCCTTTTCGCAATTAAATTTATTTTGATATTATTAAAATTAAAAAATAACAAAATTTATTTTGATTGAAAATTTTAATTTTTAATATATAATATAACTCTTGATAAACAAATTTTGACCATTTTTCAATAATAACAAATTGCATTATATACTATTTTATCGCACGAATATAGGACATTTATTGGCGTCTACGCCGCAGCAAGAGTACACAAATTCAGAAGCCAAACAGAGGTGGCCGCGTGTCTTTAATACAGTTATCGAAGTCCTGGTTAAACATCAGTGTTTTGAATTAATTTTTATTTATTTATACGTTTCACTAAAAAGTTGCAAGTAGTTTTCGAAATATTTATTATTAGATTTTACAATTTTTTATAATTTAATATTATATAATTGACTTATTTAATTTTGTTTTCTGAGTGTCATATTCTTATCGTACAATTTCATGCCAAACATTTAAAGAATTTTTTTTTCTTTTGCAAAATTGTAAATTTGTGTTTGATAAGAGTTGGTGGAATTCTATTTTCATCAAGACATGACTTTTTTAAGTTTATGACATTTGGTTTGTCTGCTTTAATCGTGTTGTAGTCTTCCGTTTCGTTTAGTTAAGGCACCCTCTAAGACGATGTTTGTAAAGCCAACAAACGTGTTGGTGTCATTCAATTGACTAAACCTTAACTCGATCATTCAACGAAAACATCATCGGGTCTTCTTTGGGATTTTAATTTCAAAGCTTCCTTTTCGGCACGTTATAATTACTTATTACGAAAACCGTTTTGTCAAATATAATTATACGAGTAGTTTACATTAATTATTAGACTATGAGTATACCCATTCATTATCACAATACAAACCAACTAGCGTCTATGACTAACAAAACTGTAAAATCACATTTAAGTATCTCTAGGGGCAAAGAGACTTTTGCATATAATTAATAACGTTTTAATTCAAAAATTAGTCAGTTATAATTCGTATAATATTTGAAAAATTAAGACTTTATTTTTAAAACAAAAAAACAAGCACAAAATACGTGTCAAGACATCATTAAATAGAATCAAACACGTAATTAACAGAAGTCATGGATTGTCATTATATTGGCATCTAGTCGGTAGAAACTTAATTGATTATTTATATATACACGTACGTCTGGTATCCTAGGAGGCAGCTAGATAGCTAGCAAGGGTCACATCTTTATTAATGTTACTTAACTCTTAATTTGTTATCGCAGGAGGAAGATGGAGGAGAGTCGTGGACCTGGAAGAGGGAAAATGGTGAGGGAATAATTTTTTAGGAAAGAAATAGACTGTGAGGGAGAGAGAGACAGAGAGGAGGAGGATGAGTGGAGAAAGCGTCAATCAGGTGCTATAAATGAAAAAGCAGAGAAAACGTTAACTGTCTTTTCCAGGGCTTTCTAGCTTTTCAACATTTTTTTTCTTTCAACTTTTCCTCGCTCCACGCAGGGACCCTTTCTCTCTCCTTCATATGCCTTTGAAACCCCATCCATAATTTTCCTTTTTTTATTTTATTTATTTTCTCTTTAACTCTCTTTCCGAAAAGAAGATAATCAACCTCTCTTTCTCTCTCATACGCCAATCTCTTTCTCTCTATCTTCAGATATAGAACTATTATATGATTAATTTATCTCATGTGTACTATAGTCCTGTCCTATGGCTTATTCTATGTCTCTGAGATCTACTCGCACAAGTGAATAGAGACTGGCAGACCGATGATAAGAAAGGCAAAGAAGGTATGGTATAGCTTTCAGAACCCTAATTACTGCCTCTCTACGGTCTTTATGCGATGATTCCGTATCGTCGTCGTCGTCGGAATTTGTGCAAATGTTCCTTCTAGTTCTTTTACTCCTATTCATCGGCAGCTTCGGATCGACGGAGACGTTTTCATTTTCTCTTCTTCTTTTTTTATCTGTTACTTCAACTTTATTGACTTTTGTTTGCTTCTCACTTCTGTCCTTCTTCCTGCAACTGCGTTTTTTCCATTTTGAACTTTTTCTTTTTTGGTTTCACAAATGAATTTTATTTCCTTTTTGGTTTCGTGTCGGCTCTTTGATGCCCTACGAAGATCTGATATTCGTTTGAACTGGATTCTTTTTTTTTTTTTTCTTTGCTGGTTGCTTTTAGATTTGTTGATGTGATTATGAGGATTGTTAAGTTGGCGTACCATATACTTGGATATATATATTTTTTTGCTTCTTTTCTTTCTTCTTCTTCTTTTTTTTTTTTTTTTTGGGCTTTGCCTAGTCCTTCTTGGTTGCACCAAGCATCGTTGTTGGTTACACCTTCTTGGTCAAAACAGAGGGTACTAATGCATAGCGTGCTCGTCTTTGATTTCCATATTGAGCGTTTCTTATAATTAGTCGCGTCAATAATATATTCTCCAATGCTGGACTCTTCTTCTTCTTCTTTTTTGTTTTATTTTTGTGTACTTATGGTGCTACAATAATTAACTTGATACAGGATTCAGAGGTCTGAGGAGGAAGCAATTGGATTTATCAGGACATTCTTTTTGGAATTACAATTGAGAGTCTTTACTTCTGGTCTTCCAGAAGCTAGGCATAAGTTGGATTGACTTTCAGTCATGTTAAGGAGATGAATAAAATAGTTAGTAGGGCTGTAGTGAAAAGATTTTGCAATGGTATTCAGGTTGATTTGATCGAGAACATCAGATTGGTATCTGATGATCATAGTTAATGTTCGAATATTATAGCTTGACATGCAAGGAGAAGCTATTTGTTGATTTCTACAAGTGTCTTTGACAGTCTCGGGACTTGCAAGTTTCTGGTTAATTGTAGTTAATATTTGAAGCTGCTAACATCTCGACGAATGTCTTGTGATGGATGGAATATTTTGCTAAAAATATGATCGACTAGCAGCAATATAGTTTATCTGTGGCTCATTGAGAGACTTTGCTACTTCATAGTGTTTTCTCAGTATATATTGCTGCTACCCTTATAGTTGGAGGTACCAAACAGTGAAATGGAAGCGGAATCCTTGAATTCTAACCACCTGCGGGGGTTACTTAACCGGTCACTTCCTGCTATTGTCCCTATGCTTATGATTTCAGTAGGATATGTTGACCCTGGAAAGTGGGCGGCAACTATAGAAGGGGGTGCACGGTTTGGGTTTGATCTGATGGCCTTCATGCTTGTTTTCAATCTTGCTGCTATCTTCTGTCACTACATATCAGCTAGGATTGGTGTAATCACAGGAAGAGATCTTGCAGAGGTATCATGTCTTCGACTTTAGGGATTTATCTTGTTGATGTTGTATAATTGTTCTATTTGGGGAGCTTCTTAATTATGAACTGGTTTTTATAAATTAATAATAATAAAGATTGTTCTATTTAATTTTTGAACTTAATTGATTGGCTTTGTGCTTGTCTAAGGTAACCCCCTCGCCCTTCATCCTCTCGTATTAATAATTGCGGATTAGGAATTTTATAGATGGAAAGCTATTGAAAAGAAATCCCTGATCAAGAGGAAATTGAGCCAAAGGGAGTTCTTTCGTTTAGTTTTCCCGTGTGCCTACCTTTTCTTATAGTTTCCAGTTTTAACGCATATATCACATATTAATAAATAACAAATTGGAAAGTTAATTTTATAATTTGAACTAGGTATGCTCTGTGCTTTGTGGGATAGAAGGGAAAGGAAACTCTGTAACTTCTATGTCATTACATACTTATTAATCCAATCTCCTTTTATTTTGACAGATTATGTTGGAAATTGATAAATATTCGTTGATGGCATTTCTATCTTGTTTTCACCCTTTTGGATATAAATTGGAAGTGCATAAATTACTTTTACTCATTAGTTGCTTCTTTTTTATATATAGTTCACTTTTCAGTCCATGTGCTGTGCTATGTTTTGACGCAGGTGGAATGGGTGTTTTTTTTTTCTAAAAAAATTTTTTTTTGTTGATTTGATTACTGTCTTCTCTTGATTACTACCTCAAACACATACATGGAGTCACAGACTTGCAGAAAGCATATGCATTCTCGCATGAGCAAAACTCAGAACTATATGCATACACTTAATTAGTGTGTTTTGCTAATAGATTAACTTCACTTTCTTTGGGCCAAAGATTTGCAGGGAAGAGTATGATACATGGACATGCATGTTTCTCGGAGTTCAGACAGAACTTTCAGTTATTATGTTAGACCTCAACATGGTATTCTCACTTGTGATTAGTCCCTCAACATTTTACTGACTGTTCAGCAATAACTAGGATTTATACATGCTGTAATCTGTGATTCATTACTCGTGTGGATTTGACGCTGTGGTTTGACCTGTTTTGCAAGATACTGGGAATAGCACATGGATTAAATCTTCTTTTTGGGTGGGACTTGTTCACTTGTGTCTTTTTGACTGCTATTAGTGCTGTTTTTCATCTGCTCCTTGCTATCCTTCTTGTAAGTATCATTACTTGCTTATTCGTCAAACTTTGTTGATAAAAAAAAAATGCACTTATTAAATATCCTTTGTCTAGGACTATGGGAAGGCAAAGATCCTAGGCCCTTTTGTGGCAGGTTTTGTATTGCTTTCTTTTGTACTAGGAGTACTCATCAATCAACCGGAGATTCCATTATCTATGAATGGAATACCAACAAACTTGAGTGGGGAGAGTGCATTTGCCCTAATGAGTCTTCTGGGAGCAACTCTTGTGCCTCACAACTTTTACCTTCATTCCTCTGCTGTACAGGTATCACTTCCTCTCTTTTCTCGTTTGCCTTCTTTGCATATTACTGGAACACCCTTGACATGCTCCCAAGCATAGATTTTTTGTGTGCTTCTGCATATTTTTGAATGCCATTTATTGATTTATTGTCTGCCTCGACTGCCTCTCACCACGGTTAGTAGGCTTGCATGGCCAGATGCCATGCCACTGGAGGTGTCTTATGTTTCTTCGATCTTATGCTCAAGGACACTGACTAGTGATGGAGATTTCTCTCTTTCTGTACTACTGAAAGCTACACTTTTTCATCCCACATTATTCTAACCTGTTTTTGTACATCTCTGGTAAAATCCTTGTATTTTGAGGTGTTTGTGTCTTTGTGATTTTGTCCCACAACTGTACCTTCGTCAGATTTGGACTAAGCTGTCTTGCATAATGGGTTACAAACTTAGGCTCAACCATTCACGTAGTAAAGTCTAGGCGGTTGTTTTATCTGATAAAGTCTGTTGAATGTTATTTAGTCAATGTTTTAACCATGTTGCTAACTGGACTGGTCAAAACCAAAACATGCTCTGGGTCTCTTTTCTCAAAAGTTATCAATATATTGAGGCATCCCTTTGGTTATGTCTAGTGCACCATGTATGGATTCATTAATTGTTCTCATATACCATCTTAATCATCTGAGAGTTCTAGTCAGTCTGGCAAGAGCCCTTATCAGGGGAAGTAATGGCAATTATGCTACTGGTTTTAGATCAAATTTACTGATATTACATGCTTGAAAGAAGTTGGCTTGGATTAGGAATTGTTTTAGAAGGGGACGTCATGTATAAAATAGAAGAAATTAAAATTCTTAATAGCTAGATATTTTTATTCGGGGGAGGGGGAATGTCACATTTAATAGGTTAGTGATATTTGACTTTGATTGTCTTGGAGTAGTATCATGGCTTCGATTGAGATTCTTACTTTGAATTGTTTCAATCTTTTATTGGACTCATACTTCTGCTTCCTTTGAGTGGTGTGGCAAGGTGTCATTGATATGGCTTCATCTCCATGATTATGGTTTCTATATTAATTTTTCCCCATTTGATAATTATAATCAAATTTTAGACCACAACGGTTACTCAAAGTGAGGGAAAAGTAGTGTGCAGGTTAATGATCCGCTCTCTTGCAGGATCATCTGCAGCTATAATGAGTGGAAATTTCTTTTGGATCTTAGTCATACATGTCTATCTTTGCGTATGATGGTAGATTATGAATGCTATAAGGTTTTCAATTAGTTTACGGTGAGGGTGAGATAGACCACAGGTACCTGAAATTAAGGTTAAGGTCAGTTATATGAACGTCGTCTCTTCATGTAATGTGTATCCATAATAAATGAATAAGTAATCAGTAATGTTCTGTTTCTCTATCCTATTAATTGACTTCAAAATTATTCAAAAACCGTGAACAAACATGCTTCTGGAACTATAAAATGAACTTAGCATGTTGGGTTTAGTAGTAAAGAAAGTTACATGGTACAAATTTTCAAAGTGGTCGACCACTTTAGATGCTGTTGCTGTGCATATAGAATTTAATCAGAGTTCTCTTGTAGCTTTCGCTGATCTGATGATCAAAGTAAAACTTCCATAATGAAGCTTCATTTATTAATTTGAGTTGTCTGATTACTTGCTCACAGTTTTCATCATCTTGCACCTAGGGGGAAACAGAATGCACCTCATTTGCTGCTTCATATTGATTGCAGTCGTTGATACTGGATATTTAGGTTTGTCTATTTCAAACTTCATTTGCTTTTTTGCAGTGGCATAAAGGATCAACAAACATTTCTGAGGATGCCTTGTGTCATAACCATTTTTGGGCCATCTTATGCGTCTTCAGTAGCCTTTTTTTGGTAAATAATGTGCTGATGAACGCTGCGGCAAATGAGTTCTACAGTTCGGGCCTTGTTTTGCTTACGTTTCAGGATGCTTTATCGCCAATGGACCAGGTCTTTTTTCCCCTTCATGATTGATTTGGATCAGAACGTTTAGCTACATCATCATGTTTGTCTTACAAATCTAATTCTAGGATTCTTCTCACAGGTGTTGCGGAGTCCAATAGCTCTGGTTGCCTTTCTACTTGTTTTGTTTCTTTCAAATCAAATTACAGCATTAACTTGGAGTTTAGGTGGAGAAGTAGTTGTGCATGATTTCTTAAAACTGCATATCCCGGGTTGGCTACATTATGCTACAATTAGAGTGATTGCTGTTATTCCTGCCCTTTATTGTGTTTGGAGTTCTGGAGCTGAAGGGATGTATCAACTACTCATATTCACTCAGGTTATGGTAGCTCTGCAACTCCCATCTTCTGTGATCCCCCTTTTTCGAATCGCTACATCTAGATCGATAATGGGTTTACACAAGATCTCTCAGTTTTTGGAATTTTTGGCATTGATCATTTTTATTGGGATGCTTGGCCTGAATATTATCTTTGTAGTAGAAATAATATTTGGCAGTAGCGATTGGGTGGGTAATTTGAGATGGAATGTGGGGAATGGTGTGTCTATTTCATTTTTTGTTCTTCTTATCACGTCTTGTGCATCATTCTGTTTGATGCTTTGGCTAGCCGCCACCCCTTTAAAATCTGCAAGTGTCCAATTAGATGCTCAGGTGTGGAACTGGGATATGCCAGAGGCTGTACCAAATCCGACAGTTGAGAGTGAGATTTCAGGTTTAACCGAAACTAGATTTCATGAAGATCCATCTCTTCAGGTGAAAGAATCATCACCGGCTCTAGCAAGGGCCTTGGAGTATTCAGATGTATCAGTTGCGAGTTTTCATCCTGATCTACCTGAAACTATAATGGAGCGTGATCAAGAGCTTCATGTGAATACTGTGAAGGAGAATCATTCTTCATCGTCATTTCCTAACTCCTCAACATCTGTTGCAAAGGAATCAGCTTCTACATTAGTGTCAGAGGTAGTATCCAATGAGGTTAGCGAGATTTCTGATGTGGTGGACACCAAAAATTCAAAAATGGAAACAAGTGTCTCAGTTGAGAAGACTAGAGAAGTTGAGGGAGGCACAAATGCTGAAAGGTATGACGATGACAGAGACTCGTGGGATGCTGAAGAATCATCCAAAGGGGTCTCGGCAGGTGTCCCATCTTCAACATCGGATGGCCCAGCGTCATTCAGGAGTCTCAGTGGGAAAAGTGATGAAGGGGGAAATAGCATTGGGAGTCTCTCGAGATTAGCAGGTTTAGGGCGTGCAGCAAGACGTCAGCTAGCTGTTATTCTTGATGAATTCTGGGGACAACTTTATGATTTCCACGGGCAAGCAACCCATGATGGAAAGGCTAGGAAACTGGATGTTTTGTTGGGAGTAGATTCGAGACCTGCCGGTTCCTTGCAGAAAGTGGATGCATCCGGAAAGGAATATTCTGAATACTTTGTATCTGTCGGAGGTAGAGCAACTGATGTTTTAATGAACTCCAGTCAATATGACTCTCCCAAGCATCCCAGGATGCAAAGTCAGTTAGAGTCTTCCTATGGGCTTCAAAGGAGTTCTTCCTCATTGCGGGCAAATCCCAGCCAGTTATTAGATGCATATGTACAGAATTCTAGTCGCAATGTCCTTGACTCTGGTGAGAGGCGCTATTCCAGTGTGCGCAATCTGCCTTCATCGGAGGCTTGGGATTATCAGCCGGCTACTGTTCATGGTTATCAGATTGCCTCCTGTCTTAGCCGGGGTGGTAAAGACAGAAATTCTGGTAACTTTAATGGTCCAATGGAGCTGTCCTCACTAAAATCACCTTTAATAGGTAACACAAACTACAGGGATTCATTTCCATTTGCTTTAGGACAGTTGCAGAATGGCTTAGGTGCAGGTCAACCCCCAGGGTTTCAAAACACTGCTGTCTCTAGAAATTACCCACTGCAATCTGAGAGGCCCTATTATGATTCATGCTCCTCTGGACCAGCAGATAATGTGGTCAGTTCTGTCAATACCAAGAAATACCGTAGTTTGCCGGACATTTCAGTATACGCTGTACCCCATAGGGATGTTTATGTGCCTGATAAGAGTGCTCCATGGGATGGTTCTGTTGGATATGGACCTTCCCCTAGTAGATCTTGTTATGGACCATCATTGTATTCAAATTCTGGATCAAGAACAGGAGCTCCTTTGGCCTTTGATGAACTCTCTCCGTCAAGAGATTACAGTGATGCACTCTCTTCGCAGTTGAGTTCTGGTTTCAACACTAGATCCCTCTGGTCCAGACAGCCTTTTGAGCAGTTTGGTGTAGCTGATAATATTCATAATGTGGCAATGGAAGGTGTTGGAAGTAGGCCTAGTACATTCTCCCAAGAAACTACTTCAGCTGTGGATATAGAGGTGAAACTTCTGCAGTCTTTTAGACACTGCATTGTGAAGCTCTTAAAATTGGAAGGGTCAGATTGGTTATTTAGACAGAACGGTGGGGCTGATGAGGATCTGATTGATCGTGTGGCTGCAAGGGAGAAATTCCTTTACGAAGCTGAAGCTAGGGAGACGAATCAGGTTGTTCATATGGGCGAAGCTCATTATTTTTCTCCTGATCGGAAGTCTGGTTCTGCCATGAAGAATAATGAGCCAAATTCCTCTAGTTTTTGTGTGTCCTCAGTTCCTCACTGTGGGGAGGACTGTATTTGGAGATCAGACTTGATAATAAGCTTTGGGGTGTGGTGTATTCACCGTATTCTTGACTTCTCATTTATGGAGAGCCGACCAGAGCTTTGGGGGAAATACACCTATGTGCTCAATCGCCTCCAGGTAAATGTTTGAAGAGATTGCTTCTTCTTTTTTCCTTTTTTTTTAAATATAAAAAAAGAAGTCAATCAGAATGCCCAGTTTCAGCTGCTCTCTTTTCTCACGCACTCAAAAGTTTATGCTTCTCGTGGGCGTGTTGACTATTTCATGTCTCAATAAGGACTAGCGTATAAGTTTATGCCCTCAAGTGGTAATCCTTTTTATTTGATCACATGAATTTGCTCCAATATGATGTACATTTGTCAGTGTAGAGCCCATCTAATAATATGGGGGTTTGTTGCATGTGTAATGATACTGTCACAATCCTCGTACGGCTTATAGACCATTTATTACTCATCCTGTAGCCGGCAGAGTTAGGTGTGTTTTTATTCTCATTTTTATTTTTTTGACCTTTTCTGGTTCAGTATATGATTATACTTGTTGCACACCATCGTGTGCTGACAAAGCTACAACGTTGTGTTTTCTTTCTTCCCGCCCTATAGTTTCTTCATTTGACTTGATTTTGCATTATGAGCAGGGTATAATTGATCCGGCTTTCGCAAAGCCTCGCAGTCCGAAAGCCCCATGCTTTTGCCTTCAAGTTCCCATGGCACAACAGCAAAAGTCAAGCCCACCTCATTCCAATGGGATGCTGCCCCCGGCTGCAAAACCAGGCAGGGGAAAATGCACAACTACATCAATGTTGCTTGACCTGATCAAGGATGTGGAGACTGCGGTTTCTAACCGGAAAGGACGTACAGGAACTGCAGCTGGTGATGTGGCTTTCCCAAAGGGAAAGGAAAATTTGGCGTCTGTTCTCAAACGTTACAAGCGTAGATTATCCAACAAACCAGTTGGCACTCATGACGGGACTGGTTTACGCAAGATTTCCGCATCCGCATCTTGTAACTCATAACATTTTGCCCCCCACTATCCATTAACTCGTGCTCATGCTGTCAGGACTGCTTTTGTCTAGGTGTATCAAATTTCTTGGAGCAGATTTCATTTCTTTCTATGTCACATACAGATAGGGTCAGAACTACTATATGTAATTGCAGCAAACCAAAGGAAAAAAAAAATTGGTTAGATGGAAACTTCCAATCTGCAATGTTGCCGGCTTATTTTTCATCCCGTACAGGGGTTGGTGGGTATACCTGGTTATGGAAACAAAACTATTTTGATTGCCAACGTGTTTTTAAGCTAGGTTTTATTCCGTTGAGCCACTAAGCAATAGCATCTCATTTTTTGATGTCACTTACTTATCTCTTCCAAGGACTGGTACCTTTTTTTGTTTTTGTTTTTTTTAAGGTTGGTCCACCGTGGCAAGTAAGCTTGCATGTTGTCTAGAGTTCTTACTGTTAGTTGTTACTGATGAAGCTCAACGTGAAGGCGCAAAAAAATGAGGGTCTAATTTTAACGGTCAAGATTTTTTTTTGCTCTTTCATTCATTATCGATCGGAGAGCGTAAATTAGTAGGAAACTACAGAAAGGAGAATCCATAAATTGAATTTGCTTACGAAAAGCCACTCCCAATGAAAAAGAAGAAAATATATATATATATAATTAACTTTTGTTATCAACTTATAAATCAATCGTGTGAGCAAGAACAATGTCATTAGTTTAAAATATGCAGGGTGTTGCGTTTACGTTCAAGTTATTGAATTGGCCTTACAATATCTGTAAATATTGTCCAATGCAAGTTGTATTATATAATGGGATACTTTAATTCTTTTAAATTTGTAACATTCTCTCGTGAATGTGAATGGTGAAATGACCTTTGACCCAAGTACGAGTTGAGAAACCACTAAACATTATATCCATGAGGATTGGAATGTTCAAATCCCGAAGAATAAGACGATGGATTGTAATGTAAGAGTCGGGGATGAATCTATTTATATTCCTTAAATCGGTGATTGAGTTATTGCCCAATCAAATAGGTGACACGTGGAATACTTTCATTTTGGTGGCCGATTCTTTGTTAATTAATGGACCAACTCACTCTATTCGTTGCCTCATCTAATCTTCATCTGAGATTTGGTTCACAAACAGGGAAGCAGTAAGCACTGCACTCGATCTGCCATTTCAATTTTGCTCTCTCCATTTAACCAATTATGATTTCAATAAATAGGAAAAAAGAAAATCAGAGAGTAGGATGCCATTTCCATCGTGATGCCGGCTGTGGCATGTTACTTCTGCGGCAGGTACTACAGGGCTCCACGAGAATCATCTAGGCCTCCTGTTCGAGCCCAGGCCCAACTGAAACAACTCCAGGCCTAGAACGCTTACTCATGGGATATTATCAATCAATACTAAGGGTTCGTTTAGAGAACAAAATATAATAGGATATGATAGAATAGTAGGATAAGATAGAATAATAGCAGGATAGTTTTTATCCTATCCTATGTTTGATGTGCAACAGGATAGGATAAGAACTATCATATCCTGTGTTTGAAATAAATCAGATAATGATAGGATATGATAAAAATAGTATAAAATGATAAAATTATTTTTATAATAAAATTATATATATACTTATTTAAAATCAATTTTAATATAATTTTTTGATTACTTTATATATTGATAAAAATTATAATATATATATATATATATAATTAATAAAATAATATCTATAATATTAATAAAAATTTATTTATTTTTATTTTTTATTTATCTCTTTACCCACTTACCAATAAAATTTCTTATCTTTTCTTTTTTTATTATTTTTATAAAAATATGTAATCCTATTTTCAATGCATTCAATAAAATAACATACAAACTTAAATTTAAAGCAAAATAAAAGACAATAAAAAGAGTTCAAATAAGCTAAAATAAACAAATTTGATTTACAAAACTCAATATTGAGTTATAATTAAAATAATCAATTCTTACAAAATTACAATCAAAGTGTAAACATCAAATCAACCTAATAACAAGATCATAAAAAAAAATTCTCCTGATAAATTCTCATTGTCCTAAAAACATATTTTTATTGCTCTGCCATCCTTGTGTCATAGGTAAATACATCAAAGTCTCAAAAAAGAAAACAGGAAGATAAAGAGTAAAAATAATTCTGTTAACAACCCATAACAGATATTCTTCAACAGAACAATTCAACACAACTTCCGCATTAATGCACATACAAATTTGTGGATCATAATTTACTTCCGGGCATCGAGTAAAGCATTAAAACCAACGCCAATGCTGCAAATCATATCCCGTGATGCTAAACAAAAGCATGCCCCTCAATAAGGAATAAATCACATACATGCAGAGGAACATCTCCACAATTTTCTACAGTTGGTACAACAGCACCATGAAAATCAGGATTAGAAAGTCTCTTCCATTTTGGAGTTTGAGGACAAACAACTTCTTCAGGCTTCTTTTCATGATAATACATGTAAAGAACATCAATATAATCCTGCTTGTAAATTCCAGGGTCACGTGCCCAAGCAAATTTATTTATTGCCTGGAAAACAATAACACATGATATGCAAAAATCAATTACTTGAGGCAAGCAGTGAAAAAAAATTACGAACACTTACAAGGTTTTTCTCACCTCAGTGACAGAAATTGATTCCGTGCGCACAAGAAAATGAACAATCATATAACCAATTCGATTATGCCCATGTGTGCAATGCATAAGTATATATTTCTTTGTGTTTGTTCTTTGGGAGGAAAAATCAAGAACCTAAAATACATGTTCCTTGTAATGCCAACAAGCATCCCCGCTACAAAATACCACAAAAGAAACTTACCTCATTGTAAAATTTGTTTACAGATTCATCATCAGGTACAGAATCTCTTCCTTTGCATCTTATTTGCCACAACTCACAAGCAAGTCAAAACAGGGAAAAATCACTTCTAATTTACTTTTTGAAATCAATAGCATAAGAAATTGTATGCTACCTTGACATGACCAATCCCTTCTCCTGCCCAATCTGATAGTGGGTAGTAACGAGTAGTATTTATCAAATCAATCACTAAACTGATCTGTAAAATTGATTTAAGTCAAGGAATATCATGCTGGATGATATCATAAAAGTGATCGATACTTCTAAATCACTAAAATCAATATCTTAATTCCTCAATAAATTACACTGCCACTTAAGTAACAGTTAGAATACATAGAAGCCCACTATGTTGTAAATTTGGCCCTTTATTTGATTATTCATTTTTTTTTAATTTACTTGTAACCAACCACAAATGAAGTGTAGACATTAAAAAGTAATAATATATCCTCATTCTTCACACTTCTATATCTTTTTCTCAGGTTGAGGGACCACTATGTTTTTGGTGTACTCACTTCTCTACCTAAAAGTCTTTGTTGAAGAATTGCTTGCTTGGGAGAATATTTTTGACTTGGAATGATATCATCGAAGGATTCACCAAGTGGAACCTTTGAAGGGATTATGCATCCTATTTCTTGACCATATGCTGGGCAGTCTAACCAACCTGCAAAATTAAAAATCAGAAACTACAGAAGGACACATAATTAATTATAGTACTATTATTATAATAAGCATGAAGAGAAGTAACTAAGATTTCATTATCTGTTTTAGTAGGTAAGGAAAATGTTTCTCGAACCTGAATATTAGAAGAGCTGAAAGGAAAACCAAGCATATATTTCATGGAAGAAAAGGTAAATCGAAAGTCTTCTTCAAGCAATAGAGACACATAAGATTCATTACAAAGGATGTAATCAACTACAAAAACTCCAATGATATATAAATGATAAAGTATTAATTAATGGTAAGGAGAAAGGACCATTTAACATGCTATATATCACAATTCCTGCGGCATACAGTAAACATTCCCAGAAATTCATTCACCCATACTGAACAATTAGGGCAGTTAACATACACAAAAACATTTCATACAATTCAACTATGCACAGTATGATAAATATCACAGCCAAAAACCAAAATGCAAAAACCAGAGCAAAAAACCAGAATGCAAATTAGAATATACAATCTCAATCCTAGATAAATCTAACACCTCCCTGTTTCAGAGCTGTGCCTGGCATCTCTAACCCACCTCTAACCCACTCAAACCAGTATGATCACAGTATGATAATTCATCTCATTCCTATGCTAATCTAAATGGAATCTCTAACCCACTCAAACTAGCCAGCGCATACATGGGCAGAACAAAATAAAAATCAGAATAAGTAGCCAAGCCGTTTCACCAAACTAGAAAAAATAAAAAGCCACAACAAATTTAGGCAGAAATCGATGCCCAGCCAAACCAATCCAAAGGAAAAATCATCTTGGGCAAAGGGAATCAAATACTAATCTTGACGATGGAGTATGTGTTATTGATGACAGAGGATTTAGACTACTCGGGTGAGGGGGAGATAGCTAAAGGTGAGTTGGAGAGAGATCGGGTGAGCTGGAGGGATCTCGAGGTGTGGGTTGAAATATTGGGTGAGGGAGATCACTCGGTGACCTGGGGAGAGCTTGGGTGAGCTGAAATCTGGTGAGGGAGATGGAAGGGGGAGGGAAATCGAAAGCTCGGTGAGGGAGAGACAGCTCCGGTGAGGGGGAAAGGTCTCGGCGAGGGCACTGGAAGGGTGAGAACCCGATGTGAAGGGGAGAGGTCTCGAGAGTGAGGGGTCGAGGGTGAAAAAGGCAAAGAAGTTGGGGGTGAGTGTGAGTGAGTTATCCGAACAGTAACCTAAGTATAGAGGCAGGTTACGATTTTTCAAAGGAGAGCCGGATAGGATATGAAAAATGATAGGAGCTATCATATCCGGCAGTCCTTCAAACATGAGATAAGAGCAATAGGATAGGATATATCCTATCCTATTACTATTATCAGGCCTCCCAAACGAGTCCTAAAAGTTCATGAAAAAATGAATAATAAAATACGTTATTCCTCAACAATTTTTTTATGGTATTTTATCTTAAATTCAATCAAATATAAAATAACAATGTCTAAAATTCATCCACTAATTTCTTTAGTATAGTTACAAATCATGGCATTGGGAGGCGATTGATGCATGCATCTTGAGGAATTTGTTTTGTGGGTGGTAGGTGAACGCTACCTATAAATATCAAACCTCACAGTCACCTTTCATTGCCCACTAAAAACTAAATTGACAATTACTTCTCAATTCGCAATGTCGTTTCATTTTTCATTTCAATTTAATTATGGTCTAATCCGTTTGCTTTGTAGTTAGTAATAGTTTTCTTTTTTTCTTTTTGAAAAAAAATGAAATGCCCATATATACCAAAAGATTTAAATATAGGGTCACAAATTATCTAAATTTTTTATGAGTAAACATAATTTTAATTATTTTTTTAATATTCTATTATGGGGTTATACAATTGGAGACAAGACCGGATGTGTTTAGTAAGAATGAATGAATTAAAATTATAATTTTTTTTTAAAAATTTCAAATATATAACATGACGTACTAATTATCAGTTACTTGTTTTTTATTATATATTCATGTCATAGCTTTATATTAGAAATTAAAAAAGTAATTATAATGTTGTAAAATCTATCAATAACATATAATAAAAGTTGTTTGACCAAAAAAGTTGCAGCCTGCAGGTTTATTTTATTTTATTTTTTTCCCCTTGTTTGCTTCTCTAACGTTTTAATTGAAAAATTCCAATATAATATTAATATGTGGTAATAAACTCAACATTGTGTTTGGTAGAATGATTAGATTTGTTTCTGCAGCTGCCGTGTGCTTCATGCAAAAAGCTTTCAACAACTAGCGTTAATCTCATGTGTTGACTTGTGGTTTCACATGGAAGGAGATCATGAAATACCAGCAAAGACCGATAATGAATAAAAACAAGCAAAGCTACTAGTAAATGAGGGAGAAGGCCGGCATTTGCAGAATTTGAGTTGGTGGTTGTATTAATTAATAGGAACTGCAAGAGCACAAGTCATATAAGTAAAGAATTATCATTTAGTTTTTATGGTGAATAATTTTTTTATTTATTAACAACAAACAGATTATGATATATAATGAAATTAATTTTAAAAAAATATTATTTTTATTATATATTATAATTTAAACATACTTAATAAATAAACTTATTTTTCATAATTAAATGGTACTCTTTCCATTTCGTGTCTGTGTTTACCTTTGTTCCTCTCTCTTTCCTTACCTTTTTCACATTGCTTTCTTTCTATCTTATTCTTACTTTTCCCCCTCATAAAGCAACCTAGCTTGGTGTCGCCGTTAAATCTGATTGATGGAGCACCCCTTTGGTGTTAATTAAAGGCAAAACAAAAAAAAACAAAAAATATATATTTATGCAGAGGTAACTCGACAATAATTAGACCACCCACAGATTCAATGTGAAACCAAAAAAAGGTTAGTACACACTTGGATCTTTGACATGATCAGAATTTTGTTTTCTTTTATACAATATTTCCTGATTAGCTCGCTTTATTAGTGATCATTCATTTGTATTAATTAGAGGTTAATTATTTGAAAATTATGAAAACCTATATAAAAACTGATCAATTAACCTAATTAAAAAAAGAGTAAAAGAATATGTATTTAGATAATTATTTGGATTTTAAAATCACGTATTTATTTTGAAAATGAATGGACATTCGTGTACGTACGTAGGTGTCATTTTCTAATTAACGAAGCCGTTTATATTATTATTTAAATCTCTAAGCGAAGTGGGTAGAATATATTTTGAGTTGGGGTTATAGTTTTCTTTGCAACTACGTTGAAGGCTTGATGAAGTAATTTGACGAAAATTAAAATTCTTATTGGGTTTGTCTTAAATTGTACGTAGGGCATGTTAACTCAAGAATACTTATTAATTCTAATATAATTTTTTAATAATTAGTACAGAATATATGTTAATTATTTTCTTTAATTTGTCTGTATTAACACACTGTTATGTTAGGCTTTGCGTTGAATTTTTCCAGTTGCTTGATATTTTAGAATTAATTGAATGTGTCTTTATTTAAAAAATTCCCTGTCCATCGTACCTCTTAACAATATTGGTCTTTAATTTGAGTCAACGAAGTAGAGCGCGTTACAAATACCAAACACTACTCAGTAATAATTTGAGATTTAAAAAATATGTTGAATCGTTCAAATATTGAAAATAATACCTTTAATAAGGTAAATATAAAAATGTCACAAAACAAATTTGGTCAATTTCAAAACCGTCACCAAATATTTAAAAAAAAGAAAAAGACAATTAGGGTGACGGGTCAGCGTTCAAAGGGGGTGGCCGATGCTGATTTTTTCAAGTCCTTGCTTGACTTCCAATTTTTATACAATAAAAAGAAATTAAAATGAATAGAATGACAGATTCAGTCCCTTCCCTTGAATATGCAATCCTCTTCCACTCCCACCATCACCTACCAACTCCTCCACTATCTCATCCTCACTTTGTTCCCTTTTTCAAGAGTTCACACACAAAACTTTAAGAACACAATAATGCTTCACGTTTTGCTCTCTATTTTTTCTGTTTTCGTCAAGACACGGCCGCTTTAGGGTGGGTGGGGGCACTTGGGGAAGTGAAAAGAATAATTTTTTATGATTTCTGCCTCGAAAAATATGTATGATTATCAAATTTGTCTACAGGGTATCGTTAATCTTTCTTGCATTTTTAAAAGTATTAATTTTATTATAATAATATTCGTAAATTAATTCAACTAATTATATAAAACCATTGAAAGTATATTCTCTTATTATATATAATCAATGCAGTGATTGAAAAGTGATAGAAAAACATTCCTACGGGGTCAGGATCATAAGCATTCTTTAAACACATAATTAAGAACTATGACAAATACTTTTAAGCTTTACATCCCCTCACCTATCTAGCTAATGAAAATTATTTTAACAATTTCTGAGGTTAAGAAGTAAATTATGACCCAGAGCTTAAGAAGAAGGAAATTAAAATAATCAAATTTGAAGATGGATGGATGGATATATCTGAGGTTCCTACTAATCGTTCAATGTTCATTTCTGTTTTCTACTGCTCACCTATCGCTTCCTTGTCCACTTGGAGACATGATCGCTCCCCAGCTAACTACCACTGAAACTGATTCCTCTTGTGCCACCTCAGATCCTTACATCATCCTACGGCACTAATTACTTTGCCACCAACCACCCTCCCCCTTCTGTGCTCCTGCTATATCTCTTTTGCCCACCTACCAACCCCACAATATTTATTAAAAAAAAAATGTTAATTGTGCAACAACTTTTTTTTATCATAACACTTTATATTTTATTTTGTTTAGAATAAGAAACACAAAAAACCCAATCAAACAGCTTTCGAAATTTCCTATATAAGCCCCTTCTTTCCACCTCACCCATTCAGGAAATCCAAAACTTCAATCCCAAGGTTTCCTCTCCCATACTTGCGTTCCTTGTTCAGAGAAAAAGCCAACATATTCCTGGCATTTTCAGTTTTCTGTCCTGCCCATCGCCAGAGTTCTCTGTAATTCAACGCCATGGAAACAATCACTGACATCAATGTCTCCACGGAGAGCTTCTGCGTGAGCAGTACTGGGAGAGCTGACCCACTCAACTGGGGTGTAGCCGCTGAGTCACTCAAGGGCAGCCACCTGGACGAGGTGAAGCGCATGGTGGCTGAGTTCCGGAAGCCTTTGGTTCGGCTCGGTGGCGAGACACTGACTATCTCGCAGGTGGCGGCCATCGCCAGCCACGACCAAGGCATGAAGGTGGAGCTGTCGGAGTCGGCGAGGGCTGGTGTTAAGGCCAGCAGTGACTGGGTCATGGATAGCATGAACAAAGGCACCGATAGCTATGGTGTCACCACTGGGTTCGGTGCAACCTCGCATAGGCGAACCAAACAAGGTGCCGCTTTGCAGAAAGAGCTTATTAGGTACGTGAATCCGTACCTCGGTGTCTATACTCGTATTAATACCACCTCTTCATCTTTGATCACCTTATTACTAAAAATAGTATTATGATATAAGGGCTTTGGTTTCTTGGAATACAAACAGTAAGAGTCATTTGTAAATAACTCGTAATCAAATTGTGAAGGAATAATTATATATATGATGGTACTAACATTTAAATCTAAACTTTAATTTTATAAAAATTATATGAATTCTTCGTATTCTAATTTTTTTTTTTTTGGAATAAACGAACTCAAGTTGGCTTCGAAACTGGAACGGGAAGTGCGATGTATTTAAAAAAAAAAGAAAAAAAAGAGGTTGAGTGCTGTAGAATGTAGATGGACACTATTCACTAAGTCCAACTATCAAGGGTACTGAGTTGACACGGTCGAGTGGACAAGGTTAATTAATAACGGTCTGCGGGATTAGGACAAGAATAACTAGCTTGCACGTGACGCGGGGTAGGTGGGGTGACTGGTTTTGGAAAAAGAGAGAAGGAGGGTCGGGGTGTAATGCGGTGGTCTTTGACCACATGCTTCGTCATCATAATTTTAAAATTGTGATAATAAATAATATTTATAGATAATATTTATTTTGGTGAATAACTTTTTATCATATTAATATTTTTTAATTTATTTTTACTGTATTATAATTTGAATATTACTAATAATCAAATTATATATATGGATTATATTGATGATTAAGAGAGTTAAATTACGAAGAAATATTCTTATTCTTTGGTAATTATTTTTCAGGTTTTTGAACGCTGGAATATTTGGCAACGGCACAGAATCATGTCACACTCTGCCACACTCAGCAACCAGGGCAGCCATGCTCGTGAGAATAAACACTCTTCTCCAAGGGTACTCAGGCATTCGATTTGAAATCCTAGAAGCCATCACCAAGTTCCTCAATCACAACATTACTCCATGCTTGCCACTTCGTGGGACAATCACAGCTTCTGGTGATCTTGTCCCTCTTTCTTACATTGCGGGTTTGCTAACTGGGCGACCCAACTCTAAAGCTGTTGGACCTTCCGGAGAAGTCCTTAGTCCCCACCAAGCCTTTCAATTGGCAGGCATCGATTCTGAATTCTTTGAGTTGCAGCCCAAGGAAGGCCTTGCTCTTGTCAATGGCACTGCTGTTGGTTCTGGTTTAGCCTCTATCGTTCTTTTTGAGGCCAACATACTAGCCGTGTTGTCTGAAGTTTTATCTGCAATTTTTGCCGAAGTGATGCAAGGGAAGCCTGAATTTACAGATCATTTGACCCATAAGTTGAAGCACCATCCGGGCCAAATTGAGGCTGCTGCTATCATGGAACACATTTTGGATGGAAGCTCCTACGTAAAAGCAGCTCAGAAGTTGCACGAGATGGATCCCCTGCAGAAGCCTAAACAAGATCGCTATGCCCTTCGAACTTCACCGCAATGGCTTGGTCCTCTCATTGAAGTAATTAGGTACTCCACCAAATCAATTGAAAGGGAAATTAACTCCGTGAACGACAACCCTTTGATCGATGTTTCAAGGAACAAGGCCTTGCATGGTGGTAATTTCCAGGGAACCCCAATTGGAGTCTCCATGGACAATACGCGTTTGGCTCTTGCATCCATTGGCAAACTCATGTTTGCTCAGTTTTCTGAGCTGGTCAATGATTTTTACAACAATGGGTTGCCATCCAATCTCTCTGCCAGTAGAAATCCCAGCTTGGACTATGGTTTCAAGGGGGCTGAAATTGCTATGGCATCTTACTGCTCTGAACTCCAATATCTTGCAAATCCAGTAACAACCCACGTCCAAAGTGCTGAGCAACACAACCAAGATGTAAACTCTTTGGGTTTGATTTCATCTAGAAAAACAAATGAAGCTATTGAGATCCTGAAGCTCATGTCTTCCACATTTTTAATCGCACTCTGCCAAGCAGTTGACTTAAGGCATTTGGAGGAGAATTTGAAGAACACGGTGAAGAGCACTGTAAGTCAAGTTGCGAAGAGGACTCTCACCACAGGTGTCAATGGAGAACTCCATCCTTCCAGATTTTGTGAGAAAGATCTGCTGAAAGTGGTGGATAGGGAGCATGTCTTTGCCTACATTGATGACCCCAGCAGCGCTTCATATCCGTTGATGCAAAAACTAAGGCAGGTGCTTGTGGATCATGCATTAGCAGATGTCGATAATGAGAAGAACTTGAACACGTCAATCTTCCAGAAGATTGGAACTTTTGAAGAGGAGCTGAAGACTGTCTTGCCAAAGGAGGTTGAAAGTGCAAGGACAGCATACGAGAACGGCAATCCAGTCATTCCAAACAAGATTAAGGAATGCAGGTCTTACCCACTGTACAAGTTTGTACGAGAGGAGTTGGGAACTGGGTTGCTAACTGGAGAAAAGACGAGGTCACCAGGTGAGGAGTGTGACAAAATGTTCACAGCTTTGTGTCAGGGCAAGATTATTGATCCTCTTCTGGAATGCCTTGGCGAGTGGAACGGTGCCCCTCTTCCAATCTGTTAGTTCACTCAGAGTTCCTTTCGGGAAACGGTTTCTTTATATATATATATATATATGAATGGATGCGTAGTGATAAAAACATTTGATTTAATTGTCTGTTTAAGGATAAAGCCTACGCCAAATCGATCTAGAAAGCTTTGTTTGTTTCCTTTGATTTCACCAGAAACTTGTAACTTATACTGTAATAGAAGTTCAATAGTTGGCCATCGCTATGCCTATGTGTGCCAACGGAGTACATGCCTTCCGTGTAAAAAAAGTGTTCCCCTATAATACTTCTAAATGTCTGTGCTAGTGTTCAGCCCAGAAGAGATTTACAGTCTTGGGATCATATCAAGTTATTCTCATCGCTTTTTTGGAGCAAATAATGAAGTGCAGTTCCGTCTTGGGTTCATACGCGAGTAGTATCATCTCAGCATTTGAAGTTACTAATGAATGAACAATAGAGACTCTTTTCTTGAGGTTGTAGTTTGAATTATCTGCCCTCGTACCTTCACCTTGCATTTTTGACACTTGCAACCAACAACTTACCTTCCTCCACCTATCTGCTCTTAGGCACGGTGCAGGTGACCACCAAGTAGACAATTTCCTAAACTGATGTGGAATAATGCTCAGAGAACCGACCAAAAGTTTGACTTACAGTTTCTGGTCATTAAAGTGGCAAATTCGCACTAGTTTCTTCACTTCTTCTACTAGGGACGCAGCGCTGAATCCATTGCGAGTTGTCAACTTTTTATTTTTCCTTTTTATTTTTAAATGAAAAGGATAAGAAATAACAAAGCGAACCTGAACACTTCATTTTGGAATATTGTCAAATAAACGAAATTAGTTTATTTTCTCTCGTCCAAACAAAGGGTAGGAGTGAGGTTCGTTTGCACTTTGAACTGTGAAGCATCCGGATGCAGTCTAGGCATGGCACTTCAACTCAAAGTGGGGAATAGAAAAAGTACGCAACGACCGCAGGAAAGTAGTCCTAAAGCCACAGCAAATAAAAAAGAAAAAAGAAAGAAAGAGGAAATGCGTTAGGGTGGTGATTGGCCAGACATTTAGCGAACCCGGCGTTTGAGGATTCAAACACCTTGAACCATTATTATAAGTATTCTAATATTAATTGTAACAGAAAAAGTAATAAACTAATAACTTTTCTCTTTCCCAATTCTCGGCCATCGTCAACAATGGCTTCTCAGCTCCTTAGACGAACCCTTGGAAGCCGCACTTGCCAAATCTTCTCTTCGGCAAACCCTAGGCTTTTTTCTTCCGTTTCAACTCCGATCCGTGCCACTCTTTTCCCTGGCGATGGCATCGGTCCCGAGATCGCCGACTCCGTCAAACAGGTACCTCTTTTTCATCCCTATCACTCTTTCTTCCCCTTCCTTACTTCTGTTTCCACGCTCTCTCTCTTTCTGCATAAGAATAAATTGGTAATGACATCTTTTGCTGATAATTCTTTGAAATTAGCTATCCCAATCAAACGGGTGATTGGAGGTTTTATATTACCTGTAATTCATCAAATTCAATGTTGGCACTTGCGAATTTTACCTTAGAGACACGGTGCAGGACAAAATAAATTCAATTCTATGCATTACATCTCTGATCTTGAAATGATTTACGGACGCAAACATCTTACTTTTATTCTATTATTACTTTCTTTTAAAATCTAAACCATCTTCTAGTTGATCAAATAAAATCCATTTAGTTGCTGCTGGGAGTGACTGATATCTGATGTGCTTTATTCCTTCCCTTGTGTCTCTTGCTATGTATGTACCTGGGAATTTTCATGAAGTTTTGGATTTAAATGTAATACACTGTCAATCATTATGATTGCAATAATTAGGTATTCAACGCAGCTGAAGTACCAATAGAATGGGAAGAGCACTATGTTGGGGACCAAATTGATCCTCGAACACAGAGTTTTTTAACATGGGAAAGTTTAGAATCAGTAAGGCGGAATGGGGTGGGTTTGAAAGGGCCAATGGCCACCCCAATTGGAAAAGGGCATCGTTCTTTAAACCTTACTCTGAGGAAAGAACTTAATCTGTATGCCAATGTTCGACCTTGCTACAGCCTTCCTGGCTACAAAACTCGTTATGATAATGTAAATCTGATCACTATCCGTGAAAATACAGAAGGGGAGTACAGTGGACTTGAACATCAGGTAAGTTTCCCAGCAATTGATGTTATATACAATCATTGAATTTTTTATTGATATAATATTGACACCCCCCTCCCCTCTCATATTTTGATGACAGGTTGTGAGAGGCGTAGTAGAAAGTCTCAAAATCATTACTCGTCAAGCAAGTTTAAGGGTGGCCGAATATGCTTTTCACTATGCCAAGGCACATGGAAGAGAGAGGGTGTCTGCAATACACAAAGCCAACATTATGCAAAAAACTGATGGTCTTTTCCTCAAGGTGCACCAATACACGCAAAAGTTAATAAACTATTTAGCCCTGATTTTTACCTATGAATCCTTATATTAACATTTTGTTGTTGAATTATTTTCAGTGCTGTCGTGAGGTTGCAGAGAAGTACCCTGAGATAACATATGAGGAAGTTGTCATTGACAATTGCTGCATGATGGTACGGGGTCTCCCTATGTAAATATTGGTTGAATTGGATGCGTGATGCAATTGCATTTGAGAAACTCTTTTTGACTCCCATAAGAGGAATGACACTGGTTATTTTTTGGCACGTCCACAGCTTGTGAAAAATCCAGCACTTTTTGATGTATTAGTGATGCCTAATCTCTATGGTGATATTATCAGTGACCTTTGTGCTGGTTTAGTTGGGGGCTTAGGCTTAACACCAAGGTACTTTCGTGTTTTAGTTAAACAAATTTAGAATGTCACAACTATACAATGTGACATGATTTTACATCTTTTGCAGCTGCAACATTGGTGAGGGAGGTGTTGCACTTGCTGAGGCTGTACATGGTTCAGCACCTGATATTGCTGGAAAGGTAAGTAGTGGAAAGAATTGTTCAATTTTATATTATCTATCCTCAACCATTTCACCTTGGACAAAACTAATAGCACAAGCTATTACGACTTATGAGGCACGGACACAGACACGGACATAGAACACGGGACACGTCAATTTTAAAAAAATACAAAAGTTGAAGACACTGAATTAAAAAAAAACAAATATTATATATATAAATAAATAAAATCATAAAACAATAAAATATAATGAGTTATAATTCACAAAACAATTTAATCTCAAAAAATTGTCATAAATTTATAACACAATCAACATTTATTCTTCTTTAATATTTTTTTTATTATTGTCATTATTTTCATTCTTTTCGTTTGTGAAAAAAACTCTTTCTAATTCTAGTTTATCCAACGATACATTTGCAACTAATAAAATTTCAACATCTTCTAACATATCATCAAAACAATCTCTTCCAATATCTCACATTTTGGTATCACCTTGCATATATTGTAGGCTTCTTCTTGACAAAAGTCGAAGATTGTTATGAACAAATACTAAATTTTAGGCATGTTTTAGTGTCAGTTTGTTATTTCTAAATGAGTGAATGAATGAGAATGTGTTTCAATTTCTCACACAACAAGAGTAGTAAGATGGTTGTCTAATAAGTTTAAAAGTAAAGTTTTAGAGTAGTAGAGTGGAGTGACCATGATTTGCTCACCAAAATATGGCTCCATATTCTCTCTTTGATCAATAGAGTCCAATTCAACAAAATCTTTTAAATAAGTAGAAAATTTCACATAGTTTACATAAACATTTTTCAAGTTATCGGGATTTTGAAAAATTCTCTTCAAACATTTAATTCTCTCTCATTATCTCTCTATCTTTGTGTTGAGAGATTCTATTAAGAACATTATTCAACAAAGATTGACTATAGTACCTATAAAGAGAATTGAAACAATATATTATTATCATTAACATAATGAAGTTAAAAAATACAACTTAGTAAAAAATAAGAATAAGAATACTGAGAGTTCAAAGAATGTGCTAGGCAATGAAGAGATATATTGCTTTTAGTCCATCTTTGCACTAATATATCATACACCACATTAAAGAATGTGGACTCCTCATAATCAAGCTTGCATTCATGGCAAAATATTGCCTTCTTCACTTATTCAATCATATTATCTCAACCTTCATATATTTTGTGAAGATTAAGCCTATCAGTGTCTGTCATTTTCAACATATCATAAATTAAAGAGGTGAAAGCAAGAACAAAATCAAATTTGTCCTACCACACATCATTAAAAATTTTATCCTTCACAAATTGAATTTTTCTCACATCATTCTCCTTATGAAGATTTTGTTTGTCACTAATCAGTGTTGCAAACCATGTTTTACAAGTTTAAATTTATTCAACATAATAATAATTGAAGCAAATCTAGTATCCGCAATAGTAAGCAACTTTAAAAGAACAAACTCATTAAAGATAGTCAACTTCATATTATGATTCATGATAAAATTCTTTATCATTATAGCATCATCGGCTATTTCTCTTATCTAACCAAACTTATTAAAAACAACTTCATTACCCTTCTTATTTGTTACATTGCAAATGTTCTTAAAAGCTAAATTTAATGTATGGACCACACAAGGAGTTTAAAAATATGAAGATACTCAATCTCTATAAGAATTCCTGCAGTTTTACAAACTGAAGTATTATCAGTGATAATTTAAATCACATTCTTCACTCTCACTTCTCTAATTATACTAAGAATGACATTTGCTATGAACACTTTGTCTTTATACTCGCCATCACAATTAATGACTTTTATGAACATAAAATTATTTTCTCTCACAGCCATGAAATTAATAAGAGGCCGTTTTTGTGAATCCGACCATCTATCACAAACAATGGTGAGCCTTGGCGCAACGGTAAGGTTGCTACCTTGTGACCTAGAGGTCACGGGTTCGATTCCTGGAAACAGTCTCTCCGCTTGCGGGGGTAAGGCTGCGTACATCTTCTCCTCCCCAGACCCCACCAGATGGGAGTCTCATGCACTGTGCCGCCCTTTTTTTTTTTTATAATATTCTCTCAATATATGCCTTTTCTTTTCTTGCTGTAACAAAGAATTTCGCAATAAATTGTAGTTTGGAGATATGACTCTGGCCAAATTATGGTTGCAAGTATACGTGAAAGAACTCACATAATAAGGATTTCTAACAAGATGGAATGAGAGATCCCCTGAATAGAACATTCTGACAATATGGGCTCTTAATTTATTTCTTTTATGATTATAGTATGCCTTCTCAAGAGGGTTTTTCTTTACACCTTTTTTTTTTAATTCCAACTCTCAACTCTAAATGAATTGAAAGAAGAACTAGTGCTACTAGATGAACCAATCTTTGATGCACTGGTAGATGGTGGCAATGGAATTTCCTTTGGCATGGATGCTAATTTTTTTTCACAAACATCATCTAATTTTTTCATATTAATTAGATTTTTGTTAAGAATTTTTTTTGCATGGCCCTATACCAAGCCTTCATTGCTTTAACAAGTGAGTCTTGACTCTAGAATAAATTTTTTTATAATCATTTCTACAATAATTGCATGTAAAAGGAACATTTCCTTTTCTCCCTTTGTAACAAACCTCCGCAAAGGTTTGAATTCATCTCTTTATACATTATATTTACCACTACTATTTACATTATTAGAAATTTTTGACATTCTAAATTAAATTAAAATTAAAAATCATATCACATAAAGATACAAATAAGGGAACAATACATTTTTAATTTTTCATTCATCATTATGTCATATTTTCATAAGACACCAGAAAGAAAGCATTAACAGCAGAAACTGAAGTAATTTGTTTTATCATGTGCATACTGCTTATTGTTTGCTATTTTTCACTAGCCCATCAATCATAGAAACAATTGGCACCTCAAACAAGTATAGAAGTATGTTTCTATCACAATGTGAACTCACTAAAGGTCAACAAAATGATTTGTTTGAGCTAACTCAAGTAAATTTTTTTTATTAATCTATGTTAAAAGGATTAGATTAGGGGACAGGTTTTAAATTGAGAAACTCAGGTAGAAAGCGGGAAAGATACACCCTAGGATGGAAAAATGATTTATGTTACAATATACTAAGAAAACAAGCCTAATTAATCCTAGATTCTTTTGTAAAATTGGTCAACCTTCTAAATAAATCATTGCGACATTTGAATTGAGTCTCTTTTATGATAGGTCTAAACTATTCCTAAATGTCCCAAAAGGCCAGAACATACACAATCACCACAATTAAAAATCTTACAAGAGAAAAATTTTTTGATTCATAATTCTAACACAACACAAAAAATTTCCCTAAGCATTTTTCAGACAAATCGGAACATAAAAAATACGATAGTGGAATCAAGCCAAAATAAACAGAAACAGAGCATGAAATTCAAAAGTTAAGAAGAAGAAGATTCAATTTGTTAACTTGCAAAAAATATAGTAGCAATAGTAGCTATATATGGCATCAGAAAAAATATCATCTCAGAGAAATATAACATCAAACAAAGAAGGATGAAAAGCTGAGAGCTGAAAATAGTGAAACAAGAGGTGGAAACAAAATTACCTAGAAGCTAAGCCTGTGCGAGAATAAAACAAAGCTACATGGGGACAGAGACTTAAGGCCCGCGACTGCAGGAGAACGTGAACAAAAGAGGCAAAGAGGAGAAGTTGGGCCTACGTGAGAATGGAAACTAAAGGCCGACAACTGGAGGACAATGCGAAAGAGGTAATCGGGCAGGCGTGAAGTGAGAAGGACTAGCGAATAGAAGGAAAGAGTTGGACATTGGTAGAACAGAAGAGAAGACACTTGGGAAGATGTAGGAAGATGCTCGGATAGATGTGAAGTAATATGATATTGGAGCATTAGGGCTCAAAATTGAGAAGCTGTACACTTATATGTCCAAAAATGTGTTCAATACGTGGCCCAAAATTTTTTTTTTTTTAATTTAGACACACGACACGTGTTCAAGACGTGTCCGACACTTCGCCACACCTTTAAACTAAGTGTCCGTACTTCATAGTTTGCCACCATCCTGATTTAGGGTAGAGTTACAAGATTAGTATTGGAACACAATTACTATTGTGAGCTGATGAGCCGAGCTGAATATTAAATAGCTTGGGCTCAGCTTGTTGAATATGAGTTTTAAAATATTCTCAAGCTCAGCTCATCCAATAAACAAGCTTTTCAAGCTCACTCTTTAGGCTTGTTTTATATTGAAATGTTTTCTTTTATTTTAAGCTTAAAGGAAGCCTATATGAGCTGCATTCAAGCTTAAATAGTGTGAGTGGAGCATGAATATAAGTTATGAGCGAAGTGGATCTTTTGCCAGCTTTATCACTAAAAGCTCTGCTTGATCACAGCTCTAGCTATTGCTACTGGAAATGGATAGTTTTCCTTTTCTATTGTACTTATAGATATGCGCAAGTCCCTCAAACTTCTATAAAAATATTGAGAAGGATCATGATTATCGTAAAATGTGGAAGCTGACAAGACGTGTAAAAAAAAAATTGCAAAACAAGAGTTTAGGCAGTGTCAATATATTTGATGTAGTAGTTGTCTAATGAAAGTTGTGGAGAGGAGAAGATGGTAGAATTTCGCTTAAAGTGGTTTGATCATGTGTAGAGAAAATTTATAGAAGTCCTTATGAGAAGAGTAAATCAGATGGAGAATAGTCCGATAGTTAGAAATAGAGGGAGACAAAAGAAAATAATAGGTAAAACTATTAAAAATAATTTAATAGTTAATAACTTATCTATTAATCTCATTAATGATAGATCATTGTGGCGCCATTTGATTCATGTAGTCAACTCCACCTAATAAAAAAAAATTTTAGTTGTTGTAGTTGTAATTGTAGTTTTCTAATGGAGGTTGGACACATGGTATTGCACATTCCTTGTGCGACTCGAAAGTCAACTTGGTGGAGGAGGTAGTTTGGTCATGTCAGATAATTCGGGAATTTGATTATTTTAATATTAATGGGATTCTTGTAGCATTATTTGTCTTTCTTAAATCGTCTAGCATTTTTCCTTTCCTGCAACAAGTGAGAAGTTTTGATGCAGCAATAAATTTTTGGGCTGAATTAATTAAACAGTTTTATTGAAAAATTGAGTTTTTTTTTATAAAGAAAAAACACGGTTCATGTTTGACGATTCCAATTTTTGAGTGCATTGTTTTGCAAACAGAGCCTGGATAATGAAAACCAAAATAGAAGCTGGTCCCTCATGAAAGGAGTGTAATATAACATTTACCCCTTCTTTTATTGTATTATTGCTTTCGTAAATGTTGCTAGTTGTTAACTTATTTACCCCGGAAAGATATTCTGTTTATAATGTGGATATGCTTCCTTTTGAAGTTTACCTCTATGTTGTTGCTTAGTTATGTTTCCTCTGGATTTTCATAGAACTTGGCGAATCCAACTGCTTTGCTACTGAGTTCTGTCACAATGTTGCGCCATTTGAAGCTTCATGACAAAGCGGAGCGGATTCAAAACGCTATCCTCAACACAATTGCAGAAGGGAAGTACCGAACTGCTGACCTTGGTGGAAGTTCAACAACAACTGAATTTACAAAGGCAATTTGTGATCATCTTTGAAATTTGCTTTGAACACCGCAAGAGTTATTGCTTGAGATCTTTTTTTCCGCCAAATTCCAAATTTTAATCCAGTTTTTCCAGAAGAAGAGAAGGATTACGTCAGCTTCATGTTAAGCTCATCGAACTAACTAAAGACTAGGAATGGGCAAACACGGCTTCAAAATCTCGCTGGCTAATGCAGTTGAAAGTTACTGCTTAGAATACAAATTGATAAGTTTTCTAACATCGTTGAAAGTTAATGCTTATACGGGGTTTTCCCTTCAAACAATCCCAATTTTGGTATTTATACTTTAATTGATTGGTGTCTGAAGCTTCGGCTCTGATAATTGATTGGATAAAAGTGTTTCTTATCAGCCATATTGCTATAGGAGATTGGTCAATAATTTTATATTAATGTTCGATAATTTTTTAGAGCCAAATTTTGTACTTTTAAATTATTTATTTTTGTGAATGAAATCGTCCTCGCATCAATTATAAGAATCATATGGTAATTAGGAGATTGTCTCTGAAGGCATTCATTTACATATATTTTGAAACTGGACAAGGACAAGTGAGGTGATTAGAAATTCTGTTAAATGCAATTTAATGAAGACAGTTGATGTATTTTATTATAAACTGTCACTATTCCAAATTATGCCTTCTTGTTTTAAGACATGATAATGGATAAGTTGCCTGAATTGATTCGTAACAATGCTTTTTGTCGAGTAAATTTCTCTTAAAGAAAAAATTTTAATATAAGGTGCAGTTTAAGATTTTTAGCTTGATTTAAATTATGACTAAGTTAATAAAATATTAAGAAAATAAATCACGGAGAAAAATTTAATCTTTTGAAGAACACCTTTTATAGAGTTCTACCATTTTCTTTCACACACATAAATATTTTATAAAAATTAATAGAGTGGTATTCTTTGTTATCAGGCATCGTGGATGTGTTTAGACTGCAGTACTTGTGCAATAAATCAACTTTTTTACCAGTTCCGTGCTTCTTTTTTTTTTTTAATACCCGGCTGATTTGTAACGTTTCTACAACTTCTTCGACAAAGATGTACATAAGTTCGATTCAATTTAATTTTGAATCTCAATCAAATTAAATTGACTATAAAAAAAAAATTAGACTTATTTAGTTCGATTGGTTCGATTTTTTTTTAAAATAAAATTTTTGTCAATTTTTTTTAATTTTTGATCTATTTAAATTTTTTTGAGCCTATTTTTTTTTTTTTTTTTGAACTTATTTTAAATTTTTTAGGTCTATTTTAAAAAATTTTAAAAAAATTATATAAAATATTTTTAAAATATAATAAAAAATAAATTTAATAATATAAATTAAATATATTAAAAATAATTTGATTCAGTTTGATTTAATTTGATTGGACCGTCTCAACCAATTATAAAAGAAATTCTCCAACAAATGTATCTTTAATTTAGTTCAATTTTTGATCGATTCGATTCGAAATTTTTAATTTAATTTGATCCGGTTCAATTTTTATTCACCCCTATTCTTCGGATGTCGTCGAGTATAAAACCTCATAATGTCGTAAATAAGATTTTTCCATTACAAGTTAACAGTAAAAAAAGAAAAAAAAAAGAATTGAGTAACGAATTATGTGGTCATAAAAGCATGTAAAAGAATAGCGGGAAAAAATTAATAAAATATATTGACCTTAACGTAGATCGGAGGGGTTTCCCAGGCTTTCCTGCCATGGGGCCCAACAGGGTTGGTGATGGAAAGTGAGTCCGGGGGCACTCCAATCTCCACTCAAAATAAGACCCGAAGCGCCTATATAAATTGGCCCCTCGTTTCTTTGGCAGATCTGAATCTCAGTTACCTACCTTCCCATTTATACGCACTTTCACATTGCCGGACTAGTTCCTCTCTCTGCTCTGTGCTCAGCTCTTTCCCCCAAATGGCGAACGAAGGAATTCTCCTCGGGATGGGTAATCCTCTCCTTGACATCTCAGCTGTTGTGGATGAAGAGTTCTTGCAAAAGTACGTTAGATTTCAATTCGCCCTTTTTTCTTTCTCGTTCCATTTCTGAATCTTAATCTGTATTTTAGATCTCTAGTCCTAGATTTATCCTACTCGTCGATGTCTTTTAGGAACCCATTGAAAACCAATGGTTTAGAGCTCAGTTGATTTGTCTTGCGGAATTTCTTGGGGTGTATCGGTCTTATCTGCCTGAATTTGTATACCTCTTTTAAACTATATACTGACATGGATACGCATCATCTAACGCCCCAAATGCTATTTTCTTCGCGTTTTGAAGATCTTAAGTTTTACTGAGTAGTCCTGCATCTGTCTATGCTGTTCAACGGCGCGTTTTTGCATTAATAAACTAAGGGCTTGTAGTTTGACGACCTAGCATGTTTGAAGAAACGTGGGAAGTCATCATGTAGTTTTAGTTTGTGTATCAAAATAATTAGGGGGACTGTTATTCTGGGGTTGGACAAAATGGTAACACGAGAAACGTTGTTAATCTTGGGGTGAACGAGTAAGATGCTTCTTGGGATTGAGGTGCACAGTCACAGATGTATAGCTGTTTTAAGATATTACCTATTAGGTTCTGTTTTAAATTTGTTTTAGAAGAATATTCAAGAATGCTAGGGTAAAAGCTCACTATTTCGTGTGATTTGACTTGATTTATATGACAGATATGACATCAAGTTGAACAATGCAATCCTCGCCGAGGAAAAGCACAAACCTATGTAAGAGATCTCTTTCTATGCCTAGTTTACATCCTTGTTGATATTGTTCATTGGGCGAGTTATTCTTGGCATCAGTTATAATTGGAAATCGAAATCTTGCCAGTCTCAATTTCCTTAATGAAGTTCAGTTTGGTGCGATCAATATAAACTATTAAGATTTATTTTTTGAAACATGAAAATATATATATATATATATATATATATATATATATATATATATATAATTTTTTTCCCATAGGCATCTCTCCCCAGTCCCTACTAAATTCTCCTTATCATAATATTAATAGTTATTGGACCACTTTCAATAAGACAAGATATTTTATGAGTTAATATGATCATACAATCATCGCAGGTACGAAGAATTGGCTACGAAATATAACGTGGAGTACATTGCTGGAGGTGATGCATTTGATCTGACATATTGGATTTAGAATAATTTATTTACTATTTAACATCATCAGCAAGCTTCTGGAATAAAAAAATAGTAGTGCACACTGCGTAATAATGATTTATATAACTCTGATTGGCAGGTGCTACTCAAAATTCAATCAAGGTTGCACAGGTATGTACTAACCTTTTGTAGGTGGTCAGGAGAGTCTGGAAAGTTACGTCAAAGTAATTTATTTACTATTTTTGTCTTTTGCCTCTTCCAGTGGATGCTTCAAATACCTGGGGCAACAAGTTACATGGGTTGCATAGGAAAGGACAAGTTTGGGGAGGAGATGAAGAAGAACTCAAAATTTGCTGGTGTAAATGTAGGTTTCAGCTTGTCTTCTCTTTACTTTGTTGTCTGCTTCTCTGAACTGGACCCTGGAATACTAGTTTGAAATAAACTTATTTACTCAATTATCAGGTTCACTATTACGAAGATGAAACTGCACCTACTGGAACTTGTGCTGTTTGTGTAATTGGCGGTGAAAGGTCAGATGATCAAGCTTTCCTTGAGTTTGTTTTTTCTTAGTACATATTATTCATGCTGCTTTTAAAGAAAGTATACATCTTCAGCTTGAAATTTACTTGATTGTAAAACAAGTGTTGAAGCCTTTTGGAACTGTCTGAATATCTTTCCCTTTTAAAATGTTGGCTTGGATCTAAATATAGGTCTCTCATTGCCAATTTATCTGCTGCAAATTGCTACAAGTCTGAGCATTTGAAGAGACCAGAAAACTGGGCATTAGGTACCTTCTTGGTCTATGCAGACCCTCTCTTATTTCTTTCTACCCTTCATCTCGGAGTAATTCCACATGACTGACTTGTGTTATTGTGCAATCTTTTCTTAAACAGTGGAAAAGGCCAAGTATTTCTATATTGCTGGCTTTTTCCTCACTGTGTCACCAGATTCCATACAATTAGTTGCTGAACATGCAGCTGCAAATAACAAGGTAAGATATGATTTAAAATTGGCAATCCCTATTTAGTAGCAGTGTCTGAGATTTTCCTATTTTATTTTGGTACGCAGGTCTTCATGATGAACCTTTCTGCCCCATTTATCTGTGAGTTCTTTAAGGATGCACAGGAAAAAGTTCTGCCGTAAGGATCTTTCTCTGTTAAATTGGGAAGGAAAATTTTAGATGTTGATCTAATCAATGCCCTTTCTGGGATTCAGGTATATGGACTTTGTTTTTGGAAATGAGACTGAAGCAAGAACATTTTCTAGAGTTCATGGATGGGAGGTAATCGTAACTTAGCAAATTTGTAGACTTGCAGTTTCGGGGTTGAAATGCTGACTCATTAGATCTTTTTCTATTGACTAGACTGATAATGTCGAGGAGATAGCTCTAAAGATTTCCCAGTGGCCAAAGGCATCAGGAACACACAAAAGGATAACTGTTATCACACAAGGTGCAGATCCTGTTTGTGTTGCTGAGGATGGGAAGGTGAAGTTGTTCCCTGTGATACTATTACCTAAAGAGAAACTAGTTGATACAAATGGAGCAGGTACTTGTTCTTTTGGTTGTGGGAGTTCGAATGTGGAACAAAGTTGTATAAACAATTATGTCTATACGTTCTTGAAAATAATTTTTTTTTTCATGGTCAAGATATGTGCTCATAATATTAGTGCAAGTTATAATTATTTGTCATATATTATCCTTATGAAAGTATATCATGCAACCAACATGGAAAGCCATGGTGTTTATTACTGATTATTGAGGCACTTCCAGGAATATATCGTGGGTAGTTGAAAGCAAGATTCTAATTTTGTCCAGGTAACATGCGAGTGAAATTATGTTGATATGCTCTTCTTCTTGTTTGTAGGAGATGCATTTGTTGGAGGATTTCTTTCACAATTGGTTCAGGAGAAACCCATTGAAGAATGCGTGAGAGCTGGGAATTACGCAGCAAACGTTGTCATCCAAAGGTCTGGCTGCACGTACCCAGAGAAGCCTGATTTTCATTGAGAAATCCTTTCCCTCCATTCTGGTGTCGTTTTGAAGTTTTTATTGTTGCGAAGTCTTTAGCTGTATTTTCATTTTGATAAATGTCCTTGTCTAATTTCTTGCCGGTCCTTATGATGCTCTGTTGGTTTGGGATTTTGAATCTCCGGCTTGGGAAATACGAGAAAAAAGATGAGAAGGGAAACAAAAACTGAAATAAATCAACGTAATGTACTCCTAGTAAGGGTCAATTTTTTTCGTTTTTTATGTGGGTTTTGTTATAACGTCTTTTTGGTGGACAAACTATTTTCGTATTTCATAGGTTTAAGACTCTCGTCCAACCGATGCTTCTGCGGTGATGATATACGCAGACTGAGATTATATAATTTGAGTGTTTTTATTTATCTTGTCAGGCAATGGCCTAAAATCTCAAATTTACGTAACGATTTTATACCCATGGAATATGGTAAGAAGAATTAAAATTTTTAATCAATTTGAATTTAATTTATTTAAAGAGTATTTTGAAACTGAATTTACCAAATTAATATAGAAGTAAAATCTCGCTTTGAATATGGACAATTCTAAACAACCTCCTGTTTATTCTTAAAAACTGATAAGAACATAAATTGTACTTCATCTTAGCCAAAAGGCTAACAAAGGTATAAAGCAGCCTGATGTTGGGTGCATCATTTCTTTGTGAGTGTGAACCATTCAAGGATTTAATTAGAATTGAACGGGAATTTACTTAATTTTATAAAGTGCCATTAAGCATTTATTTTTTTTATCGGATAATTTCGGCATTTCGCATTAAAATTAAATAAAATTGAAATAGGAGTTTCTAATCAAGATCATATGTCAGTATTTTTTTTTTTTTTGGGAAATTGAAGATGTTTATATCAATATATATATTTTAAAATTTAAAAAATATAACTTTTTCATGTTTAACTCACTAATATTTTTGAAAATGTTTTATTACTATTTTTTTTTTATAATTTTCAAAAATACTTCAATATATATATAATTTTATTATTTATAATGTTACATCTTATTATATTTTGATATTATATAATTTATGTGTTTATTATTTTTCATACTAAATATTATATTATTTTTATATTTAATTTTTTAATTTATATTCTATGTACTATATTTTATTTTATTATTTATATTATGTATTATAGATTTAGTTTAATATATAATATTTTTTTAATTTTTAATTTCAATGATTTAATTATTTTTAAAATTTTTAATTTTATTTATTTTAATTATGTATTATTATTTAAAAATGTACTTAAATAAAGACGGATAACATAATTTTTTTAAGAACATTTGAGAATTCAACATTTCCATTATCTAGAATAAAAATAGGGAATTCTATAGGAACATAATATTACATTCTAAAAATGCAACAATTTTAAAATGTATACCAAACATACAAATTTAATATTCTCACCAAATATTTTTAATCTAAAACTTTCACAAACGGAATACCAATAAAAGTCAAGGGCGTGCATGTTACAGCCTACGTCAGCGCGTGTCGGGTCCCGTTCTTACCCGGAAGTCTATGCTAGAGGAGCACGGGCATAGCCCCTCAGCATCCTCGCACCGACGAGGCAGAGCTTGTAAATGTAATCAGAAACCCCAAATTTTGAAAAAAATAAAAAATAAAATAATGTGAAAGCGAGGGCAGCACCTACGGAGAATCCTGGAGCCGCCATGAGCGATCATCCTCGACTTCAGAACCTGCGTACAACTGCCCAACTACTCAGCGAAGCAACCTCTTCTTTCAGCTCCAATCTCCTCGCATTCCTCTTCCTCTCTCTTCTCATCTTCTCCTTCCGCACGTTCGTTGAGAACGGCGCCATCCATATCACCTCTTTCATTGACCGCGACCCCTCCCTCAAAGCCCTCCTCTCCCGCCTTGACCTGGCCGGAAACAGTAACCTCAACCACCACCGGTTGCCAGATCAGCCTTCGCCCACAGCCTTGCGCCGCCACCGTCGCCGTCCCTTCCTCCACCTCACTCGAGTCGGAACCCTAGGCGATGACTTCTTCACCGGCGACGACGACGACGGTCGCAGTTTATTCGGGCCCAACAGGAGAGCCCCTGTTAATGGTAGTTTTGTGTTTTTCGGCCCCTTTAACTTGAAATCAGGGTTTTCGGATCTTGTTATCGATAATGGAATTAGGGTGTTGGATGTGGTTCGCTCTGGAGTTACATTCAAGGCGGAAGGTTTATCAGTTATTGATGATAAAGACCGCGATGACGAGAGCGAAGATGAAAATGAGAAGGTTGATTTGGGAAATGGTCAAGAAGTGGATAGAGCTGTTGATTTGCATTTCTTTATGAAGGGATTGGAGCTCGGTCGTCGTGATGCTGCCGCTCTGTTTTTCCTCGTGAGTTTCTTATCTGCGGCCTATGGATGGGTGATTTTAGTTTTTCTTGTTACGTATTCATGGGTCTTGGGCATCGTTTTCATTGCTGTTATTAATAATCTATTAGGGAGGTTTAGTTCAATTGCTGGGGTAATTTGGGATGGTTCCAGGTTGGGTCTTAAGAGGCTTTCAGGGTTTATTTTGATGAGGTGGGCTGTAAGGGACGCCTTGACTCAGCTTCTGGGACTTTGGTATTTCGGTGAAATTGAAGATCAGTATTCTTTCTTCAAGCTGTTTGTTAGATTGAAATTGATGCCATTCTCAATTATGTCCCCTTGGGTTCGAGGGTTTGAGAGGCAGATTTCTGGATTCTTGTTTACTTGGTTTTTAGTTGATACATTTGTAGCTTTTATATTTTCGGTTGATGCCTGGGTTGCCATAGTGGACTCGAGGAGGAGTGGGAGAGAAATTGTGAAGGAAGGTTGTTATTTGCTGTCTACAATGTTAAACCAAGCCATAAAAATAAAATGCTTGGAAGCTATATGTTGTGGATCTTTTGTGAGATGGTTTTTAGCTCGAAATTGTGGGAGATCTTTTGCCAAGATGTTTCAGTCAACAATGGAGGTGTACTTCATGGTTGCTTGGCTGATATTTTACTTTGCGGCCAGGTGTAGAGATGCCAATCTGCAGGGTAGGAGGTTTGGGCATCGAGAATTGGAGGGCTTGATTGAAGGTCGTAGATGACACTTGGTGGTGATTGGATGACATTTTTTCTTGCGGGCTTCAATTGTAATGCTCAATTTGCTGCAATGTTTAATGCTTCATATTTCCCACTTTTCAGTCCCTTTTGACCATCACTACCCATTCTGTAGTTTTATCACCAACAATGTGTTGTATGTATTTCACAGAAGGCAAATATACTTACTTGTGTATATTCTGAATGAAGATACTTCATTTGTATATTTTTCATGCTATTATTTAATTAGTTCACAGAATACATGTTGATGGTGATAGTCACACAGTATGAAAAGTGGAGGATGGTCTTTATTTTTCTCAATGAAGGAAGGAGGTATGTTATCATGTCTACATTAACCGCATAGCTTTCTGTTTGGGGTTACACTCTATATTTGTCTGGACAATTTATGGCATGTTAGTTATTTAAAAAAACAGCATTAATCTTCAAGATCGGGAAAAAGTATTCTCCTTAGTTATACATTTTTTTAGAAAGTCGTTGTGAAGATGGTTCATGCAAATCCATACATTTGTTTTGCATGGTTACCAATGTCTTTTGTTTACCCTTTTCCTAAGTGAGACACTATCATAGTATCATTGCTCTTTGCATAACATTTCCTTGCTGCAATTTCATAGAACTTATTTTGCACTGTGGAATTACTTCTGCAAGTTTTTGGGTGAAAGGAAAGATTTAGGCTGATAATAAAGCTAGTGTTGTATAAGTGGGACATTGCAAATGATGAAACTATTTGTTGATGAGTAATGAATTTAATTCCACAAGACTGATGTTTGGAGGTCAGAGCTCATATCTGATGTTTTTACCTTTGTAATTGATTTTCTAATGACATGTTGATATGGTAGCATCTTGAGTTTTAAATTTTGTTTTTTTAATTTCCTTGCATCGAGTTGGGCTGATTTGATACTTTGATCTTTTGTCAACTGAAAAGGGGATTAGAGGAGATAACAGCTTATAGATGCATCTTTATTACAATTAAGTGGATTACTAGATGTCTGTGAACTGGAAGGAAGATGAGTATACTTCTTTTCAGGAATTTAGTGGCCTTGAGAGGCAAAATTGAGTTGGAGATGAATATCTGGGATTGGGATATTTGCATTTTCTAAAAAGATTGACCGTGTCAATTTCATAAAAAGAAAGATGGAACACTTGATTAGTGGACCTCGCACACAATGTATCTTATTCTTTTTTCATCTGAAATTCACACTATTTCTTTGGAAGATGCAGAAAATACGAATCCAAATGTTTTGAGTTTTCAAAATTCACTTACAATTTTCTATTAGGATACTTGGTATGACGGAAAATGATGTCTTGAGCGTATCCTTGTGCAGCATTTGAGGAGTTCTTGGCATCTTGTAGAACTAAAATTCTGTTAATAATTTTTCCCCTTCATGCCAGTTGGTTATAAAATATTGTTACTTCTCAGTTCTCATGCAAATCTGCCGGAAAAAAAAAAGTGTGAGCAGTATTGTTAGGATCTTCTGGTCTTTGAATGGTTGTTCCATTTGTTTTGGAGAATCTTGTTTATTTGATCTGTAGTTCCATCCAGTCAAGGGAAAAGTTAGGTTCTCTGTGGACCAGGTAGCTTCAGGACTTACTGATGAACTTCCCTTCTATTCAAGGGATTACATTGGGAATGAGTAGGAAGTGATCAGCTCTTAAACCTTTGCATATTAGTCTGTTATGGAACGATGGACTGAAAGATTTTTCTTTTAAGTTTAATTGTACCTTTGGTCTTTCTAATTATTTGATAATGATATTGTCCTTGTGTTTTAGCCCTTTCAATTTTAATTAGAGCATTTTTCCTCCAATTATTATATTAAAATAATTAAAAACAATAATTAAGAGGGATAATAATTATAATAACAACAACTAAGTTTTTTTTTATTAGGTGGAGTCAATAGGGACAATAGTTAAATTAGGTTAAAATTATTTGTATTAAAACTAGAGGGATAAAAATGTATTTGAACTTATATTTCTTGTAGACGACGTTCTGCTGATATTAACAAAATAGACGGTACTGCCGTACTGAGTTGTGCAAGTCTGACTGTGAGCAGCTGCGGAGAGGATGATAGCAAAACCAAAACTTAGAAAAGTGGGGTCCTCCTCTCATAACGTATGGGCTACTTGTGCCCATTTCTCTTTCTTCAATTCTTCTAGTAGAGTTATGGCTGGCACGCCTAAAATACGTAGAAATGAATGGAGTTTGAGATATTTCTGGTTGGTGCTCGTTCTTTGCCCGTCCTTGCTTCAATATATTCGGGCTATTATGTGTATGTCATACTTGTTTGGTTTCCACTTTAATTTGTTCCTTTCATTCTTCTCCACATTTTGGTAAAAATTGGTCAGGAAATTAAATTTCAACAATTCAAATATCTTACAGATCTATGATGATGGTATTCCAAAAGTAGGCATTCCTGGGTAAAAATGATAAAGTACCGAGCGCATATGTCGATAATATAATGTTTCCGTTTTACCTGGAAGGATATACCTCCAAACTGTGGGAGAAGCATTGTTAAAGAAATTCCCCATTTTCATTGACCTCAAAAAAAAAAAAAAAATCCTACAGTATTACTATATTGCATGAGTTTCATTTTTGTTTGAAAGAAAACTGCCTTTACCTTCTATGGCAGCATCTTTCTGCTGCTGGAAAATTTTCAATGTTGTTCTTTTTTCCTTGCAAGCTCAGGGAGAGATGTTTTATCCGGTGATCCAAAGGTTCATAAAATTGTACACGCAGTCCGCATTTGGAATTCACTCTGAGCTTTCTCAATTGACTCAATTCCTATGCCCTTTTCCCGCTCGCTATAGTTCATTAGCCCCATAGTCAAATTCCCAGATTCAAGAAACTTCAATTTTAATTTGGGGAACTGTAAATTTTAGCTGCATATCTTGTTGGAAGTTGAAAATTCATTGGTGTACGTGCCTAAGAATTTCGGTCAAAACAATCATAAGCACGTTTAGATCTTCTGCTGGCTTTTATTTTGCTCAAGTTACAACCTTAACATCATGTGCTGATAAGAGCAACAAAACAGAACGGATCCTCTCTGTCGCTTAATTGATTTACATCAGCGAACTATCACACTTATGCACGCCTCAATCTACTTACAACATACTAATTAGAACTCTTAACAGCTGTATGAAATAATGTCTCAAAGGCACAGACACATCCGTTGGTTCTGTGGAGAGCTAGCGCAGAGAAGTACGCTGAGAAAAAGATGCTCATCACAAGGAATACAGAGTTTTGAATATGCAGTGAAATCATATTCTTCCTGAGCTTGATCCAGCAAAGCCTTGAAGAGTGGATGATTGAGTAACGTGATCTTGATCACAAATCTCTTGTGGTTCTCACCTACATACACAACCAAGTGACCCTTTGGGACATCACTTGGGATGGAGCTCTTTTCATGCATGGAAGACGACCATAAAACCCATTGACAGTATTCACAGGCAGCGCAAGGTATGACCCGAGTCCCCATTTTCTTCCACTTGCTAAGGCACCCCTTCAGAAACTTGCCCTTCATAGTTCTCAGGTGTAAGCTGAAAGAGAGTGAGAATGACATAAAAAGTGCAGGAGTATTACGCAAATGAAAAGGTTTATATAATTGTGGCAAAGAAGAACCACTGTTTTGGAACAATAAATGGTTGACATGATTGGTAGGTTATACTAATACAATTATGGAGACCAATATATAATTATTCAAGTGTGCCAGGTAAAGATAGTTGCCGACCTTACTCGCTACTTAACTCCTCTAGAGCATTGCAAAAACTGTACGAACATGCATGCAGTGATTTTATGATATATATATTGATAACCAATTAATAATTCTCCTAAGAACTAAGGAGACTGTCTTTCTCTGCAACTCTTGAAGGGGAGTGCTTGATCACCGATCTTTCGAAGTTCTCAAAGTCAAGACCCCACAACTTGGGGAAGAAAAAGATAAGATATGAAAGAGGGATGGGATGAGTTTCTTGGGTAAAGTGCGAACCCACTTACATCCAATCCAATACATGGGGGGATGGATATCGCAAGATATACCAGATTATTCTTGAGGCTTTAACTATTGTGAGTCGTAATTGTTGAATATTTTGTACTTCTAAGGGCTGAACGTCGGTGATACTGTTGGTTTAGTCCCAATGAAGATGGGACTGAGGGCATTCTGAATACTGGGATTGGTTTGAGGATTGTGAGGGAACTACTTCATTATTCATGTTCCATGTCAAGTGAATCGGTCTCTAATGAATAACATTGGTGTCTTTGTCAATTCAAGTACATTTTCTAGGCAAGTATAGATGTGAATTTATTATTCCCATTTGGGTTGCTTTCGCCACTGATCTTGAATAATCTTAAATTTGTGCATGTCGGCCAAAGCATCTTTTTGTATGAATGGACTAAGGCTTCACTGTCCGTACAGAAGTATTTCTTATTCAGTCTTCTGGTAGCTATATCTTTTGAAAGGATTTGGGATAAGTTTTATTGATCTCTGCATCGCTCCCAGGCATACAGGAAATGGGCTATGCATTGCAAAAGGGATGGAAGAAAATATCTTGGGTTGTACAGAAGAGAATGGAAGTCAGTGTTTCACCCATAAAACATTGACCATCGGTAGACGCAAAATCTTTAATCTGATTCCCTTCGAGAGAGAGAGAGTTACAGTAACAGGAAACACATTATCACTCTAGTAATTGGTTAGGTCATGAAAGTTTTGGAGAAATAGGTGGGGTAGTTTCTAAACTTCCCAGCTATCCCAGTGCACTGATCCCCTTTAAGACAAATATGTGGTAAAAATGCAATCAACTTCTCCTACATCGTTGCTCTTGTTACCATTTGTCCAAATACCCATAGGAACACTTTTGATCACGTCACAAACACAGCACCACGTGAAAATAAAATTGTTATTGGAACTTTGAGGAAAACTAATTCAACAAATAGGAGGAAGGCTGAGCAAATATTCAATAAAATTGTTCATAACCTGTTAAAAATGAAAGTGATACTTCAATATTCGAGAAATCAATTCACTATCTTGAATTGAATTGTTAATGGGCATTGTAGACTTAAGGAAGGGACGCGGAGCACGAGGCTTGGGCCATGAGAGGCTCACAGGTGTAATCTGGTATGTGTGTCTAAAGTAGGAGAGGCAGAACCGAAGGCCATTTTGAGCATTGAAATTATTTGATTTGACTCGCTTGGCATCCCTTGCACGTGCATTCCTCTGTACTCGTGAGCTGGCATTCCACTGACTTTGTCAGTTTCATGCTTCCTTCTGGGAAGCAAAGTCCTTTGTTATCTCTTCTGTGGGAATTTTCTTCCGTCAGAAGATCGTCTGAAGTTCAAAAACCAGTTTAACTTTTGTCCCCCAAAAAAATTTATTGTACTGTGTCGATATGCAAGTTGAAGTCAAATAATATAGAAATCAAAATCACTCATACAAGTCCGACTTCTTAAAATCTTCAAATGTTATTTTAAAAGTTGAAAGTGCCAATCTTAGCGTTTAGATGTCAAATTTTGTTGTAACACTAGCACTACTCTCATTCTTGGAATTCCTTGAGTGTCATATACTCATAATGGACTTGTGCAAAAAGTAAATTATTATGTGAAACCTGAGAACATAACCATATCTGAATCGTCTGAGGTATGTATTGCTTTTCCCTTTCACAAAAGACAGAATTACAAGCAATAGAAGATGACAGTTGATTTTTTATTTCAAATTAAGTGAACTTGGAGGTAAATAGGATGTTTTGCACATAAACATAAAGAATGAGGAATGATATGGTCTTACTTGCACTCCTAAATTTTCACTAACACTTTCGTTCATGAACCTTTTGCAGGTCCTCTACCATCACCGTTCTTTTAATTCTGCAGTGGAAGCTACAATTTTAGAGTGGATAGAGATTGAAATGCGCATTTTAACCCCATATGTTAAGAACAAGCAAACGGAAAACAGAGTTTGAGGAACAATCAATAATTACTCGTTCAAAGATGTTTAACACCCCCTCCCCTCCCCTCCCACAAAGATAATGATAAAATATATGAAGAAAAAGACTTTTGAAGAGTCTAATAACCATTACTCGTTAACTCGAAGCTGTCTGAAACCCTTCGCATGATGTTAGATAGTTTACAATTATTATTTATATAGAAACTGAAGTGCATTACCAGTTCCCTACTCCTCCAACCATGTGCAAGTAATGGAAGGTTCTAACATACAAGGCAAGGCTGAGTTTTAATACTCTAATTAAGAAAAGCATACGGGTTAGGCAATAACCATCGCAAACTAATGTGGAAGCTAGTGACTAATGAGTCCTTGCTATGACAATTCAAAACTTGGATGCCCTTTGTAGACACACAAGCAAAAGTTATTTAAGCATAAATATTTGCAAACGAGATCACGAATATGTTAAGTTTAAACAAGATTTATTTTGACTATGGATCCACTGACTGCGGCAGATGGAGTTTCAAGTACACTTCTTCCTACGAACATTTCTTTTGCCAAGACTAATCGGAGTACCTTTAGTTTGAGTAGGAAGGGCAGAAGAGCCAACTTAGGCAACACAATTTCTTTGAGCAGCGGTCCCTTGGTTATGGGTGAATTTTAGCCAATTCACGGACACTGCATAACACAGTAATTGGTAAGGGGCGTAAGAAGCGCTCCTCATTTTTCTCAGCCTATAATCACCAAATGATAGATCACATAAACTTATATTCAAAGTGAATTTGACCAGACATGGAATATTTACAAAAAAAAGTCACATAACATAAGCATAGGTACCAGAATGAAGTACCTGAGATATGTGTGGAAATTCAAAAAATAGAAAATAGTTTCTGAAAAGGAAAATAGATAGTTAATCTTTTTCCTGTTAAATTTCTGTGCAGAACTAGCTCTCAAGAGGTTCTGCCACTTGTCCTGCAGAAATCACTTTTAGTGAACACAAGTTTAGAAGAAAGGGTGGCTTGACCTCTTTATCTCGGACCATCGACCAACTCCAAATTCAGAAATGCCATCAACCAACTTGATCGCTTCAGATAGAGTCCACATCCTCTGATTCTTCCTTCCATCATTCCTTTTAGGTCCTTTTGGTGTCAAACATTCATCCTCAGACTCTGACTGTCAAGCTCAAGTTTCTGCAAAAGAAAGTTGCCTCATTAAATGAGGGAGGACAATTTAGATTTGCAGACCATTAGCCATGAATATATTAAGCAATGAAACCGTCCATATGCAGTTATCTACATATATTTAAAGTTACGATGATGACCCTTGCACAGGGCCAGGATATCTTTTACTTGTACATAATTGAAGAACTAACTCCAATTATATATAGGAACCATTCTGCTTTCACCCATTCTACTAAATATGGTAAATGATCCTGCAGTTTAAAGCACAAGGTGTACTAAGAAGCCAAGCTCTTCTTGAAGTCTAGACACAAGGTGCAAGGACCAGCAGGCTGCACAATGAAGCTACTTCATGTCACATAACACAGAAGTTGAGACATATTTTATATACCTTTAAACTATACAATTTTAAATTTATCAAGAGCTAGTAGTTTAATATCAACAAAAGTAATACATGTTGACATCGAAAGTTATAAATTGTCAATAATCATTAGATATTCAATTCAAGTACCAAACCAAGATAAAGCATCAAAAGTTACACATTTGAAACAAAGAAACCTAATGCGATACATTCACAATGAAATTAACACAGCTAAAGAAGGAACTCATGTCTTTCTCTCGGAGTCTCATAACCCCCCCAGGCTTAATGGAAAGGAATTCTCATATTTTCTGAATAAAATTGTGTTAAAACAACCCCTAATGAAATCAGTACCTCTTTCTTCACATGTACCTTGCGCAACTCAGGAAGTGCCATGTGACTAGTTCTACTATTTGACTTATTGCCTGGAATCTTTTTCAATTCTCTAATCTTTATATGATGAAGTTCATTTTGTGAAGTCACATTCAGATGTTTATTTTTTATTGCTGCACTTGAAATCTTTTCCTTTGACCTCAAATTTGACAATTCTTCAATATACCTGTGGGGAGGCTTGCAGAATCTGTTCTCTCTAAGTGCAGAAGTTTGGCATTCATCAATAGATCCCTTTTCCTTCTGTCGAGACAATATATCATCCGCCAAATAGTGATCATTATACAACTGATTCAGATGCTCTATATTGAGTGAATTGTGGCCCATGCAATCTCCATTAGATGAATGACAGGGATTGTTCCTGAAGGCACAATGTAACGCAAAGACTACTCTCTTATCTGAAGAACCTTTCTTATTGATTCTGAAACCCCACCAACAAGAGTCCTACTTCCACTAAATCCTGGAGAATGACTCTCGAAACTTGAATTTGGCAATAGTGATCCTTCACAAGGACCAGAACCTAGACCCCAGCTTTGTCAGAAAATTCAAAATCTGTAGTTATAAAAGATTTATAATATACAAAGCAGAAAGGAGAAAAGGAAAGGAGGAAGCAAAACTAATCTCTCATCCTTTCTATCAAAGCATCATAGAAAAGAGTTCCATTTTTGACAGTTAATAATTTACTCAAAAAGTAATCTTCACATGCACTGGAGAAACCATCTGTTACATTAAGATCATCAATTTCAACATCATCCAGCAATCCATCAAAGACCTAACAAAATTAAGACAAAAGACTCAAGCAACAAGAAGAAAAGAACAAGTGGTTTGAATAGAAAAATATATGAACTAGCAGCTTTAAACTCACTCCAAATAAGAACTATAAATATAGATAATTACCTCAAGTTTCAAATCATCTTTTGCATCCAGAGTTCTACGAGAATTTAATCCACCTGATCAATGTAAGTCCACTACTATCAGATAGTTTGTCACAAGCAAATAGGAAAAATAAAATCCAAAATCTACAAGCAGCATTGTGCTCATTAAAGTACGGTAGAAGACAACAATGATACAGCTTCATCAACCATTAAAAATTATCTCATCTAAGGATTGAACATTGCTTGCAAACTTTTAAGTAATCTTATTCAACATTACTCAGGTTATGTTGGAAAATGAGAAGTTCCACATTGAAAAAATAAGAGAATGAAAGGCAACTTATATGGTGGAAAGGAGTAGTTTCAAAATGACTTGAGCCATTTTGAAACAAAAGACTTCTTACACACTTATAAGATATAGACCAACTCTCTCCCTCACATGAAAATAGTTAAGACCTACCTACAAATTTTAACATGGTATCAGAGTTTCAAAACTTATCAGCATCAAAGGATTCAAAGGGACTAATAATGTGAAGAAAAAAAAAAGGACTTGTGGTCTCTAAAGTTTTCAAAAAGTACAAGCCCAAGTAAAGAAGGAAGAAAGACTTGGGGAGTGTTGGAAAATGAGAAGTCCCACATTGAAAAAATAAGAGAATGAAAAGCAACTTATAAGACAGAAAGGAGTAGTTTCAAAATGACTTGAGTCATTTTGGAACAAAAGAATTTTTTATAAGATATGGATCAACTCTCTTCCTCACATAGAAATAGTTAAAGTCCACCTACAAATTTCAATAGGTTATGACAATTTGCTTGTTTCTTTCACCTCATCATTTTACCTTGGCATTAATTCCAGTTTTTCAGCACCATGGGCTACAGGAGGCTACATAAACTTTGGTGCTGACAAATACTCAGAGTTCTGATTCTTAACGTAGACTACAAACAACAGAATCAGAAAAGGCCACTTCAGTCATTTGAGAATTACCAATACTGGTTAGACCAAATTCAAACCCACAGGAGAGGTTTTCAATGTCATAGCATTGCCCTAGATTCTCCTTAAAAAAAATAAGAGACACCATCCGCTGAAACATGATCATTTCTAGGTTCTGTTAGTAAGTGCTCAACTTCCATCACTTCATCTTGAATAGCGGGAACAAATAATTCTTCCACCTGAACCAAGGTAAATGTTAAGCAGAGATATCATAAATCATATACCTTTACTAATAACAAAATACTATTTGCAGTTGATGTTAATAGATATAGAAGAGAATTAAAAAGGAACTCTGCGTGTATGTTCAAGGATAACCAGCTTCCAATTAGGCTTGCAAGGACTTTGCATATTGTGCAGATCAAGAAAGACCTTATAAGCAAAGGCAATGTGATGCTGTTGCAAACTAAAACTTGTTAAGTCATAGCGATGAACATCAGAAACAACTTGTTACACATGCTTCCAGTATGCAACTTCCTTATTTAAGGGGCAGCCAATAAGTTTCCTATCAAATCGATAGATAAAATACATATGATGACATTTATTCCATTGATGTATATTAAATATTAATGGATAAACTGATAAAGCAATAGAGCAAAAAATGGGGTATGATCATCAAAGAGTAGGTAAAAGGACATGGAATTCTAACTAGAAATGATGTCAAGATAAAGCAATGAGGAAAGGTGTGATTGAAGGTTGAAAAATAGGATACTTCAAACTTCAAACAATATTCAGAAAATTTCGGATAGGATAGTTACATGTGAATGCTACCACCTAAATAAAGAAGATTGGTTCATAAGTGAGGATCTAAAAATTTCCGAGAAGACATTAAAAAAGGATATTTTGAATCAAAAAAGTCATTTTTAAAACTTATTTTTTAAGATAACGTGTTTCTCTGTTATTTTACAATATGTTACTTTTAGCCATGTCACCATTTTTATTTTTACGTGTCAGTCCAAATAAACTTGCATCTATTAATTTTTTTAAACATTTTCCATGAGTCAAGCATTTTTTCAAACCGATAATATCAAAATCCCATATTTGAATGTAAAATTGCGAAGCCCAAACCTTTGACATGTTGCATAATTGAGCTCTAGGGCTAAGGTGTTAAATTTATCCAACCATGGAACGACATATAGTAAATACAATCATTATCCCACACAATCTGATAATTTCATTAAGTTTTAAAAAATACAGCGCAGTCAGTAAGGGACAGGTAATTATATACGTAAATATGTGCTTTCCTGTTAGTTGCAAACTGGGGAAGAATGTGAAACGATTGTGCCAAAAGCTTAATAGGTTAAAAGATCATTGTGCTTGAAGACATAACGATAATGACCTAAACCCATACACTTTGGCATTTCATGTAGGAACACCACTGCAAAAATTCTTCTTCATTCATCTCATGTTCTCCAGGTCTCGTCCTACATTTTCGAGGCAAATCAGTTTACTCTTTTTTCTCTCCATCAAAAGAAAGATGCATTAATAAACGTAATTCATGTATCTCCACACATACCAACACGTTCATGCACAGAAACTTAAATATAGTACATGCATATATTATAACCAGTCCTAAACCTTGCTTTTTTTAATTTTTAGAACTATACAAGTTTCCGAAATACCTGTCTAACTTGATGGCCCATTAGTGTTGTCTTATCAGATTACATACGAGCTCTCATCATTGTTATTTAAATGGTAAATCAGGCATCCAAAATTCCAAATACAATGACTTTCAGACTCATAATTGCTCCCTCGATCTTGTCTGATTTCAGAAGAAATTTTATAAAGGGAAAATTGTCGGAAATAGAGTACAAGTAAGACGATAAATGTCATCCAAGCAAGAAACAAATAAGAGGTAACAATGAAAACCATTAAAACAAAAATGTCGTCCTCTCCCCACTATACCTCCCTAAGATAAGAAAAATCAATGCAAACATCCCAAATCAAAGCAGCATAGGAAGCCACATAAATAGTTCTATCCCAAAAAAATGCCAGGGGCAGAAAAGGTCCTTACCGCAGTTACAAGCACAAAATCACTACCAGAACCGCACATCTCCATAAGATATTCTCCTCCTTCATCCATCCATATTTTCTTTTCCTCTTTTTTTATTTTTCTTTTTTTGTACAGGTCCAATCAATAGCAAGAGACTAATTCTCTCGAGATGTAAAGATCACTTAAGTGAGTTTTGTATCTACCAACAAAAGTCTTTTTCATACATATAGTCTAGATCGAATCCAGAAGCTCAAGGGACCCAACCATCTGCCAAATGTGCCAGACTTGTTGGTTTCTTTTCCTTTAAACATGCAGCCATGCGCAAGGGAACAGGCACGATCACAACTATCGCGTATCTTAGTATTATCACCATTAGTGCTATAGACAAGAAATTTGAAGGAAAAAAATTGCCATTGCAATTCTAAAAGGCATGGGGAACAGTTCCTAATGAAATCTTGGCATACAATCAGTCAATAATGATAATCCATATTGAATTTAAAGCATCGAGATATGGGCAGGTTTAGAAAAGAAAACTAAGCTGCTTTCAATTAAACAGCATCATGTGAAGCACATAATAATGTAAGTGCAATGCTATTTATGTCTTTTCAAAAACATGTTTAGAAAGAAAAAAGTAAGTTTTCTGGTATTGGCTATCAACTTTTTCAATAAAATTGTGAATGAGAAACTTTTATGAATAATATCGACGTGAATCCATATAAATTTATACCAAAAAAATCTGATTTGGTATTGGTAGCCCAAAAAATAAATAACTTTTAGAACGCAATACGCAATACTTCGGACTTCGTGCTCTAAATAATTTAGAACCTCCGTCCAGCCAACTAGAAAAGTAATGCCCTTGAAATTAAAACGAAAGATAACCAAGTGATATAAGTAAAACGCCTTTCCCCCAACTCAAGTTACTAGCTATATATCCTCGAGTACTCAGAATACTAAAGTTGAGCTTATGCATAAAAAGGACATATAATGCATTATTTTCAGTTTTTCATTTCTGATATCTTTCGTAGTAATCAAACAGTGTCAAGTTACAAAGAAGAATACTATAATCCGTCCTCAATTCGTAGGGGAAGGCAAGCTCAAACTATTCGATCCTTAAACTGTATAAAAATCTAATAGAAACGATAGGAGCAAGGAAGCTAAAGACCTGAACTTGAAGAGACCAAGTGAAGGAGAATGACGAAGACTGTCAGAAAAAGGAGCCGTGTTGAAAATCAAAGAGCCTGAAGAGCGACACGAAACGAAGGTAAAAGATAGAAGGAAAGGGATGGAATCCAAACGGTTTTTTCTTGCTTTTTCGCTTGAGGTTGTAATAAATTGCGGGTTTGAAGTCCGGTTAGATTAGACACACGGCGAACATTCAGGGCGACTGTTTGTGATAGTCGTTGCTTCAGGCTCTGTTCAACCTGAACGTTTGCGCCGTGACACTTATTTAACCGCACGACGTCGTCGTGGTAGTTTACCCAAGCGGCCTTGAATATATTGTACATAGTTATAAAAAAATGTAAAACGAGGTCTTTCAGGATGTGGATTATATCTTTCATCTTGGGCAACTATCAGTAGTCAACTTGAGCTCATATAATCCATTAAAAAACAAAGATTCAAATTTCTCTTGGTCAAATTTGTTCGCGAGCTACCCAATGATCACACTGTTTTCCTCACTCCTACTCCTACCCCTAACAAGTCAATGGCAAAATTTATTTATAACAGATCGATAGCAATGCTTAGAACGGCTTCACTTTTAGCCAAGCCAAAAAGGAAGGTTAAAAGTTTTTAACTAGAACGGTGTAGACATTGGAATTAAAAACCCCAACGCTAAATCCAAGCCTCATTATGTTTATTGTGTTCCACATTTACATCTTGTTAAAACATAGGTTCTCAATGAGATTGACAGAATTGTTATATGGTCCCAACAAAGCTAACCTTCCTTCCTTTCACCAACCATTAGGAACAGAATTCTACAAGTCTTTTAAGGTGCATGGTTGCGGACTTGTGCCAAAATCTTCGAGTACGCAACCCCTTGAGTCTGCAGCTATTACAACCTAAGATTGTCCTTGTACTCCTTTATCTCCAACTAACTCACCATTCTGTGTCAAACCCCGAATCTTGACATCATAGTGAACTTCTTCAACTCTTTTTAGATCATACTTCATGCCTGCCAATGGTGGAACGATTCGATCCAAACAGATCAGCACACATAACTCCTTACTGAAAACTGAATATATGCAAGTTCGGCAAATGGAAAATAACTAGGCAGTTGCATGACATAAATTGCAGTTAATCCTGTCCTTTAGATATAAGAAAACATAAGGCACAGAAAGAAGTGTTCAGCTGCTATATCTGCTTATTAGTACCCCTTCCTGGATAACTGGATGCACACAAGATACTAGAAAAGAAAGAGAAGCCTGAAACCACTTTGCAAAAATTTTAATACTGGATAACTAAGGTTCATGTCAGTACAGTTATTAAACCAATCTTTTTAGAAATGGTAAATATTTCCCAGACCAGAGAGTGTAACAATATCTGGTGATGGTAACAAGGCAATGACAGGAAAGAAAGGTAATAATGTATAGCATACCATCAAACTTCTTCCGCAGAAAATCATTACGAAGATTAAGCATGCGAAAGGCAGCATGAAGATCTGTTAAGAACTTTAAGACTTTCCTAGGACAATCATAGTCCCCAGCCGTCACTTGGTTCACCACATATCTTGGCTGCAAAGTCAGATAGTTGCAAGATGGGGTGTGATTGTCATGATAAGTCTCTGACTCTTCATTAAAATTAACCAATAATTTCATTATATATTTTATGTCTGTTTACATGTGAGAATAGGATCATATATGAGTCACTATGTATTGGTATGCTCCGATAATAAAGCACAGACACTTCAAAAAACACGCTTCAGATACTTGTAGTAGACACAATGTGACTCTTTTAATGAAACATAGACACTTGATTTTATTGTGTCACGGTATCAATGTCACATGTTAGTGTCAATGTCCATACTTTAAAATGCTCTAATTGACCAAAAGGTAAAAATCATCTATTGTGTGCAGTGAAATATCTTCATTTTGCTCAAGTAAGATGAACAAGTTTAGAGGGAAACAGTTCTCACCAATTCATTGGACATAAAACAAACACCTGCATGACAAAAATGTATAAATATTAATATAACTAGCAAAAACATAAAAGAGCTTGAAATCCTACTGGGCTGGCTGAACATCAAGGAAAACCCACCAGAATTGACCTATGGCCTTAACTAAATATATTGGCCGAACATCAAAAGGTTGAATGTGGGGTTTCATGAGTTCGATTGATTCATTACCACAAAGATTTAAACACTTTAAACTAATGAGTAAAGACAATGATGACCATGAACTATAGACAATGGCTTCTATAGCTATGATATGTAAGCCCAATGATTAAACTTGAACAGCAGAATATTTGGTTATTCTTCTCCTTCGTCCTGAGCCCAGTTTTGATTCTATTACTACCACCCATATTCTTCAGACTATAACCATTTTCAGATTAGCCACTACTCACTGAAAGGATTATATTCATAACAATCAATTATTATTACACAGAAGTAAACAAATGTTGGTACACTCACCTATTAGGTAGTCTTCAATATCTAGACCAAACTCTGAACTGTTCACTGCAAAATTGTCAATAAGAAATATACAGAAAACTTATAAATCTCATTATGCCTAAGAAAAAGAAATAGGGCATAAAGTTAAAATTTCAACAAAGAAGAAATAATTACATTAGAAGATTATAATAAATATAAGATCAATAATTTTCAGTCCCAAATTCTCTTTAAGCTCAAAAGCATTGAAAAAGGATCCAAAATTTAATTGATCAAATGAAGTTCTAAACCATAATTCACTAATTGAGTTTAGATCGCATGCTAATGGACATCTACATAAGGCCTGACCCTCAAATTGAAAACATTGAATTCATAGGTATTTCATTTTATATTTCCTTGGTTAAAATCCATACATATGCTGCAGCAGTTTATTTTGCAAAAGACAGCAGTCCAACCTTCACTTCCTCACTGCTTGGAAGCTAAGAATTTCATGTTCTATTCAATTAGTAAAGATAACAGCATATGCAAGCATGCCTACCTAAATAACAAACCGCAAACACTTATCACTGTATTAACAAGTAACAACAAAAGACTATTAAGACATACACCCAAGTTTTTCCTCAGCTTCTGCCTGCATAAGAAGGCTTCCTGTTTCTAACCAGTGCATAAAAGTAAGCAACGAAACTACAGTCTGTGTCTCACTCCTCCAATCGCCATGGTACCTATATTATATGCCAACAATAACAAATTATAGACCAAATAAACATAATTTAACGATAAGCATATGAGCAGTAGGAATTTTAATCACCTATAATACTGCCCAGAACATTCTCTAAGAACTTCAGCAAGTTGCTTGTAATGGTCCTTCAGCACATTAATATAGGACTTGGCCTTCACCAAAAGCTCTATTCAAATGAAAAAGAGTCAAAAAAATGATAGATAAGCGAAGCTATTTATCCCTTCCTGCAATAGATTTGGCAAACTAACATATGACAGTGAGATTGAGCATAAATGAAACAGATAAGGACCCCCCAAGTTTTCTATATCAAAACAATATGAAAAGTATAATCCTATAATTGAATTTTTCGTTTGTCTCAGAACTCCCTAAGAGTTAAATCAAACTATATTTTGGTTTTTCTTTTCTCCATAACATTAAAGGCATCTTATATCCATTAAGGGGAAGCCAAATTTCACACCACGCAATAAAATTATCCATACTACGACACCAAAAATAATTATAATACTCCCGTGAAGATATTAAATCTTTAAAAAAATTGCTCAAGACATGTAACTAATTTTGCCTCGTTTCCCGACAAACTAGACACGCTGCACATATACAAAAATCGAAACCCATAATTCACGAAGTAAAAAGCAATTAAAAACGGTAGAAAACTAGTGAATTAACAAAAGCATCGTATTTTGCTACCGGGTGTCGGACGAGACTGATGGACCAGAAGCAGGCTAGCATACATGAGCCTGGTCGTGGACTCGATTTCAGAAACAACCGCTCTAATTCGCTCGTGCAAACTCCCCGACTCCTCTAGCTGAAGACGAATGTCCTCAAATTGCTTTTCAAGAGACTGAGACGAAGGAGGCGCTGAGTGGTCCCCACTACACGCCATTGAAGAAGAGAAGCAGCAAACAGGTGACAGCGAACGAGACGTTTCGAGTGAAAAATGTAAGCTCAGACACGACGGCGAATGTGAGGTGGTGGTGATGGGCAGCGAATGGAGAGTAACAAGAAGGAAGGGATGGTTGGAATTAGGGTTTAAGGAGCGCAAGAAGGTGAAACAGCCGCTTCGAAACGCTGGTTTCATATATTGCATGGCTTTTCTTGGTATTTCACAGAAACGTAAGTCTGTGACAGCGAGCGCAGGAGGGCTGTAGTCTCATTAATTTCCAAATTCAACCAATGTTACGAGGCCATTTTAGAAGGATCTGGATCCTCTGCTGTGCAGGGCACATGCCCCTGCACAACAGGACCAGGCGACTGGTCACATTTTGGGTGACCAGGCGAAAGGTTTAGAGTTATTACAGTGACGGTGTGTGGGACCCACAGTGTTGCGCACAAATTTACGCTCTTTGATAATTGAGAGAAAATGTATTAAATAGCTTTATAAACAAAGTTAGAGGGGAAAAACATGGCAAAATTTATATTTAAATTTATAAGTTGTATTTATTTATTAAATAGTAATTTTTTTTGTAAAATGCTTTAGAAAATCTAAATCCATAATTATAAGTAAAAAAATTTATTTTTATGTGTGTGGTTTTAAAATAAAAGAAGACTATTTTATTTTAAAATTAGAATATATTACAAACTTGATTGACCATGATACATCTAATTTATATAAGCAAAATATTTTGTTTGCAATTTTCATTATTTAATTTTAAATATAAAATCATTGATGAATTTTCTTATTTATGGTTCTCTCTTGATAAAACAATTTTTAATTTTATTGGATAAAATATTTTTAAAAATCTAAATCCACAATTAAAAAAATATAAGTAAGAATTCACAAGTTCTGTAAGTTTCAATTTATAATGATATTTATATGTTATATTATTAAAGAGATTATTGACAATAAAAATTAAACTCTTGTTTTATAATCAAAATATTTCGATGTTTATAATTTTGATTATTTAATATTTAAATATAAAATCGCTGATGAATTTTCTTATTTATGGTTCTCTCGGTACAGTACGTTCGATTCAGATGGTTTTCATGTTCGAGTGCATCTTTCGTTGCTGTAAATTTAATTAATTGTGCTTTTTTAACGAACTAATTATTGTTTATTTAACAAAAGAAGAAGAAGGAAGAAGTAAACTCTACACCACATTTGTATTAGCAGAGAAAAAGAAGAAGTAACATACTGAAAATCCTAAACAAGTAATTTGACCTAAACTGTTAATTTATTGAATGTTGCATCACATATATATTCTAGTGGAAAAATGCAAACCATCCCTAGTTACAGTGACACAATGGGAGAGGGGTTTATAAACATCGATCATCTATGATTTATACACTACGATGAAAGTGCAAGTGTCATATCCTATATCATTTCTTTTGAGTTATCATCAGACAAAAGAAAGCCACAATTCGGGCAACTATACCGTTCAAAACGAGGACAAGGAGACAAAGAGACCAATCGTTGACGTCGTAGCCATTACTCATCAACGAACCACAGCGAGTTATCAACCAAACCCCAGAGTACCTGAGAAAAGCAACAACAGGATCTCAACTTCATACTGAAGTAACATGTTCAAGTTTATCTCGGGCAAGACTTGTTATTAACTTAACAAATCTATCTAATACGTCCTGCAATATTTTTGAGCATGCATCAGTTATGTGATTATGCCATTACCAACATTGACATACCTTTCGGCGTTTGCAATGAGAAAAGCCTCTAGAGCCCATTTCGGGTAGCACAGTTGTACTACGATCTTCATTAATGTAGAATCCCTTGGCTGGTTTGCAATGAGAGACAAAACCACAGGAAGAAGCGCTGACCACTACATGTGATCCCACAAAACAAAAACAAAAACAAAAAGCTACGAGTCGGCAAAACTATACCATGTAAGAATATATTGTGTATAAGTGGTGCGGTCTTTTAAGTGAGTCATACCAGCTGTGCAGGACCAGGCTCGAAGTAAATAGCCATTATATAAGCCATGCCAGTCACACAGTACACAAGACAAACCAAAACTGCGTAATGACTTGCAAAGCTTGACCTTGGATTGCTGAAAAAGTAGAACATGGACAGATATACCACAGGTTTGATGATTGTATTGAAAAGATTAACTGTGTCCTTGGAGAGAAAATGAGCCAGATTGCTGATCCCAGCTGCACTCTCCCTCCAGTATTGTAATTTATCCATAGTAAATGATCTGAGAGCTGAAATCTTGCATAGCAGAGCTGCAAATATGCAATATGAATGTGAAATGACACATATCTAATCCCCAAAAGGAGATGCAAATTCAATTGCCAGTTTTCAACTTACAGACAGCAATAACAGTAAAAGTATAGCCTTTGGACCCGAATGTTTCATCATTAGCTTTAGTTAGAGTTCCAAACATAGCGCCAGCAACTAATAAAACGAGATAGTCCACTACTTGCAATTTGGCTTCTCGTAGCTGCTGCTTACCAACCCTGCAAGCAATGCACCTGATTAGTAATTAATCCAACAAGGATAAACAACCATAACTTGTTCAAAACCAGTTATGAAATTTAACTTTCCACAAAGACCAGGTTAACCATACAGTATCAAACTAGTGATGAAAGATCAATGGCGGAGATGTTATTGGTACTATTAATTTAGTCATCTTTCTGTCTATTTACCTTTTGTGAGAAGAGACAGCTGATATGCTTGATTACAAGAAACTAGAAATCTAGCTGTGTTGCTTTATTGAATTGGCATAATGTGCAACTGTATCAATGCAAATCATAGGATTTCTTACCTCCCAACATAGTATCTATATTGCCGGGCAACACCAGGAGTTACTCGGTTAGATAAATCCTTAGCATTTAAGAATCTTGCCTCAATATTATCCCGTTGTATCTGAACATTACTCTTCACGTCCTGCCACAACTCTCCAGCAAAGGATTGATCAGTAGCTTCATTAGTACCCATCTTTGCATCACTTGAACTCGAAGCAGTTGAAGATTGAGCAATTTCATCAGCAAAATGAAGCAAATCTGGTGGCACTGCATAACCATTATGAAGCATCCATCTGACAGGGAGTTGTTGATGAGTCACACCTGAACTTGGTTTTACTAAACCTTCCAGAATGTCAATGAAATGGTCTGGAGGATTCACACGATCTGGTACAGGAATTCCAATGCTCGCAAAGTATTCTTCAACATTTTTAACAGGACCATGATATGCAGTAAAACCACCTTTGGCTAGAAATACAATATCATCGAACATTCGGAACAAAGTATAGCTGTGTCACACAACATAAACGTAAGAGAAGAAAAATATTAGATGTTGGAAGAACATATTCGATTATCTAAAATATGTACTTTCTAGCAGGTTTCACAAATCGCAATTGGTGGGTAGGCCAGAAATAAATTTGGGCAGAGAGAGTGAGTAAGAGAGAGCATTACCTTGGTTGGTGAAGTACCATAGCAATGTTAACCCCTTCGAGAGCTTCACGTCGAAGAGCTTTGAGAAGTAAACTAGAAGATGCACTGTCTAAACCAGTGGTGGGTTCATCTAAGATTAATAAAGAAGGCTCCATCACCATCTCTAGCCCTACGTTTACACGTTTCTTTTGGCCTCCAGAAATACCTCGCTTCTCTACCGTCCCAACCAGAGAATCCCTCACTGCCTGAAGGCCCAAGGACTCAATTACTCTTTCAATAATCAAAACCTTATCTGGTTTTGGCAAGTCCGCAGACAGTCTCCAGTATTAAGAAACAGCCATTTATAAATGAAATAAACAATTAGTAGGGAACAAAGACACCGTAACTAATTGGAAGTAAAAAAAGTGGAAAGTCAGATATACACCTGCATCTTGCACTGAAACGAAGATTCTCCTCCACAGTCAAGTTCCCGTGCACAATATCATCTTGTGGCACAAAACCAATAATTTTCTTATAAGAGTGTATGGATTCAGGTTTTCCGTTGATTAAAATTGAGCCTGTGACGGTGCAACCTCTTGCCTTTCCGGCCAAAGCAGAAAGAAATGTGGTTTTCCCGGCTCCTGAGGGACCCATGACAGCGGAAACTCGACCGGGACTGAATTTTCCTGTCACGCATCTCAGTAGATGTTTGTTTTTCCCTTTCAAAGTGAGAGTTATATCTTTGAAAGCTACCTCAATTGGAGGCCTTTTCCTGATGTCGTTTTCAGTAGCCATTGAAATTACTCCCGAGAAACTCAAGTTGTTGTTTGTCTCTTGCATAGCTTTCTCCTTCTCAATCTGACCATAAGCATACTTGAAAATCTGGCTCTTAGTATGTAACTGTTTGTCCTTTGGCGCGTGCTTTTTAATATTTTTATCTCCAATCTTCAGCTTAAATCCTTCATGGCTATTTGGGTCATTTTCAAGGGAATCCATCATTTTAGAAAGGTTGCTAGGTTCCTTTTTCTTTGCTTTTGAAGCTGCAGATGACGCCTCAGATGCATTTGAAGAATCTGGAGGCATTGGTGGCAATTGAGCGTCACTTGTACCAGTTTTAGATTGACTAAAAATCTTCAATCGATCTGTCTGTTTAGTAGATTTCCTGCGAGAAAAGGTGCGGGAGAACTGCTCTTGCAATCCCCCTACTCGCTTCTTAGCGCCATCTTTTGCTACTTTCCACCTTTCGCGAGCTTGTGCAGTTTCTCTTGCGTGTCTTGCAGCGGCTTCCCTTTTAATAGCCTGCCTTCTTTCTCGAGTAGAGAGAACTTGATCATAACAGTTATAAATGACGAGCAGGAGAGCACTCAATGCAACCTACAAGGAGAACCAATAATAAATATATTTTTATATATATGATCAACTGCACCTACAGCAACTATTACTAAGTGTTCCTATGCTCTCTCAGGTCACGATATAAGCTACAAGAAAAGCAGATGAAATTTGTTCCATTTTTTTGCCGACTTCATGCAGTATAAGATACCAGAGTGGATCAGAAAAGAGACATACAGAAGCGTTAAATAACTAGTGTATGAGTATATATACAACAAAATCTAGGCAAGTATGAAGTTTTCCATATTGCATAATCATTGAAACAAAATGGAATAAAGAAGGACTCCAAGCATAACCTTTTATCCAATACTAGACGGGTATCCACTTACAAGAAGCAAAGCCCCATAAGCATGCATATTTTGGTTTGCTGTGTTTGGATTACACGAACTCAACCGGAAGCATGCTGCAAGAGGAACAATACAAAGCATGTTCTGCTTTAATGTCATTATTCCCATGAAACAAAGTAGATAACCGCAAATGACACAAAAATTAGTCTGACCCATCTTATTATGTCAGTTACTTTGACATGTAAGCATTCCCTACATACTAAGATCATGTCTTTAATATTCAAAGTCTAAATTCGAATGTTCTGTCTGTTTTAAGATTTACCGTCTGAAACCTTACAATTCTTTCAACAGATGCAAGGATCTAATCTAAACACAAGTGAAGTATACCAGAGCCTGGTTAAGATTAGGTTATTGTTAATAGTCATTAACGTGGATCTGTAGGTTCTTTATTTTCGTCATTTCTCGAGAAAAAAGAAATCCATTTAATTTACACTTAGCCAGTGGGTGAGAAATGATTATTCCTAAGAAAACAATGGAGAGAACCTGAAGTGATTATTTCAAAACTGGGTTCAGTCATAGATCCATGAAGTTTAATTAAATTTATGATACATAATTTAAGGGCAGGTATGACGGCGTATAAATTCACTAAAGAAGTTAGACTTACGCTTTTGAAGCGTGGAACCCATCCAGCAGTAATGTCTGAAATTGGAGAACATGATATCAGTAAATATGGATGCTCAGCAGTAAGCGCCAGGTGGTTGCAAATTGCAATATAGAGGAAAAGTGGTAGCAGGCAATAATATTGTAGTAATTAGAGGAGTTTGCAGCAAATGAAGTAGAGACAATTTAGACAAAATCAAAAAGGAGGTCTGGAATGAATCAATACCCACTACTGCAAGAAACTTTACTTATCGTGGTTGGGCAGTATGATCCTGGAGAACAGAAGATATCACTATTGTTGACAACGCCAGTCCAAATATCAGCGCTACCACAAGAATGGTTTGTTTGTCCAGGAGGTACGTGGTAGCTATATCTGCACATTTATTTTTCGTGATGACCACATTGCGTGGTTAAGCATAATCGCAATAGAGAAAAACTAAGGTATAGACTCTAGACTAGAACTTACGGGTCACATAATCCGGAGGTTTTGTTCAGTTTTCCAAGTGGACAATAAGAACCAAGTGGGCAGGCTGCATTAACAAGCAAATTAGACAAGTTAAAGAAGTGATACTAGGGCCACAAAAGATAATTCCAGAGAAATGGAAGTTAGTATGATGACCCTCAAATAGTAGCTGAAGAAAAGAACTGATATCATATTCAAGTTTATAAGTGCATCCCTGTATATATATCCATAGACAACGAGAATGATCTCATTTGGAAAGAGTAGACTATAGAAGCATCAAAAAGAGTTAAAATCCCAATAATTAGCTTAATTTTATCACGCTAATTAAAGGTAAAATTTTAAAAGGCATCGCATATTTACGTATCATGCAAGTCAATCCCTGAGGGCAGAAAAACCCTTCACAACAAGGTTGACAGTCCTTGGTTCTATAAGGAATCTCCCTTGACTCCTTTAAATACTTGGCGTCAACATTTGAGCCTACACTACAACCCCAGCCAGGTTCACAGCCAGAAACCCACGAGGTCAAATTGCAATTCTTGTTAGGTTTTAGGTAACTAGGAGCTGTCGCCTTTTCCTTGAAAATACTGAAGTAGAGCCTTATTTCAGCTGTGCTGCATATTCGGTATGTGAGGTCTCCTGTCAACCAAATCACATTATATTTAAAACCTATTGGAGAGGAATGAATGATAGGAATTTGCGTCAGGCAAAAGAATGCAGGAGAAAAGAACAAAGCAAGATTCGGTATATGCCATAAAGTTTATATCCTACAATATCAATCCCTGCATTCCACAAATTTATAGTGGATAACAACCAGCATCAATAGACTCATCCGAGCAGGTTAGTGGCATAATCATGTGCAACACAGTCATGGACATTGTCACTTCCTCATAATGATGCCCAGGAGAACACAATCACTGTGCTAACCTCTAAAAATATATATCGTACGTGCTAGTTATGTGAGTTTCAAAAGGTAAATTTCTACACCACTCGTAATTCCAATAGATAAAGTTCTGTTGTCACTTCTTAATCTTCTTCGAAGGACAGGGTACAACCTATAAGGAAATACTCCAAACTTAAGGATTGTAAATGATACTAAAATTTCAATAGGAGAGATCGTACCTTTTATCTGTTTAATGCAATTAGTCAAGAAATCCAATTTTCCCGAAAAATTAAAGGCTCCATCCCAATCTTTATTCCTGAAAGATGGGAACGTATCGTCAATAACTGTGACAAATGTGACTAAGTAATTAACTAACTATAGGAGAAGGCATTATGACGCACACATCCTTTATGCAGAAGGCCAAATTTTCCTTGATATCCCTGGTTAATACTGTAGTAACATTTGTAAGTCGTTCGTAGATTTTTTGCGTTACTATTGGGAGCACAGTAGGGTTACCACCAGATATATCATCGTCACATTGAATCCGTGGTAGCAGACTTAAAGAAACTAAAGAGAACAATACAGCAAGAGCAGTCCAGGAGGCATTATTCTTCATTCCATTCATTTCCATAATTTGAAGCCCGCCAAATCATGTATGCCCCGACGACCATGCCAGAAGACACTGATAATAAATTGGGGCGACGAAATTAGCTCTGCACTGATGAAATGGTGAATAATCATGGCATCATTGCTTATAACGTCCGTTAACATGGATTCCTTCGAACATGATCTCATTCAGAAACAAATCAAGAGGCTTTTCTCTCAGAAAACAAAAAATGCAGTAACAGGAGGCGAAATAAAACGTTGCAGCAGCACGATGACGATGATCAAGCCTGGAGGTGATGAGGGTCGATAGAGTTGGATGCAGATTAACTAGGTTTTTTCCTTTTCCCGTTTTTTCGTTCCTCTTTGGGTCAAACTTCAAAGGGGTTGTGAGAATTTTGAAGGACTTCTCCTCGTTTTGGGATGAAGAAATGGCCAAGAGAATTGGGTGGCTAAATTGAAGGATGTGCATTAGCGCGTTTAAGTGATTAACAAATCCTAAAGTTTGAGGCTTCGGGCGCAGAAGTACGTAAGATGCATTTGCATTAACAATAACAACTATTTGGCCTGCATTTTTTGAGGACACCATGCTTCAGGGGAACACTTATTTTTTTTGTTCTAATCACACGACCGACGAAGGCTATAAATAATATAAGTTTATTTTTCTCTTGAGTTGAACCCCCTGTGCTCTGATAATGACAGAGGGTTAGAAGAGGATTGCATTTTTTTTCTGTCCAGTGTATTTTTGAACATATATAGTACTTCGCTAGACCGTATTTTTATATTTTATTTTCTAATAATTACATTTAAACACAAATTTGAAACAGAAAAATAAAAAACACACAAGTTCAACAAGTGTCCGAAATAATTTTTTTTTCAAAAGAAAATTATACGTGTTTGTTTGATAAATACTGTCAATAATACAATTGCAAAGTTGAGACTTATTTAACAATTAATTAAAATTTCTCATTCAGTTGCAAATCGGGCATTTGAATTTTAGAGTGGTGCACCAGACATTTGTTGTACGCGATGCGATGAGAAGCTTCTTTATTTAAAAAAGAAAAATCTTTTGAATAACCAGTTTTTATAATACTAATATTTTATTTTTATTTATTGAATTTTTTTATGAATACCTTATTTTATGGTCACTTAATATTTCCTCCAATACTCGGTCAAGAGTCAAGACTTTGGACTGAACTCCAAAATAAACTCGGTCAACCGTAGTTAACGCGAGGAAGGTCCGTCGCAATACAAAGCTTTCGATTCCTCCTTCCTGTTTTATTATACCAATTGCAATAGGCCAGCAGCAACATATTTTTCGATTTTACCAATGAGCCATTGACCGTAAAATTTGCAGTCTTTTTATGCAGTGTACTGAGCCCATCAAATCTAGCAGGAGAAGCCAATGAGCTGAGGATGCCTTGACTTGCTTGATTCCCACTTAAGTTGTTTCCTCCATCACTTTCCGCCGCACTTTATTTGGTCTCATATCCGAAACCCCCTTTCAAATCCGCCTTCGATTTTAATATTGTCCAAATCAATTAAGGTTCTTTCCTTGATTTGGGTTTTAATTTAGTTGGCAAGCTGACCTGTAGCTGCCGTGTGGGGGCGTCTCTTCGGACCATGTAATCATTCTATTCATTCTTCATTTTTGGACCTCTTTGGAGGCAATGTATTAACAGGGTTTTTCCGAATCTCGCACAAAAAGGGGAATTCATTGAGTTTGGAAGCTGAATCCTTTTGCGATCAGACTGGCCATTTGGACCAGAGGTTAGATTTAACCTTAAAATATCTTTTCTGTTGTTTCTCTTTTATAATTAGGACGTTTAATTAATCTCAAATGACACAAAAGATTACAAACCTTTCTGGGCATCTATTCTTTCAGAATACACGCGTGGTTGGGAATATGTTATTCTTGATCTTATATACAAACTGGTGATCACTCACACACACAAACACCCTCTCTTATTCGAGAAAGAGAGAAAACTCCATAACCAAATTATATTTTCCATTCAAATGATCTATCACCTTCAATACAACTCTTAGTCTCCTATTTATACACCAACGAACTCCTTTTTTTTTTTCTTTTAACCTCTATTCCTACCATAGTCTCTGTTAGCAATTTTAAAACTCTACTAGTTTAAAATTGACTACCTTGAATAGGACTTGGTTAAATGGATGCTGTTGACGTTTATGCTTTTGCTAAAACTATTAGGTATCAGTAGTTACCAACAATTCTGGTTGGGCTATCCGAAATTAGAGTTGTTGGATTGGGGAGGTTGGTTGATAACAGATGGAACGCTCCTTCTGAGGTTGTTTAATATGCCGTGTTTTTATGTTGTTTGTACATGCATGGCTAAAGTGATTTTTTTTTTCTTGGGTTCTAAATTATTGAAGTAGTAGAGAAGTCATCACCATCTATGATTTTCAGACGAGTTGTTGCTTTTCAATGATTTTATGTTTTTCAAGTTTTCTTCTCGCTTTCTGAAAATGCAGTCCAGTCATTTGAAATGAAGTGTTTTTCATTCCACTACGGAGAGAAGAAGGATGAACCAAAGAGCATGAAGTCAATTTCGGGTCGGTCCAACAGTTCCACATACGTTGAGGGTGATGTGAGAAGATCTGGTTCTGAATTAAATTCTCAGGATGTTTCAGACAACAGCACAGACTCCCTTAGGAGAACTGCATTTCCCAGTTTGTCTCAAAGACCGAGCAACCTGAGAGAGTTTACAGTATCTGAACTGAAATCAGCCACTAAAAATTTCAGTCGCTCTGCTATGGTTGGAGAGGGTGGCTTCGGCTGTGTCTACAGGGGATTGATCAAGAGTTTAGAGGACCCTTCCAGAAAAATTCATGTAGCAGTTAAACAACTTGGTAGAAGAGGAACGCAGGCAAGGATTTGCCCCCTTTTTTCCTCTTGCAAGTTAACAATTTTAGTTTTTTCTGCAATATAGGGAGGTATTCATAGTATAATATGATAAGGTGCTGTCATGCTGATGTCAATAGTTATTTTCTGTTGTATATTTTATGTAATCTAATAACATAATACAATTTATAATGAGAAAATTTTCATTTAATTCTGAATTGTCACATAAGTTGCTTCAATAGAGACTTTTGGTTGTTATATACTTGTATCTGATAAACTTATTTGATGCTCAAGGATTTTTGTTGTCCAGTAAGATACTCCTATCTTCGCACAAGATTGGAATTTTGTCTTATGCTAATCTTTTGTGTATATTGTTTTTCTATACAGGACATGTTAAATTTGTGTTACTTGACTTTATTTTTGGTTTGCAGGGGCATAGGGAATGGGTAACAGAAGTGAATGTTCTAGGCATTGTTGAGCATCCTAACCTTGTGAAACTAGTTGGCTACTGTGCTGATGATGATGAAAGAGGAATCCAGCGGCTTCTGATTTATGAATATATGCCCAACAGAAGTGTGGAACATCATTTATCCCCCCGATCAGAGACCCCTCTCCCATGGAGTAGGAGATTGAAAATAGCCCAAGATGCAGCTCGTGGCTTAACATACCTTCATGAAGAAATGGATTTTCAGGTATATTTGTATAACATGGCTTTCCTATTCAGTTTAATTGTAAGTATACAAACTTGTTTTAAGCCTATCTAGATTCCTCCCTTAAAGGAAAAAGGAATTTTGCGACCATACTTCTGTCTTTGCCATTCAAATATATTGTGAGCTTATTATTACTGTGCTAATTATGGGAGAGATACTTAGATAATCTTCAGAGATTTCAAAACATCAAATATCCTTCTGGACGAGCAGTGGAATGCAAAGCTATCGGACTTTGGATTAGCAAGGTTGGGCCCATCCGAAGGGTTAACTCATGTCTCAACAGCGGTATGAACTTGTGTATTAATCAAAGATTTCCTAGTAAACAAATATGCATATTGTAATTAACTGTTCACATATACAGAGAGATTATTGCTTTTGATCTTTGCTGATTATTTACAAAAGCAAGGAGATAAATTAACTATAAGCATTGGGACCTGAATATACGGATATCTGTAAGCTGCGGACAATTTTAAGTTGCTCGCTGCTGAGTATATAATAATGTCATATATTTCAAATGTCACATATCAATTATGGTTTGATAATGGATATCATAAGGCCTCTTCTCTCTTGTTGCTTTGGATTTTGATCACGTTATTAGTCTTATATATGTATATATATATATGTAATTTCTTGTGCCTTCAATAATGATTTAATCCACGCTTTTCCGTTTTTAATTTATTACTGATATTTCAACATGGGCAAATTGATAGTCAAATTTGCTTTTATTTCGTACTGCATACTGTCTAACCAATAGCTGCAAGCCACTTATAGGTGGCATCTAGTGAGTCAATATTCCACTGGTTTTCATATTGCTGGTTATGTTCATCAGGTTGTAGGAACAATGGGGTATGCAGCTCCTGAATATATCCAAACTGGACGTCTAACATCAAAAAGTGATGTATGGAGCTATGGCGTCTTCCTTTATGAACTCATCACTGGCAGGCGCCCTTTGGATCGAAATCGGCCCAAGGGTGAGCAGAAGCTCTTGGAATGGGTAAGGCCATACCTATCAGATGGGAAGAAATTTCTACTAATACTGGATCCAAGGCTCGACAGGAAACACTTCTTCAAGTCAGCGCAGAGACTTGCTATTATTGCTAACCGATGCTTGGTCAAAAACCCAAAGAATCGCCCAAAGATGAGCGAGGTATTGTTAATGGTAAATCGGATAGTAGAATCTTCGACAGGTGCAAGTCCACAACTACCCTTGAAGAGTTTGGCATCAGCTGAAGTTTCGCAGCGCACTGAATTAAAGAACAAGAGAAGGATTGTGGATCTAAAACCTGGAGAAAGTAATTGCTTTGTTAGGTTGTGGAGGCCAAAGCTTTTAAGAGCATGTTGATTATTGTAGCTTTAGGCCAATTAGGCCAGTTAATTGGAGGCAAAGCTTCTTCACGGCAATATCATTTATCACCATAATAGGCCCATAATGAGCTCGTGTATATTTCCTAATATCACGCTGTCACACAAAAATGTTCGACCCTTCCGCTCTCCTCTAACATTGTGTATAAAGGTGCTACCATGTGCTAGTTACCAGTTAACATGGGAGCTTTTAGCTTGTCAAGCATTCTGAGGAAATTTCCGGAAAGCTGTTCAAGAGGAACGATTTATGAATTTCAGGAGAGACGCTAGGGTGTCCATGGATATACTAGCCGAGTAGCTAGTTATTTGGGCCGAGCCTGCTGCATCCGGTTGTTCTTTTGGTTCTGGGAGAAGTCGTAATAATGAAAATTGTAAAATAGTACGGTTTGATTGCTGCATTAATCTTTGTATGCATATTGTAATTGTCATGTGGAGTTTTCTAGAAGTTTTGCAAAATTTTATATAAAATGCACAGATGAATATGTTTTGAAAATGTTTCTACTTGTTCAGAATTGCTCGCAGGGCAGGGCAACAAGGAATAAGTTTTTTTCTTTTGTTTTTCATTTTTTTTGGTTTATTTCCGTCTCTGTCGCTGGATTGTGTTGAGCCTCGTACTGGAGCCACTATTAGAATATCTTGGGTATCTGATTTTGTGGGGAGTCTAAATGGTTACTTAGAATGGATACTGCCCCAGGTAGCAGGACTGAGGTTTGTGGAATCTTTATTCGAGCATCATTTTGATTGATGGATTGATGTATACGTATAAGTCTGGAGTCTGAAATATGCATGCACGTGGGGCTACTGAAGCAAAATCAAAACTCACTTTTTTTTTTTTTGGGTTTCATAAATCAATTAAATAATAAATCCCCTGAATTGACTCGGTATTTATAGTCGTGATTGGTGGGCGGGTGAGAGATTTTCGGCAGTACATTACCTGCTATAATGAACATAATTAGGAAAAGTTATAAAGGATATCGTCACAGATACATCATTTAAAGGTTTGTCTCATTCATATTCATCCTCTCTTAATTTAATATTACAAGTCGTGTCTAGATATGAAAGTTTTAATAATTAATTATTTCCGTATTGTACAATTAATATATATATATATTGAACTTTGCTTAAAACTAACTTTTTATATGATATTAAAGACAAATTTTTTACTTCACTTAATGCATTTAAAATTTTATACATTAATAATTTATATTTTTATGAAAAAAATGTTTAACTATATAAAACGTCAATTTTTTTAGTATTATGATTAAGAGTGTTCTCAAATTTTGTGGAGACTAAATTTTTTTTTGTATAATATTTTGTTAAAAAAATATGTTATCATGAATTTGACAGTCTTTATATTATTTTGTGTAACGATCCATGCTATAATAATTAATTTTACGTGAAAAATAAACAAAGCTCAAATAAGAGATAACAGCCTCTCCGTTAAAATAAATAAGAAAAATAACATAGCCATCGGACTTTGAATTATTATCTACCAAAGTCATAAAAGTAGGGCCGTCCATCATTTTGCATTGAAAATTTTTGTCAAATCATTGATACAACTTGATTGATTTTTCACAAGTTACAAATTTTAATTTCTGAATCACAACTAGCATGCGTTGCTCAGCAGCCAATAGTCATTCAACAACCCCGAAGGTGAATTTGATATTACAAAATTCGTATCGGATAGACCAAATTATGGGTTTTTATTTTTAAAATTGGACTAAATAGAGTAGGGTTAATTTCAAAGCTTCAAAAAAATTAATTTTTAAAAAATTAAATACAAAATAATATACGATTTTGATCATTAAAATGTATTGAAATATAATTTTTTTTAGTTAAATTTACATACACATATATAAAATTCTAAAAATAGATAACATTGTATTATAATTCAAGAGATAAGTTCATATTTCTCATTGTATTCCAAAATTCATAGATGAAGGGTATGTTTGAAAATGTTGTAGTTGTTTTTACAGCAAAAATTGTAAATTTATGTGTAATTAAATATTTTTAGTGGTGCTTTTTAAAATATTTTTAAAAAGCCACAACTGGTTTTTAGAAACATTATAGAAATACTTTGAAAAGAAATTATAGTTGTTATTAATTTAAAAAATCTCAAAAAAAAATCATAATTTAATTAGCTTCAAGATATATCATTATTGTAATTATATCTATAATTGGTTATTTAGTTTCATATAAAGGGCAAACATATCATCTACTAGATTTTTGACATAGTCAAGAGTTATCTGGATATCAAAAAGTATTTAATCACGTGCGTTGATCTCTTGAAAAGCATTGTTGAATGAATATTTGGTGTACGAAAGAGTAGATGAAAATTTATATCCAACTACAACTATCGAAGCAAAGTATACTCTGCGTTGCATACTTGTGTCGCGCAATATGCTACACAAGATAATAATAATTAATAAAAAAATTCTGTGTTAGATGCTAACTTTGAGGGGAAATGAAAATAATGGTTGATATTATGTTTGAAACTGCTCTGTCTTTTTAAAATAAAAGTTTTCGTTTCAATTAATAAAATATTTAAAAATTCATAGTTTTTTTTTTTCACAAACTCTCAATATACTGATACATAAAAAAGAATGAAAATTTGTAGAAAAATTAACATTAATTAATGTAAAAGTTGTGCGACTGTATCTGATCAATTATAACATTCATGTATGTTATTTACTTAACAGTTAAATTTTGTGATAAGACTGTATCTTTCTTTTAAAGTTTAATTTTTTTATCTTTGTCTTTTAATTAATCAATCATTTTTAACTTTTTTGTAATATTTTTATAAGATTGAATGTGTTTTTTTTTTAAATTTATTAAACTCTTTTTTTACTGTGCCAAAAAGTTTTTGTCCTATTACTATTTTAATAAAATTGATTCATCTTTTTCTATAAAAAAAAATTTGGAGCCAAACGAATAATATATATATATAATTCATTTGTAATTATATTGTTGTTAGCTTGATGAGTTGTTAAATTTTCTTCAACTTGTTTATGTTTTAATAATTTGATATAACTTACAAATAGGTACAAATGTTTATATGATTTTATTTCTAAGTAAATAATTTTTTTTTATCTTCAAACAATACACATTCTCAATTTACATTTAACTCTGTTAATACATATTAAAAAAAATTATTTATTTAATTTAATCGATAATTTTTATATTTTAATGAGAATATAATTTAAGTAAAATCTTGTTTTAACTAGTGAAATAAATAGATTAAATAATCATTAATTAATGAGATTAACACTGATGAGAGAATAATTTTATAAACAAGATAATTTTTAAATGATTAAATTAAAAAATAAATATTTATAAGATCAAATTAAAAAAAAACATATTTTTTAATGATCAAATAATAATTTTTAAATAATAAAATTTAAAAATAAATATTTATAAGATCAGATTAAGAAAAAAAAATTTTAATGATCAAATAATAATTCACTCCTTTTAAGTATATATATATCCATTAGTGTCAGTTATATTTACATCAATTTTTACAAATTATTATCATGCTTTTGAAAACAACTATTGTAAGAGTTTTGCCAAAGATTATTTTTTTCACAGCTTAAACAATAATTTTTTCAAGCCCTCGATCATAATATAACAACTTCTTAAAAAAAGAATAAATTATACTAATATTCTTAAAATCCACGTGTAACTTGCGTGTCATAACATGGTACGTAAGTTAGGACGTTGATTTTGTTGTACTGCACTGATCAATCGAGCCTTGAACCCACCAATGCTTGCTGATTTCAATGAAATGTCACATTTCGGCAGACAGAGAAAATAAAGCAAAATTAGTCATTTCCTAAAAAAAAAAGAAAAAAAATTGAAAATTAAAGCAGTCAGAGTGTACCAATTCTCCACCAATCGTCATTTTTACACAATCTCAGATCAAAAACATCGTCAATCTCTCCCCCTCAATCAACGGTCATTAATCCAAATTATTGTATGACTCCAACCACGCGAAAATTTATTTTAATTAATATTTATGTGGTATTAAGTAATGCCGCTTAAAAAACATCGGTGCTTCGAAAACAAACAATGAAGGTGTTCGACCTTTAAGGCCGTGGCAAACTGTATATAAGCGCGTGAAGTGCGCCTTATGCCCATCTTCTCAGCACAAATATTCAAATGCATCATCGTCGTCATCTATAGCATTAAGCAAACAGCGATTCGTGAAGTGCTTTGTTCCTCCTGCTGTTTCCTTGTTATTAACACAGGGCCTCGAGAATTTTCTGAATGAGTTGGCGCTGAATCGAAGGTGGGGGAGTTTTTATTATGATAACTTCGCTTAGTTAATTGGTTGTGCAGTTAAATTTTTGTTCTTTTTTCTTCTATCTCCCTTTCTCTGAATGATAATTGATCATTTGGTATTTGTGTTCGAACATTTTCTTCTTGAATATATTTGGGTTTATTTTGGATTGGTATACGCGGTATTCTCAAGGTCTAGAATTGCAGTAATCTCTCTGTTGGGTTAAGATATAAAATTTTTTCCTTTGGATGCTCTGGATTTCAATTATGGTTCTGTTTGAATTTTCAACACTGACTTTTGATGCGTACCCACTTATACACGCACTCGAGGGGCGGGGGAATAGGCATAGAGTCACACTATGTGCATGTTGTCTGCTTCTTTTATGAGTTAGACACAAGGAATCGAGGTGGTTAACCGGAGACGTTTTCTAGGTAGTTGTTTGGTCCCATACCTAAAGTGGTTGTGATTTAACTTTGAACGTTGATCCAAGTGTAGCTAGATTATGGAGAGTAATAGTTGATTGATCTTTAAACAATCAATGAAGTATATATATATATGCCAAATGGTTTTTATTTTTGTTTTCTACGCTCTCCTATTTCTTTCGGCATATTCCTCGGAGGACGCACATTTTAGTCTGTTCTCCGGAAAGAAGAGCAATGCAGACTTTTCCTATGACAGTGTCTTGGGTGGCGTTGAAACGAAATATTTTATACTTTTAATAAATTCAAATGGGTATCTTCCTACGGGCTACTGTTATGAATAGTTCTGAAATCAAGTATAATATATTATACTGGAGGGGTAAGTTGCAGTTTCCGTTTTTTAATAGTTATCTGCCCTCTATATTTTTGAGGTTTTACGTACTCAGATTTGCATTCAGTCCGCCGATATAGGCTTTTGATGATGCTTCTTGAAGCTCAATACCTTGTCGTTGACTGTATTCTGTGCTATGATATGTTCTTGAATAGCTGGACATCACTGTCTTAATTATAACTGAAGCTTCGTGGACAGGTCCATTCCTGCTGGTGAGGATCGAATTGTCAATTGTAATGTTTGGATATGGTTCTATATGAGCATTCAGATGTTACTCAGTGGGGTACTCAGATTTTTTATGGCGATCCCTGTTACACTCCTGGATACTATGGTGGCGTGATTCAACATGATACTGGTGACGTCTATAATGGACACTACTTTCACAGCCATTATGATACCGAATGTGACCGAGTAGAGAATGATGAAATCATTGCACGGACTCTTCAAGAAGAGTTTTCACAGCTAGACATTGCTGAAAGTTCCAGATATTCACAGGCGGGTGAAGATCAGTTCCGTGCTTCTGAGCCTGCATACGGTTGGCATAACTCTTCAATGATGAACTATTCAGGAAGTATTGGTGAAGGCACGAGGCTGCTGCTTTGCTTGTTTATAGGTAGAATTTGCCCATCTCCTAGGAGTTATCTAATTTAGCTTGATAATTTACATTTGCAGGCCATGATTATGCCCAGGATGGAGTTGATGATGCAGAACCTTCGAGTTCACGTTCTTGTACTAGTAATGGGGGGGAATACTCATCGGAGCTAACCGACGATTATCCACTTGATGATGATGTAGAAAGGAGACTGAGTCAGATGATTCCAATTCCTGTACGTTTAGCCTCTTCTGCTTCTGTTGATTCCGTTCTGTTTCATACATGACAAATTCTCTAAGAAATACTTTTCGGAACTGTCTATTGTCATCATTTTTCTTTTTCTTATGATGAATTTTATCTATTAATTTCCAACATATAGCCCTTCACTTGTGGTATGATTTTGAAAATTCAATTCTTTTAATCATTTGTATGACTCGTATATTTTACCATTTTTTATTTTTGTGTAGCATGTTCCCAGAATTAATGGAGAAATTCCTTCAACTGATGAAGAAACTTCAGATCATCAAAGGCTTTTGAACAGGTATTACCCGTAAAAATTTTGTTTCTTTAGAAAATGCCATGATATGCTTATTATTTTTGTCCAGATCATCAAATGGTTATGTCACAGATGGTCTTCGTTGTTCGTTTATATTTGGTGACTGAATGTAGGCCGGTTGAAAGAAATTGTTTATTTCTTGTATTTCTTTTATCAGAGATACTAAACTTAAATTAAGCTGCTCGTATTTTTAAACAGATTGCATTTATATGACTTTGTGGAGCATAAGGTACAAGGTGATGGCAATTGTCAGGTCTGTTGCTTTTTAATATTCCCACTTTCCAATTATAAACATTTTCCCACAGGTGCTGAGTAGATTTTATTAGTTTACTATCGTAACTTCACATATCTCTACTTCTTTGGTAAATTTTTAGTCATGATTATCTTTTATGTTTGTTCCTCCCCAGTTCCGTGCATTATCTGATCAACTGTATCATTCCCCCGAGCACCATGAGTTAGTGAGACGACAAGTTGTGAATCAGGTTAGCTGTCTTGGGGATTATATTCTAAGATGTTTGCCTGAATATTATAATATCTGCTCTGCTTTTGTCCACTATTTTTGGATTCTGATTGTTGTTGGCTTTAATGATGTTTTTTTACCAGCTCAAGTCTCATCCCGAGATTTATGAGGGATATGTTCCCATGGAATATGGCGACTATTTGGATAAAATGTCAAAGTAATCGTACACTTCCTCGCCTCCTTCCCCCTGTCTGTTTATCTATATATGTGTGTGGTTGCGTATATTTCCTTTTGAGCTAAACAATATACTTTTACTTTCTTTGTGAGTTAAATTAGGAGTGGTGAATGGGGCGATCATGTCACTCTTCAAGCAGCTGCGGATTCGGTATGATTTCTGCGACTTACTATTTCTCTCCCGTAAAGTTTTGTTAGCCTTTATTCTTTCATCTGCTGTGAGACAAAATTTGTTTGCCAAACATCGAGGGAAATAATGAATCAATTGTACGGAAGTTTAATATTCCAAAGCTGCGTCTTTGAAGTTTCATGCTTGGTTGTTTGCTTTTTGCTTAACTATTATTTTGTGAGAGTCATCATTTCTAATTTTTCTAGAGACTGGATGATTTGATTGAATAGGCTGTGGACAGCCAAAATGTTTCATCTCCGTAATTCATCAGCTATTGATCTTGTACAACTGTCATAGACTTTAATCTGTCATGTCACAATGGATGTTTTTAGTCTTTAATGCAGGGTTATAGTTTTGCCTGTTAAAAGAAAAACTATGAATTTAAGTGTGGCTGTATCAAATTTTTGAGGCGTAGTTGCCTGGTAAAGTCTATTAACCTTATCTACCCTTTCAACTCCTCCAGAATAACATGTTAAGCCCCCGTTTTCTGCCTGTTTCTTGAGATCAGATGATGTTACTTTTGAGTTTAGACTTTACAATATTATTTGAAATTAGCAACCAAATGATATGCCTTTTCACTTTATGACTAATACCTCGAAATTCTTTTTCTTCTTTTTCCTCCAGTGTGGTGTGAGAATATTTGTGATGACTTCTTTTAAGGACACCTTTTGCATAGAGATTATTCCTCTTTCTGAGGAGCCAAAACGAGGTAAGGTTTTCTTCTTAGTGAACTATGAGCAGAAGATTTAGCTCCGCCCTAGTTCCTAGCCCTTTTCTTTTTCAGTTAAGCTTAGGCGAAGTGGAGGCCGGTTGTATCTCTCCTAGGACTTATCCTTTCTTCAATACCAAATATTCTTCTTCCATTTTTGGTCTCTTATTCTATATAATTTATGGTTTTTCATTCCTTGCTTTAATCTGTTCACATCACATATCGGAACCTTTACTAAGATTGGACGCTTTTTTATTTTATTTCTAAAATGTAATTATGCCTTCACAAGATGCTAATGGTTCTGAATGATTCTGCAACTTAAAATTTCGTATCGATGAAAATCTGGAAGCCTACTTCTGAATGACTCTGTAACTTTAAATTAATTTCCATTTGTGTGATCAATATTTTGTATCATAGATAGTATGAATTTTTTGACCGTTGATTGGTTTACCTTTTTTGGGGTTTCATCATATAATCTCTTTGCATAATGTGCGCGTTTACTGCAGTGATTTTCCTGAGTTTTTGGGCAGAGGTGCATTACAACTCCATCTATCCTCAAGGAGGTACTTTTGAAATTTTCTATCATTACTTTGAAACAAACTTACCAGTGGTGAGAGTCACTAGATTGAAGTTTAATATAATTGAAACATCAAGTTTCCCTGCCTTGGCTAAGAGTGTGTAAATTTATCTGGTTATTAGAGCTTTGAAACAAGATGTCATTTTGTTAATTCTATCTCCTCGAACCAATTGGCATTCCCCTTCCAAAATTCGGGTTACTGGTTTGGCTTATCATTATTATTTACTGATCCAGATATACCTTCAATTGAAGCGAGAAAGAAGAAAAGGTGGTGGAGCTTTGGGACTAAGCATTAGAGACTGCTTAGAGAACACACCCTTTTGAACCCGTTCACTTGGTTCAGGACTTAATTTATTATATTTTCATTATCTGCAGCCCAATTTCCTGAAAGAATTCATTTGATTTTCCTCTGTTCTCATATATTATACACCTACCTGGGTATGCTAACACGGTTGCATCCTATTGGCATTTTGGATGCTTTCTAAAATAGACCAAAATTTATATATAAAGGGTTCTGGTCGGTTGATTTATGGTTTGTCATTTTCTTGATTAGTTTGGATATTTTCTGTGGTTCTAAAGTTCATAACAATCTCTAGTTTTCATTAGAATTAACTACCTATTCCCGACTGATTTGTGCACAACGAAAGAATTTAATTATGTAAAAGTTGCAAAAAAAGGATACCAATGTGTGTAGCAGGTTAAGGAATGCAAAACAACCGTATTTAAAATATAATATTCTGTCGGCATTTTTCATAACAAAATTATAAAATGTCACATTTTAAATTGAGTGTTGGTTCCACCTGAGGCTAGCTCAGTTGGTGAGGGGGTTGGGGCTGTTGGGATGGGTGCGTGTGTTCGATTCTGATGAATGTACCCAAAAAAATATATTTTAGTGTTGGTACGGAAAGCTCAGCAAGGTTGAGAGTTTTCACTATTAGATTTTTTTTTTTTTAATTTAAAAATTCTCAATTCTCATATAAAATAACACAAATTTTTGGACAAAAAAAGAAATCTGATAGTTAAACCACAACCTCTCATTTATAGCAATACTCTCTCAAATTTAACGAGTCAACTTTACAACATTGACCGCTGTTGGCAATTATTTAAAGCGGCTCAATGGAAACGGAGTTCAATCTCAATCCCATATATAAAAAATAGTATTATGATTAGAACAAACAAAAATAATATATCTCTTTAATTTTAATTTATTAAATATTATATTTTAATATATAAAATTATAAATATTATAATATACAAAAAAAAAATATTATTAGAGAGATAACATATTTTTTAATTTTTTTTATGATTAATTTTTAAAAAAAAAATTATTTATTATAAATAAAATATTATAAATTTAATTTATTTCAATTTAAATTTGAGTTTAAAATTATAAATTCAAACTCAATATTCTAAATCTGAAGGATGGATACGTAAAATATACAAATTTTCAATTTCGTCTAAAACAAGCGAGAAAATATTTTTTAATGGAAAGAAAAAGGAGAAATTTTTTTTAAATAAATAAATAATAATAAGGAAGAGGGGGAGAGGGCTGCCAGCGCTGCTTCTCTTCTCGCGGCGCTAGAAAAGGTTTGTGTTACTTGACATTGTCATACCCTGACTTGAAAAACTTAAATTATAACCTTCTTGTAACTCTAGCTTTAACTGTACCTTTACTCAGAATATACATAAATCAAGCACTGCTTTACAGGTTCTGCCGTCCCTAGGATGGTATCCAATCTAAGGGCAGAATTGCTTTATGATCCACTTGATGATGGAAGCACTATGGCCCAAGCTAATGTTGGCTCAAGTTGCCTTTGTTTTGGCACTGAGGAAACCTACCATTCGGTAGATAGCTTTTAGTACGTGAATATCGTAAGTTTGAAAAGTAATAAAATTGCAGTCCATGATTGGGGTTGATTTTCTTGTATCTTCACCCAGAACTAGGACTTTGCCCTATAACCTTAAATGAGAAATTTATGGCGATGATAATAAATATTGAGTAGAAGTTTATGGTGGATAAAGACCCCTCAAAGAAAAAGCATCTTCCAACCCAACAGAAAAGTGATATACCAAGACAGCATTGGCACAAGATAGGCCCCATGAAGGGGATCTCTGATTTTGATGTTAACGTCATGACACCACATAATCGAAGCGTAACCTTGAGTATTATACCACAAAGGCAAGATTGGATGCGATTCTCACTCGCATATGCTCATCAATCACTCACCATTCAACGGGCTCTTGACCCAAATTAAATTAAGGAAAATAATAAACTTCAATCGCTATTATCTCTTTACGTACGTTAGGTGATCTCCCCAAAGCCGCAAGGAAAAAACAGTAGAAGAGAAAGAAGGAAAACGAAGTTGCCATAAGATGAACAATTTCGCACGCATTGGAAATAAAATGGCAAGTGTGACCAAGGACCAGGACATTGCATTGCCAGAAGATCATCTAGGAAACTTCATGTCATGGTTGCCACAAACAATGCAGCAAGAAGAAAAGGAAAAGTTCTAATATGCTTAGATTCACTAGATTCTAACAACAACAGACAATTCTTAAGGAACGGAATAGGCTCTATAATTAGAGAGAGTTTTCGCTAGCTAAGTCCTTCGCTCACAATTCACAAAGATATATCTGCATATAGATAAAGGCATAATACATAGGCTGGGCCAGCCATTGTGTCCTTTCATGTAGGCAATAAAAGGTTGATGGAACACTAGCCTTTAACCTTCCCAAGAAAAATTACCATTAACATTGATATTCCATAACCGTTCCTTTCTTTTTGAATAATTCGCACTTGAAACAATCAATTTTCTGAATAGACAAAAGCAATATTTAATATTTGAAAGAAATCGGTAACCAAGTTTGAAATAAAGTATTCATTTTTTTTTTGGTCTGGCTGAAATATAGTACATGGGAGGGTAAAATTTATAGTAACCTGGCCCATTCTATTTTCATATGCTTCTGACAACTAGAGGGTTGCTACAGTAACAGTCCATACTTGATCTAGAAGACCCAGAATTACAGGTTCCTACCCAAATAGATACCTGCCCCGCTATATAAATACCTGGAGGAAGCTGAAGCTCCCATGTTTCTACCTCTGTATATTTACTGCTGTATGGTTGCATACCAGAAAGAGCACACGAATTGTCAGAAGATCAACATTCATGGCAGTGAAGGAAAGCAACACAAGCCAAAGTAATAATCATCAGCAGGAGCAAGTTTGCGACCCCTGCAAGTCTTTCGGCCAGAAGTGCAGTCACCTGGTGAAGAAGCAGAGAGCCAAATTCTACATTCTTCGCCGTTGCATAGCGATGCTTCTGTGTTGGCATGAGCGCGGCGAGCAATGAGCTTATGCAGCTTGCAGTATCATCTGAATTTGTCTATTTAACTATAAGAATACTGTAACTAAAAGGGGGTACTACTACGATGTCATACTAGAAGTTGTAGATTTTTGTTAAGGGGATTGCATTATATAAAATGAAGTGCATTAATTTCAGCTAATATGTGAAAAAGATTAGATCTGTTCGCGTTTCAGAATTATTGAGTAGATCTTGTTTCCAGATGGCAAGGATCTTTGAAACTTAAATATAGATGTTATTAGTTGCTGAAATTTATAAATCTTCTCATTTTCCTTCAATTCTTGAGAGTTTGAACTTTCTTTTTTTAAGTTGAAAGTATCAACTAAAAAGAAAAGGCAATAACTTCACTGGTAATTGGCATAAAATCTACGAGATTCTGATTGATAATTATATTTTAATGATGGTTTGGTAGTTTTTTAAGAGTCCCATATAGTTACAGTTCCCCATGGCAGAATTATGGTGCATAAAGTAGTTTTGCCTTTTACCTTTACGGAGACCCTTTTTCTGAGGAAGTGAGTATCTTTCCCATTAATGTGGTAGCACTGCCTTTCATTCGTGGTGTCATCATGCGTCCAATAGGAAACTCATTTTAGATAGATCCCTACTCTGTAGCTGAAGGAACAGAAGGACACTGACATTTACTCTTTAACATTACTTCACACTTAATTAACTAGACGCTCAGTTACTTTGGCTACCATTGGCCCTTGTCATCTGATTTTCTCTTACTCAAGAATGGTAAAGCAGTAAATAGTCATTATTTGACTTAAGATTTTGTTATTCTTAACCTAATTTTCAACGGCGTTAAAGAGAAGAGAGAGAGAAACGATGGTCACCCACATTTTCTTTTTCCTGGCTTGGCCAATGTTTGACGTGAACTTCTAAAAATAGAAAAGGTCGCAGAGAACAAGTTTTAAAATACCATAAGCTAGCATTAAAAATAGTATATCACTTTCTCGAATGCGTAAATTATGATGCATCCCACACCATCAAAATCCAATATGAAGATTAGTCAATTTTTCAGACAATCTAATAACAAGGGTCCTTGTGCTAAGGAAACATGAGACAAGAGCAAGCCTCGATTTATTTGTTTATTTACTTGGGTCCATTCTTTTAGACTTTTCTATAATTTTTTTTTTTGGTGTCCTCAAATCCCACCATTTATTGGTAAAATGTTTCGAGGGAAGCAGCAAATAGATATGAAGACGAGGGGGAAATGAAATCGTAAGTACACAGTAAGTAATAGAGTCGGTCAAAGAAATTCCACAAAGTTGAACACGAACAGCTGTTTATGGGTGTGAATTGAATTTTACGCGGGTGTAGTGGAAGTAGCATATGGTTGGCCAATTTGGAGAGAAACAGGAAGGAATGAGTCAGCATGAGGGCAAGTTTGATGTGTGGTTGCTTTCACAAATCATTAGGTTTTCCTTATCGACAAGAGATCCTCTGTTCATGGTCACGTATAGAAAGCGAACCAGTGCCAGACTTTCTTAATCCCCCGCGTGATTTCAACCAAACTGTTTCTGCACTTTTAACTATGGTAATTATGAATTAAGGAGGATGAAAGAGAGAACGGAAATGAATAGAAATAATAATAGTTGGTGAAGTGGGAGTGAGAAGAGTAATGCGAGTGGGGCCGAGAGAGAGTGGAGAGCCGACAGCAAGAATCGTAATGAGAAGAAAAGGAGAGTTGTGGGTACGACCCGGTGCTGCTACGGCTATGCCCAGTTGCCCCCCTCGTGCGGCCCTCTTTTTCTTTTTCCTCTTTCACTCCCTCCTTTACGTTCCCCCTCCGGTCCCACCTCCCATCCCCCCTCCTTTACTGTCACACTCTTGCTTAATTTTAATTTTAATTTTAAAAAAATAATAATAATATCTCTCTTTATTAATTTAAATTTAAATTTAAATGCATTAAAATGATTTTTGGCGGACGAAGGAATAACAAAAGAAAAGTCAAGGATTACAGGCAAGCGCTCCCATTTAATAGTTTTGTTGACCAGAGAATTAGAAGAAGTAGAGAGTGAGTGCGCAGGCATGGGAATTTATGGAAATAAGGGGGCCCTGGGAAACACGTGCAAACCTGACAAGGTTGAAATGTGGAGTGTTACCGTGTTACGGTCCTTGTCTGTCGAAGTGCGGATGTCTTATGTCTCTGTACTATCCACTCAGAACATCCCACGTGGTCACGCACGTGCGGGTGCTCCATTAAAAGTACCGCACACCACCCAGCGCTCCTCCGTTTTCCCTTTTTTTAGGTTATCTTCCCCAACCACTTGTCAGTTATCCCATAATTCCCGATCCCTTTTCTAAGCCCTTTCTCTGCCTCTCTCTTGAACTCTCACCATGTGTGAACGCTACTGCCTCCCTCTCTCCTCCCTAACACCATGTTTTGAATTGGAAGGACCAAAGGCATGTTAGATCAAATGAAAATGCAAGAGAATCTTGTCCCTTGAAAATGTTAATTTACTTCTCAACAGGGTACGTATAAAAGATTCACATGACAAGGTCCTATGGAGTTCTAAAACATGGATTCACATATAAGATTCATTAATTGCGGTTTTATATTTGCAAACATATTCTTTAAAAGTGTATTAATTTCGAGTTGTATAGGAAGGTGCATCTAAGGAGGAAAAATGGCCAAAAAATGATGAGGGTAGAAATAAGGCATACCCTTGTTTCTTCAACGGCATAATTTAAATTTGGTATCTACGTGCATCTCCACTATTATTTTACGGTATATATGATTTGATGTGTTCCTTCCCAATTATTGTGCCACTAATTCACACTATGATTTGCCAACCAACAATTTCCCCTCCTCCGTCCATTTCCATTCCCATTATAACACAAACCTGTCTTTAATTGCTCTCAAGGAGCTATATATATATATATATATATATATATATATATATATATATATATATATATATATATATATATATATGAAAAATGAAATTTTTAATTATTGGTGGGGAAGAAGTTGCAGTTTGGTAATGATGTGGTTGAGAGACATGCACGTTGTTGTGAAGGTCAAATAAGGTTTGTCATCAGAGACCTAAAAAAGCGATTGAGGACCCATTACACCTGATGTTCATGTGAGAGTGTCTGTGAAAAAAGTTATTTAGTCTAGGCATCACAAGCACCTGTTATAAGCCCCCAAACTATATTTGGCTCAAATAATGTCTCTAGCATAGAGGCAGATTCTACCACCAACCCTAAGCCTACAATCTCGTGGTGTGCTTTTCTTTGAGGGACATGAACCCTGTTTCTCCTGCATACCAAGTCCTCCCCACCTTGGCCCACCGAGCTTACCACCTCGATTAATTGCACTCAAAACAAATATTCTCCTCCCTTTAAACTCACTACGAGATGTGATATGATAAGCTAATGTGTTTCGCTAAATCAAGACATTTTTGGACCTTTCTTTATTTTCCTCAGCTTTCAGGCTTAATCGTCAATTTTGTAACTTTCTAAGAACGGGAGCCCCTTGCACAAAAGAAACACTGCGATTATTTGCATTTTCTGCAGATGCCAAGTTGGTTTTTTTTTTTTTCATCATTCTGCCTTCTCCGATGGAGACGAAGACGGCGATAGCCAAGAAGGCTCTTACGTCTGAATTTGTGCTTTCTTCGGATCCTCTGTCATGGGTCTGGGCAATCCAAGTGGGTCCAATTGAAGTTTTCCAATCTCTCTCACAAAGCGGGCTGCGACAGTGAAAGTTTACTGGTGATTTTGTGGTGTTACAGATTTTGCATTACTTGAATTTGGAGAAACCAGTTGATGAGGTTGACTTATTTACGGTGGTTTGAGTATTTGATTGCGAGAGTATACTGTGACAATGATTGAGAATCAGCTCAAATTTGAATTCTTACCATTAAAACCAAACAAGTTTAAACAATAGTTTTCATCCCTTAATTTTTTTTTTTTTTTGATTTGTTGGACTCTAATTGAGATTTAAATTCAAGATGTTCGAGGGTAAAAAATAATTTTAATTGATTTATAAATTTTCACTCCTTAAATTTGACACCATGGTCCATTAGCTCCTTAAACTTTTCCACTCTCAACACAGATATTTTCGTATTTACGTGTTACTTTCAATTACTTTACAACTGGTTGGTATGGATGTTTTGTTTTTTATGGACTTGATTTGGACCATATGTTCTTTGGAAACCAACATTTGATTCCCCAAAATAAAAACCAACGAGTTCAAAGTCTTATTATGAAATTAAATTTAAGAAAAATAATTATACTTATTTAATGTATGGGATTCGAGTTTGGTTCATATTGCAAAGACATGACAATATCTAAGTTACTATTTATATGATTCTCATTTTTATTTTGAAAATATATTTAAAATTTAAAATATAAAATAAAATAATTTGTATTCTTTTAATTAATCTTTATTATATTTTTTTATTATTATAAAATATACATAATTTTTTTAAATACAAAAAAATATTATAACTTAATTCAAATATTTCAAGTACTCAGTGCAATTCCTCAAAAAAATTTCTCTATTATTCTATAATACTAATTATTTTTTTCACCTATTTTATTTTTCTATTATTTTTACTAATATTTTTTTTATGTACAATACAAAATTTATAATGATAATAAAGGATTGTGCATCTTTTCGCTTACTAAAAATATTCATATAAACCAACTCGATCCGATATTAAATATAAAAAAATTATTTTTTAATTATAGAAACAAATTAAAGTAAGATATATATAAAAGGAGAGATTGATATTTGAAAATTAATATTATAAGAGCTCGTTTGGTGATCAGAATAGGATAGGATAGCAGATAAGATAACAATATGATAGGATATGACCCTGATAAACTTTTATCTTATCCTGTGTTTGATGTGCAACAGGATAGTATAAGAATTAGCTTATCTTGTGTTTAGAATAAATCAGATAATAATAGGATAGGATAAAAATGATATAAAATGATAAAACTACCCTTATAATAAAATTTCATATATATTTATTTAAAATCAATTTTAATACAATTTTTTTGATTACTTTATAGATTGATATAAATTCTAAAATAATATATATATATATATATATATATATATATATATATATATATATATATATATAACAAAATAATATCTATAATATTAGTGAAAATTTATTTATTTTTATTTTTTATTTATCTCTTTACTCACTTGCTAAGAAATTTTCTTTTCTTTTATTTTTTTTTATAAAAAAATATAATCTTATTTTCAATACATTCAATAAAATAACGTACAAAATTAAATTCAAAACAAAAAAAATGCACAAGAGTTCAAATAAGTCAAAATAAGCAAATCTGATTTACAGACCTCAATATTGAGTTATAATTAAAATAAGCAATACCTACAAAATTACAATTAAAGTATAAACATCAAATCAACCTAATAGCAAGACCATAAAAAAACAAATTTTCCTGATTAAATTCTCATTGCCCTAAAAATATATTCTTATTGCATGCATTTAAAAACAAAAAACAAATGCCCTAAAAATAAATGTCTACTCATACAATCAAAACCAAATGCCCTGACAAATTTCTCTCCACCAACCAGATCAACCCATACATATACTTATACTCAAATGCCTTGGCAAATTTTTAAACGCCAAAAAAATTACAATCAAATAACTAATCATATACATTGTTTGACAAATTTAGCCTGATAAACAGCAAAAACCAGAACTAAACAGGAAAATAGTGCAAATCACAAGCAGAAATCAGCCACCTCAAGTTCAAGCTATAGTATACTCATTCCTATTGCATGCCATGCCATAAAAACCAGAACAAAGTTACATCCAACTAAAATAGTGAAAATCAAACATACATTTCAAATTGTAAATATATAGGTTCTCAAATCAAAATAGGTCATCGTTCACATTCATAAGTTTCATCCAACCAAAATAGGTCATCATTTACATATACATCAAACCAAACGAAAAAAAAAAATTACAAAAAAGAGTAAACTCCTTAAGAACAACTATAATAATGATTTTACAACATGGAACTTATCAAATGCAAAGCATCACAACAAGAGTATTATCTCATGGCACCATAATTCAACAAAACCTTCTCCACACCGCTGAGACAAAAACTCCATTAAAAACACAACCAGGGTCATCTAAAATTTGCAAACAGCCATTACTCATAAGATAAATTACTCACCTACGTAAAATATCTTGAGGTACACAATCCACCCTATATCCCATAAGTTATCACAATCTACAATCCACCGTACAACCCTTCCCACCACTACCCATGTAAGGACATAATTATAAAACACATCTTTGCTTGAAATACAGTAGGATCACATTACTTCAAGTTGTGAGATAAATTGAGTGTAGGGTTTCTATCCTGTGCTGATGACCAAGCTTCCATTTCTTAAACCCCAAAAGCCTCTTTTTATAACAGACTCAAAATATAGGCTAGGTGAAAAATATTTTTTGATGATTACTATCAACATCAATAAACCAGTTCCTATATCTGAACAGCTTCACCATCTACAATTGGAGATGAGAGGTATATTTTAAGTTATTATTTCTTGAAAATTTAAATTTGATTTGGCATCAAATTTACTTTGAGAAAACATTATTACATTTCATAATTTGCAGTTGAAGAGATCAAAGAACTTTGGGAAGAATATGAAAACAGTTCCTCTTTAGAGGCTGGTCTTGTTAAAGATTTTGATACCCAGATTCAGGCATCTCATACATGGGCAAAACAAAAAAAATAACAAGTCAGAACAAATTCAGGCAAAAATCGATACCCAAATTCAAGCAGTCAAATCAATCCAAAAAATTCTTATACAACCATAAATCAAAACAAATTCAGACAGAAATCGATACCAAAATTCAGGCAGCCAAACTAATCTAAAAAATTTCCATACAACCATAAAATCAGAACAAATGACAGAAAGGAAAACAGTAGAAATCATCTTCGGCAGAGGGAATCAATGCTTACCTTGATGATGGAGAGCTTGGGTGAGTTGGAGAAAGCTCTGAAAGTTCGGGTGAGAGAGATCGAAGGGTGAGGGAAATCGAAGAGAGATCAATGGGTAGAATGCTCAGGTGGGTGAGACAGCTCCGGTGAGGGGGAGAGATTTCGATGAGAGCACTGGAAGACTGGGAACTTGAGTGAAGGGGAGAGTGCTCAGGAGTGAGAGGTCGAGGGTGAGATAGGCAAAAGAAGTCATGGGTGTATGAGTGAGTTATCCGATCAGTATCTTAGGTATAGAGGCAGAATACAATTTTTTACTAAACAAAAAAATAAGATATGAAATAAGATATCACTATTCTATCCTGAAAGTCATTCAAATGTGAAATATCAACAGAATAGGATAATATATCCTGTTACTTTTATAAGTGTGTAAGACAAGAGAATAAGATAAGAATGAAAGATAAATGCTATAGGTGTATCTCTATTATAATGAAGTGGTCTAAGTTATAAAAATATATATTGAATTCATTAATTTAAAAAACTGATTGAATTTATTTATTTATTTATTTATATTTTATCAAAATAAGAACTTATTTGTATAGAACAAAAAAATTAGAAGACTAATACAAGAAGACATGTGAAGATGAGAGGCAAATAAAATAATTGAAAATAAATAATTGGCATTAAAATAATGAAGAAGACAAAGAAAATTTTGAGAGTATTCTTTTATTTTATTTTATTTTTTATAAAAAATATTTGAGACATTTGTGTTAAGTTGACTTTTTTTAATTTTTAAATGAAATTCATATATATTTTTTTGTAATAGACAAAAATGTCATGTAATAAAAATATTAATTAAAAATAAGAAAATAATTTATTATTATTTTAAAAGTATGTTTATATATTTTTTAATATAATAAAAAATTATGTGATAAAAATATTAATTAAAAAAATACTATTTTTTATGTTTTAAAAAAATTATCTATTTTTAATAATAAAAAAAGTGTCATATAAATAATTATTCACCACAAAATAATTATTCTATTTTTATTATGCTTTAAAAATAATTACTCGTGAGCAGAGTAAGAAGATGTTGGTTGTTTGATGCCCAGTGTTACGATTAGACTTACCAAAATTACAAAGCGAGCGTGTTTGGATCGAATTAGAAGCCTAAAATCGCTTGTGCCTCGATAACCCCCCAAATCTTGACACTGTTCCATTCTATTTTAATAGTAATTTTATTTTTTTAATAATTTTTATTTTATTTCATTCAATTGTCCTACTAAATATAATTTTAATCATAATATTTTATTCTATTTCATTTGAATCTATTCTATTTTATTTTTATTCTCATTTCTTTCGTTATCATCGATATAAAAAACTTTCTTTCGTTATCATCGATATAAAAAACTTTAAAGTCTTGAATTTATAATCCAATCAATCCCTTTTACAACTTGAGATTAAAGTTTACTTTGAAACGAGAAAATAAATGTGCATATTTTAAAATATTTATTATTTTTATTTGTAAATTTTTATTATTTAAAAATATTTTTTAAATTAAAAATGTGTATTTTTATTTTCAAATTAAATTGGCATAAATAATAATAAATAATACTTAAATTTTATCTTCAATAATAGTAAAATCATTTTAATTTTTTAACATTTACGATACTTTTTCTTCTAAAGTTATAAAAATACTAGTCACTTTCTACAGAAGAAAAGTTTAAAATATTTAATATTTTTACTCTTTAAAAAAATAATTTTTTACTAAACTCTATTAAACACACTTTCAATATATTTTTTAGTTTTAATAAAAATAAAAATAGAAAACAAACGTACAGCCTAATGTTTATCTAGAAATAAGCACAACCTAATTTCATAAGCTGTTGAATTATACTTTATAAATTGGAGTTCAAATAATTCCTTCCAATTTTCAGAGGGGCAACCTCGCACCTAACACTGGCCATATGAACCAATATTGGCCTTTTACGGCTCAATGACAATTAATAATCCAATGGAACCTCAAGAGACTCCGTTCTCAAAATGAAATGTAAATAAATATTGCCGATGGCGTTCGTAAATAAAACAATCGCACGGGATTGACCTAACTGTAAAGATCATCTTCATCAGGTCCACCAACAGTTGCAAAAGGGTCAGCTGAGGCAGCAGCACCGCCTGAGCTGGTATCGGCAAACCTGAACTCTGTTCCAAACCCTCTTGACTGCTGCAATGTCTGGGCAAATGCCTGGTACTTGCGAATGTCAGCATCACTTACACTCCTTCGAGCAAACTTCATTGATTCCTCGAAATGAGCTGCCTTGATTTCCGCTACATCATCTTCAATATCCTCCTCCATGGCCTCAGGATTGTCTCTTCTCCTCCTTTCCCTCTCAATGTCCTGCCAAAAGAAATCGAGGAAAAAGAATTAGCCCAAGTTGAATCCAACAATACAAGTTCCACAGTTAAGGCACTTAGGGAATAGTACACTAAGGGTATGTTTGGTTTGAGGGGTGAGGAGGGAAGGAGAGGGGAGGGGAGGGAATTTTAAAAAAATCCCCTCATCTGGTTCATGGGTTGAAGGGGAGGGGAGGGGAGGGGGCCAAAATCCCTCCCCTCCCTAAAAAACGCTCCCCTCTAAATCTGGGGGGATTTGGAGGGGAGGGCGCCGCATCCTGTTTTGCCCTTAGCTTTTTTTTTTTTTTTTTTAAATAAAAAAATATATAAAAAATAATTTTTTTTTAATAAAATAACAATAAAATAAAAATTCCTCAACAAAAAATTTTAATAAAAAAAATAAATATAAATTATTTTATTTTTAATAAAAATAAAATAATAAAAATATAATGATCATATTATTTTATTTTCTCTTCTTTTCCTATACAAACCAAATAAAAAAAATTTATTATCCCTCTCTTCCTCTCTGCTTAACTAAACCAAACAAAGATAATTTATTTTTTCTCCCCTTTCCTCCCCTCCCTTTCCCTCCATTAAAATCTCTCCCCTCCCCTCTTTTGAACCAAACATACCCTAAAGAAAGGTGTTCCAAAGTGTACCTTCTCAATGTTCTCTCTTATAGCATACTTGCATGCGCGCTGGCAAATCTCAGTAATATCAGCACCACTAAAACCTTGAGTATACTTAGCAAGAGCTTTAAGATCAACATCCTTTGCGACGGGGGATTTTCTTAAGCAAGACTTAAATATCTGATATCGGGATTCCTCATCTGGAAGTGGGATATAAATCAACTGATCTAGACGGCCAGGACGCAGAAGTGCAGGGTCTATAATGTCTGGTCGATTGGTGGCCCCAATGATGAATACTGTTTTCTTAGCTGACATACCATCCATTTCCGTAAGGAGTTGGTTCAAAACCCTGTCAGCAGCACCACCTGCATCTCCTACGCTACTACCTCTCTGCAAGACAATGCAAAGAAAAGATGTGAAGACAGGTAACAACAAAAAATAATCGTGGTAGTTGTCATAAGGTGCACAATTGTTCTCCATTCAATGAATTAAGGATGAATGCAATCATTTTTCAAAAACCAGGAAATTTTGCCTGATGTCCAAATCACAGCGTTGTAACCCTAATTGATACAAACCTGAGTTGCAATTGAGTCAAGTTCATCAAAGAACAGGACACATGGAGCAGAACCACGGGCCTTGTCAAATATTTCCCGCACATTAGCCTCACTTTCTCCAAACCACATTGTGAGTAGTTCAGGACCTTTAATACTGATGAAATTCGCCTGACATTCATTGGCAATAGCTTTAGCCAAAAGTGTCTTACCACATCCAGGAGGACCATAGAAAAGAACCCCCTTTGATGGGGACATTCCAAACTTCTCAAATTTTTCAGGGTGTTCCACTGGATATTGAACAGTCTGTGAAAAGAGATCAGAATTAAAATCTAGAGGCAGATGCAAGGAAGAAATCGAAGTAACATAACTTAATGCAAGATCTTCAGTTACCTCTTGGAGCTCTCTCTTAACGTTTTCAAGGCCACCAATATCTTCCCAGCTAATATTGGGCACTTCAACAACCTAGTTCATTATCAAGTTGAAGTTAGAGATATGTCACTTTAGAAGGAGCAATCATAAAAAAAGGTGATCAAGAGAGGGAGAACAAGAGAAGGAAAAAGAAACTGCCAAAATACTTACTGTTTCACGGAGAGCAGAAGGATTGCTTGATCCAAGAGCAGTCTGGAAATGCTCATTTGTCACTGCCATCAAGTTCAGTATCTCAGCGTCAATTGTCTCGTCTTCCAAGTCAATCACATCCATTTTCTCTCTGATGCATTGAAGTGCAGCTTCAGTACACAAAGCAGCAAGATCAGCACCCACATAGCCATGGGTATTTTTAGAAATTTTTTCCAAATCAACCTGCAAATGGCACATTGTAGAAACTTCTTCAAGAAAGTCAAAAGTCAAACCAAAACTTTAGGGGAAAAAAAATTCAGTCTTACATCTTCAGCAAGCTTCATATTCTTTGTGTGGATACGTAGCACTTCAAGACGCCCAACTTCATCTGGAACACCAATATCTATTTCCCGATCAAACCTTCCAAACCTCCTAAGAGCAGGGTCAATGCTGTTGGGACGATTTGTGGCTCCAATAACAATTACATGTGCACGTGATTTTAGCCCATCCATGAGTGTCAAGAGCTGGGAAACAATCCTCCTCTCAACTTCTCCATGAGTCTTCTCCCGCTTGGGAGCTATTGAATCTATCTCATCAATAAAGATAATAGATGGCGCATTCTTTTCAGCTTCCTCAAATGCCTTCCTCAAATTGCTTTCACTCTCACCAGCAAGTTTTGACATGATCTCAGGTCCATTAATGCAGAAAAAGAAGGCACCAGTTTCATTTGCAACAGCGCGGGCAATTAAAGTCTTACCAGACCCAGGAGGCCCGTACAGCAAAATTCCTTTGGGTGGCTTAACACCAATAGACTTAAACAACTGTGGATGCCTCAGTGGCAGTTCCACCAGTTCCCGAATCTGAGCCATCTGCTTTCTTACACCACCAACATCATCATAACCAACATCATCTAACCGATTCTCATCTTCCCTTTTCACAGGCTCGCCTTCGCAGAAGATCTCCGTGTCTGGGGCTACAACACAGTACTCAGGAGGGTCAGTTTCAATAACCTTGAATTCTACACTTCTCATCCCCCCTCTCACAAGGAAGAAGTCACCCTTCCTCACTGGGCGATATGCCTCCAGAAAATAAGCTGCAAAAATGAAGTGCCAGACTTAGTATTCATAATATAATAGACTAAAACAAGCATATATGCAAGTGACCCAAATGGATTGCCAACAAAATAACAGAACAGAAGATACAATATTGAACCTTCCATGACATAAGGAAGCCAAAATTCATAATGATCATTCATTTAAATGCTTGGGATAATAGGTTTTTTTTTTAACAATCCTTTTTGACTGATAGAGGAGGACTGCAGATGAAAGGAGACAAAAATCAAGGAGTATGACACAGATGAAATCATGAAAAAACTATTGCAATATCTAACAAACAAAATATAATAGTAACTTACGTTTTAAGTATGCGTCAAAGAGATTTCCAGTCACCCCTTCAATAGTGTCATCCACAGGAAGAATGTGGACTCGCTTTCCATATTTGACATCAGCACACTGATGCACAGAAACAACATCTCCAAGCCTAACCCTCAGGTTGTTTCTCACAACCTTGTTCATTCTTATTTTTGGTTCATCACATGTGTCATCAGCAAGTGCAATACAGATCGTATCTCTCCTTTTCTTTCCCTAAATACCATAAGCAGCACAAATAATAAATTCTCAAATAGGAAACAAATTATTGCAGGAAAATGAATAATACACCTCAGATTTCCACGAATATTGCAAGAAACAAATCACAAAAAAGGTTATGGCAAGCCAAAATATTCAGTACAGACAGTTTGCTCCCTCCCCCAACAAGCTTGGGATAAATATAAAATAAGTAATAGCCATTAGCAAGTCATTATATTCATCACAGTTTGCTCCTTGCCCTACTCTCTCTTGTACAAAGCATACCATTATATACGATGCAAACGAACTTCAGAGCAATGCAAATGTGTAAACCCAATCCCATTATCTGTAGTGAATACGTTTCCATAACAGAGTTTGCTGCTTCAATTAAACGTTTAAAACTATTAACAGAATTCTATGAAGCCATTAGAAGATTTTAACCTTCCCCCAATTAGAATTAGCCTTTAGTCTACAAAGACCAGGTAAAAACAAATACTTTAGCCTTTAATCACAACTCAAATACCTAATTCGCTTGCAACCAGACATAGACATGGAAATACCAGTAGCGTCCGGCGTACTTCTGTAACACTAGATGAGCCATACCCACTGTTTGTTGCTGGAATATTAAACCACATAAAACAAGAAGTCTACAAGCAGTACCTTAATCAAAATCGTGTCGCCGCGAAACAGCTGGAGCTTTTCCATCGTATCTGGGTGAAGCGCGACCACCGAGTTGTCATCGTTGACGGCCTCATCAACAACCAGCCGATTTGGCGCCTTCTTGCGCTCCAAAATCGCCGTGCTGAAGTCTCTTTTTGTGCCCTTACTGAAAAGTTAGCCGACAGAAGACAACAGAAAGACACAATTAGATTCTATAAAACAAATTTAAACTCGAAATTGATATCTAACAACACATAAACAATAACAATAGAAGGATCGGAGTGCAAGGTATGATGGAGATCTGAAAAGGAAGCAAGGTAGAGGCTTACGAATCAGAGGATTCAGCTTGGTTAGCCATGCTCGAAGAAGAGCAAGAGACAAGCGGAGACTGAAGAGAGAAGAAGGACTTCGCCGTGCAGAGGTAAAATCTCTACAGAGGAACGAGACTTGAAGAAGTGAAGGCCGGTTTGGGAGATCTGATGGGGGTAGGTTAGTGATATTTATTTATAGGTGGGTTACCTCCATTTCTTGTTAGGAAAGGATATGCTTTTCTTTGCTTGTTATGAAATTATGGAATAGAACTTCAAAGACTATAAAAATTTAATTTATTCTAGAAAACTTGAGATGCTGGGATTTACCCTGAGCAAATTCAGTGATTAATTTCTATAATCATTATCTTCAATTATCAAATAATCAATATTTTTCTATATTTTTATTTAATGATAAATTTTTTTAAAAAAATTGAGATATTCAATATATTTTTGTTATGAAAAATAGTTTTAGGATATAATGAATATTTATAATTCAATTACTAACTGTTTTTTTTTTAAATGATAGCCAAGAAAATTCTTGAATTTTATTAAGATTGATTAAGAGCATATTTGGCTATACTTCCTTTTTTTTTTTCTAAAAAAAGTTATTTGTTTTAAAAAAAAACATTTTTTTAATACATCCTATTTTGTTAAGAAAAAAAGCATTTTTAAAAGTTAATAGAATTATTTTTTTCTATTGAAATGGAGAAGCAATAACTTGAAAGTTCTCAGTTAAAGTAGAAAGCATAATCATAAAATTAATTTAATTATAAACAAAAATATTATTTTTTTAAATAAAATATTACAAATAAATATAATCTCGTCTTTTTAAGAACTCTTTTCATCCCTCTTTTTTTCTCCTCATAGCTGTTACCATTTCTGTCATTATAAAATACAATTTTTTATAGTTTATTTTTAAAACTCTTTTTTTTTTTAATACAAAACAAAAATACTATTTGTATTAGAAAAAAAAAATATAAGAATCCATTTTTTTAGTTTATAATTAGAATAATTTTCTTTTTGGTTAAAAAGTATTTTTGAGTAAACAAAAAAATATTATAAAAAATAAAAAATTGATATTACTTATAAAATCATTTCTAAACACATATTTTTTTTAATAATTTAACAGGTTTTTTTTAAGAGATTGGCCAAATACATATAATTATTAGATAATTTGACTAAATATTATTTATATTTTTGTTACAATATTTTTAAAAAAATTTAATTAAAAATAATTATAATAACAGATATTAGATGCATGGCTAAATAGACAATAAATCACTTTACCCCAACAATCCCTCCCTTATATTTGCCCTTGTGTGCACATTTAGTTTTACCCACATCACTTATATTTATGATAAAATGTGCAAGCAAGTATGTTGTACTCGCTTTGAATTAACTTGTACGTATTGAATATACTTGTTTAAAGATAGAATGTCTATTTTGGCATTTCTTTTTTGAATGTCTATTTTGACGATCTCACACCTTTAAAAAATTAGTTTCTTAACTTTTAACTAAAAGATACTATATATACACACAAAAATAAGGTTGCTTCAGCATTAATAATTAAAGCACTTCACATATTAATTACTCGAATTTAATTTTTTGAACCAATACTTAAAAAATAAATTTTCTTAAACACAGGTAAATGTAAAATGCGCATTCTTAAAAAAAATAAAAAATTAATCCCAGTTAATATATATAAATTGATCCAAAAATCTTTTATCATAAAAACAAAAAATTTATATCTATACCAACATATGAGATGGTTCTGATTGATTATATATATATATGTAACGATAAACTCCAACCAACATAAAATATGATCAAAACAGATTATAAAATATTATGTCTCTTGGCACGATGCATACTAAACTACTAGAAAAAGAGAAAAGAAAAGTGACCGAACCATGCACTGATTCCTGAAACCAACATGGTTACTAGCTGTTACCCAAACCCAAAATTTCTCCGTTGACTTTTAATTTCATCATTCGTTATTTTTAGTGGGTTCTGTTCCAGTGGAAAGTCAAACCAATAAAATTAATTCGTAACTCTTCTTCCTCCTTTGCTGAAATTAATATTAACTTTTAGAAAAAGAAATTGAACATACACAAGCGATCTGAGTAAACTCAAACGGCTCGCAAAAGAAAATTGTAATTGATACTTAGTATTAATTCACATAATAACAAGTGAAATGATTGCCTGCATGTTTTACCTACATAATTTGCGGGGTGAAGCCATTGCCACCGTAAAATAAAGATTTTCTGCAAACAGTAACCCTTCGAAGGGGTTGATAAATTAGCGATCTTTCTGGTATAACATCATTTGGAAACCAGAAATTCACTACTATCAGTTGACTTAGAAAACATCAACCTGTACATTGGGGCCCCACGCTCTACAACGTGTCGCTCCCAGTCGGACCTAACTCCAAATGGGTTTTCATCAAGCCAACTACCTCGGCCATGCACCAAATCAAGCTTACCCTTGCCATATCTCAAAAATTGCTCTTTCATTCTCACAGCAACGGCTTCTACATCGGATTGCAGAAAGACCTAATCAATATCACATTCTGAATAAGTCTCCATGTAAATAAAATAAAAATAATAGAAGAAAAGTTGAAGCAACCACCGCTTCGCACCACACGGTCCCTAAACAGAGAAGGGCACAACATTTATAATGCTGAAAGCAACTATTTTCCTAGTTTAATTTGAACACTCCAGTCACTGCCTGCCCTCAGATGTGGCAAGCAGTGATTTGTGATAGGGAATGGAGGGAAAAGCCATGGCCACGAAATACACGTTGCAGAAGGAAATACAAGTATAGCTCTTCCAAAGCATAATTACCTTCCCCTCGGATGTAAGGAGATCCGATACAGCTTCAATTAAAGATCTCTGAAGCATACTCCATCTATACTCGGGCTTATTGAAATCAGGGTTTGGACACTGAAGGTTAAAAAAAAAAAAACAAATTGATATTTAAAGCTTGGTAGCTGATATAGAAAGGAAAAGAATTACAGGAAAAAAAAAGAAGGAAAACCAAGTTTCAGGGACGTCATTATTCATTACATTAAACCAAGATGGCTCGTTACCACAAGGGAAAAGGTAAGATTGAGAGAATTTTAACGGAGTCTTTCTTTCTCTTGCCCCCCCAACTATATTTTTTCAATTATTTCTTGTTCTGGGGAAAAAGTTGGTGGTTCTTGTAATACCGGAACTCCTGATATTAAGAGGAGGAAGCGAAAACAGGCCATAAAGAATTCTTTCAACTGATTGGCTAAAACAATATTAGTACTGGTAGATTTTTTTATGAAATGATTACTGATTCCCTTATGATTCTCTCTTGCCAAACAATAAATTTGGTCTTAAAGTAGACTGCGATGAATGTACAAGTTATGAACTATAGGTGCTGTGCTGTCAGCAAGTAATTGATCACCATGTCACTTCAGAAAATAAGACATTTTTGTCCAATACGGATAAAATAAAAAGGGATGATCAAATCTTCTGCAATGACAATCACGACGACAAAAACTGTGAAGATCACGGCAAAAAGATAGGTGGCCAACTCTGAAGTGTTAGGAGGAGGTCAGGAGGTCACTGCCACAGTATTGGCATAAATGGCAGCAGCAGAATTGAAGTTGCTATAGTAAGCTGGTAAGCTAGTTGTGCTTAAGAGATGGCTCAATGGTGATAATAAATGCTATTCCAGAGGAGGAATGCTACTGAAAAGGGATGTCACTAACAGCCGGTCTAATAATACTTCCAATACATTCATTGACACAATGGGGGCAGCAGCATCAAGGCAGCATTGAAAGCAAAGGGTAAGGCCAGGAAGGGTCTAGGTCTAGGGACAGGTATTGATGGGTTAATTGTCACAACGAATTCGTTTTGATCGTTAGAATTTATATTATAATGAAATGTATGCCTGACCTGTATTGAAACAAGAATCAACTCTCCCGGATAAGTAGAAACGATGGAACGAAATGTTGATGTTGCATTAGTTGCAATAAAGTACCTAACATGGAGAAACCAAGAAAACAAAGCTTAAATTGCTAAACAAAAGAATTGATATTCAACTATCCAAGAACTCTGAAATAAGTAATATGAGATTCTAATTGAATGCAATGCGTCCAGAATATGCTTGGCGATTTATATTCAACTAAGACTAATCCAATTTTATAGCCCCCAACCTAAGACCAAACAGATGCCGCATACTAAGAAAGCAATAGTCTTACCCATTCTCTATGCCACACTGATGGACAGAATCCAAACAACGCCTCACAAGCTGAAAAAGTTGTTACTAGTCAACAGAAAGAGCATAATATGTACTGATAAAGGCAGGAAATGAGAGAAGAGAAAGAGCAAGCATGTGACCTTTTCATTAATCTCCAAACCAAGGAAGTTCAAATCTTTCCTCCTTCGAGCCATTTCCAAAAGAAAAAGCCCATTACCTGTGATAGAGTTCATACATGAAAAAAACCAATAACTTATGTTTCAAATTTTCAATTATTCCGCTCTCAATTAAACACCCATCTCTCTTCTCTCTTAAAGAACTCAGGGACTGTTTTACAACAATCTTATGGTTAAAAGAATCTGCAAGATCCATCATTTTATGCTAATAAGCAAAACCATTGTCCCGCAGTGACAATAAGTTTATATCATCTGCTTGTATATAAAAAAATGCTTCAGAATTTAAAGGTCATTTGTTTCTTCTTCTTCCCCTTTATATGCACATAGTAAATATATGATACAGAAAACAAACAATACCACTTCCTATATCAACAACCAGAGGTTGAGCCGGATCAGAATATATGTCGCTCCAGTTGATCTCAAGTGGATATGCCTGCAAAATGTAACTACTCTAAGTGGTAATGATATCATTGATGCAGAATGCTTTAGCACTTTCAGTTGCTTGAAGGGAGATAAGATTCACCAGATTGACTAAATATGTTTACCCCAGCTAGCTTTATCAGCACTTAATAGTTATGATACATGCATAGTAATACCATTAGTATTCTTTTGACAATTTACATGAACCAGCTTTATGGCATTGGGAATTGGTCATGCTCCATCTTTGGTAAGCAAATCTTAATCAGGATAGTCCTCCCACCCTCTCCCAAGGACAACCATATAGTGATATAGAGAAGTACATGTGACAGGCTAGCGCGGAAAACACTAAAATCCAAGTGAAATTCATTCCCCAATCATCCCAACAGACCTAATTTTATGAAAGAAACCCCAAACCTTGAGCCAAAAACATAATGAGACATCTAGCATTAACAAATAAGAAATACCACATTTGTATCTGCCATCTGGCATCCACTGTCTACATTTTGCCTTTCCCATCTTCTATTGTATTTCTTATAGTATTTTTCACCATAATAATTATCGTTTTTAATTCACAGAATGGATATTACTTTCTTATAACAACTATGATCTCTCAACCAAACAAGATTTCAGCTCCTCCAAGTGAAAAAGGTTGCAACAGATTCATTTATCAGCATTAATTGATACGTGGCTTGCACAAGTACTTGATTTTATGTTATTTTAAAATTTTATGGTAGATGCATGCGAAACAATTTCCTCCACCAAATATATCAAATCAGAAATTTGTTGTTTAAACAACAAAAATACAACTGCTTAATGAACACTACTTGCATATTTTGGCATGATCCAACCCCTTGCATCTCAAATTTGCATCTCAAATGACAGACTTGGTTGCTGTGTTTTTTCATTGGATAAAATTCAGATGAGGTGGCAAATATTAATCTTAGGAAAGTGAATCATATATAGCGATTCTAAATTGCTAACAGGAAAAGCCATATAATTTCATGTGTAAGAGGCACGTAAGATAGTTTGATCGAATAAAACATTTCAAGAAAATACTGTTTTGATTCTCCTTTGTCGAGTTAAAGAGTGATATGAACTATGAAGAACTAGAGTCATTGAAGCATACTCTGTCTAAGGCCATAAGACCAGGGAGCTTTCTTCCTTTGAGAAATTCCCATACAGATGAAGCATTTTCAAACATACTTATAACAGAAAAGGAACTCAGTTCCTGCCTCACTACTTGGCAAGCCATATTCCCAACAACAGTTATTTCACAATTTCTTTGACTTAATTGATCAAGCATTTTTGCCAAATGTAATGCTCCATTTGTGTTTTTACTTGAAACACCAAATTTCACTGGACCAATCCATATGAGTTTCTGTAACAAACCAAAAGAAAAATGTCAGGCTGCCTTTAGCATGATAGAACAGCAACAATATTTCAAGATAAATGCATAGGGCGATTATTGGATAAAATGAAATTGATCTAGGAATGAAAGTATGACCATTTAATGCAAATATCTCTATCATAGTATAGCTACTTCATGACATTGATTAACTGCACAAATTTAAACCAAAATTAGCAGATAAAACTGCTGGCAATAAATGCCCATTTCAGTGGATTACCTATCCTACAGATAATTGAATAATTAAACCAACAGTAGCTTATGCCTATATACTAGGTCAAAGGAAATAGCTTTAGTACCTTGCATGCTGTAAGCAAGGAGCCTATTTCATCCAATGATGCAGGTCCAAGGTCAACAGGCACCCAACCTAGAACAGAATCTAATTTGAATTAAATTTATTTTAAGATTGAAAGAAACATATCTGTTCTAATATTCAAAGTTCAAACCCTCATTTTCAAATTCAAAATTGAGATACAGATAAATGAGCAGGAGCTCACTCACCCAAACCCACCAATTGATGGTATAGCGCTTCTAAGTTCCAATGGACTATGGAAGAAATTTAATTGCATAACATAAATTCTTGAAAAGCACCATCTCAATTTAGCTTTAGAAAGATAACAAAGAATTGTATAATTATGACATTGTTCAGTCTGAACACAGTTGGCATTTGGCAAAACTATTGGATAAATGAACCTTGATCAATCAGGTTTCCAAATCAATAAACAGTCTAGATTTTACAACATCTTTTACACATAAGAGAAGACGAAATCCAATGATTCACATAGGCAAAGGTTCTTTGGCCAACAGTAAGAGTAAGATGCTGTAACAGAGTTCCATGCAACCATACGCATGCTCAAAAAAAAATTAGGGATGTTACTATTAACTCTAGAAAAGAACTAAAAAATTATGCACAATTAGAAAGGAAAAACATAAAAATGCTTTTTAAAAACTAGAATGCACACAAATAAACTATGGAAGTTTAGCAGGCCTTAGGTAACTTAATAATTTTCCTTAAATTACTACCAATACAAGAAGTAACTGGATTAGTGGGTTGCGTATGACCCTAATGTGATATATATACAGTTTAATTAACTTCTGCTAGCATACCTCATGAGAAATTTTTTTTTTTTAAATTCTTGATATTCTATTTATCTATTGATCTCATCCATGATAGGCTACTATGGTGCCGTTTGATCCATGTAGCCGACCCCACCTAGTGGGAAAAGGCTTAGTTGTTGTTGTTGTTGATATTCCATTTACTTGTTTAGTATATTGCAAGGAATATGCAAGGGGGAATCAAGATGTTCTGACATATTCAGTGCCAACAAATAAAAATCTGAAAGCAATGAAGAAAGCTCTATCAAGAAGGTGAAGATGACCAATTGATACAAAAGTTCAAATGAATGCAGATTATCTGGGTTCAAACACAATACAAAACTTCTAGGGCAAAAGCAGCATATGTCCCTATAGGTTCAACTCCATTCATTCAAAGCCACAGAAAATGATCTTTTTGTATATCATTGAAAATTGCTCATGCAAGCATTGCAAATGACAACCAACACTACTGGGATATAATGGTTATATTTGTACGGTAGGAGAAAGCATTGAGTAGGGCTGTCATTGTCTTTTAAAAGGACCAGTAACTTCTATGAAATCAACATATTATATAAAAAATGTGCAGGCCTTATTTTTCAAAAAACCAAAGTAACAAAATGGGAGAAAGATCTCACCATCCAAAATGCCATGAGAAGGAAATGTTTGCATTTGTGTTGGGTTGTGCCTGCTCCTGCACAAAAAATCTTTCGGATACATAATATGTACATTTCTCTCTTGAGCAAATCGCACTATATCTATAGCTTCATTACATGCCTCATGCTCCACCAGATTATAAGGAACTGAACCTCCTAATGCATGCATTATTTGAAATGACATCATGCCAACAAACACCAACCCCTGGCATCTGGAAGCTAAAAAATGCAAAGCAGCTGCTTTATTGTAGAGATTACTCCCTCCAATCTAGATTTATGAGAAACAAGCAAAGAATACATTTTATCAATAATAAACTCTAGATCATCGCTAAAGGTAGTGGATATTTCTAATAATTAATGCTGTAACAGCAGCAAAGACATACAATTGCAACATAGGGTTTCTTGCTGGCTTCTGCAACCTTCTTCAGTAGATGTATGCTTTCCTCAAAGTGAAAACCAGCCACAGAAGCATAGCAGAAACCAGTGACACCAACAGTTGATGCCAGAATTTTATGAGAGTGAGAGAAGGAGTCATTAACAAAGATATCAACTCCTGATGATAATACTCTAGCAAACTCTGAACAATTGGCAACTTCCTCTTTAAAATGAGAAAGATTCTCAACAAGAAAAATAGCATCCTTGGGGCCTTCCATCTTTGATAGCTTATTACAAGATATGTGTTGTAGTGAAACAATTTGTATCTGAAGAACTGCTGACAAGAAATCTGAAGTATAGAGATCATCATCAATTATTCAATCTGGTGGCTCCCTTAAATAAAAGAAACCATTTGTTAATTCCATTACCCATATTATCACAGTTTCAGACCTCTATAATCAAGTAAGTTTCTTCCAGCTTTCCTTTCATTAGATAAATGATACTTGCTTTAATGGGTTTATTGAATAGTCAAACTTCACGCTGGGAGCTAAAACAAGGGTTGGAAGGAATGCCTTTAATTATGTACCTGCAACAAACTCTGTGTGAAGAAGTTCTGAAGTATTTACATCCCAGTCACTAACCAGGATTACTTTTGCCCCAGCTTCATATAAATATTTAATTGTAGACACTGCATTACGAGCTGGTTGAGTCTGTTGCTTGATCAAAAGATTAGAATCAAATCTGACCATGACAACTTTGGTAGAAAGTTCCTCCTTAGGAAATTCTCTAAGAGTTTGTATATGAGGGAAGACATTTAGCTCCCCTCCATTATAAGCGTGATTCTAACAGCAAAACCATGACAAGTTTAAGTCAGAAGCACAACAAAATTTATAGACAAAAATTTACGTAACAAAAATGCAAGCCTACAATCTTCAGGGTCACAAATGTTGTAAATGGTTACAGTTCCAACCAGCAGGTGGGCTTAGAAAAAGAAGATACAAACTTAAACCAGAAGCATTTATCAACATGATCTGCTTTCATAGTATTAAACTTCAATAGAAATAAATTCAAATATTTGTGTTGATTATGAGGAACTGAATCTTAGAAAGGAGAGCCTGATGGAACCCAAACCCAATGGAGTCAGCTGCTGGACCAATCCAACAGGGGCCCAAGGATATGGAGGGTATATACCAGAAGAAAGAAAGAAACACGTGGCAGGGATGAAGTGACAAATTATGTTACCCTTGTAGAGTTTGTTATGGGAGAGGGAGGAGCATTAGTAGGGAGAGAGGAGAAGGGAGGAGGTAGGGAGGAATTGAGTCAAGAAGCAGCTTAAGCTTGGAGAAATCCTCAACTCTGGGAGTGAGAGGTTTCATCACTAGTCTGACTTGCCGGATGCAACTGACAGAAGAGCGATAATGGTGTCCAGCACACAGAGGATTGAAGCAATGGAGACGAAGATGGCATCAATTGAAGAATAGACGTCTTCCATGGAAGGAAGATTTATCTCTGTAGAACAATAGCTATCTTCAGCAGCTGCCAAACTGGAGATTTTGGTAAGCTTGGCTGTTCAGTCACAAGAGAGAATGGAATGAGAAGAGAAGAACAATACTGAGTTTCGTTCATCTTTGAACAGACAATTCCAACACCTGTTGAAGCGTTCAGTGGATGTAAGTGACAAAGAAGACACGAGCCTCACTAGTTCTTCTGGGTGCCATCATGAAGCACCTACGACCCGGAGAAGTACAAAAGGCATGGAGGATGAGATGCAGTGGATGGCAAAACGTGTGGAACTTCTAGCTTTTGATGGTCACGACCCTCGTGGTTTAATATTGAAAGCAGAGCAGTTTTTTCGAGTACAAGAGACACCGGAGCATAACAGACTTCGGTTGGCTCAAATATGCATGGATGGGGAAGCTGTGCATTGGTTTTCAATCTTGTTTGAGACCAATCCTATCCTAACATGGGCAAAGTTCAAAGAGGAATTGACGGAATGGTTTTTGGGTTTAGAAATACAAAACTCCTATGAAGAGCTAGCCGCATTAAGGCAAAAAGGAACAGTGCAGGAGTTTATCTCAGAGTTCAAGTTTCTAATCTCTCTGGTACCCAAGCAATCGGAGAAGCAGTATGTAGGGTATTTCTTAAATGGGTTGAAGGAGGAAATTAGAAACTAGGTTCGGGTCCATAACCCAGCTACCCAGATCCAAGCTTTCAAGTTAGCCCACAACGTGGAAGTTGCCTTGCACAAGCCTGGAGGGATACAGTCGTCTCTCAGGGGGTAGATATTTCCCAGGATCGGGCTCATCCTTGACTGGGTTCCTGAGACCACCACTAGGAACGTTGAGATAGAATGAAACCAAAGCCATGACGTAGGGAATCGACAAAGGCGAGGACACCAGATCGGGCAGCTGGAAGGGGAATGCAAATCCAAAAAGAGGAACTCACAACCTGACCGCTAAAGAATGGGAAGAACAATGCAAGAAAGGACTTTATTTCCGGTGTGGACAAGCATACAGCCCCACCCACAAGTGCCTCAATCCCCAACTGCGAGTCATGATTCTGGGGGATGACGAAGAGCTGCCAGGAGACGGGGAGGTGCTTGCAGTTGAGGCAGAAGAAGAGGTTTTGAGTCAGAAAGAAGGGGAGTGCCCAGTGATGGAAGACGCGATGATGCTGGAGTTATCTACAAATCTGGGACAGCTTCCTTATCCTTACCCGTCACCTGAAACTCTCAAGTTAGAAGGGACGGTGAATGATGTTTCCGTTCTCATTCTAGTCGATGGAGGAGCTACTCACAATTTCATATCGCCAAAAATGGTACGAGCCTTGAGAATTCATATGGAAGATAGAGAGCTGGGAATCCGTTTCGGAGATGGTTATCGAACTACGACTAGGGGATGGTGCTCACGATTAAAGATTTGTCTGGGACAATATACCTGCAGAGTAGATTCGTGGGTGCTGGAGTTAGGGGGTCTTGATCTCATTTTAGGGGTTGCATGGCTGCGCACACTGGGAGAAGTCACATTTAATTATGAGGCCCTCACCATGTGATTTTGTTGTGAAGGTAAAATTATGGAATTAAGAGAAAAAAGCAACTACAATTTTATGGTTTTATATAGTTTAATGGAAGGAGAATCTGAGTGGAAGCCTAAAGTTAAATGTAGGACAGTTGTTCCTATCAATAGAATAAGGTCGAGGATTACAGGAAGTACTAAGTCAATTTGCAGGGGTGTTTCAAGAACCAAGGGGTCTTCCTCCACCCGCACATTTGATCACGCCATTAATCTCCTACCGGGACAAGGTCCTGTTATGGTTCGCACTTATAGATATCCTCATGTCCATAAGGATGAAATTTAACGTCAAGTTCAGGAGCTGCTAGACATTGGGGTCATTAGGCCAAGTAACAGTGCATACTTCAGCCCAATAATTTTAGTCAAAAAGAAGGATGACAGCTGGAGGATGTGTGTAGACTATATAGGACACTCAATAAAGTGACGGTTTCGGATAAATTTCCAATACCTGTGGTAGATGAATTGTTGGATGAGCTGCATGGGTCTCATTATTTCTCTAAATTAGATCTCAAGTCTGGATACCACCAAATCCAGATAAAACCAGGAGATGTAGAGAAAACAGCATTCAGAACACATGATGGGCACTTTGAGTATTTAGTGATGCCTTTCGGACTCACAAATGCTCCCTCCACTTTTCAAGTTGCCATGAATGACATTTTCAGACCCCTACTTCGAAGGATAGTGCTAGTTTTCTTTGACGATATACTAGTGTTTAGCCCTAGTTGGCACCTGCATTTGGAGTATCTCCAAACAGTTCTATCCATTTTATAGCAGAATAAATTTGTGGTGAATCAGAAGAAATGTCAATTTGACAAAACAACCATTGAATATCTGGGACACCTAATTTCTGAGAATGTAGTATCTATGGATCCAGCAAAGGTGCAAACAGTTTTTAACTCGCCTAGACCAAAAAATGTGAAGGGTGTAAGGGGATTCTTAGGCCTCACCGGGTACTACCAGAAATTCATCCAAGGGTATGAGAAGGTGGCCAAGCCTCTAACAAAATTAACCAAAAAGGACGGATTTAAATGGAGTCTTGACTCACAGCAAGCTTTTGAGGCTTTAAAAGGATTACTCACTACAGCACCAGTCTTTTTTCTACCTGACATCTCCAAAGTGTTTGATATTGAATGTGATGCATCGAGAACAGGCATTGGAGCAGTTTTAACGCAAGAAGGTAAGCCCATTGCCTTCTATAGCAAAGCTTTATCAACCACTACTTTAGCAAAATCAGCCTACGAACGCAAGATAATGGCCCTTGCTCTTGCTATTCAATACTGGCGACCATATCTTTTGGGCAGATCATTCAAAATATTCACAGATCAAAAGAGTCTCATTCTTCTTTCAGCAACGTATCTCCACTCATGACCAACAAAATTGGCCGGCAAAATTATTGAGATTTTGGTTTGACATTTTCTATAAGCCAGGCCGTGAGAATAGTGCAACAGACTCTCTCTCTCTCATGTTTATGAAGGGACAGAAGTCAATCTGATTCTAACTTTTCCTACCTGGATGGACGGCCAGAGGATAAACCAGGAAGTAAGGCAGGATGAAGCTTTACAAAAAATCATCATTCCTCTACAAAATGATCCTTCTGCAGTCAAGGGATTTTCTCTAGTCCGGAGCATTCTGTATTACAAAATCAGATTGGTCATTTCTTCTTCTCTTCCATGGATTCCTATGTTGATGGAAGAATTTCATTCTACACCTCAGAGAGGCCACTCAGGTACATACACACCTACCAGAAGCTTGCCACTAATTTGTACTGGATTGGAATGAAGAGGAGGCAAGTCCAGAACTTTGTCAAACAGTGTGACACCTGCCAGAAACAGAAATACTCAGCCTTGTCCTCGACAGGACTGCTGCAACCTTTGCAAATTCCTGAAGTGATATGAGATAACTTCTCAATGGATTTTATTACGGGTCTTCCAAAATCTAAAGGATGAGAGGCAATTTTAGTAGTAGTTGATAGGCTTTCTAAGTATGTTCACTTCATACTATTAAAACACCCATATACTACCAAGAGTATTGCAGAAGTGTTTGTGAGAAAAGTGATCAGTTTGCATGGCATTCCCAAATCCATCGTGAGTGATAGAGATCCAGTGTTTATGAGCAAATTTTAGTAGGAACTATTCAAAATGCAGGGGACTGTCTTAAAAATGAGTTCAACTTATCGTCCGAAAACGGATGGACAAATTGAAGTCATTAACCGATGCTTAGAAACATATCTTTGGTGCTTTGCAATAGAACAACCAAGAACATGGACAAATTGGATCCCTTGGGCCGAATTGTAGTATAATACTACATTCCATAATTCCATTAACTCCACTCCATTTGAGATTATATATGGACGAAGGCCATCCACTGTCTTAAAATTCATCCCAGAGAAAATCCAAGTGAAAGCAATCTCCCGAGAATTAGAGGACCGAAATGAAGCTCTTAAACAGTTAAAGCTTCATTTAAACAGGGCACAACTGTAGATGAAGAAAAATGTTGATCAACACCGGAGGCAAGTTTCTTATGAGGTAGGGGAGTGGGTATATCTAAAATTGAGGCCACACAAGCAGCAATCTGTAACAAAAAGAATCAATCGGAAGCTTACTCCACATTTCTTTGGGCCTATCAGGTAATATCTAAAGTAGGACCTGTCACGTATAAACTACTATTGCCTGAATCTTCTAGGATTCATTCTGTATTTAATGTGTCTCAATTAAAGAAAGCTGTGGAGAACAAAAATGTTACATCCTCGTTATCTGAAGGTATGATTGGGGAACTTGATAAACCTTTAGTACCTGAGAAGGTGCTGGCAGTTCGTGTTGTCAAAAGACAGGGGAAAAACTTCTAGCAACTACTACTTAAATGGAAGGGAAAGGCAATGGAAGAAGCAATATGGGAGAATGAATTTTATGTCAGGAGCCAATTTCCCTCTTTTAGTCTTGAAGACAAGACTGTTCCTGAAGGAGGGAGTAATGATGGAACCCAAACCCAATGGAGTCAGCTATTGGACCAATCCAACAGGGGCCCAAGGATGTGGAAGGTATATACCAGAAGAAAAAAAGAAACACGTGGCAAGAATGAAATGGCAAATTCTGTTATGCTTGCAGAGTTTGTTACGGGAGAAGGAGGAGGATTAGTAGAGAGAGAGGAGGTAGGAAGGAATTGAGTCAAGAAGCGGCTTAAGCTTGGAGAAATACTCAGCACTGGGAGTGAGAGGTTTCATCAGAGCCCAATTTAGTGAATGATCAAAACACAAGACTGAAGCACAAAAGTAACCAAGACAGGATATTACCCTATGGTTAAATGAACTCGCAACATGATCTGCTAACTCCCCACCACCTGTCACAAATAATAAATAATACACAGTAACAGACAACAGAGAGATGATAAATAATAAAAAGCTCCTTTATATAAATAACCTTGCAAAGCCTGTAGAGCCCCATTATATATCTGAAACTTGGCAATTTTTCCAGTATAAGAACATGTCTTTTGTTGGAGCCACTTGGGGTAGTCATGGACACCTAATTTGTTTAAAAAGATTGTTCCATGGAGTAGATTCAGAAGGTGGCCCATAAAGTTCCAAAAGTGGGAACTGCTTAGCTGTATGAACAATAACCCAATATGAATTAAAAAGAAGAGAACAGATATGGATAACACAACATCCACCACCACTCCCCCAAGGATGTATTCAACTATCAACAAGGTAAATTTAGCATTAATTGGTAAAAATATGAAGGAAATGTTCTAAAACAGCTAAGTCTGCCCTTCGGCATCAGAATAGATAATGTGATTTCTGAAAGAATTAACTCTGTAAAACAACACTGCCTATCTATCAATGCAGTGTGATTTTCATAAAGAGGTCAGCAGAAAATTAATTATCCAAACAAGATACAACAAAACAATTCCAGACAAATATCGTTCTTAACATTCATGGACATAGAGAAACAAGAATTTTGTTTTGCTGCAGATGTTATACAATGTATCAAATTCTTTGACTGGTACTTAGTAGTCCAAAATGACTGGGTTAACACAAGAATACTAAGTTGACCCAAGTAATCATGTCTGCAGCCAACTGTTGAATGTTATTCACGGTTCAATTGCTTAGTATATAGAAAGAATCTAAGGGGGGAGTGGAAGTGCAATTATATGGTTATAGCTATTTGCTCTTTTTATTTCTTTTAAGCTAAACTATAGCTGTTTTGAACGTTGAATTTATCACTTAGCTGGTTAGGGGAGAGGGAACTCCGGGAGAGTTCCAGGCTTCGTACTTTCAATGTACCAAAAATAAAACTTCAATTTATTACTTCAAAGTGACTCACAAATCCGCCTGTCAATTATCATTTTTCTCTTTTCTACCCACCAAAATAAAAATAGTACTGAAATATTTCTATTCTCAATTTGCACTAGAAGGAAGACGCATACTGTCATGTAAATTAGCCACAGTTAAAACTTACAAAAAAGTCAGATTACAAACCCACTCAGCAGGATTGGCGTCCGCACAAATACAATAGCTGATACGTCGTTTTTCTCACAATTTGATGGCTTAAGTTCTAAACAATAGTATTTCGTCCACTGATAGTAATGAAAGGAAACCCATTTCAGGTATTCCTCCAACAAAATGAAAGTATGGTAAAGAGTAAAGACGTGGAGGGTTGCGAACAATATTCTCAGTTACCAACCAAAATGAAAATTGTATAGTGGGCACAAGTCCATTTTCTTTCTTCCCTGCGTTTTTATCGACTTAGCATGAGCAATTAAGGCAAAATGCTGAAGCAAACTCAACTTGCCTCTTGATTGGTTATCTCAACTACACTTGCTTCCTTCCACTGCCACGCTTCTGGCCCGGCCACTACTGTGGCGCCAAGATAACGGAGATGACGAATTGAGAAGGGGGCTGGTGCCTTTTTTGATAAAACGAAAGGACTTGATTGTCGTTTTGGTTTCAAAGCAAGCCGAGGAGATGCGTCGTTTTCTCTATAGTATATATCCACATATTTCTCTCCGATCTTTCACTTTAACCCCCTAATTTATCAATAATCATTATAATAATCTCTTTTTATTTTGATCTCTTACTAAATCAATTATTTTTAATTTAATTTTATATAAAAAAAAGTAAATCAATCTCCAAAAAAAATTTTAAAAACACTAATCATTTATTATAAAAATTAATTATTAATATTTTAAAAATTATACTTAAAATTTTATCTTTTATAACCGGTATTTACTTTGATTAAACTTTTTTAAGAGCACGTCAATTAAAGGCAAGGCGTGGTAATTGATTTAAAATATTTTTTAAAGAAAAAAGAACTCGAGTTCTATTGGAAAAGACCCATATATGAATTAAAAATTATTATTTAATAATGGAAATATTAATTCTCTGATGGAAAAAAAAGTGAAACAAATTATCGAAAAATCTTGAAGTTTAGGTGTCAAATTGCAATTCGCAAGTTGTTGTGGGCTCGCGTTGCTACCTGGTAACAGACAAACACCCAATATACCGGTGATTTACTCAACCTCTAATTCTCAACTTTCTGTAGTATTCGCCGTCCGGAAACCCGAAGGATCTTTTGAAAAAATGGGTTTAGGTTTTATGATCGGCGTCTTCGGGGGTCTGATTCTATTTCATGCCGCCTATTCAACCATCCAATGTATGTTCTAGAACATGTAATTATATTTAATTTCTCATTCTTGTATATGGGCGTCCGCTTTTTGTATATTTTAATATAAAGTTCAGCGATTTGTGCATGCATATCTTAATTTGGGTCTGATTTGTGTGCAGATAGGGGTTTGTTGAAGATTACTGAGGAAGAGTTTTCGGGGCCTCCTATGAATGTATGTATTTTCCATAATGTTGTTTTACAACCCTAGTTTTAATTCATGTCTGCGGGTTCTTGGTATCTATGCATCTGTTTTTTGGAGGAGTGCAGGTGGTTGTTGAGTTGTTTCTGGGATTAGTGCTCTGTTTGTGGGCTGCGCTGACAGTACCAGGGGAATTTCTGTCTATAAATCCAGACTCGGAAGAGAATAGGTAACGCCTTGTTTCTCATTTTGGAAGTTAGATTTAAATAAACAATCTTTCAGTGAAACTACTAGCGAGACCTTATCGTAAATGTAAGTGGGTGTTTGGTAGGAGGGTTCATCTGAGATTCTTGGAAATGTTAATAGGGGAAAGTAAGATTTTTGTGTTTAGTGTCAAAATTTAATACATCATTCCAATGAAGTGGGAATGGGTTTCTAAGATACCCACAAAATGATTAGGATGGAAATTGAAATTGAAGATTACATAATGTTTTTATAAGATAAAATAATAATTATATCATACCTATTTACTCTTTGTCTTTGTCTTAATAGTTGTCTTTGTTTCTTCTATGTAGAATTGTAGTTATCTTTCATTTTATTTTCTTTTTTATAAAAAAAAATGAACAAACAATAAGTTAAAAAAAATAGATAAACGGTATATTTTAAAAAAGTAACAAATGTTTTAAAAAAATTATTTATAACCAAATATAGGAACAGGTTATTTAAAAAAAATATTATTTAAAATTTTTTAACAATCTTACAGAACTAAACATATTGTATACATTGTAAACAATTATTATTCATATTTAACGTGGTTCAGCAATATATCTACATCCACGATTGGAGAGCAGGCAAAAAATTTCACTAATACAATGACTTTTCTTACTCACCCAAATGTCTATAAGGCTAACTCAAGCTACACCACTTTTTAAGAGTCAAAGCTTGATTTTAATAGTCTACCACTCACACCTCACAAACACATTCAAGAACACTCTTACTCAAATCTCTCTTTAATTCACAAACCTTTTTTTCACTATGAGAATAAGAGGAAGAAGAGAAAATTATGAAGAGAGAATTCTTTGAGAGTTTGAAAACTATGGTATGTCTAATGGCTATTTATAGTTGAAATCTATGATCAATATGTGGTCATTAATGCTCCAACGTGTTGTAGAATTTCAGTTACATATAGTGATCATTAATTTGGCAATAATAAAGAATAAAGTATTGTCAAAGTGATTGTTCCACTAGTCAAAGTGATTGGTCCATTAGTCACATTGGTGGCCTTTTGTCTTTTGACCATTAATTTTAACAAATCTCCACCTTAGTTAAAAGACTCCTATAGTTTTTCTTCTTCTGCTCTCCTCTATGCCCCTCTCACCTGCTTCAAATTCCAATCAAGTCCAAACAATGCTTGATCTTGTTTATTGAAACTAGTTTGGTTAACATATCAACTATATTGTCTGTATTCCTATCTTCTTCACTGTAATAATCTTTTTTATAATCACATCTCTAATGAAATGCACCCTCATATCAATGTGTTTTATTCTTTCATGATACATAGGGTTTTTTGTCAGATGTATCGCACTTTGACTATCACAATAGATTATAGTTTCTTCCAGTTATATACCCAACTCATCAATTATTCCCTGGAGTCAAGTTTTGTAAGGATCATGATATTGTTAGACAATGTATTGTGAAAGAGACTCCACAGCAAAATAGACTTGCAGAATGGATGAATAGATCTCTCTTGAAAAGAGTAAGGTATATGCTCTCGAATGTCGATCTACCAAAATAGTTTTGGGTTGAAGCTATTAACACAGCTTGCTATTTGGTTGATAGATGTTCATCTTCAGCTATTGATTTCAAGACTTTGGTGAAAGTTTGGTCATGTATGCCAGCTAAATATGATAATTTAAAAATATTTGGTTGTCTTGCTTATTCTCGCATGAATAAAGGCAAACTTGAGCCTAGGGCAAGGAAATACATTTTCCTTGGATGTCCTAAAGGAATAAAAGGCTACAAATTATGGTGTTCCAAGACTTTAAAATGCATCATTAGCAGGATGTAACTTTCAATGAAACAGAAATGTTGAAATCCCAAAAAGAATTATCAGGTAAAAAAGAAGACAATAGTGTTACGAAGAAGGTGGAGCCTGAGACAAAGTATCCTCAAGATAACCATGAAGATACAGAGAAAGAGCAACGTCTAGTCGAAGAAACAAGTACACAATTGCAGCATTATCAACTGGCAAGAGACAGGCAAAGAAGGAAAGTTAGACCTCCTCAAAAGTATGGATATAAAGATGTAGCTGATAATGATGAACCACAGTTATACCATAAAGCCATATCAAGTGATGAGCCTGTCCAGTGGCTGACTGCAATGATTGAAGGGATTGAATCTCTCCATAAGAATCATACTTGAGAACTTGTTGAAAGACCAGACAACCAGATGATAGTAGGGTGCAAATGGGTCTTCAAGAAGAAAGAAGGAATCCTTCGAGTTGAAGATGCAAGGTACAAAGCACGACTTGTGGCGAAGGACTTTACACAGAGAAAAGGCATTGACTTTAATGAAATCTTTTCTCTAGTGGTTAAACATAGCTCTATACGAGTCCTACTTGCCATCATTGCTCATTTTAATTTGGAGCTTGAACAATTAAATGTCAAGACAACATTTTTGCATGGTGAACTTGAAGAGCAAATTTACATGAGTCAACCTGAAGGGTTCGAAGTAGTAAGTAAGATCATGTTTGCCTATTAAAAAAATCGTTGTATGGTCTTAAATAATCTCCTAGATAATGGTACAAATGCTTTGACAAGTTCATGCTTAGAAGTGATTATTCTAGGAGTAAGTATGATAGCTGTGTGTATTACAAGAAACTCAGCGATAGATCATATTGTCATCTATTTTTGTATGTTTATGACACGTTGATAGCCTATAAGAACATGTCAAAATAGATTGTCTCAAGAATCAATTGAGACAGGAGTTTGAGATGAAGGATTTTAGAGCTGCACAGAAAATTCAATTCTGGGTATGGAGATCTACAGGGATAGGAAAGCAAGTGTCTTATTCTTGTCACATAAAAAGTACACAAAAAAAGTTAGACCGTTTTGGCATGAAGAATACAAAATCTGTTAGTACTCCATTAGTAGCTCACTTCAAACTCTCAATAGCTTTGGCGCCCCAGACCAAAGAAGAGGAAGAGTATATGACACATGTTCCTTATGCCAACATAATCGACAGTATCATGTACTTCATGGTATGTACAATGCCAGACATTTCACAAGCTATTAGTATTGTTAGCAGGTATATGGCAAATCCTGGGAAAGCTCATTGGCAGGCAGTGAAATGGATCTTGCATTATTTGAGAGGTACAACTGATGTTGATTTGATCTATGGTAGAAGCAAAGATACTACAAAAGAGACTGTTGGATATATCGATTCAGATTATGCCGAAAATTTTGACAAAAGGAGATATCTTATTAGATATATATTCTTGCTATGTGGATGTACTATCAATTGAAAAGCAATTCTACAATCAATTGTTGTTTTGTCAACCACTGAGACAGAGTACATAGTGGCAACAGAAGCAATAAAAAAATCCATTTGGCTCCAAAGACTAATTGATGAGTTGGGTATACAACTGAAAGAAGCTATAGTCTACTGTAATAGTCAAAGTGTGATACATCTGACAAAGAACCCCATGTATCATGAAAGAACAAAGCACATTGATGTAAGGGTGTATTTCATTAAAAATGTGATTGTAGAATGAATTATTATAGTGAAGAAAATAGGTACTACAGACAATCCAGCTGATATGTTAACCAAGCCAATTCTAGTAAACAAAATCAAGCATTATTTGGACTTGATTGGGATTCGAAGCAGGTGAAAGGGGCATGGAGGAGAGTAGCAGAAGAAAAACTATGGGCGTCTTTTAACCAAGGTGGAGATTTGTTAAAATTAATGGTTAAAAGACAAAGGGCCACCCATGTGATTAGTGGAGCAATCACTTTGGCAATACTTTATTTTTTATTATTGTCAAATTAATGATCACTATATGTGGTTGAAATTCTACAACACGTTGGAGCATTAATAACCATATATTGGTCATAGATTTCAACTATAAATAGCCATGAGACACACTATAGTTCTCAAGCTCTCAAAGAGTTCTCTCTTCTTCCTCTTGTTCTCATAGTGAGAGAAAGGTTTGTGGGTTAAAGAGAGGTTTGAATAAGAGTGTTCTTGGGTGTGTTTGTGAGATGTGAGTGGTGGGCTATTAAAGTCAAGTTTTGGCTTTTAGAGAATGGTGTAGTTTGAGTTAGCCTTATAGGCAATTGGGTGAGTGAGGAAATTCATTGTATTCTTTTTATCATAGTAAAAGTTTCTTGCTATTCTCCGGTCGTGGACATAGGTATATTGCCGAACCACATTAAATTCTTGTGTCCTACTATTATCTAGTTATTTTTTTGACACATTTAATTTCTCTATATTGAGAGCCATCACAACAAACTGGTATCTTCTTAAAAACAAAAGCATTCCCTAAAAGGAAATGACTAACTTGGTGGTAGCTTCTTTGTCCCCACCCACACACAAAACAAAAAAGATATGATAAAATTTCTTGACATTGGGAATGAATCCTGTTGCTAATATAACCAAAAAATCTAGCTCCAAAATAGCATCTGTGTCTGAGCTAAGTTGTGCTATAATTTCATGAAACCGGGTTGCTCTTGGTCTATATGCTTGATGTAAGTTGCTCTTACTCTCTCTTTGACTCTTGTTCTTGTCCTTTTAAGCTCGATCTACCTGGATTCAGTTTTGTTGTTTTATTTATAGGTCATTTTTGTCTTTGGAGCATAGTCGATAGAAAGGAGTGATAATATAGAGGAATGGAAACAAAGGTGGTGTTGAAGTTAAGAGGAATGTAAATTTTTTGATTTTACATATGCGTTCTTGGGGGGAAGATAAATAGAATTATTTAAAACAACTTCGCCCTCCTTGCTTGTTAGGAGTGCAATCAGATATGCATAATATTTCTAGGTAAAACTTAAGATTAAACTAGTATTTTTTTTTTGTTTAAATTTCAAAACTCGAATGTGACTGAGGAGTGAGGAATAATTTGTTTACATTAGGCATGTAGGCTATCTTTCAGTCATTTGACTTTTTATTCTCCCTATTTCATCTATACTGGCAAACCCACGATTCCAATCATGCTGTATGAAGTTAATGGTATAGAATGGAGCTTCTAAGGATGGACGAACTAGACTAAATAATCTTATTTATATAAGGGTCCATTGACTTGCTATAGGACCATATAGTTACGTCTGTCAAGTTCTTCTTCATTCATAAACTTTCAGTCAGATGCTAAGCAGCTATGATTGACTAATTGCTCCATATTGATAGTATTCTCCTGTTTCATTTCTACCAAGTAACCACACCTGTCAAAATTTTCAATTATAATCTGCTTTTCAGTTGCTAAGCAACCAGGACTAACAAATCTCCTCAATGTTGGCATTATTCATAGAGAAAAAAGGACAAAGGGAACTTTTGACTGTTTCTCCACATGACACAGATATATCTGAAAGCTCACAATTCAACCTCTATTTTCCGGGACTTCATCCTTTTAGTTTGCAATGTTTATTATTCCACGAAGGAAGATAACAATTGACTAGACAGGCTAAACTTTCTGCTTAGTCATGTAGGTGCTAGTTGACCTTTTATGCAACTATGGTTTTGCTGACTTGGTGCTTGGTAAAATTCATAATGCTTCATGCACCCCCACTTTTTGTATATCACTGACGGCTCTTATATGGTTTTGTTACCGTTGTATCTTCTGTAGTTACTATTGATTTAATTTATAAACTAGTGATGTAAGTGATATTTGATGATACAATATTGTATGTGAGGAAGTGTAAGAGTGGTGTTCCTGTATCATTACTTCAATATATTTACCTGTTGTCGGAGGAATTTTCTTTTTGTAAACTTGTCAATTGCTGTCCTTAGTTGTGCTGTACTTGAACTCGAGTGACAGAACTTCACAATGTAATAATTAATCTGACTCTGCTGGCAATATCTTTTGCTAGAAAGTTACCTGGATCATAATGATTATGGTTTGTGTCTTCTTGGATGCAGGATTGTTTCTTTACCAGCCAATCTGGATTTCATGATCTTTAACCATCGAGGGAAGGTCATTCCTGTGGAAATGGATTTGAAGCTGAGACATTGAGGATCTTTGGACAAGCACCTTCATCTCTTGAAATGAGGAAGAAAAATCTCCTTTTCACTGGAAAATTAAAGAATTTGGTTGTGCTTTATATGCCACTTGCTATTAATCACTGTTGGTTGACGTAAGAGCTTTTGCAGTTTCCTTTTGTAGCTTCATACTAAATATTTATGTTCTGCCCCTTTTTCCTTGTAATGTTGATAGGATGTTGGAACCTTAACCATTATTTAACAGGTAGCCTGCACTTTGACCTTATGCGTGATTTAACGAGGTTTTGAGTGAACTTTTACAGGAGTATATAATGGGGATGTCTAAAATGAAAGCAAATGACACTGAAACACTGCATGTCCTTGGTGTGGTTCAAATAATGCAGCCATTACTGCTATGCATGCCGTACGACATATTCTCCTTTTAATGATGCCTGTGGCTGTAAGATTGGAAGAATAGATATTCTGTATAACTTTTCTGGTGGTCTGATTAGTATTCAACAGCATTTACACCACAGGCTCTTATTAATTTGCAAATGGTTTATGAAGTTTTATGGATCCATTTTTAATTGCCAACAAAAGTTCAGAAAAATCCGGCTTTAATGTGGGAGCCATGATGGGGAAAAAAAAAGTGATGGAAGCAGCTTATATGTAACATTTGCCCTATTTGCATAGCACAACCCTTAAAAATGTAACGGGACTGAAATATATCTGGTGGATTCCAATGGATGAGCTTGAAACTTAACCTTGCTTTTGTTTACGTTGTGGATTCCCACAAAAATTCGTGGCTGATCAAAAGCTTCCTCACTTGTTAACATAACAGGCCCAAAGTAGGTTTCCCATTTTCACAGCAGTAGCTGAATATCCATGCCTTTCTCAATTAATCAAATACATAAATTATACCTTGCCATATGCAAGGGGGAGAATGCCTAACAGATGCAGAATCATGTTCTCAGGGAAAGAAGGAAGGAAGAAAATTCGGTATATCAGCCCCCTCGTTAAATTTCCCCTTCCTATTTTCCTTTCCTTTTCTATTTTTGACAAAAATTGGAAGCCACTGGGTTGCTTAGCAACTCTGCGAATTTCCCTCGCCTGCCTATATTATTACATCATAATAAAAAATAAAGATCATGAGGCTTAAACAGAAAATTCAGTATATCAATTTAGTAATTAAATTAATTGTATAAAATACAAGATGTGGACGGCAGACCCACCTTCATATATAAATACAGATCCGACTGGCAAGAAACAAATTAATTGACTACACTAAAAAATTGTTTAAGTCACTGTAGCACTGTTATAAAATCCTTACCAGAAGATCAGCAAGCCCTTAACTTACGAGTTTTGAGTAACCGTGACCTCCCGCTAGTGTCAACTATGAACTCGTCAGAAGCCTGGGGCTTTGATCAAGTGAGCCTAAAACTAATCTTACAACAGAATTAGGTCTTGTGGATTTTCCATAGACTGTTTGAGAATATACTCGGCTCTCCTCTTCTTATCATCTCTCTCGTCTTCTCGGCCTGTTAAAGATGCTGTTTGCGCAATATTCTTCTTCTGATGTCTTGTATCCAAAGACTCGCCAATAAGCTTCTTCCCAGTCCTGAACTTGAAATGAACAGTAGGCCTTTCACCAGGAAGAACCATTTTACCTTCTTCCCCATCATCAGATAAACCACTCTTCACTCCCTCAATTGCAGGGGCAAATGCCTCTAACACAGAAACATGATTTGCATTATCAATTTCATCTGAAAGCTTAGAGGGTAAGACAATTGGGGAAACATCTCCATCCCCTGGCATAGGGGTCTGAAGGAACGGGTTCTTCACAGCCCCTTCTGGATTTTGTGCAGCACTAACTCGCATATTTGAGGTCGATGTTTCTGCCGAACCATTACATAACAACCGCTGCTGCAAACTCAACAAAGACCTTTCAGCCTTCCTCCGCTGCCTTGCTTGCTCAATTTTATCTTCTCGAGGATCTATGGCCCTCTCATTCCACATGGGTGTGTGAATGTAAGTGTGGGGATCTGGGAAAGCTGGCAACCAAGCAGGTATATGCTTGGAAGGTGGTGTCTCACCCATTTGTATGAAACTCGGGATGCTTCTTCGGTCCTGAATCACCGGAAATCGAGGTATAGGCTGAGCAAATGGAATCTCCTCCACTGAACCTACAATGTGAACAATCTCCCTCACCGTGTCTAAGCCGGCAAGACATTGACTAGCTTCAGATGCACCGGGAAATCCTTGGGTTGCTTCTAAATCTTCCAACCCTCGAATCACATCGAAGAAATTACATTCTGATCTACCAGCTAAGTTAGCATAGAACTCTGCCATCTTTCCCAAATCAAAGAGGTATCGGATTGCAATGTCAGCAAAAGCGTCCAAAGCAGACTCCTTGACTCTGTGAAACCCAGCGCTTTCACATATTTGCGCCACCGCAACCTTCGACACCGCTCGCCCAAAGTCATCACGTGCAGTTCTTTCTCCATGGTTCATATTCAAATCCGCATATCAATTAGGGTTTTCATGAGCCGCATTATTCATCCCATGAATTCTCCACTCGCTGTAAAAATCAAACAAATAAAATATTGTACTCAATTCAGAAAAGGCAAAGGAAAAACAAAAAACTTAAGCCACACATAACCCCTTTTTTTCTCCCCACATAAGAGAAAATTTTCAAAATTTGAAAGCTCGGGGAGTTCCAGCTTACCAACATGGTCGCATCAACCAAAAAGAGGGATGAGCTCCAAAAAAGTTCAAAAAGCATATCAACACGGCTGGTTTTTAAAAACCCTAAGGGGGTAAAGATTTAATAATGGGCCACAAGGAAGAATTCAAATGTCGAGTGTTCAACTCTTACCAACAAAAGTTTGCGAGGCATCGAAACAAACACCTCGACGCAGATTGGGAATCCTGAATGTGAGTAATTATTTAACCGAGTAAGCGAAGCATGAAAGGATAAAATTTGAGCTTACGCAGTAGCTTTAAACAGAAAAACCACAGTGATGGGCTAACAGATCAGTGAGACAAAGGATAACAAAGATTCACAACTAAAAACATAAACACTGATAGAAGGACCCATTGAAAGACGGGGTCAAATCAAATAAAGGAAGAAAGGAAAGGAATTGAGGACGATGAAGCAAGTATGGGAAGGTTTATTTATAGAGAATCGTGAACTGGTTTAGCCAATAAAAGGCAGAAGAACAACCCCGGCTGACAGCCTGATACCTGTTCGCGATGAATTTTTAATTTTTATATTGTTAGGAAGTCATTTCTGTAAAGTTTTGGTCATGGTCACCCAAAAAAAAAAAAATGAAACGGAAAACGACGTCGTGAACGCTTGCCGTTACGAGTGGGCGTGGTCTCCAAAGGAACTATGGAAGAGTGGAAGGAGCAGAAACCCAAACTCTCAGTTCAAAAGAAGGGATAGGAGACAGCAGATAGGAGGAGAATGGAGAAGTATCTCGGGAATGCTTACCGAGGTGACCCGGGTGTGCCACACGCAGGCCCGGATCATTTCATCAGCATTTGGTCGGATCTGCTGCACTCGATGTTCTTACCTTGTTCGATCCCTACATATGGCACCTATCTAATCAGTTCAAGTACGCTTCCTTCGCCTGTTTTCTCTGTTTTTTCCTTTTATTTTGTCAGATAAAGCTTTCTTCTGAAAATATTATACTTTGTGCTCTTCTTTTCCCTCTTTCCCCTCTGGAGAGGCTAAATTGATGGCGACTTTGCACTTTTCTTTGTCGATATATTTCTGTTGATCCTGCCTTCGCTCTTCTCTCTTCGGTCTTCGGTATTTTTTGGCTTGCAGTTTTAAAATTTGATAATGAACGGGATGATGTGAAAGAATTTGTAAACAATATGTATTGAACCAATTGATGACTCTACTATATTTAGAAATTTCATTTACATGATACTGAAAAGTTCTTTGCCCTGCCAACTTATGAGAAGTTGTGATGCTGACTTGTTCGTAACTTCACATAATCAATTTAGTACTAACTGCTAACCATTAGAGCAACTCCATTTCCTATCCCCGATTCTGTGTGTTAACTATATATTTTTAACTTTCGAGCAGGGGCAACAGAACGAACCAGAAATTTTGGTTTTTGGATGCTTTAGTGATAATTTTTAACATATTTGGGTGAGGACTAGAGTATCATAATGAAAATCAGGAGGAGTTTTTCTTATTATCTCATGGGTATAGAAATTAATTTCTAACTTTTTAAGTATTTTTTATTGCTCTAAGAATTTCTAAGAGTTACTTTGGATTTCAAGGATGCATAATGCAATTATACAGTTTGGTCATTGGTGGTTAATTTGAAGTGAATTCTTTTCCTGCTAATTCAAAGAGATGCCATCAGGGATTCAAAGTGGTGAAATCAATGTCTCCATACTGTGTTACTATGATAATTTTCCTGTGATTCTGCTCGCATCTTGCCTTGAGATTTACAATGAATTGTCAACCATGGGGGCTACTTGCATATATATTTAAAAAGTATTAATTTGGATACACTTTTATGATGGACACTTTCAGCTATACCATCAGTTGGCAAATTGGAATTGGCATCTTTCTTAACATGTGTTTTTTAATGTATCTTTGAATCCCCCCTCCCCCTTGCATCCTCAGGCAGTTGGGACATAAATTCACCTCAGTTCAGACATATCGTATACATAACTGGAATATAGACGCTTTCATAATTGCAAATTAGCAATAAACTAAATCCAATTTATCATCACATGGACATCCCTGTGATAATTTTATGGCATGATATCTGTAGTATAAATTACTGTTTTATGATTGGGATCCAATAAAAATATAATTATTTGAGTGTATATACAGCCATTACTAGATCTTTAAAGCGGTCTTCTATGTTTTCCCCCAGGGTTGCCTTGACATGATGGTTTACTGTATAGTTTAACTGAAGATTCTCTATAAACCCTTCTACTTTGTGGAAATTGATGGAGCCCCACATCAGAAAGTCAAGGATAATTCATATAGTTCTTAAGTGGTGGAGTTCTTCCCACTGACAATCTGCTTTTTAAGAGTAAGTTGTCCCTGCTTGCTTAAATCTCTATCAATTGGTATCAAAATTGGATTGATCTTTTAGAAAAGGGCTACTTACAGAGAGTGCAACCTGACAAGCCCATGAATAAGGTGCAATCCAGAAATTGATGGAGTCCCACGTCAGAAAGTCAAGTATAATTCATATAGTTCTTAAGTGGTGGAGTTCTTCCCACTGACTATCTGCTTTTTAAGAGTAAGTTTTCCCTGCTTGCTTAAATCTCTATCAATTGGTATCAAAATTGGATTGATCTTTTAGAAAAGGGCTACTTACAGAGAGTGCGACCTGACAAGCCTGTGAATAAGGTGCAATCCAGAATATGTGATGTTTTACTTCTTTATTTACTGATCAATAAGTTCAGTACTGCCTGCTATAACTAATATGTGGACTTACTACTTTGATAGAGTACATGCAAAATGTGCTGCAGCTTCCTCTAAGTTGGAATTTATCTTGAGAGTCTGGACTAATGTCAGATAGAGGGAATTTATCAGGGAGGCGTCATTTAGTCATATATAATAATAATGAACCATATACTGCTGGAGTCATAGTCACCTTGTGATGTGAGTAATGCATATGGCCTAGAATTCGTAGAGACTGCCCCAAGGCCCAATGATGGGCCCATTTGTCTAGGGTGTCAAAAGGGATTGGGCCAACTCAACCCGACTTAATCCTTGTGAGTTGGATTTGGCCAAGCTCCAAGATGAGCTGCTGAAATGCTGGTCCAATTCAGCCATTTAAGAGCCATGGGGTTGGATTGGGTAAGCCCATCTTTTTTTTGAAAAGGAAGTTTTCAAAATATGTCCTCTGTTAAAATAATACTTCATTACAGATTTATATAATTCAAACATCCAAATAAAAAATATATAAGCAGAACCATCTCATTTACATTCGTAATGAATTGCGGATTTTCTAATTCGATTTACTGATCTTACTTCCATGTTAGCATATATAATGCAAGTGAACTAAATACCTCTTGAGTTCCACTTGTCTTATCCTCGCTCACTGAACTCCCCTGTAGACAATTTCACATAAAAATCTTATATATATATATATATATATATATATAACAACATTTATTTAACCTGAGTAAGAGTAATAGCCACAGTGGTTGGAGTCTAATTAGTTGCAAACATTACTTTCTGTCATCAGGTAAACAAATATGCTAGTGTACATGACAAATAACAATGAATAATGCTCCATTTGATGATTAACATGGGGCCTTTTACTTTGATGGTGGGAATAAGCTCCCTTTGATTTTGTCAATATATTATCTTGCACTCTCAAAGTGATCTAGAGATTCAAAACACCAGTTTCTACAAAATGGAATTGTAACTTAATTCGTTCCAACTAATTATGGTATAGACCTAAGGTCAAATTCAATTACTGTAGAACATGTTAAGAAAAAAATAAGTCCATTGTTTTTGGACAGCAAAAATAAGTCCATTGTTTTTGGACAGCAAAAATAAGTCCATTCAAGTTGGCCCAACCCAGCTCAGTTCCAAGGCTAGAAGGTGTGTTGCTTCTCTAAAAATATGTCTCTTTTCTCTTCTTCTTTTATTTTGTATTAACTGTGTATTTAAAATGTTGAAATATAGTATTTGATAAATTAAAATTGAACTCTTTATTTTTCAGTCATAATACTTGTTTTTTTATTTTGAATCTTCAAAAATGGCAGAACTTATTTATTCTGTCTTTATTTTTTATTGCTGACTTTGGTGTCTAATGTATTTCTCATTATATATGAATAGTAATATTGCACTTATCAAAAAAAAAAAGAGCCCTTGATCAAAATGGATTCTCTCCACCCTATTTACAGGGCTGGGCCAAGCTCACTTTAACAGCTCTATGAAAGTCCAATAAAATGCACGAAATTTATCTCTCCCTACTTCTGGTTGTCTTGTCCTTAGTTTGAAGACACAGTTTGCCTTCCTTAGTTTGCTTTCCCTGGTATGAAAAAGTCCAATAAAATGCACGAAATTTAACTCTCCCGACTTCTGGTTGTCTTGTCCTTAGCTTGAAGACACAGTTTGCCTTCCTTAGTTTGCTTTCCCTGGTATGAAGTCCTATATATATACACGTATATAGACAAATAAATATGAATTTATGAACTATTATTCCACTATAACCCATTCATTTTTATAAGTACTTTTCGTTTATCATAAGGCAAAACAATTGTCCTAATTTTTCTTCTTGTCATTGCTTTACTTTATTTTTTACTGTGCATGAGAAAAGGATATTATGGTACAAGGTGTTGCCATGATGCGATTAGCCCCTATGCTTATTTTTCCTGAAGGTTTTCGCTTTATGATTGTCTTAATGCTTTAAAGTGAGAGTGACAATATTTATGCTTTAAATTAATAGAAATGAGTGAAAAGGGGAAAGGGAATAAATGGGATGTGTAATGGATGTTGCTAGAATTTCAGCAGTGAGCCAAAAGTCAAGGATTTCTCATTTTATGTCTGTACATATCTTTTATGGTTGACAGAAGTATTGCCATGCGTTTCTTGTTAGGTTGATTTGCTGCTTTTTTCTTTGGTTTCCCCTATCCATCTTCTGACATATTGAGCTGATTTGATAATCTGATTGCAAGAGTTTTGTCTGAGTTGAAGATTTTGCTTTCTTCTGCGATTTGCATCATCAGTTTGACATCTCATATTCTAAAGATATTTTAACATGCAGTTGGCATGATAAAGCAACGAGCAGTGTCACCGGATAAATTCAAGGTATGATATTGGGCTACTCTAGATCTAATCTCTTGAGATCTTGATCTGAAGATGGCTAATAGATTGTTTACCTTTTGCTCTATTTAATATGAACAGGATGTATGTTCTTATAAAAGCTTATGCTACTTCAGTACAGGAAGCAATGAAATTCATACTACTACTTTTTGTTTTTTTTTTTTTTTGGACTGGAAATTCATACTACTTCAATTGGCCCATTTTCTTCCGTTAGATTTATTGCAGACACTGTCTTATCATTTTTTGGGTCGTAAAGCTGGAGAATAGTGATACACTTGTTGGAAGATAAATAGTATTATGCTCCCTTGTTTTCCCTTCTGAATACAACAACAACCAAATTTTCTGTCTACATTACCCTTGTATTAGTTTTAAACCAGCATAGACACGCCTCGGTTAAAACTCATATGATGCATCATTGCCCCCAAACACAGATCCCCTTGGATTTGTTAATGGTGCATCTTTTTTGGATACAAAATGATCCCAAATATAAACAGTTATTAAAATGAAAGTAATTTTGAAGCTGAAATGATTATCAATAAGTTGAAGTATGTGATGCAATTAGCATCCCAGGGTAGATTTTCTCGCATATAGCTATCTTCTAGTCTTCAGTAAGGTGGTCGAGCATATTTGAAAAAGGATATATATAATTTACGTCTTCTATATATTGGCTTTACCGATTAATCATATGTGTTGGTATAAACAAGATGAATTGAATAAAATAAAGCATGATGTGAAATATAGTTGATGGCTGACCCAATATTAAGAGAGAAAAGGTGGAGCTGATACCGCTGCGAAGTCCGGGCAAAGAATTTTTTTATTATTATTATTTTAATCCCTTTGGTCTCAGTTAGTGCAACAATGAAACATTTTTTTTTTAATAATCCCGACGATAATCATATCTTATACATATCCTTAAGTTGCTTAAATTAAACAAAATCGTATAACTTAAATTTAAAATTTTATTAATAAATTAACTGTTCATATGCTCGAAGAACAAATTAATCGGGTTGTATTTTTTAAAAAAAACTAATAAATGAACAAAATTAAGACTGGTGTACTCTTAACAGAACACACCGAAGTGTTGTCGCTGGGAAAATAATTCACAACCCAACGTGCATATTAAGCCCGGCCCAACCCAATTGATGATTCTCCACTAACTGGAAGCAGTGCGGTTTCAGAGGGGAAGCAAAATGATGGCGTATCTCCATATTCCTTCATCTTTATCTCTGACTCTCACTTCGCCACCTAAATCGCGTCCTGTCCGGACGGTACTTAAGACGGTGTCGTCTCGTCTCTCCCCCAAACCTTATGCATTACCAATGTCAACCGACCCCGGCAGCTGGGTTACCGAAATTCAGTTGAAATCGTTCAATTTTGCGCTGTCAGGAGCTGTCACGCTTGGATTATTTCTCGGAGGTGATATTTTATCTTCCCATATTGCTCTTACACAGTTATTAATACGTATTGGAATCTTCTGTCTTGTATTTTTGAAGTTGTGGGCAATGGTTATAGCTATCATTCTATTTCCTTCCTTTGATACTGAATAAGTAGCAAAACTTCAAACATGAAAAATGCAAACTTCGGTAGGAATTGGACTGGCTGAGGCCAAAGTTGGTGTGAACAAGCCACAGTTGCTCCCTAAGGAGTTTAGTACTGTCCTTGATGTTGCTGGGTTCCTCTCTGATGGCCAGGTGTGGTGTCCCCTCAATTTGAAGTTCCTTATTGTGTCCATTTTTAAGTTCAGTAATTGGGGTCTGTTTGCGGGTACTGAAAATAGCAATTAGGAGCTCGCATAATGTGTCTAGAATATGGCCTGTTTTTTTTGTTCAAAATGGACGTACAAGTAATGATGCGTTGATGAAGCAGATAAGCTAATTTGGTATTATTTCATACACAGGAAAAAAGACTAGCTGAAGAGATAGCTGCTCTTGAAAAAGATACCGGATTCAGGTTGAGAGTTTTGGCCCAGAACTATCCTGAAACACCTGGTATTATGTTGTCTTTACAAAGTTTCACATATAGAATCTTTTACAACTCTCTTGCTTTCCCACTCCAATCTATGGTATCGGGTGCTTTATTCCACAACCATGGCTATTATTAATGAAACCACCAATATATTCTGTAGGTTTGGCGATTAAAGACTTTTGGCAAGTGGATGACAAAACTATTGTCTTTGTTGCCGATCCCACATTTGGTAAAGATTGATCACACTTCTATACTTTGTTCTCTGGTTATTCTTAATCTTTGCCTCTTCTCTCGGATATACCTGCCAGTATAAGTATTACTACTACTATAACAGGGGCTTTGTTCACCAGGCAATATATTAAATTTCAACGTTGGCGCCTCAGTTGATTTGGATATCCCACGCAGTTTTTGGAGCCGCTTGGCAGGGAAGTACGGGAACATTTTCTATTGGAAAGAGAAGGTGAAGTTTCCTTCTCAATATAGCTATGTTTTGGTACCCTAGTTAATGAGCGTGGTTGAACTCTAAGTTATTGAGCCTTTTATTCCTTTTCCGCTAATAATTGAAAGTTAAAACAGGGGGAAGATGCTTCTATTGAATCAGCTGTGATGGCAATCTCTAACTGCTTGAGAGAACCCGTGGGGCCGAATAATTGTTCTGATGTGAAATAGTTCCACCATGGACGCAGCATTCTGTTTAACAATGTTACGTGTCACAGCTTATTTAGGTTGTACAGCAATGACTTAAAACTATTGAAGTAAATTTGTATTATGTTTTACTCATGTTGTGTTTAATAAAGTTATGTACTTAATAGTTAATACGATAGATAACAGATTGAGCATCAACATGGTTTGTCAATATGCAGTCAATGTGATTAAGTCAGGTGGAGCAGAGCAGTGGACAGAAAGTTCTCATTGAGGTTTTCCCGCAGGCAAATCATTCACTTGTGAGTAGTAATTCAAAAATTACATGTTTTCTCCATGCACTTTCAATCAGAATGTAGGTCTTCGCTCACTTTTATTTACACTGAGGTAAGGAGATATACTTCATTTAAAGAATATAAAACTAATCCTGCCCAAAAGGCATGGCTATATGAAATTAAGCTTATCTATTTGGAGAGAGGCTTCGGAGTTGGAGGAAGCTAGATTTTTGAAATTGTGCCCCCCGTTAGCCTATGTTCGATGCAGTGCAACGAGGTGCAGCTTTATCTTGATCTCAATTCTGTCCTATCCACCATCAAAGTAGGGGGTCTTCCTGGACTCGATATGTTCAATTTGACTTTTCCATTCCTTGTTTTCTAACGCAAGAGGGGGCATCATTATGCTAAGCACTAAAGTAGTTGAAATATAATTGGTACCCCCAACGCCGCTCCCCTTCCAGAAAGGAAAAGTAGCGAGGTGTGTCGTGTGTGTAGGCAAAAGATTTGCAGTTATGGGGGTCGCTGGGCAGCCATTTTAAACGAATTTGGCTAGCATGCTATTAGCAAATGACCAGTTTTGCATGAGCTTTAATGGCAGACATGAATAGTGAGCATTTCTCTACCCTTGTGCAGTTCTGCTGTTACAAACTATTTTTTCCAGTTTGGTAATTATATTCGAACACATCAGCTTGATTGTACAGTTGAAAAACGCTTCTAACACGGTTACTAAAGTAATACTGCACCCATGCAGCACGCCTGCATGCTCTGCAGAGCATAAATGCATAAATGAACCAGTTTCTGCTTATTTGGGATGGCTTTTGTGTCTCGTTCATATAAAGAATATTCTCCATATAATATTCATGATGATACAACAGAAGGCTTATGTGTAGAAATTAAAACTGCATCAAACTTCTCTACGATAGCATGAAGACAAGTATCCCACCCTTCATCTTTGGTAATCTCAGCCCTCCGATCTAGATTCTAAAATCTACTGTAATTCTTGAGGCTGGCAAGGGACTGCAGGAGCTCCCTTCTGTCTGAAACCATACCCTTCCCGAGTCTGGCCAGCAGTCCCGTGAATGCAGGATCCGTCAAATATTCTAATTCAATTATAAACCTTTTGGTTTCTTCACCCGTGATTGCAAGAACAGCAAAATGCCCCTTCCATAAAATGATCTGGCACCAAATTTGCTGCTTCCAGTTGATCGTCATTGAAGTAGCTGAGTGTAGTTCTTCTAGGTACAAAGATTGGAAAACCTTTTTGTATCTTCCCAGCAAAAAATCTAAGAATCGTAAAATCAGTGTTCTACTTTCTTCTTATTGATAGGATAGTGAATTAGTGAGCTGAACTGGCAGTCTCTGTTGCAGACTACAGCTATTTAGACTGATAAAATGGAAAAACACACATGAAATTCTTTGACATTTTGTGGAGCCATGGCTGGTGTGTGTAGATAGACATGGCATTCAATGCAAACATTTGACGGGCCATTTTCTTCCTCCCCAAACGCCGGTAGATCTTATCTTTGAGGGCCTAGAGAATCTGCTATCCCTGTCTTGCTGTATGATATAATTGACTGATACAAGCCAACAATTTGGATTTTTGTTAAGGTAAAGGTTTCTAACACCAAGATATTTTTGGAAAAAACGACTATCAATGTATTTGGGGTCATTTGCACTTTGCTAATCTTATGTATTGATCTAGTTACCCCTTCTTAAAATAAGCATATTTCATCCGGATTTATCATGACATTTTACAATGCTCCACTTGATCAAATTAAGAGTTATAACATTCACAACTTAAGAAATGTCCAGATTATGCAACTTGGAATAAGAAAATGATTCGAAAGAGACTATTTTTCCTCTTTTAATCTTCATTAGTGCCTACCCTAGGAGTTGTTACAATCTCATCACTTTTAAATCCGAAAAGCTTTTTCTGAGTCCTTTTTTTCTGTCAGAAGGTGTTGCATACTCTATGCTCGGCTGCTGTTCAAAATTGTAAGACTATAGGTGTGTTTGGTTTTGCGTTTGAGCAACGTGATTTTGCCCAAACGTAATTTTTGCATAAACTATAAAGTGTTGCTTTTGCAAAAATTATGGTTACACCAGCAGCAAACGAACTTTTTTTTTATTCACCGTCAAACCAAACACGCAGTGTGTAACTTGAAAAACAAAGTGAGGCATAGCAAAAAAAAGTCATGTCAAATCAAGGTAGACGGCACTTAATACTGCAATAAATTAAAATCATAAAGCACGCTTACGTCATTAACCCGTATATATATATATATCCAGACATTATTGTAATGGCCAAACTAATTTTATTTCCATACGACCATCTTTCATTCCAAGTTCGATCAATTATTTGAAAGTTTCTATTAAGAAAAAAAAAACACTTTATAATAGAGAGAAAATGCCCTGATTTCAAGCTTCGTTAGGCGATATATACGAACAATCCGTGGGTTTTATATCTGTGCTCTGTAAATGATGTCCGGTGAGGACAGCAAGAAGGTTTCTCACTGTGTCGACATAAATTATCAGTACAGGCTTTAACAGTTAGTACCTAAAAGTAGTTCCTGCTTAATTTTAGCCCCTCCGTCCAAAAACGTTCTTTTTATTTTTTATTATTATTATTATTTTGCATATAATATCATTCAAGGGTTCCGGTAGAATTTTCGTTCTAGAAATTCATCATTATTCTTCCAAACTAGGAAAATCATGTTCTCCCTCTAAGGTCTTCAGTCAAGTTGAAGTGCAAATCGCAGTAAGTATTCGTATGGAGGCTTCAGATTTCTGAGACCCTGGCGATAAGATCAAAAGTGCAAAACTTTATAGTTTAATTTAGACGGGAGAGAGACCATTGCACGTGATGATGCTTGATGATTTGTAAGTATCAGCACTGTTTCTCCCTTTTTTCTGTTTGGAGTTCACTTTCATTGATATATCATTATCTGCAATGTGGACTGGGGTTGTCTGGGACCAATCATGTGACTGCATATATATTCGGTCTAAGAAAGATGGATTAGTTAAAAGTACGCACTACGTAGTCTACCCTTAAATACTAACAATGGCAAAATGACCTTCTAGCTAGCTTTAACATCTTCTGCCTAAATCTGCTTCATTTTCGCCATGAAAGTCACTTAGATCATAAGCTCTTCTCTAGGGCTACTTAACAACAGAAATTGGAGCCTTTATGACTACTTCATTCTTCAGTATTTTTCTCGACAGACATTATTAATGCGGCTGGGTAAGTTAAAATGTACATTATTATTTGGAACTTGCACTGTTTATGAAGCGACGTTGCATGGGATAGAATGCACCCTTTACCGTGTCGTTTTGTTCACTCTTCTTAATTCGAGGGCTTCTTAATGAGCATGTCCGACCTAGTCCCCTGGACAAATGCAGAGTGCTAGAAAAGCCTTTTACGTACTTAGGATCAATAAGGTTAAAGCATGTCTGGCCAGAACCATTATGAGTGCCTGGGCTACTATTTGATTATTAATCTTTAAAGGAGATGTTAATAAGTCACTGACTGCTTGAATTTTACCAAACCTTTGCAGCTATCTAGCAGAAACGGATGTACGTACGTTGTCCCGTACATTAAATTGCAAGTGGAACTTTATTTCCAAACCGACTGTGGTTGCCCTTCTCTGATGTTCCCTTCAACTCTCTGGGCATGAAAGTACTGGGTATTCTGTATTCACTAGTAAACAATTCGTACAAGTGGCCACCCCCCCCCCTTCCCCTTCTCTTTTTTTCTTCTGGGAAGTCTGAATCCAAGTTTCTTTTAGGTAGGATACAAGGTCAAAATGACTAAATTACAATACATATTTACTAAAGCCAGAATTACTGGGACGCCGAAACATTATAGTATGCAAATTAAAATAATATAACGAACTAACAAGGGAAGGCAACTGAGGCTGAGGCAAACAGCAAAGGCCATGCCTCATGCAGCAGTTCGTCTTTCTAGCTAAACGGGAATAGCTCTGTTTCCTAGCTTTTCCCTTCCAATGATACTCTTCAAGTCATCTGGTTCGCAAGGAATTGCAAGTGCTCCCACCTGAGAGAACCCGAACTCTTCTTCAGCCTGTTTTAACAACTTCACAAAGCCAGGGTGATCAAGATATTCCAATTCAACAACGAATCGCTCCGGTTTCCAGCCTTTGGTTGCAATCACGACAAAATGGCCTTGCTTTACCCCATTTTGCTGTGAGAAAGTGGCCTGCAGTTCCCTCACTATATACCCCAGCATTCCAAAACCTCCCTTCCAAAAGCTCCCAAAACTTCTTGCTTTACCCATGGCCAGATGAATGAATCCCAATCTCAACGCGTTTGTTTATAAAGGTCCTTACTAGCAATACCGATACATATAGAGGGCTTCTATGATCTAAGGTGGATGGTATGACAGTATAAATTCTGACGGATCATTGCATGTGAATTTTCGTAATGGTAAATGAAGCTGTAGCCCCTATTTTTGGGGACAAATTAAGTTAGCTATTACTCTCATGCATCATCTTTCATTACATACATCAGAGAAAAGAAGAAAACATAATACATTAGAGTGACAGGACAAAGAAGTACCCAGACTGGCATACCAACTCCTATAGTTATTCAACAGGGGCTGTGTCTTATCACTCACATGAATGATAGCAAAAGGACCTTTAAACACCAGTTTATTTAGATACAAGTTTCAAGGAGTGAAGGATTAAGATCAAAGAGACAGGATAATGCATTGTTGGATAAAATTATCGAATTTTATAATTCACCGAAGCTTAATTGCAGTTTTGGTTGTCAATTCTTAGAATATCTCATTTTAACTTTATTTATAATATAAATTTAATTTCTTTAATTTTAATAAATAAATTAAAATAATTTTTTTATTAAATTTATCATCTATTTTATAGTTAATTTGTCATTTATATTAAAAAATTAAATTTATAATAAAACTAAATTGATATATTTTTAAAAATGAAATGACTAAATTTATAATTGTAATAAAAAAAAAAGAGAGATTTAAAATTCAGATAAAAGCAAGCAAGTAAATATTACATTAATTAGAATAAAGCACCACTAGGCTTCGTTGGTCTTTTTTTTTTATTATTATTTTTGGCACTCTCTGAAGCTTTGTAACAAAAGTTTACTTTAACAGTGCACTGCAATATGCAGAAATCTTTTTTTTATCCCGTAGTTAAGAAGATCTTCGACTGCTACTAGCAACCTACTTTGCTAGTGATACATCACGACCAAGATAGGACAAAAGTGAATAACGACTTTTGTCGGGACCACAAAGGTACAAAATCAAACTGTAAGTGAATTTTATATGTCTATATGACTTCTTTACTTTTTATTCTATTTCTTGTGGTTCCTTTTTTTTTTTGTAGGGGCTAGGACGAAGTAACATAATTAACTAGAGTAATAAAATGACTACCATTATAATAGTAGCGTCACAAAGTGAATCTATATTTTCCTCTTTATTTGACATAGAAACTCACAGGATGTTTGAATACGTGTTTAGCCGCAATAATTATAGAAGCCAATAAAAGAATAACAGAACATAAAAAATTTATAAGAAATAATGAAATAAATCACATTTTCAATATGTAACTGCATGTCATGTTTCTACCATCCCATTCTCCCCGCACGCTCCTTTTCTTGCTATCCGACACTACCTGCCCACCTAATACACCCAAAATCTCATAGCCCTTTATGTTGTATGTGAGCAATGCAAGAATCACTTCCCAGCATATTCTGCAATCTAACCAATCACATCTAAAGAGGAGGATTTTTACCATTCCAAAGTCAGTAACAGGCAGGTCATTATGGATATAATATTTAAAAATTAGAGTCATAAACTTGCTGCATCAAGATAAGAAGTTCAAAGCGTACGCTTGTAATGCATTGTCGACTCTTTTTATTTAATCAAACCTAAAATTCAACGATGTAGATATTCCCTGGCAACAACCTGAGAAATAATCGGAGCCTTTAATACCCCAATTGTATACGTGGTCCCAGCAAGTCGCAAGAGATGACAAGTCTAAGAACAAGAAGTTCTCAGCATTGATTCTTCCATCATGTCAAACGCCTCCTTGAAAAAGATTCTCGTTTCATTGCTGGCGTGGAACAGTGTGTTGACTCTGATGTCCTATAGTTTCTGCTCTGAAAAGAGGGGAAGAATGAACCCATATCGTGTGGAAGAAGGCCCAAATGATATTGGGCTTTTGCTCGTGCGGGATTAGACTAGCCCACTGTAGAAGCCCATATTTACTGCTCGCAAGCAATCGTTTGAACGCAATCCTTGATTTCAGGGCTTCACGCCGAGCTCGCTGAGACAGAAATGGCGGAGATGAAGAGATACGCCTTAAGACTCTTCATATCGGGGAAGCACATAACGGCAAACGTGGTGGACAGGGGCAACGGGAGGATGGTAGCGACAGCGTCGACGGTTGAGCACGCGATCAGGGACGCGTTTGACTGGGGGAGGAGTTATAACGCAAAGGCGGCGGCCGCCATCGGAGAAGTGCTAGCGATGCGGCTGAAGACCGAGGGGCTAGGAGGTGGAGTTCCCATCGACGCTGGGAAGGAAATTGAGAAGAGGGGACTCGGCAGTTGTCCAAAGGTATGGGCCATAGTTAATGCTATGAAGAGCAGAGGGATCAAGATTATCGTCCATCATCATAATAGCGGTTCGTCTTAAAATGTTTTCTTTTTTTCTTTTTTTCGTCAGCTCTTTTTTATTTTTGGACAAGTTTTTTTGGTCAGCTCTTAAATCTTTAATTCTGTAGCTTTTTTTTTTTCTGTAGCTTCATCGTCGTCATATTGAGCCCTCTGGGCTCTTGAGTATGGGCTGACGTTTTTTACATGTTAAAAATTTAAAAAACGTTTTTTTTTATTTTTAAAATAAAAATAATGAATAAATACGTTTTCGTTTTTAATTTTAAGTAGAAAAAAAAAACTAAAAAAGTTGAAAACGCATCTACGTTTGAATTTGGGATCGCTGTGTCTGTCGGTCTATGTTTGCTGCTAAAACTGTTTAATTTTTTCTACGTATTTGACATCGTCATGCTTTTCTTGATCGATAAATAAAACTGTCTTTGTACCTAGTCCTCCTATTTACTACAAAGCTCCAATCCGATACGTGGGGAATGGTGTCCGAGATATCAGAACATTGAATTTTAATTTCCTCGTCACGCAAGAAAAACATTGAACATTGCGGCTCCTATTTCCCGATCTTATCCAAATTCCATATACAAGTCAAATACGAATCCATCATTCAAAAAGATTATTGAAAGGTCAAATCATCAAGCCGAGGGAGATTGAATTACGGCCAAAGTTTAATGTAGAAAATATGAGTAGAGTGCACGTGGGTTTTGAGCCAAAAGCATTCTCGGGTCTTTTTGTAAGATTCCAATCTTTGACTCCGGGCTGCAAGGTTCTCCTTTTTGACAAGAGGGGGAAAAAATAATAACCAAAGCCAGTGAACTTGAATAAATTCAATTCAAAATCAAAATATCCGCGGAAGAGAAAGGAAGGGCACAGGGAAAATAAAAAAAGTCCGAATACCTTTTATTTGTTTTTTTTTCCTGGTCTGTTAAAGAAGAGGCAATCAAATTAATTAATGGAGAGACGTGTTCGAGTGAGGCAAAGACTAGTAGTACTCTTGGCGTGCAAATTCAAACTCCACCATGGATCCACGTGTTGTTGACGTGGAGTGGGACCCCTCTAGTCCCGTACCTGTCCGATGGCTAACCGCAACCTTGCGAGTCAAGGGGCTCCAATACTCATTCACACTCCCCACTTCTCAATGTCCAGAACATTCTATAAAGCACTAAACCTTTACCCCGGCCATGATGCATACATAGCATGTATGCATGCGGATGTATCATGTCATGGGCATGCATAACATGGAAGGAGCCCACATTGTTTAGTCCCCCCGGAATTTGAATTTGTCTTTGACAAGACAAAAATGCCAGTTGCCAAAATTAAATCTCCTTTTCGATAAACATCATTATTTGCTGTTATTGCTAACTCAATTCACCCAAAATCAAGAGCATCTCTTTTTAATGTATAATAAAATATAAAATCTTTACCCGGTCATACAAATTACAAAATATTAATTTTAAATAAATATATGTTATAAATTACTTGTAGGTACGGATTAATTAATTATCCAAATATCATCGACGTAATTTCGTATTCATTGAGAAGTTAGCATAACATTTTGTTTCCTTAATAAATCGTTTTTTCATACATAAATTAGTAAAACATTACTTAAACTCAAAGGGCTCAATGGAATTGTGGGGGTGGGTACGTACACCATTGTCAATTAATCTCATTTATAGTAAATAACGCTGTTAATAATTAAAATATTCGTGGAACAATGTGGGGACAGAAAATAAATTATAGATAAGCCATTAAATGAAAAAAGTAAGTGATAACATTGATATATACAATGACTAGGTAGTCCCTGCTTCCTTCTTATCTCTTTCACAATATATTATCAGAATTTCTATATATCGTGGGGTTCATTCTATATATAGTAAGAATGGCGACAGGAGAAGTGAATTATGCAAAAACATGCAGATGTTTAATATAGTTAGTTTCTGCACAGTGCGCACTCTGATTTATTGTTAAATTCACTTCTCCCGTCGCCATTCTTACTATCCTGCATTAAATATCATTAATTGATTTAAAATAATGTTTCAAAATGATCAATAATAAGAGATCGAGAGAGAGAGAGATGCAAATTAAATCTTCGAAGATCCACTCCTCCAACTACCAGTCCTGCTCCAAGTAGCTAGCAACCCACGCAATTTATAATTAATTTTTGAATATTAATTAACTCTGACATAATACAATTTGTATAAACATTTATTTAGGCGTTCCATTAGCTGGTTATGATCAAGCCAAAACGGACTTCTGCGATGTTTCCAAATCACATGACGTACGTATATATTAAATTCTCACATTTTTTTTTATATATATGTATATATTATAGATAAACCCTTACTAACAACTCATTTAAATCTTTGCCCAGCTCAAATGTTTATATTCAATTAATCACCTAATTAATTAGTTGGTTCAGTGAGGAACGGGGACCCCCAAAAAAGCTCGTGTCATGTGGCCAAAATGCGGTCATAACTCATCCAACTGAACAATTTTACCAAATTAAATAAATGATAAAAATAATCATTAAAAAGTCGGTGGATCTTCATTTGAAATTAAAACACTGGGTTCATCATTTAAATAAGGATTACCTTTTCGGAGCTTCTAGGTCCTATTATCGTAATTCCCATGCCCTCTCTCGGAACCATGACGTAGGAGCTGACGTGGAACGCAACCGCATCAACTCAGTCATGAAGACATCGGTTGCGGTGGTTGGTAGATGGGTTCGTGGGACCCTCGGAGCACAAAGTTGGCGTCTCAAGCCGAAAAGGTGACGATTAGTGTAGGCCGTTTTAGGCCTTTGCGTTGTGGAACGTTGATGCAAAACATGGTGGAAGGAACATCTACCCAAGAGCGTTTTTAGGCCAAGTAAATTTTATATTATCATATTATTATTATTATTATTATTTTTTAAATAATTATTTAAAAAATAATAAAATTCTAAAAAATTTATTAAATAAATTTCACAAATTATTCTACATCTATTTTATTCACATTTATTTATATTTTAATTTAAAATATAAATAATTTATATTTTAATTTTAAAATAATAAATACAAAAAAATTAAGTAGTATTTTTAATAATAATATTTCAATATAAATTTTTAAATGAAACAAAAATTTTAATATAAATTAAAAACAATAAATATATAAATAAAATTTAAAAAAATAATATAAATTTATTTTAAATATTATTTTTAATAATAATAATTAAAAATAAATAAAAATATATAATAAAAAATAAATTTTTTATTTAAACACCATTATTTATAAAAATAATGGTGTTTAAAATTTTCAACTATCTTAATATCACTATGGGCGTGATCCACGGTAAACAACCTACAAGAATTCCGTCGGAGTTGCTCTTAAAGGTGTCAATTTTGGCTATAATGGCCTCGTGGCCTTCTTTATAATATTGATAACTAATGGGGATTTTTTTTTTTTTCAGCTAGCTGCCTAATTAACTGCATGCGTGAGTTTGAATTCAATGTCACTAATTAAATTGAGTGCGTTGCATTGTTTGGGTAATTGACCCTTCATCCAACGACGAACACTTGTAATGCACGATATTCAGTGACGAAAAATCAAGAATTTAATTAAAGATATTGAAGGCTTAGTTGAAATTTGAGATGTGACCGGATTATTCTTTTTCAACGAATATTAATCAATTAGCTGCTGGTATCGTTGATATTTTGTCTCTTTGCCGCCCTTTGCTAGCTAATGCAAAAGATCACTTCGTCGAACATGATTGAAATTATCATGATTAAACTACAACGAGAAAAAAAAACATCTTAAAATTAATCAATTAAGAAGTTTGTATAATCATTATAAAAAAAAATCATCATTTATGTTAGGTAATGTAGTTTTTGTTAATGTTAGTTAGTGTTAGTTAAGTTAGTGTGCCGAGAGTGGATTAGTTTATTTACTGTTAATAAAACAGCTACTGTGTATATATACGTATATATGTAATTATGTACAGACGTATCTACTTTTTTTATTAATTTCTCTCTCTTTTATCTTCTCTATTATTTTTACATATGTAGTATCAGACCTTCCGTTTAAAGGAGCTTCTATTCTACCACCAATATTTTCAAGCAGTGCAACAATTAATGGCACAAAAGCGTATCTTTTTACCTTTAATCATTCGATTTAGTGAAGTTAAATGAACAGAATATTTTGTCGTGGGAAGAACAAGTTTTGGCTGCAATATACAATCATAATCTTGAAAAGTTTCTTGAAGATATATTCAAGCTATGAACCGCCGAAATTCAGATTGGTAGATTAGATCAATATTAATCATTACTGTAAGTAATGAATGAGCTAACTTAACTTTTACTATTAATAATTTTATATTTTCCAGGCTTTCCACCATTGCTTGACAGTGAAGCATGATTCCTCTCTGTCTTTTAGGACGAAACCAAGAAGGTTTAGCTTTTTAGGTTCCTTTGTTTCGCTCGCTTAAAAATATCATTTCCCCCGAGTGTTTGAAATTTCATGTAAATTGTATCGATCAATCTAAATATTAAGGTTTTATTAGTAGTTTCGTTTAAATTCTAATTATGTAATATATTTTTAATAAGGTTTTAAAAATTTCAGAGAATTACTATTGAATTTTATAAAAAATCAACAACAGTTGCAGTCGTTATTATAATTTTTAAAAAATGTTTTAAATCACGACGGCTGTTAAAAACCGCCCAGAAAATTTTAAAATATTATTGCAGCAGTCAATCAAAACCACGTACTGCTATTTTTGTTGTGATGGAAAATTTAATTTGATGCCATTCTAGAACTACTAGTAAATCTTATTTTTATTGTAGTGATCGAATATACATTTAATCCAACGGCTGAGAATTGCACATTGGTGTCTCGTTCTTTTGCCTGGCACCATAGTGAAAAAAATATTTAGTCTTGTAACTTAAGAAATATATGTGCATGGAAAGTTGGGTACATTTTTTCTTTATTTCATTATCCTTCTCCGCTCTTCGGTTCTCTGTCTATTTGTGTGAGCTGTGTGATGAATCCGATTATTTATATATACCGGAGATAAGGTTTTGAAAGGATATGGGCGATATATGAACGAATTAATATTAAAATAATTAAATTCCTCTCGTCTAAAAATAGCAATAATGAATAATATGAAAGAGGAAAAAAAAGTTTTAATTTAGTATTATTAGAGTCATTATCATCTATCGCAAGCAGTCTTCTTTTTCAATAAATGGAGCTAAAAAGTCACTGTGAATCAAGCGTATAATGACGTGATACCAAATTAGATGTTAGTCTTTCTTATCCTCGAAATGATAGGCTGGTCCATTAGCCCCAAATTAGAATGATTGGCTGCTCTCCTTGTCTTCCTGCAAAGCAGAATTTAAAGCCTCTACGTAATCATATGTCACTATGTGTATTTTGTCATAATATGAGCATAAAAATCTATCGTCGTTTCCTTGATGGAATCTCCGCGAGAAAATTCCTTCGCCTTCATGTTTCCGATCGACCGAGGACACCTAATTCGGATTACTCAATTATTTCCCTTGTTCATTTCTTTTGTGATAATCTTGTTCACTTTTCGAGCACAAATGAACGCCTCATAAATAAATTTATATATCGATGACAACAATAATACCCATAAAAGCAAGGAAAAGGAAAGCCTTTGCTAGCAATGTAGCTTTTGGCCGTTTCAGTTGGGGCCAGTAAAGGGTTTGATCTCTCGCTACGTACTTTAGCCAAATGTCTTCTTTAGGGTTATTTACTATACAACCCATGAGCCATATACTCAAATATTATTTATAGCTAGTCAAAGCTCAACAGAGCAGCTTCCCCCTCGATCACCAATTAATTAATTACTAATATAATCGAAATTAAAAATAATGTAGTCATAATTAATCTCGTGCTTATGCAAACCAGTACTTAATTTCAAGATTATTAGAAGTAATTTAATTATAGGCAAATTAAGTGCCCCGATAATAATTATAATTTAATAGTTTCATAATATAAATATATACTTATATAACTAACCTATATATGAAAATAATTGTGAATGATACTATCCATTAGACATGGCGTGTGAGAAGATGCCACACCGCGCGCTGCAATGATAATATTTAAAGAGGGAGATTGATCCATTTTCAGAAAACTATAAAATGTATCTTTCTGAATCACTGATTTGTTTAAAGAAAATAATGTAAAGAAATTATTTTCTTTTTCTTTTCGGGTACACGTTAGGGTGGTGTTGGGCTCTAACTTTTATACGATATTTCCCTCACTATTAGTATTGGTTGGATTAATCTATAATGCAGTTATTTACCAAAAAGCATAGAAGTAACTTTAGTCAAAGTCCCATTAGTCCCGCCTATATATAGGCCACGACCTTTTGGATTAAGGGGAGGGTGCCTAAAGAAAAAAGGAAGATAAAATCTCTGTTTTTAATGATATTTTGGTGCCTTCAGATCTAAAATAACTGTCAAATATTAATAAGCCGAAAGATTATAATAGGGCCATAGATGAGCTTAATTAATTACCCCTTGTGCTATGAATTACTATTATAACAACGACCTCTAGCGCCGGGCAAAGAAAAAAGAAAGTAAAAGTTATATTATTAGAATACAGGACCTCACAAAGCAGTAGTCGTGGGGGCTAGCTATGCGTGAGCGATTAATGAAGAAGAAAAAGATGGCGCAAGAGACAGGATTGAGCAAATGCCTCCATCATTCACCAAAAAGGACCACAATGACGTTATGAAGTTAAATTCGCACGCAGAAGCTAAGATCACTGAAAAGAAAACGTTATATGCTGGTTAAAGAACAGAAACAGTTTAACTTAATTTAGTTTATCAAGGCTGCGTAAATATTATAACTTCAAGCATAATTAATATGAATAACAAGTAGAACTCTTCGCTGGCCTGCAGCATCTAAATTGCATGCGCGTACAAATTAAACCAGTCTTCATTGTGTCTCTTTCATTGTTTGTATACATTTTCTTTTTAATTTCCACGGTTAAGAGCTCAATGTACGGTCAGAGGGCCATATTCATTAAAAACAGTAGAGGGGAAAAAAACAGGAGGAGCACTTTCAAAGGAATAAACTGCAAAATTACGAAGTTTAAAAAGAAAGAAAAAGACATGCAATTTTCATGGCCTTTTAGGCAGGTCGAAGTCGTGTGGGACTTCAATTAAGCTGAGCTATTCAAAATCATCGAAGGTTATCTGGAAAAAATAAAGGAAGAAATTATATATTACGCCTTACATATGAACTTTGGAGGCAGTAAGATTCTTACAGTGTCAAAATGATTTGATTAGAAAACGGTCCCCCTTGAAAGTCTCTTTATTGACCTTGCTTGCTTTAATTTGAGTTGTACCGCAAGATTATCCATTTCTTTGTACTGCGAAGGTTTTGATGTACTGGTAAATTCACTTTACTTTCGATGGCAGCAACCATCAAATTAAACCAGTTTATTTTTAACTTTCAAAATCAAATATTTTTCCTTTAGCATGCCTTTGTCAACTCTCAACAGCCAAAATTATTATTATTATGGATTGGATTCAAACAACTGACCCGAATTGTCAGGTAATTAAAAATCCCATAATCACAGGAGAACTCGACGCCACAGATTCAATAATATAATTAAAATTCGACAACATTTTAAATTTTTATTACGAAACAAAAGTAGATTGAATATTATTTTATATACGTTTTTGTAATACATCAGCAAAAGACGACAGAAAAAAACAAACAAATGCAAGCAGTTTTCCTAGACCGGATTCTCCAGCCGGCCGGCCTGCTCATGCTCTAACTCTACGTCCCTAACCTATCCGAAAACATCAAAATTCCATCATTTCTTAATATTCTCTATAATTTTTTTTTATATATATATTTTAATTCTATACAACCTCCACGGGTGTTCAATCTCAAATTCACCGTCCGATCTTGCTCACATCACGGAACAAGCATTGGGATTTTCATCGCTGAACACCTGGGGATGATGATGCTGCATGTAGAATGGTGGCTCTACTGGAGGACCCTGGTTAACATACCCGTGGTTTACGACCCCTGGATTCGCGTAATAACCTTGGTTCAAATACCCTTGATGAACGTCCATTGCGTAGCTGGACTGACCGGGCAAGTGTCCGTCGTACCAGAACGTGGGAGGTGGGTAACCGAAGTGTTCCATTTTGTTAACTTCCACTTTAGCTGCATCCTCCTTTTTGCCACCGTCTCCTCCCCCGCTAGCGGCGGCGGGTTTTGCTTCAGCATCTTTCTTGTCACCACCACCACCGCCACCGCCTTCTTTGTTCTCTTTCTTGTCCCCTCCTCCATCTTTCTCTTTTTTATCGTCGTCTTTCTTGGGCGGGACCACCTCCACGTTTCGCTTCAGCTTATTCTGCAGGTACGGCGTCAGCTCTTTCACGTCCATGGTTCCCTTTACCGTCACTAAATCCTTGGCTCCGTCAACATTCACCGACTCAACGCCTGTTCAGACTACCGTTAGCCACTGAAAACACCGAACTGCCATTCTAATTTATTTATTGATAGATAAATTTTATTCATAGCACGGGGTGATTTAAAAAAAAAATATCTTTAATTTTTTTATACGGGGGCAACCCTGCTTTATTGCGTCATCTTAATACTTAACCATTTAAATAAAAATTGAAAAAAAAAGCATGTAAAGTATTAAGCGAGCGGTATGATAATTAAATGTTAAGGTCAAATACGCTAAAGGCTCACCTTTGATCCTGAGTATAATTTTCCGAATTTTTTGAATGCAACCTTCACAATGCAATCTGATCTTCAAAACCACAGTACTCTGAACCACCCAAAAATAATAAAATTTTAAAAATGTAGATCAATATAATAGGGTAAAATTTAACACAAAAGGGAAGAAAAATTGACAAAAATAAAACTAAATGAAAATAAGGGTGGATGATGAATGAACAAGTGACGTTAACTCGGTCATGACTCGCTTACTGGAGTTACTGGGGATGGTTAATATGCACCGATTTGACTAAGATAAGTAATTTTGAGGCGATGCAACATTGGTATGACGATAATGTGATATTATTACCTCTTTCGGTTTTTTATCCTCAGCTTTTTTTTCGTCGGGTTTTTTGTCGTCGACCTTCTTCTCCGATTTCTCGTCTGGCTTTTTATCTGCGCCGGTATCTTTTTTGGGTTGAGGGGAGACGAGCTCGACCTTCTTCTTGGTTTTCTCCGCCAGCTTCTCTCTCACCATGGTGGGGTCCACTTTACCAAACACCGTGAGTTTGTTAGCGGAGATCTCTGCCTTTACGTTTTCCACACCTGCATCCACCACCGACTCCGCCGATTAATACTCATTTTTGCGAAATGAAATCTCTTCAATATTCTCAAACAAATGTATCTATGCATTAAGACGAAAGATAAATACCATCTAAACGCCGGACGGCCCGTTTGATCTTCTTGACGCATCCCTCGCAATGCATATCGAGCTTCAAAACGATAGGGGCTGGACCGTCGTCTTTCTTGGCTTCCCCCTCGGGCTTCTTCTCGGTCTCATTCTTTGGCTGCTCTTTTTGCTGCCATAAGCGACATAATTGCAGATACTCGTCAGATCAGATACTAAAAAAATAATAATCCGATTGAGAGAGAGACGTAAAATTAAAATTTGAAACTAACCTCTCCCATTTGAAATTATATGGATAGCATATATATGATAATAGTATTGCGGTGCTTGAATTGCTAAGAAATTGCCGGTTATTTGAAGAATGGAAATGGAGGCAAGGAGGGGAATATATATATATAAAAGAAGGGAGTCAAGGCTAAGGGAGGAAGGGTGGGGCCATGTGTTAATGTATGTCACTATGTTCGCATGCATATGGTATGGTATGGATGATGCCATGAGGTTCGATGGTTTCTGGTGGTGCCGCCAGGTTGGACTTATGTTGGTCGAGAAACGACGGCACCGTGACTTATCATCTAATTTTTGACTGGACCCTGACGTATCAATGAAATGACTGAACTGACCCTCGCCAATTGATGCCAAAGTTCTCCTTCGTCCTTGGCCCTTGAGCCGTAGAATATCCTCGTTCGATACCTTTTTCTTACTATTCGCCCGCTCCGTAACCCAAGAGTCAGCCATGTGGGCTTTAAGAGACGGTTAAAAGTTCTGTATATAATTTTTGCTGGGTCATTGAATTATTTAATTTCAAGGAATGCACGTTCGGCATTTTCCAGAAAGGTCTGCTTAATAGATAGTGATGATATGGTAAACAATTCCCTCTGGGTAATGCACATAAACCCCAAGTTGTTGGTCCCCGGCGGCATCATAATCTTGACAGCAAACCCACTTATTATAAGGCTGAAATTATTGAAATGCTTCTATCCACCCATTTGGGATCCTCAATCCCCTAGCCAAGGCAGGTTCGTCCAGATTTGGCGTGTCACTCGGCTTCACAAAGGACAAGGCACGCCGATAGATTTTTCTTTTTTAAGTTAATTTGGTGTAACTTAAAACATATCGGCCAAGATTACAACAATTTACATCTTTGAAGAAATTATGAGTATAAATATTATTGAGAAAAATATATAATTTGTATGCAACTCATATTTAATAAATAAATAAAATTATTAGTTAAGTAGTAATTTTCACATTTTTATTCAAAATTTAGATTATTAATTATTATTTTTAAAGTGGAAATTACGATTTTGGTGTTTGAATAATGTATTTTTTTAGTAATTTAATTCTTACACAATTATTATTATCATTTGATTTTTTAAGTTTAAAAAAACACATTAAATGATTTTACTGTGATATTTGGTAATTATCAATTTAGTCATCCAATATCATATTGAAGTTTTTAAAAAAAATTTATAATAAAAAAAATGATAATTGTTTTTTAATAATTACATTAATAGAGCGTGTATATTTTAGGATTGAGGTAATAATAAATTTAACTTCTCTAAAAGAGATACAAAGGTATAAATTTAATTACAGAAGAAACCACCCTAGAAGCATATCTAGTGCCAACTTTCGCCGTTGCGTTCACGGATTGATCATCGAATATAACAATTGCAGTCCACTATAAAATTGCGTGCCAAATTCCCCTACAGAGCCTCAATAATCAGGCAGCCCTTTAGCTGATTATGTGTAGCGCCTAGCCCTTATAAAATACTCAGCGCTAGATATAAAAAAACCTCGCATAGCAACAGTTAGCTAGGTTGCGAAAGGCAAGGTTCGCGCATGGAAAAATGAAGGCTAATTAGTTTTGACCTTTTCTCAAATCCTACGACATTGGTGACGTTACCGACTCAACAACAACCTCAAAAATTCAAACACCCACGCACCAATGACTCTTCAAGATCTTTGATTATTATCCAAGTGAAATGGGAGAAGGGGACAAAATTAAATCTTTTTGAACTTGGCTTATTTGTAGCTTGTATTGAAGGGAATCGCCTCATGATAGTATTTTGAAATCAAAGCTGAGAACGAACAGGCTTATGATTTTTGACGAATGGTGCCATGTTTTTGTTAGATGGTATGTGAACAGAATACATGTCTATTTACCAAGAAAATGTCGTATATATGAAATAGTTTATTCCACGCACGAGAAGTTTTTCTGGTGGATTTGCACTTCAAAGTTGGTGCAATGTCTATTTTTTTTTAATGAGAGAATTGTATTTTCCAGGTAATTTTATTCATATACGGATCTTAGTTTTTTTTATAATATAATTGAGCTTTTGAATTACAACTTCAACAGAAGACAAAAGGACCGATAGATGATAACCAAAGAAAACAAAGAGATCTGTGGCTTTGTGAGAGCAGTTCCCGCATGATATATAGGAGTCGTAAATAATCAAAATTTGTGTACAATGGAAGTGAGCAGATTCTGAGAACTGGGACAGTTGGAGAGACCCAATAATAATGTGTCCTCGTGACAACGGACTAAACCCCAATTCCAGGAACCTGTGTTGCACATGCATGTTCATCGTGATTAAGATGTATGCGAAGTTACTAACTTTTCTCTTATTCTCTGCATGCAACTTACATGGGTCAATTTCTAGGCACCGCGCATCCTTTTTTTTTTTTTGTGTTGCCATATAACATCAGAAAAAACGAAATTTATTCCTACCAAAGAGTCAATGACCAGACCAGTCGTTAACTGTAAATTTGTTTTTTGTTTTTAAATATTAAATGAGTCAAACAAGGCCACTAGTAAATATCTTCAATGGACTAATCTCTTTTGAATTCTATATCTGTTATCAATATGCGAAAATCGTGCTAAGGAGGAAAATAATGTTGAGGATGACAGGGGGTCCCAATATGCGAAAGTGTTAGCCACGTGATGCCTTGAAGTTTTGACTTGTCCTTGGAATTGCTACAGGGTTGGGGGCATTATTGTTGAAGAAAAATAGAGACGGTGTGGACATTCGGCGTTTGGAGCCAGAGTAGACTGAGAGTGGGAGCTGCATTGCCGGTGTGAGAAATAGAGTTAACTTGAAGTGTTCTATTCTGTGAGTAATGATATTTAAGGATATTGTAAGGTTCCAATTTGCGAGAGATAATACAAGATTATTTATAAATTGTTATAATTAATAAATTTTTCTCTCACTTCTCTTCCGCACCAAACTATATTGAATCCCTCCCCGTTGGTTTATTGTGTGAATTTTCGTTTATGGTCACTGTTTTTTTTTTTTTTTTGGTACAAGAAACGAGTACAAGACTAGTAGACACAAACTCTCGGGGTTTTGAGGCCCCTCATATCCTCCATAAGGATCTGACCCAGCTCACTAGGAGGCCCCTCAAATTCCACCAGCCCAGGGCCCATCTCATGGCCCATCCGAGCTAAAGCATCCGCTGCCCGATTTGCTTCCCTCATTGCGTAGGATATTTCCACTTTCCACCTTCTCTCCAGAAGCTTCCTGATTTGTGTGATCAGCTCCTCCTCCGGGTGATTTCTCGAGCACCCTTGCCTGTAGAGTTCCACCACTGTCCATGAGTCCGATTCCACCTCTAACAGCTTATAGTCTAGAATCCATGCCATTTCCAAAGCCACCCGGATCGCCCATAGCTCCGCTTGGACGACATTACCTCTTCCTAGGTTCCTAGCAAATCCCCTCAGCCAGTCTCCAGCCGCGTTTCGAAAGACCCCTCCACAGGCGGCTGAGTTGCCGTTGGTCACTGATCCGTCTGTATTGACCTTCACCCAGTCGTCCTTAGGTCTGATCCACCCAATCTCCCTAACCTCGATCCTTCTTCCTTGGGTACTTTCTTCGAAAGCCCTCCAATTCATGCATTCCTTGGCCCTGTAGAGGCATCCGAAGAACATATCACCGAGGTTCGTTGATTCAGGCTGGAATACTCGTTCGCATCTGCGGATCCATATACTCCAAATTGTGACTCCGAAGAGAATCTTCCAATCCAGGTATGAGTAGTCTTCTCTTCCAAAATCTCTCGATAGGTTACATTCAAGCCATTCATCGGTGTTTAGGTCAAAGAATCTCCCCCATTTGCTTGGTTTAACCATTCTCATCCATAGATTCTTCGCTTGTTCACAGTCTCTGATGCAATGAATGGTACTCTCCCTTTCTCTTCTGCAAATTGGGCACAATCCGGTTTGGTCTAGGTGCCTATCGAATCTTAATCCGTTTGTTAGTAGTTTATTGTGTCCCGCTAACCATAAGAGGGTTCTCATCTTCTGAGGCCCAGGCCATTTCCATATTTTTTTCCATAAGGACTTTTGATGGGTTCCCTGGATGGTAGTCCTGTATGCTGAACTCACCGAGAATTCCCCATTGCTACTGTACTTCCACCTCCGGGAGTCCTGTCCCAAATCCTCTCTAGGCCTGTCAGTTCCTTGTAAAATACTTCTGGTGGTAGAGTTGATGAAAGGCTCAATTGTAGGCCAGTTCCAATTTCCTGAGTTATCAACCATTTCTGCCACTGAGGTTTTTAGGAGGTTTTCTGGAATCTGTTCCCTTACCTGATTTATCAGCCTGCCTTCCCCCTCCAGCCAATCATCTAACCAAAAGCAGGTTGATTTGCCATCCCTGACTTTCCATGAACTACCTTCTTCCACTCTTCCTCGAATTCTTTGTATGCCTCTCCAGAGATTTGAGCAATCATTAACCTTTTGGTTCGATCTGGGATCCGGGTGTTCCTCCCATTTATATTTCGATTTTAGGACTTCTACCCATAGTGCCTTTGGTTTGACAATTAAGCCCCACCCAACCTTCATAAGGAAAGCTTCGTTCATCTCTCTAAGCCTCCTAATACCCAAGCCTCCTTCCACTTTCGGCTTGCACACCTGATCCCAATTGACTAGATGTATCTTCTTGGTATCCATGCCTTCCCCCCATATAAAGCCCCTGCTCAACTTCTCCAGATCATCGCACAAGCCCATAGGTAGTAGGGCTGTCTGCATGGAATAGTAAGGTAGGTTATTTAGGACACTGGAAGTCAGGGTTACCCTTCCTGCGAGGGACAGGGTCTTTGCCTTCCAGTTATTCAGCCTATTCCTTACTCTGGTTGTGACATGCTTGAAGGTGTCTTTCCTTAATCTTCCATGCAACAGTGGCATTCCCAGGTAGATACCTAGGTCTCCTGTAGGCTGAAACCCCATCTCTCTGCTATATTGTTCCACTCTGGAGTGATTTAAGTTCCTTGAGAAGAAGCATTTTGACTTATGAGCGTTAACCAGTTGTCCAGAGCTTTCACAGAATAACTCTAGGCATTTTTTGATCATGGTGCATTGCTCCATGTCAGCTTCGGCAAAGAGAATCAAGTCATCCGCAAAGAATAGGTGAGAGATCAAGGGGCCTTTCCTGCATAGTCTAATAGGTTTCCAGAGCTTTCCTTGTACTGCCCATTCTATGTATTGTCCTAGTCTTTCCATGCATAGGACAAAAATATATGGGGATAGAGGATCACCTTGTCTTATTCCTCTAGAAGTTGAGAAGTTTTCAGTAACCTCCCCATTCCACAGGATGCTCATCGAGGTAGATGAAATGCATGACATAATAAGGTACCTGAACTGATCGGATAGACCTATGTCCTTAAGAGTGTCCTCCACAAAGTCCCATCTCACCCTGTCATAGGCCTTTTCCAGGTCTATCTTGACTGCCATCATGCCTCTCTTCCCTTTCTTCCTCTTCATTGAATGCAACACTTCCTGGGTTATGATGACATTGTCATTTATACTCCTTGTGGGGATAAAGCTGCTCTGACATGGTCCTATCCACCTGTTCATGAAGGGTTTGAGCCTGTTAGCAATGGATTTAGTGATAATCTTAAAGATAACATTGCATAGGGCTATCGGTCTAAACTCCTTTAGGCATTCAGGGTTGTCTACTTTAGGAATCAAACTATTAGGGATTTGTTAATATCCTTAATGAGTTCTGGGTTCCTGTAAACTTCCTTAACTAGTTGACAGACCGAAGCACCCACTATGTTCCATTGGCTTTGGAAAAACAGGGCGTTGAGTCCATCTGGCCCGGGTGACTTAAGAGCTCCCATACTGAATACCACATGTTTCACCTCCTCATCCGTGAAAGGCTCTTGCAGCCTGTTTAGGTCCTCCTCCTCAATCTTGGGAAACTTTCCTTGCAAAAGGGGTGAAATAAAGGGTGAACCTTCATCTCTGAAGAGGTTCTGGTAGAAGGAAAATGCCATATCTTTAAGTTGCTCCCTATCCTGGATCCAAGTCCCTTCATCATCCTTCAGAGCTTGGATTCTGTTTATTCTTCTTCTGGTCACCGTAGAGGCATGGAAAAATTTGGTGTTTCGGTCCCCTAGTTTAAGCCAACTGCATCTAGACTTTTGGTGCCACAAAGCCTCCTCCTTCATCAGGATCCTCTCATATCTATCCCATAGTTTACTTTGAAGATCAATTAGGAAAGGGTTCCTGTTATTGCTGAGGGCCTGGTCAATACCTGCCATCCTTCTATGTAGTTCCCTTTTCTGCTTGAATATGTTGCCAAACACCTCATGATTCCACTTGGTTAATAGAGTCTTGAGTTGCCCAGCATTGTCCTCCCAATTATTTTCAGCCCTCCACGCCTCCTTCACCACTTCTGGGAATGATTCTTCCAGCAGCCAAGCTGACTCAAATCTGAATGCCTTCTTCCTAGATTTGGGCTCCTCCAGTGCCTTAAGCATCATAAGCAAGGGTCTATGGTCCGATTTAAGGGGAGGCAGATGGAACACTAGAGATTCTGGGTATTCCGTATGCCATTGTAAGTTTGTAAGAGCCTGATCAATCCTTTCCTTCACCAAGCCTCTCTCCCAGGTGAATCTTGGCCCTTTGAAATCAAGGTCCAGTAGGCCACACCCCGATACAAAATTACTGAAAGCATTTATAGAGCTCCAATTTAGATATCTACTACCTTGTTTCTCCTGAGGGTCCTTGTAGGCATTGAAGTCCCCAATAATCAACCAGGGTAAGTTAACTTGCTGGCTCAGGGCTTCCAGCTCTCTCCAAAGCTCCATCCTGGTGCTGGACTGTGGACTCCCATAGACAAAGGTAACTTGCAACTTCCTACCTCTACTATCCTTAACTCCTATTTTAGTGTGGATGTACTGGTTATGTTTACTGATGATCTCCACTTCCACCTGGTCAGTGTTCCAGACAATCCAAATGCCCCCTGCTAAACCTTCACAGTCCACCCTACTGTTTCCTTGCCAGCCAAATCTACTGATGACTTTATCTGCTCTCTTACCGCTGATCTTGGTTTCAAAAAGTGCCATAATACTAAGTTTATGTAGCGATATCAAATCTTTGATCAGGTTTGGGAAGGCTCTACCTCCCGCCCCTCTACAGTTCCAAGAGAGTAGATTCATAAGGAAACTGGTAGGTTTTGGGGTTTATCTTCTACCACAATCTTGTGTTGCCTTTCATTGCCACTTGGTTCCATCTCTATGTTCTCCTTTCTAACGGTATTGACTTCTGTAAACTGATCTTGAATGTTTTTATCTTTATGCAGGGTGGGGTCTGGGGGTCTACCTTCCTGGATTAAGAAGCCTTTTTGGGCCTCCAGACTCCTGGCTCCTAGCTCCACGGAATGTAAGATGTTGCTGGGCCGCCAACCGCTCTGGGCCTCTTCCTTCTGCCCGGTGTCATTTCTCTTGGGGCTTCTGCTCCTTCTATTCTGATTTATGGGCTTGGTTAGGTCCTTCAGGGCCTCTCGGTCTCTAACTGGTGTTCTGCTATGTAAGGGGCCTTGGCTTGACTGAAAAGGGCTTGCTTTACTTCTGGGCCTGACCCCTGATGGGGCCCTGGTCTGTGGCAGCGCTAGGGCTACTTGTTTCTTTTTCTGCTTTGGCGCTCTGACACCCAAATCCTTATTTTCTTTTCCTGCAGGCTTCTGCTTTGTCTTGGTTCTCGCAAAGGAGGTTTCCGGCTCTGCATGGCACTCTGCTCTCCTCTTCAGGTCTATGGTTGACTCTATACCCATGCTGCTTTCTCCACCAGTCTTTTCTTGTTCCTCAGGTAAGCCTTCTAGGACCTCGAAACTAGAATTGAGTTGTATTCCCCTGTCAGTAGCCGTCCTTGTGTCTACTTTGTTTTTTCCTCGGGAACTGAGGCTGCTCTGTGTGCTAGCCGGTGCCGGAGGTTTGTTCAATTTCCTCCTCTCCGGTCTCCTGACCACCATCCAAGGCCCAAATTGATCTTCCCTCTGCTCCAGATTCTGCCTTTGTGCAGGAGAGGCCTGCAAATGATTGTTCTGTTTACTTCCCTCTTTGTTACCCTCCACGTTCTGCTGGTTGACCTGTTTGTCATCCCTGTATTCTGGGCAGTAATCCTGATGGTGACCATATTTCCCACATTTGAAACATATTGAGTGGAGACCCTCGTACTCAATGAGAAAAACTTTCCTTCTGAGCCTAAATTTCGAGACTAGCTTCTTCTTCAGGTCAATTTCTACACATATGCGGGCAAATTTGCCCCTTGCTACTCCAGGTCCCTCTCCTGTGTCATTGCTCATGTTTCTTAGTGTGTGTTCATCAATTTTCAATGTCTTTCCCACTCTGTCTCCTACTCTCCACAAGAAGTGTTTGTTGTAGTATTCTATTGGAAGCCATGGGATCCTGATCCATATGGCTACCTTCCTGAAATTATCCTCAAAGGGGTTAAAATTCGGCCTCCACCTTTGGACCACCAGGTAATGGTCTGCTATCATCCAAGGCCCTTCATGAAGGGCAAAATTATAGTCTCCCTGAGTTCTGAAAGTGGCTAGGTAGTAATCATTCCCCAGGTCTATAAGATTTAGTCCTCCTGCGGGATGCCAGAGTCTTGAGAGTCTTTCCTTTAGGTATTTGAAACCTATCCTTCTTCCCATCAACTTAATAATCAGAGCTTTCCTCCATGGTTTGCAGTAAGTTCTACGTTCCTCTGGTGAAACCTCCACTGTCGGGAGGGCAGCATCCTCTGCCATCTCTTCCTCCTCTTCATCATCTGAGTCTGACTCGTCCTCCGTCCAGTTTTCCTCTGAGTCCTCCTCAATGTGGGCTGGGTTGTTTGCAATCCCGTTGAAACCTAACAATCTGTCTTTATAAGAGTTGTTCAACTCTCTTCTGATTTGGCTACCTGGTGTTTTTGTGCCTTGCATATCTCCTTCTGATTTGCTGATTACTGGATTAACTTTTTGTGAAGTTTCCACAGGATTAAGAGATTCTATCCCTGGATTCAAACCAGCAGATTCCGGTTCCTTTGGCAAAGACTCACTTACGGTAAATTCTTCCAATCTCTCTCCCATTGCCTCATCCATTACTTCCTCTGAAATCTCACTTGGTTTAATCTTTTTACAGCTCCTCTGTATATTATCCTCCTCCTCTTTGGAAAGTTCTGATAGGTCTTTGTTTTCAATTCCAGCATGAATGACTGGGTTACCAGGGTTACCCGAAGATGCCAAGGCCTCCATGCTCCGGAACCTTTCTTAATCACAAAACCTTTATGGTCACTGTTTTGCTTATTCTTAAGTTCGTATTTTTCAGCCTGTGGGCCTGATAATTACACGAATGCCAGTTTGGGCTTAAAACTGCAACAATATAAGGCCCATAGAATCCGAACTCTTATCCCGCGGTGTAAATAAGCAAATCTGAGTAGTCCAAGAGAAAAAAAAAAAAAAACAAAGCAAGCAAAGCCGAGTGGCTGTGTGAGTGGGTGTGTGCGCTCTCTCACTCACAGTCTGAGGAGGGACTACCGCCATCACCATGCCTGCAACTCCACTTCCATCTTCGTTCCTTGTCCTCCAACCGCGCTTCAATTTATACTTCAATCCTATCTTCTATTCCCTCGGTTATCAATTATCATCTTCATCCGCTGCATTCAATTGCAGCCGCAGGTTCTCCATCCGCAGGCCTCCATTTGCGTCATGTACTAGACTCCACTCTGCCTTATCACAAGCGTCGCAGACCGAGTCTCCAAGCGATAATGCGAGTGGCGGTGGTAGGTCAGGTGCGTTATCTCCTGGTCCAGTCACCGGAGATGTGCAGAAAATCGACGTAAACCCTCCCAAGGGGACGCGGGATTTCCCGCCCGAAGACATGCGCCTGCGCAACTGGTTATTCAACAATTTCAAAGAGGTCCAACTTTTATACTTAGTTCGCGTGTAAGCATTCACAATATGGTTGATTGTTGTTTGGATTTTTAACTCCCGGATTGTTGGTTTCCTGTGACGTTTAGGTTGCTCGATTACATGGGTTCGAGGAGGTTGATTTTCCGGTTCTTGAGTCAGAGGCATTGTTCACTAGGAAAGCAGGGGAGGAGATTAAAGACCAGGTCACTATTTTGCTTTATCGTTTTTGTTTACAGTTAGAAAGACCAATGAGTATATACGCTTATACCCTTGTGAATATGCGGGTACGTGGATTTGATAGTATTAGTCATATCAACATCCCAGTATTGAAATCTCAACATTATAAAATATAGATGCTTCCAACTCCTGGATTTTATTGGAATGGCAAAATTGATCAGATTAGCTGTGTTCACTGCTCAGGCAATGTCAATGGCATGATAGTCGTGCTTCAACGTAGTTTTTCTCATTGAGCGGGGAACAGTGGCATGTCTACTGGCTTAAAGTGCTCTTCTGATCTCATCTGTATAAGATTTGTCTAATTTGTACCTTAAAGTCACTAGTATGAATGACCAGACCTGAAAGTATTCTGCATTTTGAGTTTTACGGGTAATTGAGATAACACTGTCATGTAAGGTTTGGATATGATTGACATGACCAGTAGTGCTCTATATAGAAAACTTTTTAGCATTTATGGTTCTAGCTTCATGCTGCGAGTTCTAAATGCTTGGAGCTAAGATCACCTCTGAGTCTGTTCTGGTTTAGCTTTAGGGAGGTTATGACTTATTAGATATGTCTAAGACGTGCTACTTGGTGAAGAATATATTAGATGATTTTATAAAAGTTGGTAACATTGTATTGAAAGTTTACTCTGAGAAGTTTCATAGAGACATTTTATGATCTTGTAGTTTTAGGTTAAGATAAACTGAGAACAAATCTTTAGAATGTAAGTGTAATAAGAGCAGAAGGAATTGGGGCATGGTGGTTAAGAAATACCAATATTGTTACTAATTCAGAACAATGAATCTGGCTTTTTTGGATGAAAATGAAAAGTAGATCTGAATTGCTTGATAAACTAATAGCATTGGAGCTAAAAGGTATATTGTATGCATGTATACTATGGTTACATAGCTTATCCGTTCCATCCTTTGAATTTAGGTTTAAAATGTATAATCCATAGTCCTACACAGGGAAGATATGAGATAAAACATTTGTATATGACATATAAAAGGATGTTATGAATAACTGGGGATATTCATTTAAAAAATGTTTTATTGAGGTTCACAACAGCGAGGATTGTTCAATATGGTCTTGCCTTCTTTAATGTAGGATCCAAATTCTCTAGCATGAAAGTAAGAAAATCGTATGTCGAATTGAAGGGCAGAAGTGGAGAGCAAGAATCACATATGTAGAATTTATAATAATAGATAAAGTTACAATTATAGGTTGTTAGTGAACGATACCTAGATTGGATCAAATCATCAAATAGCAAATGATAATTCATTGGGAGAATTTCATTCCATTTTGATTACTAAAAACCTTGGTACTTTACCTCAGTATTTCTGTAATTAAGTCTTTTCTTGTTGCTGTGTACCGTATATTGCCTAACTGCTTGTGGACAATTAATAGTGTGAGCTGCAGATTATATAGTATGTACAGTAAGTCCCATTTGCATCATTTTACCCTCTGGCTCCAAAACTAACTAACATTTGGTAAGAATAGAGCCATGATGAGGCCTTAAGGTGTTTGAAGGTTGGCCAATCAATATAACAATTTGATTTATGGTTCTTGGCTTGTACTTTTGATTCCAATTATGACAGCAAAACATGTGAAAAAAAGGTAGCATTCAAATGTGATAAAACGTGCAACTCAATTCTGCAGCTCTATTGTTTTGAAGATCGAGGTAATCGGCGTGTTGCATTGAGGCCTGAACTTACTCCTTCTTTGGCAAGGCTTGTGATACAGAAAGGGTATCAAAATTCATTTTGATCTGTTCATTAAAGGTTTTCCTCTATTTATATTTTTTGTGTTATGTCTATGTACAGGCCAACTTCTGATATTGTTTGTTTTCTCTATTCAGAAAATCTGTGTCCCTCCCATTGAAGTGGTTTGCTGTTGGACAATGTTGGCGGTACGAAAGAATGACCAGGGGGCGACGTCGTGAGCACTACCAATGGAACATGGACATTATTGGTGTTCCGGAGGTTATGGTATGTGCTGGAGCTATACACACTTTCTGAAGTGATAGGCTGTTCTCTGTCCTTTAAAATGTTTCACTATATATATAAAAAGCATGGCGCTGATGTGTCATCCATTTATAGTTGTGAGATTTTAATTTTTTTATGCTTTTAGTTCAGCTTTCATTCAATTTAGCTGACATATCTTTGATAACTCTTTTGTTCATTCCCCCTTTCCATTACAACAACACAGATGAACTTGCCTCTTCTATTTGTAGCTGAGGCACAAAGTAATGAAATTTCTGGATGTTCCTTGCAATATTTTCATGAGATTTATCTTCTGTTTATGTTCTTTTTTTAGCATGCTTCATTGGGTGAGTTTTTATGGTTAGTTTACATCATTTCATAATCTCAATTAGTGGTGCCAAAGATATTATAGAGTGAATTAATTATAGTCATTTGTATTCTTTTTCATCATCATGTGTCATCTTTTTATGTCATAGGCTGAAGCAGAACTCATATCTTCTATTGTCACTTTGTTCAAGCGAATTGGGATCACAGAATTGGATGTTGGATTTAAGGTTTCTAGCCGAAAGGTGGGAAACTTCTTTCTTTATATGAATGATGGCCCAAAGGCACTTCCAGAGTGCTGTTTGTATTTCATTTTTTTTAAGATTTACGTACACTAGGGGTCTTTGTTAATTAATATTACTCAAGATGTTTATGTGCTCTAAAACATCCTGATAACATTCCTGCTTGTTTTGCTAAAAGTGTTGCTGGCTTAAATTTTATGGGATATGAATTTCAAGATGTATGATGTATTGAATGTATCAAATAAGTCTTATCTATATGCCACTTTTGTTGTTCAAAAGTTATGGAAATGCTAATCTTATGGATATAATGTTAAAAGGATGGTGATAGAGGGTTGAAGCTTTATCTAGAATATCCTCTGTTGTCAAAGCTTCGCCAAATTGACTTGGCAGGGTTTATAAGGAGCACAATCATCAAGTACCTTCTAGTCTATTTTGTATAATACCACATTGCAAGTCCTCGCTATGCTTGTTATTTAGGATGTTTTTGGTGGCATGCTTGCTTTTCTTCATGCATTGATGTAATAAATTTAGAGTATGTCATGGAATGTTATGATTGTCAACCTCAATTTTTGCATGTCACTTGGCTCACCTTTGTAGGTAAGCACAGTCTACAATATACTGCATTTAGTTCTTGGTTTGTGAAAATATTTTTGAATTTTGAAAGGCAAGAGGCTGTAATTTTTTAAAATTCATTTTCCTCCTTGCTTCACAGGTTCTACAAGAAGTATTAAAGTGTTACGCTATACCTGAATACTTATTTGGCAAAGTTTGCGTCATCATAGACAAAGTAAGTTATGCATATAGTTGCTATTTAATTTAATTTTTGTTTTTTGAATGTTAATGGTGCTCTACTCCTCCTGGTTCTCGTTAGTTCTAGAGAAAAAATACATGATAAAATAGATCATGATAGCTCCTATTTGTTTCTGTGGTTTGTAAAATCATAACAAGAGGGTGATATCAATATTAAGAAGAACAAGAGATTTATGTGGTGCATCCTTTTCTAGGATTGGTGCATGAGTAGCAAGAGCACAATGAAAGATCCACTGCACAAAAGGAGATTACAAGTGCATGGCTTTATGCACAAATCTAATGGGAAAAGTCAATACCAAAAGCCACCAAATTCCTATAGCTAACCCCTATTTACATTGATCAACCAATTGTGATCTGCATGCAGATTTTTTTAAAAGACTATTTACTATTATCTTTTATATTTAACTTGGAACAGATTGAGAAAATTCCAATAGATGAGATAAAGAAAGAGTTGAAGGATTCTGGTGTATCACAAGAGGCTGTCCAGGAGCTATTGCAAGTACTTTCCATAAAGTCATTGACAGAGTTGGAAGGTCATCATTTACTGTATATTGATCCTGAAATGTTATATTAGTTTGACAAATTTCCTACTTTTTGAATCTGTTGCATCACTCTTAGAAAAACATATCTAATATAGCCATTTGTGCTTGAGAGTAGGTTTTGTGAAATTCAGAATATGGTTGCAACCCTCTGATTCTTCATATACTGTTTCCTAGAGGTCATTAGATGAGATTTTGAGAAATTTGTCATCTTGCTAGTCTCCTGAAAATTGACCATGTTTCTGTGTTGAGTGACATTCTTGTGTTACTTAGAATCATAAATGCTTCTGCAGAGTTTTACTTATTTTTTGGTTACACATCATAGCCCTTCTATTAGATTAAAAAATTCTCCTCGCTTTGTTTTTTGGTGAAGCCCATGGTGTTGCCATGAACTTCACGAGTATGGTATTAGTTTGGAACTGAAGAATACATGCCATATAACTTAAATGCAATCTAAATTTCTTTGTATCAGAGAGACTTGGAAGCACTGGGGAAGCTGTTGCAGATCTGAAACAACTATTCTCACTTGCTGAAAAGTTTGGTTACTCTAAATGGCTTCAGTTTGATGCATCCGTTGTTCGTGGCCTTGCTTACTACACTGGCATCGTGTTTGAGGTTAGATTTACTTCATGCTAAATACTAATTGAATATTATTGTTTGAATGAGTGAATAACTTAGGACCTTTTTGGACAAAATTTTTGCTTGTGGCTTGCCATTTTATAGTCTAAATTGGGACTATGTTGGTAAGACATTTCCGTGACAAATGTATAACAAAGATATCTTTTAAATGTTGAGAAAATATTTATGCTTATGTTTTGACCTCTTTACAGATAATGACATTCACCATATATATAGTTCTTGAATTTGGAAAATAACGACTGAAAGTGCATGTTGTAAACCATAATTTTGGTGTACTGCAATTTTTCAGAGGCTTGAAGACATTACTATAAAACTTTATAGTTCTTGAGAAAGATAATGGGAAGTTCTTTCCTACTCATATAACATAGAGGCATGGGAGTAATATGATATGTTCAACTTCATGAAGCGAGTGGCTCTAACAACTAAGGTCCACAGTGATAACCTGATTTTATGATTTTTAAGTAGAAAATCTTTATGTAGGGAATATGATCCTTTGCTCTGTACTTTTCTCATGACTTGCTATATTTTGCTGCAAGAGAGTTGTTTTCTTCACTTTTTTCCAATTTTCAGTAACGCTTTTAGAACAGAATAGCTTTGTTGATTGCATCAGTTCCGTTAATTTGGAACTATGATATAAATTGAATGTAACAATTTTGCTGTTGCAAATGACTAAATCTTCTTTGGTAGGGTTTTGACAGAGAAAGAAAGCTGCGAGCTATTTGTGGTGGCGGCCGATATGATAGATTATTCTCAACTTTTGGTGCTGATGATATTCCTGCTTGTGGTTTTGGGTTTGGTGATGCAGTCATAGTGGAAGTAAGTCTCTAGTCTCTACATTTTCAGTAGCGAAAGGCATAAGAAGGCACTATATTGTGCATTCTCATGGATTCCTTCCTGGCTGAGTCTATTACACCTCTTTTAAGTTTAGGATTGGTTATGGAGAAGCAAAGTGTGAAAAATGAATTGTTGTGAATGTAATTTATTTTCTACAATAAATGGTGCTTTAGAAAGCTTTGTATTTTGATGTGTGTAATTGGAACCATTGAAACCAATAATGTTTTGTTTGTAAATTGCATAGAAACTTGGAGTGATGTGGCTTTGTACTGAGACTTTAGAGCAGTTCTCAGTAAGTTTAGGGTATCTGGAGCATAGAGGATAAGCTCTTCTGAAAGAGGGCATTCATAATTTTGATCCTAAATCCATTTTTGATTTATTTGATTCAGTCTTTGTTGTTACCTATATGTTTAATTGCTTGATTGCAGGCACTCTTCAATTTTTTTCCTCTAATTTATATAAGTTGTTTCTTGCCCCAATATATTGAATTTATTGACTGAAAGATTTTTCTGGTACCATTTTTTAAATATTTTTTGTTAATTGATTTGTCATTCCTAATGTGTCTACTTCCTTGGTTGAAGCCTGGATTAGAGATCATACGTCTTTCTCTTTTTTTATTTTTTATCCTCACTGAAGTAAGCTAATATGTGCAACTGCAAGGGCACCTTGCACCTTGCCAGAGAAACATATTGGAAGGAATGCAAGGTGCAGAGGTGGTGATTGGATGGGCCTTGTGCAGATTATCTTGTAGTCAAAGAGATTCTAAAGCTCTATAGTTCAGATTTGTTTTGTCTATGCTTATTCTATTCTTTTTCTCCTTTACATGCTGTAATGGGAGAATTTCTTCCCATCTACTTTTGCACTAAATGTTCTTCTATTCCAAGTGAAAAAAATGGTGTTTCATTTGAGGATTTTTAAATCTTTCAATGGGAAGAATAAAAGACTGTCTAAATGTTCCTTTACTTGTTCATCAACCTTTTTGCAGAATTTTTTTGGTTTCAATTTAAGATGAATGTTTTATCACTAGCAAAAGATGACATGCCTCTATTAAGACTTTTCACACTACTAAGGAATCTCTATTCTGTGCAGTGTTATTATAAGGGCCACTATAGTATCTGGCTTATTGCTTTTCATGAATGCTGAACTTCTTTGTTAAAGCTTATTTCTGCTGCTGCAAACTGATTTCTTGTTTTTAACCTTAGTATTTTTGTTTACTCCTGTTTCTCCTTCTGCTTGACCTCATATTTGTTTTTGGGGATGGGGTTGGTTTATGTTATAGTTGCTCAGAGAGAAAGGTCTTCTACCAGAGCTCAGCTTGCGAATAGAGAACATCGTGTGTGCTCTAGATCATGATCTTCAAGGAGCTGCCACTATAGTTGCTACCATTCTCAGAGAAAAAGGGCAGAGCGTTGACTTGGTATTGGAAAACAAACCACTTAAATGGTATAAAATTTGTTCTTAGTATTACATATTTCCTTTTTTAAGGGATGCTTGTAGGTTTTATGTTAAGTGAATCAATTTTCTCATATGAAATTTATTCTCTCCAATTGATTCTCTTCTAGGGTTTTCAAACGAGCGGCTCGAATAAATGCTCAGAGGCTGGTATTAGTGGGGAGTTCTGAGTGGCAAAGGGGTATGGTTGGTGTCAAAATTCTCTCTACTGGTGATCAGTATGAGGTTAAACTTGATGATCTAAAGTAATTGAAATTTGAAGTTTTTTAATGGACTGTATGTCATATTTTATCTTCATTAGTACTTTGTTCATTTACCTTTATTTTTTTCCCATTCCCTACTTTTCATACCTTATATATATATTTATGAACAGATCAATGCCCATCAATGCATATAGATCTACTAAAGCATCTATTTCTGCTCATATTTACTAGAAGAGAGACAAGTTTAACAAGTTTTTCCCCCTTCTAATTCATTCATGAATAAAATACTTGCAATGTTGAGCAAGGCAATAAACTGATTTCTGCTGCATTACTATGGTATGGACATGAACACTTTTATTCTGCTTGATATGCATAGCTGCTGAGATGGTCTTGGTTTCATGTGTACTAGTTCTACTAGGTAGGTAGTTGTAGCTATCTCTTGAGTTCTATGCTTATAGATAGTAGTATTATACTAGTTTTACACACACAAGCAGTACAATTGAAACTCTAATAATTTGATTCTTTCAAGCTTTAGTTGGGGACAAATGTTCCCACCTCCCCAAATCCCACAGTAAAGAAAGCCCCAGCCTGCAACAGCAGATAGATGTAGAAATGATCGTTTCCAAATAGCAGGTTATAGATTGCACAATGCAGCATAAACATCCCCATGATAATCTCCAATGGGTGGATCCTGTTCATAAAATGAAAGGGTCATAAGCATGCACAGAATAAATTAACGGGGAGTAATAGTCAAATATTGTTAAGATTATATTCCTCGCCTCTCAGTCTAATTTTATCTTACCTACTACATTATTATTAAGTGCCAAATGTTACAAAAGGAAAAAAAATTGCGGGCATGTTTCTGTTGCTTTTTGCCTGCAATTTGATGTTTACTTATAATATTTGAGTCATTTTTTCTGTTTGTAAATTGTAGAGGGATTCAATGGCAATTTTGTTTTGCTAGTGTGGTTGAATGAAGTACTTTATCAGTTTATTTAGACAGACTAGGTGCAAAGCAGCAGGTACCTTTCTCCAATTTGAGATAACGGATTTCTTGATGGCCTAGCACTGTTCTTTTTCATGGTATTCCCGAGCTTCTCAGTCACAACCCATTCATTGACACGGTTTGCTTCTAAGAGTCCTATAATTGCTGCTTTAGTTCGATGGAGTGACATGACATTCTCAAAGAGTATCCAGAGTACAAGTAGATGCAAGGACCTGTGTCATATAAAAATGAATGCATATAATTAATTAAGATAACTGAGGGTTGTTGAATAAACTTTTTACACTGCCAGAAACTAGTTACCTGGGTGTGCAGACTGCATTTAAGATTGTAATGGCTGCTGGGATGTATATGGCAATCTCCTTTTGAAGACTGATTTCTGGAAACATCACGCTTGCTGGTATAACTATGCAGTAAAAGAAGAATGTGACCCAGTGTGCAATTATTTTCCTCACAAAGAAGAAAGCATAGACCAGATGAAACCTCTTGAAAACTGATACCCTCTGCATGATACATATAGATGTCAAACAGGATATTGTGCACAAGAGTTTCTGAACCATAAACCTATAAAGAAGTGGATTTGTTTAATTGTTGATCTGTAATTTGGAGTATACTTACATCACAAATGATGATTTCCTTGGTCATTTTCTTGAAGAGATTAGCTGGACCACATGACCACCTGTGCTGCTGATATTGATATGCTTTTAATGTACTCGGTAGTTCATTTTTGACCTAGCAAGCGACAGAAAGAGGGCAGTGGCAGTAGTTGATGGGTCATTGAAACTTGGAAGACAACATATTGTCAAAGGAATTGGATAAGATATGGATAACTCACTGATATGTCACCAGCAAAAACAAATTGCCAGCCCTTAAGGCTAGCCCTGACTGCAAGGTCCATATCTTCTACTGTGGTTCGATCCTTCCATCCACCTGCATCATTTATTGCTCGAATCCGCCAAATTCCTGCTGTCCCTGTACATTATAGAAGTTTCAGTAAGTTGATCTTTTAAGGTGCTTGGCTGAACATAGTTCAACGAGCGTCTTAGCTTACCGTTGAACCCAAAGAATGAGTATGTTGAGGAACCCACTTCTTGTTCAATGCTAAAGTGATAATCGAGTGACATTTCTTGCAGCCGTGTCATTAGACATTCGTCTGCATTTACTGTATAAAAAAATAAATTTTAGCAATACTTTGAGTACCGGACTCATTAATAAGGCTTGACGTCACACTGATTTCACTACAACAGTTTAGCAAGATATGTTTCTTACCAAATTTCCATCTAGCCTGAACCAAACCCAACTTTGGGTTCTCAAGCAGATAAGGAATGGTCCTCAAGAGAAAATCCTCTTCTGGCTGGAAATCTGCATCAAATATTGCCACAAACTCACAATCCTTGACATATTGCTTCTCCAAACCCTCCTTTAGAGCACCAGCCTTGTAACCATTCCGATTTCTCCTTGTCTCATACTTGACATTCACACCTTTATCTATCCATTTGAAGCACTCCAATTCAATCAATTCCTGCACATTTGTAAAAACATTGTTACTTTATATTCAAACATTAAATGGGTAGATGGAACTCTGCTGGATTAAATCAGATACCCTTAAGACTTCATTGGTAGAGTCATCAAGAACCTGAACTATGAGTCGGTCAGATGGCCATGAAAGTCCACATGCTGCTCCAATTGAAAACTTGTAGACCTGGAGGCAGACATTAATATTTTTCTTTTTTGCTTTAAGGTAATTCATCTTTGATAAGTGCCATTATTAATGTTGCTCTTTTACTGTATACTTCTAGTTCAAACAAGCTCAACCAACTTATGCATTCCTTTACTTTGTCAGTTAGCTGTGGTTTATTACTTATTCCTTTACATATGTATGGCAAAAGGTTGTGTTTATGGAAGAACATTGTTTATGATGCTATGCTAACTTTCTAAGCATCAATTGCTGTGAGAATGATGTGTAATTTACAGATGTTAGACTATAAAAAAAAATTAACAACAATCTGACTGGAGGATCTTTAACAGTTGCTAATTATTGTTGATAAAATAGAAGTGGTAAAAATAACATTAGAAAGAAAGATGGAATGAATACAAAGAAGGAAGAATAAGGGAATTATTTATTAATAATATGTGATGTAAAATGTGAGAACACAATCTAATTGATTGATTCTCGTTTGAAGTCACATTTTCTTGCTTTCTACTAATTATCAATGATAAAGGATGTGCTTTTTTGGGTGTTTTCTGTGTATGTTAAAATGATAAATATTCATAGATATCATATGGGAGCATACTAAAAATGTTGATCTATGCATGGCTTCAGAATTGAAATGCAAGCTTACCTCTTTCTCGTTATACATAGGTATTTGGATCAACACCATAGGATAGCTTTTGTTTCTCTCTAGGTCTTGTTTCGTGGCATTCAAGTTGTACTCGGTGTATTTTTTCTTCCTCAAAAGTTTCACCACCAAAATTGTAGCTGCCATTCCTACTCTTTCAACAAATAGCATGATTGACATAGCTGAGCACAGTATGGCTGCTATTTTTAAGAGTGGTAATATCACTGGGGTTCGTATGGATTGCCAAGCATAGTGCAGATTACTTGAAGCATATTCTGGAACCCTCACTTCAGGCTGCTCAAAAATTAGGTTTCTCATGCTTTCTGTAGTTTATGAATGAATATAGGGCCCAGATCTAAGAGCCTGAAAGGAGAGAGTCAGTTGAGGGTTGAGGCAATTGCAGGATAGGTAAATGAGTTATCGCAGGCAGTGCTAAAGTGGGTGTGATGTGTCTTAGAGATGAAACCTGTACTTTAAATAAAAAGGCAAAGCAGGGGAGATGAGGACATGCAGTGGGGTTTAGGTGGAAGAATGTAGTATGATGAGTGAGCTGTTAATGGGGGAGCTCTTCTTTCTGAGAGACACGCAGTCTTCATGCAAGCAATGGTGCTGCACTGTAGTTACTTGAGAGCTGTATTCTTGTCGTTTCTTGCCGACAATTTAATAAAAAGTTTTACCATGAACGATTGCAATCAAAGTAATAACTGCTTCTTGAACTTGATCTTATTTATGAGATTGTTATCTTATGAGTAAAAATTAGATACATGTGAACAGAATAAAGCTGGCATTTTTGGTATTTTTCTAAGGCTTAGGTATGGTTTTTTGTTAGCTTAATAAAATTGATCTTATCTTCTCATTATCTGTTAAATTTGGGTGAAATATGTTTCTTCTGTTCTTTTGTGAGCGCTGACTAGGAGAGCATATTTACTCATAAAATTTCCTTGATTTGCTGTTAAGAGTAATTTGTTTCGGAAAGATTTGAGAAACTAAGCTAGGATTTATGAATTTCCTGAGGTTTTAAAGAAACTAATATTGTTTAAGAGGTGTTTTCTCTAATGAATCAACTTGATTAACATGTTGGAAGTTAAAAACAAATGGAAAGAGGAGGAAATGAGGGTAAAATATGGGAAGGATACTAACAATCCCTTGTTAGAAAAATATTTGATTGAAGTGTCTAAAAGTGGGTGATATGTTGCACCAAAAAAAAGTGGGTGATATGGATAGAAAAGAGAAGTTTATGATTTTACTTGATGATATAAAAGCCTTGTGAGTTTCTTGACACTAACCTATCTAATGAGGTGTAGTGGTAAAGTAAAAGCATGTAATTTTATTTATTTTATTCTGTAACATTGGCAGATAAAGGAAGATTTCCTTCCTTTCTCCAACGGTCTCCTATACTAGATATGAAATGGCTATCATCATTATTCTAACTTAGTAATATCATTAATTTATTTATCTCCATGTTTTAATAACAAAGAACGAACAGCTAATTTATCAACTCTTAAAGGACTGATTGTTAATGTGCCCAGTTGTAAAGTTGAATCTATTTGGTAATATTAACCATAGAGATCTACTTTCCTGTCTAAAGTTTTAAAGGTGAAACTGCTTTACTTTAATCCCAAGTCCCAGTTTATATCTTGTTTTTATTGTCTGGTTTAAATAAAGACTGATATTAAGTGGATTATGAGATTATCAAACACTCCCTAAGATCGTGAAATTAAATGCCAAGGAATGACCACTTAGGGGGATAAATGAAACATGCAAAAACAACAAACTGTTCATGTATGAAATTGTATTTGCTCTGCAACACGTTGCTGTATGAAGACAACTTTTGTTTGGATTTATCAAAGCGTGTAAACCACAAGTGGTGCATGTTTAGGTTTAATGTGGACAATGTGTTCTAATACTTAAGCTATATTGTTGGTTTCCTTGTCACTGGGTAGTCTATTAAAAAGTTATGATGGGCAAGGGGGAGGATACATTTCCATGGTTACTGCCTCCATTTTCTTCAATTCTTGGTCTCTACCATTGGAAATTGAAATAAAATATGAATTAGCCATTAGATATTTTATTTTCAGTTATATAATAAATGCGATCTGCGATTTGTTTTTGTCTGCAGGAAAGGTCAGATAAGGTTGTTTCCATTAATAGAGAACAATATACTCAAGTCATGTAATTGTCATTGGCAAATATGGAACTTTTGTTATGGAAGAAATAAATATGGGACGTGTGTTGTTTTATGCATCACGAACTGATTAATTATTCTGTTGGGACTCTACTAGCACAGCCTTGGCATATGCTCTTGACATATAAAATTCATTAGCATGTGAATTGCTGTTACAATGAGTAATTAATCAAAGAAACCTCTTTGCATTTTGTTTGTAACTCTTGATTGTTTTGTCCCACCTTTTGGTATTATAGAGCATGCTTCTCTGTGCTTGCCCTTGTGCAGGACTATGAGCTTCTGACAATGTAACTATGTGTAGGGATTCAGATTTTTTTTTTTAATTCACTTTTTGACCTGTGTAGTGTTCTACAATTTGGCCGATGATCAGATTTTGTTTAAATTGTCAACAGCATGCAATCTTTCTCAAAATAGATATGCTTAAATATTTTCCCAACGAGGAACATGGGACCACATTAAATTGTTTGGTCCAGTTTAACTGCTTTATGTTTTGCAGGGCGCATTAGCTTGCTCTTTTTATTATACAGAGATGCTTGTTGCACGGAAAAATAGAAGTTACTTGTCTTTCGGTTCAGGAAATAATTATTACTATATTTTCGGAGAAACTATAGTTCTGCTTTAACACATCAATCAAATCTGATCCGTAATATTCTTTCCTCATCTGTTGGCAATTTAGCATTTAACACTGGACACACTTGATCTTATCAAGCAAACTGACCAGTGTTTTCTTGGAATCAGAAAGGTATCTGCTCTTGATGTGGGTCACATTATATTTCATTTATTAAGTCTTGCACTGCCATGTTGTTCAGTGGTGATTTACATACATGGTGGTGAAGTATGGGAGTATGGGGTCACAAATTACTGAGGGGCTGACTATTCTATTAGTAAACTATGTTGATAAATGTTAGGGAATGATTTATCCCATGTATCTATTCCCGTATCCTTTCTTGTTCTGCTGGTGACAGTAATGTCTCAAGAAAAATTATTTTTATGTTCAGCTTCTTACACTATTTGTAAGGCAGCCGCATTTATTCTTCCAGGATGCACCCCTTATAAATTCATTTTGGAGTTTGGACAGACTTTTGAGAGTCATGCGATTCAACACGATTCACCTTTGCATTGTTTCTAATCACTGGATGAATGGGAGATGTTTATAAATCGTGGCGTGAATTGTCGGAATTGTGCAATTCAGGTCAGGAATCGCGAACTGCAAAATTTCGGCAATTCTGGACGTTCATGGTCGGGGTTGTCTTATTTTCCTCTTCAGTTGTTAATAATATCGCAACTGTTAATGACTCGGTTGTCTTTTTCGATTGTTGATAATATTGCAGCATTCTGTTTTAATTAGGACTCATTTCTCGTGGTCGAGTTCTAATTCATCTCTGGTCGGGTTGTCTTCCTCAGTCTTGTAGAGTACTATTTTAACTCTTTTTTGCTTTTCTTTTTAAATAATAATTTAATAGAATGAGGGGGAGCATTGCAAGATGCATTCTGACTCATTCTATCTTATTAGGACTCTCAAGTAGTCGAATGTGTTTTAAACTTAGTTAAAATGAAAAAAATAAAAAGGAATGGAAGAGCTTCCAAATTAGGAACTCTCCAAGTAATTTTATTGTAGGAAACTGGGACTGGAGTCAAGTTCAAAATTCAAACGCAAACAAATTTATATAAAAAACAAATCTTATTTTTAAGTCTGAAAAATAAATAGTTGTCGGATTTCACTATTAACTTTTTAACACTTAATAGTTAATTATTTTTTTAAAATTATTGAGGTTTGTATTATTTTAAATATTTTATTTATGCTATTTATTTACACAATTTATATTATATATTTTTAATTATTTTTAAATATATTTTTAAATCATACGATTTTGATATAATTTACAATTAAAAAATAAATTATTCAATTTGTGATTTGAATTATAATTTATTAAGTGTGCCAGAAAATAACTTTTGAAATGAATGGTGTGCATCTAACGTATGGTAATTTTTGGGCACAGCAGAACATCCGAGGAAGTCCGCTGGGCAATGATCATGCTGAAAACATTATCCTATTTGCGTAGTACTTCATATGTTCTGGTAGCAGTGCCAGTTTTAGCTCGCAATAATGTAGGCCATGCAGTGTGTGATATGGAAAAATCAAATGCCTTCTGCAATGGCGAAATTTAGGTCGGTAAGTAGTGCTATGCAAACACTAGAAATGCCTGGACTGTTTTAGGCCCACGACCTGTTTGATGTTGATTATTGAATATAAGCCTTGTTGGGCCATAAAATGCAAGTGAATCAAAATTGTGATTTGCTTCGAAAACGGTTAAAATACTTAGTGGCTTAGTTACAATTTTTTTTCCTGGAAATTTGGCAAATTTATATACTCAGTGGGACTTGAGTTATATATAACGCAATTCAACTCACAAGGTGTAATTTATTTTTGATAATACAGCATACATGAAATATACATTTGCGATATATGGAGAATTTGTTTACAAAATATAGATTGACTAAGCTAATCATAATATATATATATATATATATATATGTTTATACTTCAAGAAAAAGATTTCACATTTGAAGAAAAAAAATTAGAACAAGCACTTTAAAATTTTTAAAATATTCTGAATAAAAGCAAATTCTTTTTTAGAAGAAGTGATTTTGAACAACATGTAAATAGTAATCATATGGTGTTTTGGTACATAATTATTATATGATTAATATGTTCTGTTAACAGTAGCGTTTCATATATTGTTGGAGTTTATCAATTTGTCTTTCTAGTTTCACGATTTCTTTTCAAAAAAAAAAAAAAAAAAAAAGGAAGACGCCGCCTTATATTAGTTGGGCCTCAGGCCTCAGCCTCAAGCGATGCCGTTTAAAGCATATAATGGCTTAACAAGAAAAACCCTAACTAGAATTGCAGTGGAGGACAATTCAGAGCTCAAAACCCTAACAATCTGACTTGCGCGATCGTAGTAAAGTAAGAATGGGGGGGAAATGTCCGCACAGAAACGTCAAGAAGCGAAGGTATTCTCACAAGACGGCTCGTCGTACCAAATTCCTCATCAAAGATATCCTTTTTTATTTTTGTGTTTTTCCTATTCGAACATGCTTTCTCTCACTTTATTTCATGAATGGGATTCTTGACTGGGTTATTGGACACGAGATGACATGGTTTATGATGAGCTGAAGAATCCGGATGAAGAGAGGAAACCTTTACCTGTAGATGAAGACTTACCTGGGATGGGCCAGTTTTACTGCGTTCACTGCGAGTATGTTTTTAATTGTTGCTTATCAATACCATATAACAACAACAACGAATTAAGTCTTTTTTCACTAAATGGGGTCGGCTACATAAATTAAACGGCGCCGGCCTATCTCAATACCATGACATACATTTTTTTCTTTGATTTTTATTTAATTTGAGAAGTCCTGAATCCTTATTGATGGATGCTGAAACTTACTATAATGATGCCTTGCCAAGTGTAGATGTCCAATTTTTCTGTTTTTTTTTTTAAAGGAGGCAAAAGCATTGCTCTAAATTATCTCTTGTGTCTCTCCTTTGCTATCCTGATCTCTGTCGGCTTCGGTTCTTGTTCAAATTTGAATTGTTCTTTTTGACCATATGCAGTCGGTACTTCTCCAATGTGGCTGTAAGGGATGAGCATTTTAAGACCAAACGACACAAGAAGCGGTATGCAACTTTGCTTAGGAGTTTTGCTCTTTTTCTTCTCATTCCTCTTAGAACATTTTCCCCATTATTTCAATTCTGATAAAAGATTGCTAGATTGATGGCGTTGCTTTTAAATTTTGAGGCTACTTTGTTTTGAAGTATTCCATGTTAGCCTTGGGATATGTGGTGACTAAATCTGCTGGACACTACGAAGTGTTATATAGATGAGACATTATATATGTTCCTTAGGCTGTTGAGGACTTGGATTATGCACGATTCCAATGTTCTGTTACTAATTTACTATTTACCAATCATCTTTAAAATTTGGTTGATTGGTTGGTTTTATTCACCACTGGCACAATGGTTATTCATTGCATATTTGGTTTGAAGGTATATAACTTAAGTCTGTATGTTTTTTCATCTCAAGTTTTCATGCACTATGAAATTATTGGAATTTATTCCTTATTACTGTATTGCAATGAACTTCAATTGGAACTACCGCCTTGTTAATTCCATGAATAACTTCACTGATAGCTATTTTTATCTTCATTATGAAATTTTAATCCTTTCCCTGTGTATCTTATAATGGAGTGCTAGGATACTTTTTTTTTATATTACATTTTCTCTGTGCAGTTTAAAACAAATGATGGGACCTGCACCGCATACTCAACTCGATGCCGAATTAGCTGCAGGGATGGGTATGCCAGATAATGGTCCAAAGCTAATGTCTATGTGATTTCTTTTTCTTCTTAAAAGATTGTGTTTTAGAAACTGAGGCGTTATGTTGATGGAAGATATGATGTTATCGAATTTCCCCCCGTAGATCTTAGTACAACAAAATCGATATAATTAGTTGTAATATAAATTTTAATTATATATCTGCCCGTCAGTTTTTTCTGTTTAGATCTCTGTTAAACCTGTACCTTAAGGTATTCCCAAATGCAAGCAAATTTTGGGAGTGAACGGGCAGAGAGTGGCTTTTGTTCTTCATTCACCTGAGGTCAAGTCATTAGCATTTTAAGCAAATGGAAATGAAGAAATGGTTCCCCAGAGGCAAAAATAAAAGCTTTTTGACAAGTAATGACATGAAAGTGACCATTTGATTTAGGGGGCGGTATTTTGGGGAGCATACTGGGATCATTATCGATGAGGAAGTTAGATATCAATTCTATACTTCCAATTTTTATCCACATGGACCACATTGGCACCATCTTATAGAATTGCTATGGCTGTGTTCTTACTAGTTAAAATCTCAACCATCCAGGTTTTAAATATAGCATTCTACTACATATAGTACAAGCATAACCTCCAAAAAGGGGGAAGCGGGGGAATAGAAACTAGGATAGAAGAACGAGCGTGCGCTAATTTTTTACATAGGCTAATGGACTAATGTGATTAACCGGCCTTGGTGGCTACGTCAAAGACGTCTCTACAAACAAAAATCAACTATCTGATGGATTGCGATTATGCCTCACCAGACCTAGTTTCCACGTCAATCAAGGTGTATAAATATAAACTTTCCCATAAATTAATTGTTCTGAAGAAAATACATATACAACAATACAAGTATTAAAGCGGAGTTTTCATTCACTTTTTCCAACTCCAAATCCTGACAAGAGGCGGCGGCCATCCTTTGGTACTTTATTCTTTTCTGTTCTGGCACTATATATAAAAGGGGAATATCCCGTGCTTGTGCCAAGGCCCTTCCACCCCCAAAATTATAGGTTCCGTCAAAGGTCTTTTCAGGGGCAATTATGCAAAAGGAAGAAGAGAACCCATCAATTAAGGAGTAGATAAAATAAACTACTCCATAACTAGCAGGGGGGAAAAAAACCAAGCAGGAACAAAGAAAGACAAACCTGTTAACACAGCAGGTACTCAACTTTTCGTAGCATTACAAGAGTATTATGTTATAAACTTGTCCCTGCCAGTAACAGCTCTCTAGTGGCGTCCAGCTGACCAGTAATCAAGAGGATACAGAAATAGCATCATCCGAATCTCCCTTTAACTGAAAACCAGGGACAGACTGATGGGAACTTCCAGGCTTGCAGAATAAAATTTCAAATTCAAATAGCTGTTAAACATACCAATTTCAGATGAGTATGCAAAGAACCATGTAACATCTTCTTGAGCTTGTCGCATTGATCTACCATGTGACCCATTTTAATCAATTCCTCAAGTTGATATAATAGTCGCTCAATTGTTGTGTATGGGAACCAAACAGCAAATGGTCTTTTCCGTCTAATTATATCCGCTGGTCTCTGCATAAGGTCGATAATAGCAACACTCTTGAATACACTACAAACAGACATCAGTATCATGACATATGGAGCATCATGCATATGGAATATGCACTACCCAGATTTGCCACTACTTTGTCAATATCATGACATATCAAGAGATGCAGATATCAGTAAGCTGCAATCTCAAAATGCTCACCAAACTTCGACCACTATGAGGAACATACCCAACATTTAATCCGTGCAATCACACCACATACAACTTTTTGGCAGCCACTTATTTCTTCATATTCTTCATGAAAATGATATCTGCGGAACATTCTCATGAAAATTTGTTTTAATTTACTTATTCTTCAGTGCATCAAGCAGCCTGTATTCTCATTAATTCAAACTATTGATCATAAGGTTATCTGGAATATAACATAACTAGTGGTTGTTGTTTTATTACAATGTATAGATATTAGAGAGATTGCATTTGATTGACTGAAAGCTGTCTGAATTTCCTCATATTGACCTTAATTGAAATTAGATCTTACGCTTATCTAGAATGTAACATACAAATGACTGCTTTTGTTCTAGTTAAATCATCTTATAATTTTCCCTATATTTAAAACAACATATTGAGATCTTAAGTATATGGCTGAGTGGCATAAATACAACTAAAAGGATGTACGATAGTCACTAAGAACATCACTCAGTGCGCTGAAAATTATCCCTTAAGTATAGCTACAATTGTAAGGCCCATTTGGTGTGCCATATAAAGGGATGTAGTATACTATAAACTCATACAATTCACCTTTATACATTATTTGGTGCGACACTATATTATATAGTATCGCCAGTCAAACTATTTTATTCATTGACCGATGTATAACTCTATATATAATATATAAAGGAGGTTGAAGATAAGAGCTAATAAGAATTGAATAGAAAACCCAATAAAAAAAATCACATATACCTTGGTATATTTGCCTCCAAACCTAAATACCTTTCTAAACTCTAAATTTTAAATCCTAAAATATTAAACTTGAAACTCCAAACATCAAAACTTTAAATCCCAAAACTCTAAATTTCAAACACCAAAATTTTAAAACATCAAAATACCAAATTCTAAACCCCAAATCTCCAAACCCTGAATCTCAAACCTCAAACCCTAAACTCTAATTTGTCAACTTTATTCAAAAAGTAATTATTAATTAATTCAGTATATTTTTTCTATAAAAGTATTTTTGTCAAAATAACATTTTTATCCTATATATTACTTACCAAACACAAGATTTGATTATATTATACAATACAGGATATTATATATTGATGCAACAAATACATGATAGTATAAAAATTTATCAAATAGATAGCTTATCCTATACTATTCAATGACCCTTATCCTATCCGAAGTAATCCTATGTGGCCCACCAAACATAGCCAAAGTAGTATTTTACAGCCCAATCTGTGAAGTGTTAATTCCACAACTAAGACAGGTTACAACAGCCAGCATAGTGTGTAGAAAATTTTAGATACAGTTAGATAGATGTCTGAGAAAAGAAATACCAAATTACGTATATTATCAATTGCAATCACTTAATAAAAGATTCTGTCAAGTAAAAATATATTTACTAGTGATGACTCTTAACAATAACCAGCAGAAGATACATATATAAGAATGAGCACCAGTAATAAGTTCAATCCATAACAGTAAGATATAGTTTACCATTGATGCAAATGATTCTAAGAACTCCAGCAACAGATTAGTAGCTTCTGCATATCGACCATAGTTAACATAAAGTTGAAATAAGGATGCAGGATTTGATTCTCGGCCAGCCATCCCCCAGATTTTTTCCCTTTGACCCTCCTGCCACAAGTCATGTAAACGATATAAGGGTCACCATACAAGATCCTATTTTACACAAGATATCCCTCACTCAGCAGATGAAACAGAAAATAAATATAAGGTCCAATGAAAAAAATGAAGAAAGATGAGCAGCACATAGTGAAATGGAAGAAATCAGTACGATGTTCGTAATATTCGAATTCAGAATACTTCTCAACACAGTACATCCTTCAAGGACAAAACACTCGTAGTTGCAAACTGTTCCATCATATACACAAATCATTTCATCACAAGATGGGTCAAATAAAAGAAAACATCTCAATCAAGTATTATATGATGTTAATTTGAAGGAGAAAAGTGTGAAAATTGACAGGTGAAGACCAGCACTCTTGTCCTTGTTATGCCTCTATAAGCCAAAAGCTCCATTCAAAGGAGAGAAAAGAAACTGAAGACTTCCATTTCAGTAAAAGAAAACATATTTAGACAAACCAAGCATAGGAATTAATGGTGTAAACATTTATGAAGAGAACCCCAAGGAATTTTTATATATTAAATCCTGCAACCAGCCCCAAATTGCTTAGTTCATTGAACAGGTAAGTTTAGATCAAACCAAGGTCAGAATTAATGAAATAAAAAGCTTCATTCAGAGAATTCCATATGGTTTCCGATTTAGAAATCATATAATTATTTTTCATGGAAACACAGATTTTGAAACAGGCAGGCATGAAAACCACCCAAAAACTACAACTTCAGCTTAAAATGTTACCTTGAACAATTGAACCAGCCAAAGAGGCAATTCAATCAGTTGATCTGCACGAAGAAGAGTTTCAGCAACAATAACTGGTAGCCTACCGTGAAATTCACTATATTTTTTCTGCAATTTGGGAACAGTTCCATAGGAAAAAGTTAACCAGGGAAGAAAAATTTCTGCAAACAGAGAGAGAAGGGGTTTTCATGATGGATCGAAAACCACAAAATACACGTAAGTGATTTCAACCACCTACAACAGAACTTGACCCCAAGGAAGAGAAACAATCAGGGAATTCATAAGCCTAGAAACATACTTTAATACCAGAATGCTTAATCTGTAAATATTCTACACAGCTCGCTGAGCTACAAATGGATGTTGTCTTCCTGACAAAGACCTTACAACCCAGTGCTGGCAAAAAAACTATTATTGCAGCAACACTTCAAAAAGCATGGCCTACTTCGTTTCCAATACCATACAAGTTGTGAGCAGTTTAAATATCTTTTATTACCCAATTGCCTTCCTTTCACAATAGAAAACGATGAAAAAGAACTATTAGAAGCTTAAGACCCTACTGCATTCTTTTCTCATGGTGTCTTCAAGGGATTGTCTTTGTTGGATATGCAGAGGAATTAAGGAGCTTTGCTGCATTCTGGAACATCTTGTTTTTGTGTTTTGGTTTGGATGTTTTCTTTTCTTTTCTTTTCTTTCTTTAATAATGCTCTATGCTTCTTTAAGATATTTTATCCTCATTTTCAATCTTTTAAATTTTTAATAAAAGAAGAAATTATATTAGAAAATGAGAAAGATACAAACGAAGAGGATAAGAAGTTCTCCAAAAGAAAGAAAACAGAAAATATCATACTTAACCAAGTAAGACCAACAAGAAACTAAAACAGATACAATGTATCAAACATATAACAAAGAAGCCCAATCCCTTTGCATATATGACACACTCCCTTAAAGAAACCATGGCTCAAACATAATCATTTCCCATATTGTGTGTGTGAGTATGTATATATTTTATCAAATGCCAAGATTAAAAAAATTGAGTCAAGATCAAATGCCAGCTTGTGTTTCTACCTTCAATTTTTGTTTCTTTATGAAAAAAAAGAATGAATAATAAGACCAAAAAAAATTAAACTACAAAAAATAAAGACAAATCTTGATGCCAAGCTCCCCAATCCCACCTGTCCAATAAGACCCAACATAAGTTCCAGATACAATCCAAAAGAATGACCCTATCCCAACAACAAATAGTGATGCTGAAAACTTTCAATATTCTACTTGAATAGGTAAAACAAATTACTCTATATTATAAATCAGTGTGGAAGTTTCACCTCATTCTTCTTCCCCTATGAAGCATGGACAAGGATACGGACACGGGACACAACACGGACACGAACACGGGACACAACACGGACACGAACACGTGACACGTAAATTTTATAAAAATGTAGGACACGACGCGTTGAAGACACGTGAATTAAAAAAAAAATTTATATATATATAGAGCTAGAAAATAATATTATTTACAACTCATTTCAAAACTTAATCTCAAAGAAATTATCATAAATTTATAATACAATAAGCATTCATTATTTTTCAATACATTTTTCATCATCGCTATTGTTTTCATTCCTTTCGTCTGTGAAAAGAACTTTCCAATTCTGAATTATACAAAAATATATTTGCAACTAATAAAACTCTAACATCAACAACAACAAAAAATAACAAAAAATACAAACGTTATGTGTACATACAGCAATAATAAAGAACAAAAGTAGGAGAGCAACTCCAAAAAAAATAATATGTGCATTATTATAATTCAACTCCCTCATCGACAAAAGCTACCTCAGTTCTTTACCATTGCATTTATGTAAGACATTAAGAGACAACACAAAAAATAGAAGAATTTAGCTTTCTTTTATTCCATAGAAAAGCTTGAACCCCAAAAGTAAGTTTTCGAATAGGTATATATGTTTGCATAAAAAAAAAACTTTGAAGATTTGTTGAAAAGGAATATGCACATGGCCACACGCACATAGACAAATCCAATAAGAGAAAATAGAAAAATTTATTCTCAATGTTCAACAAAAACAAACAATAGAGATGCGATGACTGAAATGCAAGTTACGATAGATAATGGGTATCCAACTTCAATAGAAGACATGTTACGGTGACTAAAATACAAGTTGCAATCATTGGTGTCCAGATAAAAATCTAAAGGGGATGGAGGATTTATGCCTAAAATATCCGAAATAAGTGTCGGACACGTTCAAAAATGTGTCCGACACGAAGTTTTTTTTTATAAAAAAAGTTGGACACGGGACACGCGTCGGACACGTGTCCTAAGAGTGTCCGAGGAGTGTCGGTGTCCGTAGAGTGTCCGATGCGTCGACATGCCTTAAAATAAAGTGTCCGTGCTTCATAGTTCTTCCCTAAACCCTAAAATATTATTTGCAATAAAATCCTCAAATGTTTATGAGAAGACTCACTACTCACGGAGTATGACAAAAGACTAGTTAAACAACCAGTTCTCAGTAGTCTAAGTGACATAACAATGAAAAAATAATTAGATCATGTCCCTCACAAATCCCCAAACCAAATTCTCCTTCCAACAGCATATCATAGTATTAATGATCTAGCCAATTCTTTTCACAAGCTGGATGTACAGATTTGGATGGAATACGAGACATTTAAAGTTGAAACTCCCAAAAGCCAGTAACCTGATTAAGACCAACTTGAACTCCTTGAGAACTAAATATGTTAATCTTGTTCTTTTGTGTGTGTGTATTATCACTGCTGCTCTTTGGCTTGGATCCAATTTGATTAACAACTGATCTAAGATTTAGTTACAATGTAACATCAGATACCATGTAACAAAGCCACTACCAGAAAAAACAAATAAATAATTTGAGAAGAGAAGAGAAGAGAAGAAAAGGCGGTTAGGAAACGATAGCACAAATGTTTGGCGTGAAATTTTTTCCTATATTCCCCTTTTCATCTCTTCTACACTGACTGATTGATTAACAAAAATTAATTTAGGACCAGCAACAATTATAGCTCACAGAAGATACGAACAAGGTAAAGCTCGAGAGTTGCCCAACGGCTATTTCTGTCAGGTTGTGGACTTAAAGGACCAGTAAGAGGAGAACCATGGACAACCATTTCAAGGTTTGATGATGTCAACAAATGACTACGTGCCCTGAAATCATCCAAACATTCATAAATTACACAATGCATAACAAGTACTAACAAGAAGAGTCTAGTGAAAATTTGGACATATATCAAGTACCAAATTAATAGAAAATAAAAATAAAAAGGAGCCATCAGAATAAATATTGATAAGATAATTAAAATGAACGTTGAGGAATATGTTAACTTACTCAACCCAAGTGGACTCCACTTTATCAAGACAGCATTTCAATGATATAGCAGAGAAAACTTTTTCAAGTTCCCTAAACAGAAAGAGCCCGTCACATATAAATAAACATGCCAATATATATATAAATATATATATATATATATTGCAAATAAAATAAATTAAAATTTAAACAAAATAACTAGTAACATTAAACTGCATCTTAATTGTAGGATGTAAACCTCTTCAGTCCTGAACCCCTGAAGAATCTGAGAAGAATTGTGAAGGCCATATCATATAAATTGTTTTGGACAAGAAGATCAGCCAGATCTGACAGGGCTCCTTGTTTTCCTTTAAAAAGAAAGAAAGAGGAGTGAATACTCAAAATGCTATAAAATAAAACAACAGTCTATCAAAACTTAATTTTCAGGGTCAGATGTCTCACAAGCATTTATAGAGATTGAGCAAAGGAGAATTACCGGTATATGTCCACATAACATTTACCAGGGATAGCATGTATTCTGCTGATGTTAGCACAAACTCATTCTCAAGTTTTTCAATATCAATGGAAGATTGCCAGCTTTGACTTTCAGCATCAGTATCAGCTGGTACTGCAAAGTTAACAACATTACCATCTCAAAACAATATTAATGCAAATGTGAAGAACTTAATATCCAATAGTAATATAAGATAAGAATCCTTTATTCCCATCCCAGTCCCTTTCATTCTGCTAAAAATATAAAGCAGATATCTTGATACAACATCATAGCAAATTGATAAATTTATAACTAAAAGCAGAATGTTGGGTGCTGTATTACTTACAATGTTCTTCTGCAGTTCTTTTAGCTTTCTTACGTGGATAATGTTCCCTCATAAGAGAACTTCCTTCCGCTGGTAGATCAATCCATGCATATGCAGGATGAACAAGATGCAGTGCATTAACAGCAGCGGAAAGTGCATTCAGCCTCTCTTGCAATATCCATGAAGTACCCTGGTAATCTTTTAGAGCCACTTCAGATCTCAAACGAGCTGAATACAAGTACATGTAATTTGCTGCTCGACGCCAATTATGTCGATGCATTTGAAATGCATAGAGCAACTTATACAAGTTTGGTTTTGCAGAAATATCTGATCGCTCAGCCTACACTCCACAGTAAATATTCTAAACATTAATTTGAAGAAACTAAAAAATTTACAGCACTCAATCTGCTCTGACAGGGCATACCTTCCAAGCAAGCTCTTGCTCTACCTTCTCCATTAATCCAGTGAAGGGAAGCTTATTACTGCAAAGAATCTACAAATAACAAAAAAGATAGAACATTATGGGGGGAATACAAATTTAAAAACGTGAACGGACAAGTTAAACAAAAATTAAGATAAAAGAAGAAATTTTATTGAGACAAGAAAGAAGTACAAAACAGGAGGATTAGTTATCTGCCTGAGGGAAAAGTAAAAAAGTTTTAAAAGAAAATTATCGACATGCACACTACATTTAAAAAGAAAAAAGTTCTAATAATGCAATATATCATAGTAAATATTAACATATAATTGTCTCCTCATTATGTTAAGCGTGAAACAATACCATCCAAGCTAGTTTTAACTAGAAGCTAGAAAAATGAAGAAAACATGACAGATTTTGCAATATAATTTGGAAGCATATAGAAAGAACAATAACAACTAAGCCTTTTTCCATTAAGTGGGATCGACTACATGAATCAAACGTAACAAAGTGACATTATAAATAAGATCAAAAAATAAATTATTAACTATTAAATTATTCATGAAAGTTTCACCTATTATTTTTTTTAGCCTCTCTCTACTTCTAACTATCGGACTATTCTCCATCTGATCTACTCTTATCAATAGGACTTCTGCAGGTCTTCTCCACACATGTCCAAACCACCTTAAGCGAGATTCTACCATCTTCTCCATAATAAGTGTTATCCCAACTTTCTCTCTAATGTACTCATTTCTAATCATATCTCTTCTAGTATGTTCACACATACAACGCAATATTCTCATCTCTACAATATTGAGTTTACCTTCATATTGTCGTTTACCTTCATATTGTCTTTTAACCGCCCAACATTTAATACTATACAATATAGTAGGTCTTATAACTGTACGGTAGAATTTTCTTTTAACATTGAGCGACATTTTTCTATCAAAAATGACACTCGAAACCTTCCTCCATTTCATCCATCCCACTTGAATCCTATGCTTTACATCCTCCTTTATTTCACTATTATTTTGTATAATGGATTCAAGATATTTAAAACTTGTAACTTGTTTTAATATATAGTCTTTAAATTTTACTTCTAAATTCGTATTTGTTCAAATTTTACTAAATACATTCCATATATTCTGTTTTATTTCTACTTATACGAAAATCATGTGTTTCCAAAATTTGTCTCACTCTAACTTCATATTTATTTCTTCTTTCGATTCACCAACTAAGACTATATCATCTACAAAAATTATACATCGAAACTCCAAATCTTGAATATGTTCAGTAACTGCGTCCAAAATCAAGTTAAAAAGATACAAACTCGGAGAAGACCTTTGATGTAGTCCAATAGTTGAGAAAATCCTTTGTCTCCATTTTGTGTTTTCTCGCAAGTCGTGTTCCTATCATATATGTCTTTGATTGCTCAAATATACGTAATATGTACTTATTTCTTTTATAAAACCTTCCATAAAACCTATCTTAGCACTCTGTCATAAGCTTTTTTTAGATCAATAAAAACTATATGCAAATCTTTTTGCCTCCTTTGATAACTTTCCATCAATTTTCGCAATAAATACATTGGTTCCATAGTTGACCTTCTTGGCATGAAACTAAATTGATTCTCTGTGACTTGAGTTTCTTGTTTTAATCTTTGCCCAATGATCTTCTCCTATAACTTCATAGTGTGGCTCATGAGTTTAATCCCCCTATAGTTGACACAGTTCTGTATGTTCCCCTTATTTTTATAGATAAAAATTAAAATACTTTTCCATTCATCCGGCATTTTCTTAAATTTTATTATCAAATTAAACAACTTAATAAGTTAATTTATGCCTTTCCTTTCTAGACTTTTTCACACCTCAATAGATATATTATTGAGTCCTACTGCTTTGCCATTTTCTATTCTCTTCAAAGCCTTCTCTACTTCAAGCTCCTGAATTATATGATAAAAAGTATAACTACGGTTCTTAAAAAATGGGACCTTCGTATGCATAGACCTATATATATCTACACATTTGCAAGTAATGTAGGAGGCAGTAATAGGTTTGAAACTTGTGTCCTGTTCAATATATCCACTCCCCCAATCATCTAAGCTAATACTAGTGGTCACAACTTGAAAATTGTATGATCCTCCTTTGAGAAACAGCCATCAGAGTTTGAGTTCTGTTCCTAAATGACTAGTTTGAAAATCAATCTATTTCATTCTATAATTTACATCAACTAAAGAAAAGCAATAAGTAGTGGCCAATTAACAAAACACAGTCAGAAAAGTTCATTATTATGTAGCCAACCTTTATAGCACCTTGTTCATAAAGAACAATTATGAAACGCCTCAAGCAGATGTATTTGCTCTCCTCATCTGGATTTGAAGTTATTGCACAATATGCATCAAAATAGCGGCCAAGATCTATAGCGAATTTGAAGACATTTGCCCAAAGTCGTCCCTTTATGGTTGTTGCTGATTCATTAATTGAGTCTCCCATGCGCTTGTCATCTTTCATGCACAGAGCTTCATCAACTTGCTCAAGTGCAGCAAGAGCGAATTGGTAAGCACCTTCATTAACATTATATTGTTCAAATAACTGCATTGCCCATTGATAGTAATGAAGCTTCCATGCAGCAGTTGATGCACAACCACCTGCAAGAAAAGCAGGTAAAGGGACAAATTGATAAGGCAACTAAAACTTAAGATTGACTGTTTGCGTCAGATTATAGCTAGTCATAAAGAAACTCACCAAAACCAAGATATGGCAATCCTATGTCATAAGGTAAACTCTGCAAAGCCTCAGATGCACCATTCCCAGATGAAGACCTGAATTGGAAGACCATTACACAGTGATGCCTCACACTTTTAGGACAATCATAAGCAAGCATGCAGAGATATTATCATATTAAACCACAGGTTCTGTCAGGGCAAATAAGATTGTCAAGAATCATTACAACTCAAAAGTTTTAGCTGTTAAGTGAAAACTAATGAATAGTTTTTATTGAAATGTCTAACACACCTCACAGAAAAGCCATTTAAGCTTAAAGTATGGACAAAGCACAAACTTATCATACTTTGTATTGAAACTTAATTTTTAACTAACAGAATGAGGGTTGGTAAGGATAAAACTATTAACCATTTGGTCATAAAGGCTCTGATACCATATTGAACTAGAGAAATAAGGAGGAAACATAAGATGTAGAATGTGTCAATTGTAATACTGGCCTAGACAACTAGGGTATTTATAGAGATTTGATAGAAGACAAGACATTAAGTCACAATAACTATTACAACCATATACACCTTATGTTCACACTAAGTAATGACTAGCATTCACTCCTATTCTAACAGCAGCCAACTGTAAATGCCAACTAAAAATTGCTTCATTGAATTAATGTAAGTCCACCTAATGCACTGAATAAAAAAAGGATATATTCCAGACTTCAGTTAAATTATTGTACCTGAAGAAACAGCGAACAGCATCATAAAATTTTTTCTCTTTCAATGTTCCATGCAATCCACACTGCACCTGTGCTAGGAGGCAACATCCTAGAAGATGATGACGTATGCACCATCCACCATCAGTTTCTTGAATAGTTTGGGATGTCTTCTCCTTTTGTAAATGTGCCTCCGCCATTGTCAGCAAATGCTTTTGACATATTTGAAATATCAGTTAGCTTCAGTCAAGAGTATTGGCGTAAGGGAAGATAAAAATAAGGGTCAAACTCACATCCTAGGCAGAAAAAGAAAAGGCAAGTAAATCACCTCAGCAGCACCATACTGGCCATGCCTGAAAAGGATAAAGGATAGATCAATTGAACGGCTCAAGAAAGTTGAGGATCCTCCAGCCTGACCCCAGATGATCCAACTGACAAAATCTCTAATCCTATCAACAATGCTCTGCATATTTGAAAAACATTCCGAAGACAGCTGGCTCTGTTCTATAGATGAACTTCTAGTATTCAGCAAGAATATAAAAGCCAATTTGAAGTCACGTCTGCCAAGCTTCTCATTCCATGATGGTTTCTCTATGTTGCTATCTGGACCATGACCAGGATGAGTAACACTATAATAGCAGTATAATATATGTCCAATTCTGTGACCCCCAAAATGTATAAAATTGCAATGTTGAGAAGTTGTAGTCATTGAAATATGCAGAGTACTTTGCAGTTGTGAACGTAAGGTAATATGTACTTTCTCTATGTTGTGAACGTAAGGTAATATGTGCTTTTCTGGATTACTTTGCAGTTTAAAAAACGAAATACATGCATGTAATTCAACTCAAATATTAGAATAAAAAATTAAGGGCAAGGCTAGATACTTTTGCTTGTAGCCAAAGTGCAATTATCTAGACAAACATTTTATTCATATAATCGGCTGACTAATTCATCTGTATAGTTAAAGGGAAAATTTATCATTTGACTCATTGTGTTATTGGGCATTTTTAAAGTCAACCCTCACTATCTTGGTTTTTAAACTAACACCACCAATGTATTGAGAATTGGGTAGAACTAACAATTCAAACAGAATAAACACTAGAAGATTCTTGTTTCACACACTATGACCCTTTGTGGATTAAACTGTTGGACATTCATCGCTTCTCAATAATTAAATTTGACCATTAAACCTTGTGAAATATTAGTTTTACCCCATTTCAAATACCACAACACATCTTATTGTAAAAACTTAACCACAGGGGGTCAATTTTTAGAAGACCTAATACCACAGGGTCACCGTATAATTTACCCTAGATTATATATTTGATATATATTTATGCATATAACTGATTTGTCTACAAATTAATAGAACATATGCATGTCAAAAGAAATTTTCATCAATAATATTCGCAAAAAATATCTTATAACACTGTGGGACTTGCAGTCATAACTCCAAGAAACAAACTAGTAAATTTTTTTTTTGGGGATAAGTTAACAATTGTTCCAGGTTAGATTACACTTTAGGTCCCTGAAACATAACACATTTTTTCATTTGGGTATCTACAAAATAAATCGATTGAATAAGGTCCTTAATAAATTTATTTTTCAAGGCCCCAAGTGTAATATATTTTAACCTTTTTTTCTTTAAAGAGGCTAACACAGTTTTGTAGTAGTATTACAAAAATCATCAAATTTTTTTCTTTTGGTTTCTAGGGGAGGCAGTGGTCATGTGAGCCTCCATCCACGTATAGTGTTAAATCCATGTTAGCCATATTGAAACTGGCTAGTGTAGTGATTCAGTAGAAATATACAACCAAAACCTACCAATTTGTAATGATGAAAGTTTATAATTGAAGTCTTCAATTACAGCCGGTGCAGATGGTGTGATAGCAATGAAGATGATGGTTACCCACTCAAAAATGATTTCTTGAAGCATTGGAACTAACTCAATTTGTATTTTGGCTATATCATCATGTGACATATGGATCTGAAAAAGAAAAAAGAAAATTACATCTGAAACATATGATGAGTCAATCTAAATCTGCAATAGCATGTTGCTAATAAAACTACTTATATTATTGCAACCTGGTCTACATAAAATATGTCAGTCAAACATTTAAATAAAAAAAAAGGTATTTAGCTGTCAACATACCCAGAAATGTAGGCAAAAAAAGAGAAAACTCTAAACACAGACCAAAAGATCTGAGAATAATAAATAAATAAACAAGCTAATGGGCAATCGCTAATAGCTGTGCTAATTAACTAGACAACCATTTGAATTAACTGAATTTTACAAGCAGGAAATCATTATGAATATAAGCAAACACAAGTTTAGACTGACCTGCCCACTGATGTCCACCAGATAGCTCAGAAATAGAAGAAAGTCCCAGGCAGACTCAAACATCACCTTTGCAATCTGATAAGTAGCATGGACTAAAATGGAGGAATTGATATTTGATGATATTTCAGCATCAAAGCTATGCACCATTTTCTGTGGGACCAAAAATTTTAGAAAACCCTCAATTATATTTAAAATCCTGCCCCATTCAGCAGCCTTCTTGTACAAGCCTTGAAGCAACAAGAACATGTCAACAGAAAGTTTCCTCAGATTTCTATGATCTGCGAGCTCCTTCTCCAGAACTATATTATTACCAAGAGTGGACGTATGGAGAACTGGACCTGATGTACCATATCCCGTTTCCAGAATCTTCACTAAACAATGAATAATATCTTCAGAAGAGATCACGGGTGCACTTTGAAGTGATTCATAAAATATAGAAGAAGCAGGTCTGCCCAACTGTTGGCTAAAACTCAAAACACATCTGAGCAGTTCTATCAGAATTTCAGATTCAAGATCATCATCAAATAAATCCACAAGACCTGTGAATTCACCACCTTCTTCTGAAGAGACTACAACATATGAATGGAAGATAAATCAAGGAAAGAAAGGAAAATAATAGACATAAAATAGTAAGTAAAAAAAGTGAATAAAAACTAGAGAAAAGCTATAAATCCTTCTTTTTTTGTTGGGAGAGGGGGGACAAAAAAGAAATCATTGAGAGAGAAGTATCTACCATTACCCTCTATAATCCGCTCAATATCTTCCAAAGACCGAAAAAGTGATACTGAACTTTTTCTAATTAAACCAACAGCACCAGCAGAGGAGTCAAAAAGCAAACCACATGATGCATTGTTCTTGCACCAATTATGGAAGTAGCGGGTACAAAAATGCTTCCAGCAATGAAATATGGACATCTTTTCAGTTCCAACCTACCGCAGGAATCTTGTCAATTTACTATACAAGAAGATCCCTCTCAAAATTAAAGGAAAAAGATACAAAAATGAGGAGAGTTTATTGATAAGACAGTAATAACCTCATGCTCAATAAGTGAAAGTATCTCCTTTTTCAGTCCATCAGCAGTTAATGCTTGGAACTCAGATTCAACTAAATGCCTTTTATACTCAGAAAGAGTTGCATACAAAACAACATTATGAAGCACCCCAGGAAGTAGCAGCCTGCGTACGAAAATGGAAGATACAAAAGGCACAATATCATCCTGCACAAAAAAGGAGAAATAACTAAGTAATATCTTTAGCAAGAATCATGACAACAATTAGCAGTTATGTATTCCAGTGACAGGAAAATTGCCTAGTACGTACAGGTAGTTCTAACATATCTTCATCTACCTTTTTCTTTTTTCTTTGGAGAAGGATAAGTTGCTTCTGGTGACCAATTAAAGATGCTGACAAGGATATCTTAAGTGTACAAGATTACACTGTATGTTTATACAGGATGCAAATGGAGCCCTTTTGGTATAGATTTACATATTTTACTGCATCTGTAAGATTATCACAGACTCATGTAGCCTTCACAGACCATCAAATTTAAAGGCATGTCCCTTTTTAAATTAATCATTCATGCGCACCCAGTGTGCTTAAATTTTTCTCTCAACCACCACCTTATTCTTAGATGGAAGAAATCACCTTTATGTAAAATCATCATCAGCCTCTAATATAATTTTACATGCACGCATCTATCTAAACATAAGCACAGAAGCAAAATGCAACAAAAGTGCATAATTGTATACAATAAATTGTGAGGTATACATCTTTCCCAATAATTTAGCAAAGGAGAAAAAGGACTCCACGACCATCTTTAGAGCCTTAACTTCCTAAATTAGTGGCTGACATCCAAATTTTAGAGAAATAAATGGAGGATTACACAATCTTATACCTTGGAAGATGAAAATAATGAATGTGCAATATGCAAAATTTCATCTGCAAGATGTTCTGAACTTTGAAATAGTTGATCAGCAACAAATTCTTCCTGTAATGCATAAGAAAATGCCTCTTCCCTGACAAGACAGAGGAGACTTATTTGAGCTTGAACAACCGTATTGCAAATGTAGCAAATTACCCACATTCATAATGAAATCATTAACCACAAACTAGGTTATCAACTTATGGTTAACATATAAATAAAGTGGAGACCCTGACTCTGCGACCAAAGTTTAGCTATATTAGAGTTCTAAACCAACTGCCTCGGAGAGAAGAGAATAGCTCATTTCCTTCTTTATATTTTGAGTATCAAAATGCAAAATACAGTTGGACATAGAATACCCAGTTTATACTACAACTAATTTGTAAAGATAATCAATTAAATGGCCTGGCAGGAACAAATTGACAAATGTCACATACTCATCAGTATTTGCAGAAACCATTTGTGATACTAATTCATCATCCTTCAGTATCCATATCTTGTCTGAAGTTAATTTGACATCAACGCATCCTCCCTGGACAAAACTAGAGCAGTCTGACATTTGATGCAGGGGAAAAATCACATCTAAAAACTTAAATCAGAGCTTGATCAAATGGCCAGTGAATTACCTCCTCCAAGGGGATATTTTGTACTGAAGTCTCCATTGAGAAAACAGTTTTGTCACCAAAATTATATTGGATATTGTGTATCGAGATCATCTCAAAGCTTTCATCCTTCAATATGGATCCCAAAAAGTCAGTGACTAAAAAAAGGAAATATGAGCATAATAAACCAAAAAAAACTACCTAATCATACTATCTAAACAGCTCATGCTCTAGTAGATATTAGTCTTTAAAGGACAACTCACATTACTCCCACAACTTCAGTTGTTAAACCATATCCTAATAATGTCTTATTGTTTTGGAGTAGATATATTATGGTTTTTATTCAACCATAGTTTTTAAACTAGAAAGATTGGAAACTGACATTAACGTGGAACACAAAAACACAACAAAATCTAAGGCACCTTGGTACTAGTTAAAGTGTTGTATCGTGTTTAATATGAGTGTCCAACACATGACAAACACGGATATGGTTCCTTTTTCAAAGTGTTCTTCATAATTCATAACCCGAGATCCAACCCAATACCAAAAACAATAAAATTTAAATGAAAAAAAAAACCAGTGACTGAGAATGACTGCCAATGCTTGCCTAGATAGTTTGCCTTATAAGGCTGCTGGTGAACTAAACGAGCAAACCATGAGTGACACTTTCTATCTTGTTAGTTAAATGACTCAAGCTAGAGCTCTTATAAGTCCAACTCACTTGACACATGAGCTAACCTAATTACTCTGAATCAATTATTAAATGATATTCCCAATTATCAATTAGTACTCTTTATCAAGTAAACTGAAATGTTATTCTACGCAGACGCACGCACACAAAAAAAAAAAAAAAGATTTTAAATATTGAGAAGTTCAAAATTTCATGAGTTTTATTACTTGCAAATTTTATTCATTTTTAATATTCAATTTTTTTTATAAAAGAAGAAGAGAAGTACAAAACAGAAGAAATAGTTATCTGCCTGAAAAAACATAAAAAAGATTTTAAAAAAACCAGAAAGGATGTATCACTTTAATTTTTGATATGCAATTCTTTTAAGCTCAATTTTTTAGATGAAATAAGAAATTGTATTAGGAAAAGAAAGAGAAAACAGTACAAAAGTTGAAGGATAAGATATCCTCACCATGAAACAGAAAGCCAGACCAATACAGGGATAAAGAGAACAAAATCCCCATGAAAACTAATCAATTCATAAAAGATGTCCAATCTCTTCGCATGTTTGAAATCGTGATCCCCTTAAATAAACCATATGCTGAATATCAAAGAGAAGCCATACACACAATTTTGTCCCATATCAGATCTAATGGCAAAGATATGCCCTTAAAGATGCCAGCATTTCTTTCTAGCCACAACAAACACAGTCCCATAAACTGCACATTGCCACAAGGCTTTGTGCTCCTTTTTCTTACCAAAACCTTGAAACTGAATCTGAAGAAAGTGTTCAAAAGACCAAAAGACCTAGGACACACCTGACTCTCACCAAGAAGACCAAAAAGCTTATTCCAAAGAAAACTCACGGCTGGGCAGTGAAGAAATAAATGATGCAAAGTCTCTGACTCAGATCTAAACATAACACATTTAAACTCAATTTTAAACTACATTTAGCCATATTAAGTTATTATTATCACAATTTAATTAATAATTTTCAAACTACTAATTCCAAATGCACCAAATGAATTGAGGTAGGCTAGTTTATCTGATTCAACTTGACTAACGAACAATAAGTCACTTATTAACCACACTCAACTTGAGCTCAAGCAATTCATGAACACATTTTGAGCTTAGTGTAAGCAAGCATTTTGACCTTCTTGAGTTCATCCTGACCTCAAACCAATTTATGTTGAGATACTGAGCCTAAAACTCATCAGAGTCCAGATTACCAGAGAAAGCATTAGATTATTCGACACGCTTAAATTATAGGATGAAACTGTAGATGTATTTGCTTAGACCAATATGAGAATTCATTTACATTTAACGCAAGACTAATAATATTTTCAGATCATTTATTTAACACCATATCAGCTATCTGTCTACTTTTTTAACAATTTAGATGATACACGGTTCAAATGAAAATTCCTGCTATCAAACCTTAGAGCTTCTAATGTGTATACAAACAGAAGATATCGAGGGGAAAACATAAGCAACATTGAATTTTGTCACTGATGTCAATGAGTTAGAAATTACAACTTCTAGTTTCATACCAAAGTATGCTTGTACAAGATTGCCAATGGAATTGTAATTGAATTCAGGTGAGGTTGACCCACCCATAACCTCATGAACGTAGCACCTGAATAATAAATACATTGAAGTATGAGAGTGCATCTGTCTTCGTGAGTAAAGTAAACAAAAGGGAAGAGAAGGCATGATATATTATTAAACAAAAAAAAGGAGGGAACAATTGTAATACATCTTCAATTGTTTTTCATGCTTTAGGAGAAAAGAGACGATGAAACTACTTTTATCGTCTCTGGTTATCTGCTACCAACAAACCTTATTATTGTTTTCCATTAATCAAAGATAATCACAATAGAATTCTAAGTTTGTTTTTGGTAGAAGAAGAAATACAATTAGAAAGAGGAAAATGAAAATATGTTCGTTTAAACACAATAGCAGCAACAGATACGAACATGTAGAAACTAGTGAAAATAATTATATAGATAATAAAATCACATACCTGTTTAAACTTTAACTTTAAATCGTGTGTATTTCAGAAATTTAAAGGCGAAAAAATACAAAGAAGAATGAAAAGGAAAGAGACCAGGGGAACAAATATAAAGTAAATTAGCAGAGAAACACAAGTCAATAGTGTTATTGCTGGAATAGAAATATGTATCCTATGTGGAACCCTAAGGCCCCGTTTGGTACACCATATAAGATAAGGTTTGATTGTATAAGTAACAATAGACAATATTATATATGTTATTCGTTGTAGAAGTCTTTATACTATCAAGAGTTTGTTAGATCAATGTATAACACATAAGTTACTACAACATAATATTATTATGTTTTTATTGATAGTGTAAAATAATATCTTTTATATATATGATATTATATTCATATCCTAATTAACATCACATTGGTGATACTAATGGTGGTGATGGCAAGATGATGATAATAGTACTATTGGTGACAATGTTAAAGGTAGTAATGGTCGTGGCAAGGTGACAGCGGTAGTGGTGGAAGAGGAGGTGGTGGTGGTGGTATAGCAACAGTGGTTATGGCAGAGTGATAGTAGTGGCGAGGACGATAAAAATATGACTGCAGTGGTGGTGGTAGGAAAGGGAAGGCAATGGTAGTGATAACGGCAAGGGTGGTGGCAGGTGATAGCGATTATGGAAAGATGATAGTGATGGTAATGATAATATGTTAAATTGATAAATAAATATATAAAAAAATTGTTTTAAAAAGATTTATACAAAATTCCTTATCAAAGTTTATCCCTCTTTCCTTGTATAGTGTTATACAATGATAATTGCATAAAATGTCATGACTGTATAAACTTATAAGAGATTTATGTGCACTAAACATCATATAAAGTTGGATTGTATTAGTTTATAATATCCTATCCAACCTTATACAGTGCACTAACTGGGGTCTAAGTGTTTGGGTGCTATATGCGATAAATATTGTCTTCCTTTTCTTTCTTCCAAACGAAGAATTGGTGAAAATCTTAGTTATTTTCCCTTTAAATCCTCTCACTTGATTTCTTTATAAGTCCCCATTCCCCAAACATATGATGCAAAATCAGTAGTCTGTACCTACATCCTTTTCCTCTGATGTCTCTTTTTTTTAATTCAAGTTTAATGTCCAGTACAACATATAAAAAAGAAACCATGAAAATTACACAAACAAGCAATCAGAAAGTACATATGTAAATGTTGATACATGGTTCCTATTTATGAACCAATCTGTAAGCTATTTCACCTTCAATGTTTCCATATAACCACCCACCTTTCAGTTTCCAACATCCATTAAGATCCAAACGTCTATAACAGATGTTACCCCCATGTTTTTTAAGTAAACGGCCTTACTTTCTATTCATATTACTATCAGAAATTAAGTTTTTCCTTGTATCACTTTAAAGTTCATTCCAACCTTAAATTCTTCTTGTCACAATATAGCAAGGAGAAAAGCTCAAACTGATGTTTCTAAACAGCTGTCCAACTTTGGCTATTTAAAGTTTTACTAGGCTGGAGTCAAATGTGTAACATTGAGATGAACATGTTGCATACTGTTAAATACCAAATTATTAGAAGACCATAATTAAAACAATTTGCTATTAGCAATAGTGAAGTTGTTTTTATTTACATGTGTGCATTGGAAGAATTGCAATACTGGGCAGTAAATAATCAACTTGAGGGTATAACAGAGCATCTCATTTTACTTACAGTCAGAATTTTGATAGGATGAAATTGAAGTTGACATAATGTAATGTTAATTCCTGGATCCCCCCCCTCTCTCTCTCTCTCTCTTCTCTCTGTCTATGAGCCATTGTGCATAAATTGTTACCTTACTCAACAATGAAGAACTTCTATTTCCTTTCATCTTTGAAATTCAAAACACTACTTCTTTCACTGATCAAACCTTCCAAATCTACAAATATTTTCTCAAATTTATCCCAAATGATCCACCATTGCTATAATGCCCTTTTCTCAGAAATTCCTAAATTTAGAAGTTTGACCTTGGAATCCTAAAACGTTCATGTAAAATCCATTGGCAGGTTTCCTAATTTCACCCACTCATTTAGACATGAATACTGTAGAAATCACTAATATAATAGTCCTCTCTAACCTTTAAAGAGACCCACTTAGTGATGGGACAAGCATGAGATAAGCATAAAAGAATATAGTTTGAATCAGAGCTGAGGGGTAAAAATTACCTGCCATGGTCGTAATGCCCATAGTATGACTAAAGACCCTGCTATTACATGCAAGATCCCAAACACGTAATGTCCCATCCAAATGAAGCACAAACACAAATCTTCTCCCATGAAACTCTGAGATTACCAAGTCTTGTACTGGACCCACCATTTTACCCCTAAAATACATGTTTAATGAATATCTTATAATTCATAGTGCAATATAAAAATCCAAGAAAAACAAGATAAACCAAAAGACTGAAAAAAAAATCACATAATCAAGAATGGAATATTTTTTGATTACTCAATATTAAAATATTCAAAAGATAATACCGTGACATAAAACCCCACAATCGGCTGATCCCAGCTTCATCTCGAAGCTCAACAACAAAACCTTTGAGGAAAAACAAATGCATTATAAACAATTAAAATGTAGTATGTTAATATCAAGAAGGCTCCACACATGAAAATAAATAAATAAAATTGTCAAAAGAAGCTTATGTTGCTACACAGCTAAAGCCATCACTCTTTTCTAACACAATAACACTGCTGGTCAAAAAATGACACACAAGAAGCATAAGGGCAACTGTAGGATATAATTTACCATACAAATTCCTTTAGAAGCTACCAGCCTACACCTATGGGGAACAGTAGTATGAATAAGACTCAGTTTCCCAGAGAATATGCAAATTACACAAGTATGAATGGTAATGAAAGCAAACAAAAAGCAAGGGAAACATGCAGGCAGTGGCACATACTCTAACTAGAGTAAAGGCCAAGTTAATCATACCAGGAGCACTTGGGTCAAGTACACCAAGTTGGAAACAGCAAACAGAACCATCGGTTCTGCCAATAACAAGACACCCGGCAGTTGCTGTTACAGCGGTCACTGCTATATGATTTGAAGAACCGTGCACATTAAGTTCTATAAGTTCGTCAGCTGGGAAAATGGAGCACGACGCATATGAAGACACATTTCTAATTTTCAAGAGGTAAGCCACCCCAGACACAGTCAATACATAAGCCAAGTAGGGGAATCTAGAAGTGGCAGTAATCTGCATTTAATAAAAGTGTTATTTGAGCCGAATAAATTACAGGATAGAATGTCGACGGCACACACTAAATGACTAACGACGCACAATACAACAAAGAATATAGCGTGCAGAGGAAGATATGCAATGTCATGTATTATGTATATGTAACCTCGTTTTTGCAGATAAAGGCAAATGGGCAGAGCGCGTCAGTGAAAGTAAATCTCAGTCCCAATTTCGAAAATTCTTGGGAAGCACGGAGCTCTAGCAACTCCATTGCGTGAGGCTGCGTCTTGTGAATTCTCCTACGGAAGGGACCATAATGATGGTTGGTAGTAACAGGGTGAGATTTTAAACCAAAAAATAAAATTGATATATAACGAAACGGGCAATTTGAACAGAGCTAGAAAGTGGTGAGAGACAGAAAGAGGAAGTGAACCATATCAGATAAGTAGAAGGATCTCCAATAACGAAGCAAGAAGCGAGGTCCTCGTTGGGGGGTCCAAGAGTGGCAGCACCACTGTCAGCGGCAGCGGCAGCGGCGGCGGCGGCACTGTTTGACGAAGAAGGTACGGACAATTCAATCCAACTAACGGCGTCGCTACCGATGATGGGAACTTCCTTTCCAGCCAATGAAGACCTACTTCCCATCTCCGTCGTCTTCCACGACCTAACCAACAGCAAAACCCTAATGCAGGGTTCAGGTTTTAGAACATAACCTGGCTTCAAAGACAGAAGTGAAAACGTGAAAAGCCCTTCGCGCCCAAAATAAAAATCAGGAGGAAAGAAACAGAAATAATGATAAATCTTATTTTTTTTAAAATCAGATTTTTTTTTTTTTGGCAATCTATAAATAAATTTCTAATGCTATATATTTAAAAAAAATTAAAAAAATTAGATAAATTTTTATTTTATTTTCCCATAAATTTATTTTTTAAATTTATTTTATTAAATATAAAAGTACTTATAATATTAATTTTCAATTAAATCACTTTTTACAAATTAAAGCTAAACTTGATTTATTAGTAATGTTACAATTTTTTATTATAATTATTTTTAAGAGACAAAAAAAAGATATTTTCTTCATTTTTAAATAATCAAGATTATTATTTCCCTACTTTTTTATTACAATTTTTCCTTTCTTTTTTAATGATAATTTAAAATTTCTCACACATTATACAAAGTCTTTTTTTCTTCTGTCACGTTGCAAACACTATTTCTTTTAAGGTTGTATAAAATATAATTCACATATAATTGGTGCATTCAAGATATAATATAAATTTATATGATTAAAATTTTTTATACGACTATTATCCTATACGAAGAGAATAGACAAAGATAGAGTTTTATAAAAAAATAATAATAATAATAAATATTTTATTTATTTAATATTACTATAACTTTATTATAATTACTATGACTCTTATTGTTACTACCACTATTATTAATATTATATTATTATAATTACTATTATAATTATATTATTATTATTATATTTATTATTCTTTTTTATATTCATATTATGACTATATTATTATTATTTTGTTATCACATAAATTTAATATTATTTATATTTTTATATATGAGATATTACTTTTATTACATCAATAAATGTTTAATAATATAAAAATTTATATAATAAATAATATTATTAAGTTGAGTCCCCTTAAATAATTTGGTAATTCTACTTAGACATGAAAAACTAAACAACACATGTTTACATGTTATTAGTCTCGTATCATAAATATAAACAGGGATATCTAAAATGTAATTTCAAGAGATCGTGACCGCAAGTGCTGGTGGTTTCTTCCAAAAAAAAAAAAAAAATAGTGCACAAGCGATTATAGCTGAGTGTTTAACCAAATAAAAAAAGCCTTGATGAAACTTCGATAAAAGAATTATGTTCAAAAAATAATTTTACAGTCAAAATAACTTGAAAAAATTATTTTCAAGAAAAAACTACTTGCAAGGTAAGAAGTTATATGCTCGCTGAATAACCATACTTACTTGAACAATAAAATTAGTATATTTATATGTAGTTTTAAAATTCAAAAATTTAAATTTTTGTAACGGTGTTCTGAAAAAATATTTATAAAAAATAATTTTAAATACAATAATTTTTATATTTAAAAAATACATACAAACATATTCATATAAAAAAATTGTATTCGGCCAATTCAATCCAAATATAAAACTTTAAATCCCCAATCATGTTTTTCAAAACATGTGATTGTGAATTGATTGACATAACGCATTTATTAAACCACTTAAAAAACCATTTTCTCTGCTAATCTTATATCAAATTTTAAATTCATCTTAGTCCAACATCTCACTCTATAAAAAAGGTGATTTTTTCCTCAATTTATCCAATTAACTTTTGGATTCTATGAAATATTTTTATATCTATAACAGCGCGAGACAATGGCAATACATTTTTTTGGCAAGAAAATTACACGCAGTCTCTAGAAACAGTTGAAGATATTGGGCACGTTGACATGTTTGGATTTGTTTTTTTGGGTTCAAAATTTGTACATGCATACAACCGAATGAATTTGGGCTAGGAGATCTGCTAACGGGTTCATCCAGTGTCCAATGCTGCAAAGGCATAAAAGTGAATTTTTTATTTTATTTTATATTTTCAAATGAAGGTAATTCTATATCCTGATGAGGCACTATTTATGCCTGGCAACACGGATCACTAGTAGCGTGAATTAAACAAAATATCTTTTGTATGGAACTTATTATTGTTGGAGGGAGGATTTCTCATTTCTGTGCTTGTCAACTTCACCAATGGCTAATGCAGGGGCCGTACTTAATCTCTGTTGAATTTTATTTTTCGAATTAACTAGATCGAGTGTCCAGAAAACAAAGATTCTATATTTACTCCTTTTTTTGGTTTCTAAATTTGGCGATGACATTTTCTTTTGATGGTTTTTTTTTTTTTGGACTGGCTTCTTTTGATGGTTTCGATACGCATATTATAGGATCTGAACCCATGGATGGCAGAATTTTTTTGTTTTTGGGCCAGTGACATTAGCAGAGTTACAGAGTGGCACGTTGTTTTGGATATCCCGTCCCTTCGATTGTCGCTGGACATTTGCGAGTTGCGACATGTGCTAAATATCGTGACCGTACAGTGGAATGGTGGAGTATGTTATCCCCACTAACGAAGGAGCCACACCCCACAGGTTGATATTCATATCCTTATATTTCTTTTCGACAAAGGGACCGAAGTTATGTCCCCAGAAGAGATAGCATCTACTTAATTTCTGTCATTTTCCCACGCTTGTCCTCAAACTCCTTCCGCATTTAGATTCTTCTCCGATTTGCAGTTGTTATCTACCTTCAACTCATGCACGTTTGTGACATATCCATGTGGTTTGAATTCAATAATGTAGTTCCCCACCACCCCTATCTTATGCTACTCATCCCAGGTCTACATTCACGGCCACCACCCCATCACTACACTATCAATGTTGGAAAGCGAGAGAAATTTATTATTACCATTCACTATCTCACCCAACACCACAGTTACACAGTCGTCGCTAGTTTATTTTGGCATATATAATCCTAAATTCATTCGCAAGTTTTATAACTGATTGCCCTTGCCGATTCTTTAGAGCAAATGTGACAAACAGAATGCAAAAAAGACTCCTTCGATAAACTCACAAGGATGGATATCTATTTATCTATTCCACTCTCATTTGTGTGTTGGTCCTTGTCATTTCCTCAGTAAGATTCATAAGGACAAGAAGATACATTCTTAAATGGGAGGACGGGAGGGATGATACACAAAATATACTATAGTCAAACAAAAATGCCAATAATCATAATGGGTGTATGGCACAAACTCCTCTATCGCTGGTAATTTCTAATGAATAGCTAGCCTTCTCTGTCATCATCATCTTTTGGTCTTGCTGAAGAAGTTGAACCAGTGGCTATCCCAATAACTTGGCTGTGTGTGAACCTTTGTAATTGAATCATGCGTGCATAGATCCCATCAGGGTGATTTTTCAACAACTGTGAGTGGGATCCTTGTTCTGCTACTTTCCCATCATCAATCACAGCAATGACATTGGCATTCCTAATAGTTGATAGCCTGTGAGCAACAATGATTGTTGTTTTTCCAGAACAGGCACGGTCTAGAGCCTCCTGAACAGACCTCTCAGATTCAGCATCAAGGGCACTTGTTGCCTCATCAAGAAGCATAATCTCTGCCTTCCTCACAAAGGCGCGAGCAATTGCTATTCTCTGCTTTTGTCCTCCAGATAGTTGAACTCCTCTCTCCCCAACAAATGTTTTGTATCCATCTGGCAAAGCAGATACGAACTTGTGAGCATTCGCAAAAGTTGCCGCTTCAATTATCTCAGCTTCTGTTGCAGAGTCATTCCCATATGCAATGTTTTCATATATAGTAGCAGCAAACAGGCAGGGCTCCTGAGGTACCACAGCAATGTGCCGTCTGAGGGACTTAAGATTGTATTTTCTAATGTCCTTTCCATCAATCATAACCCGCCCAGATGTTGGATCATAGAATCGCTGTACAAGTGCAATGACTGAGCTCTTACCACAACCGCTAGGTCCTACAAGGGCAAGAGTTTTACCTGCCCTGGCACGAAGACTAAGATCACGAAAAACTGGCATATCTGGGCGAGCTGGATAAGAGAAGTCTACGTGCTTAAGTTCAATTTCTCCACGAAGGCGATCAGGAACAGGAGTAGCATCAGGGTCATCTGGCTCAATTTCAGTTCGACGATCAAGAAGATCAAAGACAGACTTCATGGCCCGACCTCCCTTAATGAAGTCAGGAGCCAGGGTTAAAGTTTCAGCAGCCCCATTAGCAGAGACCATAAGGACCATAAAGACTCTGATTGTTTTAGAGAAATCAGAAATCCCGTGCTTCACAAGCCAAGAAGCATACCAAAGACCAAGTGCATAGGAAGCATAAAGTGCAAACTGAGCTATCCCAAATCCACTTCCAGAAATCTGTCCCTTCCAAAAGCAGCGCCGTAGTGGAATTTCAAGGTTGGAAGTGAAAAGACCAACGATTTTTGTTTCTGAATTAAAGGCAGCAACAGTCCTTACATTAGCTATAGCCTCGCCTGCAAGTTGTGTAGCCCTGGCATGAGCAGCTTCCAGGTCTCCAGAGAAACCAGTCATGAACATTTTCTGTACAAAATTCAATACAGTAAATGACTTACAGATAAGATAAACAAAATTGACTTCCAAAGCATGCAAGGATGAAATGTAACAAGCAAACCTGCAAAACAGTTGCTGCAACAACAACAGGGAAGACAGCTATGAGGACAAGGGCAAGGCGCCACTGCAAAACAAATCCTGCAGTACAGGCAACTAGCAAAAGTGCAGTGTTCTGCACAATTACTGAAATCCGATCTCCAATTGCTGATCTGACATTGTTGGCATCAAGGGCAAGCCTAGCTGCAACCCGAGCACTCTCATTTTCCTCCTGATCAAACCATGCCATTTCATTTTTTAGCACAGCAGTCAGCATTTTCTCCCTCACTCGTTTAGTAAGATTTTCACCCACAATATCCCAGAAGAAGTGCTGCAGCGTATTAAAGAGAAGTGCAGCCGAGGAAAGTCCAATTAACAAGTAGCAGTATTTTGCTATTTCTCGGATCATGTATCTGTGGTTCGGATTGTAATAGACACTGAGGACGGCACTAAGGACATAAGCAAAGAATGCACTAAGGGATCCACAAACAACAGAGCCTATAGAACCAATCAAAGCATAAAGCCATTCAGGAGAATTCATTTTTGCAAGGCGCCAAAAAGAACTGGCTTGCTCCTTAAAAGCAAGCTTTTCGAGCTTGTAATTTGGATGTGAAGCATCAAGGGACAGACTAAAATCAGAAGTAGAAAAGTCAGAGAGCCTGCGTGAGTATGGCGAGCGGCCATAAGAAGAATTTCGGGCAATTATTGGCGAGCTTACTGAATTTCTGGCACTTGAAGGCCTGAAAAACGAAGTGTTATGTCATAAGATAATATATGCTCAGTTTATAATTTTTTTGTTTTAGAAGAAAAATATAATCTCATGACCAAAAAATTTTACTGCAAAAAGAAATTTGCAAATAATGATAATTTCCTACCTTGCACTACTCTTTCTGGCATTACTCATAGCAGTTTCATGCGCCGTTTCCTGCATCCGGATAAGCTTGGCATAGAGTCCATTTTCACCCTTAGCAATGAGCTCATCATGAGTTCCAATTTCAGAAACACTTCCTTGCTGAAGTACAGCAACAAGGTCAGCTTTGCGAATAGTGGAGAGGCGATGGGCAATTACGAGAGTTGTTCTACCAATCATGAAACGGTCAAGGGCTTCTTGTACCAGCTTTTCAGACTCAGAGTCTAATGCACTTGTTGCTTCATCCAGGAGAAGAATTGCTGGGTTTTTCAGCATCGCCCTTGCTATTGCTATTCTCTGCTTTTGCCCTCCTGAAAGTTGCAATCCTCTCTCTCCTACCTGCCGTTTCCAAATTACGAGATGTTAGTTTAACAGTTAGCCTTTTTTTTTTCTTTTTTTTTTCAAAGAGCAAGCAAATGGACAGAGGGAGCATGCTTAGTATCCATCAAATAATCTAGGAATAAGGTTCTATATATTAGCAATTTCTGCTCCATCATCGATAAATTAACATATTTTATATGATTATTCTGTCGTGCATAATGAGTTTATTGAGTCTTATAGAGGCCATACTACCGAAGAATAGCGATCCTTTGGTTCTCTTCATCCATTTTTTTTTCTTCTTCATTTTTTTTAAATGTTCTGGGCATCGCTGACTAGTTAGTCCTTCATTGGTAATTTGTCTAGCCCTTATTTAAGAACACATGTCTACTTTCTCTGTATTTATGCACATGCTTTGTTGGCTGAAGCATGTTACCCTCTGGGTCATTTTCAAATGCAATGCATGACCAAACACTTCGTGGCTTTGACTTCAACAAAAATTGAGAAGAAATAATAAATGGATTTTGCGCGTTGACCAAGCAAATTTATCCAACTTAGGTATAATAAAAGTTGCAATTATACACTGTCAAATATGCTACCAAGAAAATAAAAAACTTCTGGTCATGAATTCATGAGTCTTATACTGGGGCTTCACCTTCCCCAATGATCAGATTTACCCCGCTTTCCTCCTCGCCCAACTTCCACAAAGGCATTACTGCATGTTTCTTTATAATATTACTTACCTACTGTAATGATAGCGGTATAAATCTTTTATTCTTTTTTTGCTTTTAATGTTATTTAATAGTGACTTGCGACCGCCGAACAAAGCGATCCTTCTATGTCAGCTCCTCAAATCAAATTATGCGATTGGTCTAACGGGACCATCAGATGGTTGTGATCAACCACCATCACAAACATGCATTTAATGTAAAGCCATTTTCATAAAGCATGTCCTAATTTGACTGACCTGGGTTTCATAGCCTTCGGGAAGCTTGATAATAAACGAATGAGCATTAGCTACCCTGGCAGCCTCTTCGACCTCAACCTGGTCTGCATCAGGCCTACCCAACAGTATATTTTCTCTAATGGTGGTAGCAAATAAAGCTGGCTCTTGGCTTACCAGCCCTATTTGCTGCCTCAGCCATCTAAGCTTCAACGTTTTAATGTCATGTCCATCTAGCAGAACTTGTCCTGTAGAGTCGTACATATTATAATTACACGGACCACATGATCTTAGATAATAATAAGATAAACTTCAATTTTGAAAAAACTGTAATTTCAAATACAAAGGAATCAATTCACAGTTTACCTGAAGTTGGGTCATAGAATCTCTCTATAAGGGAGACAACAGTGCTCTTGCCGGAGCCACTGCTGCCAACCAAAGCTATGGTCTTGCCGGCCGGCACATTCAAGGAGAAATCATTGAGGATCCGAACGTCTGGCCTAGATGGGTATGAGAAATCTACATTTTTCAGCTCCACTAGTCCAGTAACTGAATCAAATTCCAAGCCTGTTTCACTATTTCGGTCTATCCCCGGCTTGTGATCGATCACTCGAAAAATTTTTGCAGCAGCAACTCTGGCCTTTGTGAATGCAGCAATGCTCGGCGCAGATTGCCCTAAACCCCTGTGTAATTGAAATAGTTAAAAGGGTAAATATTTTAATTACTTAAGGCGAGCTGAAAAATATAATTGACACAGTACTTACAATCCACCAATCATGACAGCAAACATGGTGGCAATGGCAAGTCCTCCATCCGTGTAGTGGTGCCTGACCAGGTAGCCTCCGTACCACAACAGAAGGGCATAACAGCAGAAAACGACAAAGTAAGTCGCACCCAATCCCATTCCCTTTGCGAACCCACTTTTGTATCCACTCTTTTGGGCTACCTTCAATGCCGAAGAGTAGGTTTGTAATGCTCGACTCTCCCCAACGAAAGCCAATACTACTCGAATTTGCACGATCGTCTGTAATTCGGCTCAAAATGAACAACACCCAGATGCAGAAACACAGAGATAATGCTCAAAAAGTTAAACTTTTCTATATATACTCATAAATCTGAATGTTGGGAAACAGACAGAAGGAATTCTCTGCGTTCTCTAACCTGTTCCACAATGTTCCCAGCTTGAGAAAGAGCTTCCTGGCTTTTGGCGGAGAGCTTGGCCAGCGTGGCGGTGTGGATCCCTCCAATAACAGCTATCATAGGGACTACAGCCAGGGTGACGAGAGCTAATTGCCAAACGGCAGTGAAACCCACCACAAATCCAGAAACAAAAGTCGCCATGTAGTGAATGAAATTACCCAGCTGCGCATAGAGCAAGCAATAACTGGATTAAACACTACTTTATAATTGCAGTTGAAACGAGATCAAATAAAATAAGGGGAAACGGTTCAATTCGCTAGTGGGTGTACTCCACCTTCTCGCTAATGGCGTCTTGGACCATCACAGCATCAGTGTTGATGGCAAAAACGACGTCGGATGTTCTAACCTCAGTATCAAAGTATTGAACGTCCTGGTTTAAGGCAGCTTCAAGGTACTTGATCCTCATCTTCGTTGATTGCCGCTCTCCAGTCCACATCCAGCAGGATATCTCTGCAACAAATCCAAGCTTCTCCAGTAACATTCACAGCACTAAATACTCAAAAAACCAAGTTACAGGGAACTCACCTGCCCATGATGATGCCCATATAGCAGCACCCACCACCAGGAAGTAAAATGCGTACTGCAAATATCATAAATGCAGGGTTTCAATTCGCATTCACTCCATATCACAAAGTATCGGATTTTGAACTGTATTACCTTCACAACTTCCTGGGTCATCTTGTCCACATTATTGGCATTCGACCCAAAGGAATTTACAAGATCGGCAAAGAACCGAAGGAACAGAGGCAAAGAACAGCCATGCACAATTGCTCCGACGGTTCCAATTGCCATGAGAATGTAATCCAACTCATCAGCGAATCTGAATAGCTCGCCAAACCCAGCAGCGGGAACAGTCTCAGGCTTCTCCCCGCTGCTACTGCTACTACTTCCATTAGCGAGACCATCACCGCTATCTTTCTTGGGTTCAGAAGTCTCCATTTCCCTTCGCTCTCCCTTGGTCGCTTCCTCTCGAGCAGCCTCCACTGCCTTCGAGTCTCTGTCCTCCGCTGTTGGCGTTGGTGTGTTAGTTTTATATGGCTCAGAAATAGGAGCAGGAGACACGAGCTCAAGGCCTTGCATTTCCGACCATCTCCACTGCTCAGTCGTCTTTATCTCCTCAGAATCTTGTGACATTTGCAAAATTCCCAAGCTTTATGAACTTCTTCTCACCCCACCCCCCCCCCCCTCTTTATTGTCTCACTTTACCTGGCTTTTGAACTTATGTTTCTGCTGATAACTTTTCTATCCGTCAATTTTTTAATTGTTTAATCTATTTCGTAATGTTTTCTTCCTCTATTAATTTTCACTCTCATCCTTCATTCTTCTTGCTGGTATGTGCTGTGCTGAATACTATCTATCTCCTGAGAGTGGGAAGAGCTAATGTTAGTGGGTTAATGTTTCAGTTTGCTTATTCTGTAAAAAACATCGAAAGTGACAGATGGCGAGAACCTAGACAGAGAAATTTCGGAGACATGGGAGAGAGGGAAGAAGAGAGAGAGATAGTTTTGATTTTCAATTTCCCTCCCGACAAAGAACACTGTGTGAAAACTTGAAAATGGGTTTTTGACTGGAACAGATTCAAATCCCGTAAAGAGAAGACGAAAGAAAACAGAACAAAAAGATTAAAACTATCTATTTTAACTGGTTCCCTTTTTTAATAATTTAATGACTGTTGATTTTCCATTATTCAGCTTTGGCTTCTACCTCAAGTTAATTTGCTAGAAGGCCTTCAGAGGATTTTTGCTTGTCCCAAGCGAGGACTTTACACCTCTGTATTTGTCTCCATTGAGTGCGCCGGTTTTCTCTACCCAGAAGAAATGGTAGAACCAAGGTATAATAATAATAATATGCAGAATAACTAAAAATTAATTAAAAAAGAAACTTTACAATTCTACTTTATTTTTTCTTCTGAGAAATTATTAAAGAAAGTTTAAAGATGTTGAGGATAAAACCTAGTCCACTAACTTGTAGCGGTTAAGAACCTGAAACGTCATTGGCTTATAGCAAATCTGAAAATCAATATCAAAATTTCCAGCATCATTAAAACCTTGTAACATGTTATGAATTTTATGTACTGAAAATGAAACAAGCAAAGTCCTATTCAACAAAATTTTCAGGCAATCGTCGAGATATCTGGGGATTCCTCCAAAATTTGATTCTTTATTGAAAGGACAGCAAAATATATGATTTGTTTAGGGGCAACTATCTCTAATCAGAATTTAATTAAAATTTTCAAATGATTGATCATATTTTTAGGCTACAAAACATTAAACTAACCTCTGTTTCAGAGACTGCAAAGCAGGCTCTTACATCACGCTTTGGATTTAATTAAGATCACCCAGTGAGCTACCTTTTTTTAGCTTAATTACAATAACGTGTCGGCAGCTTCGACACTGTAAATTGCTTGAAGATGGAGTTTTTTAAATTTTCTTTTTCTAAAATTGTAGTCAGCAGCATCGTGTCAATAATTAGATCAATGTACAAGGGAAATTCATAGCATCTTTTGAAATTACTTTAAATAAAAAATCTTAATTGAAAAACAACAATATACGGATTACGCAAGATAAAGGGAAAAAGGTGCATGTTGGATTTCTTTCTCCCTTTTCACGCTTATCGTACAGCCTTTGCTTGAGGTTCTGTTCTGTTAAGTGCCCTGTACCCACGGGCACTTGTCGAAACTGCAAAAGAGCTAACTTGCAGAATGGGGTATCATTAAATTGATCTGTGATCAAATCTGTCAATGGGATCATAGTAAATACAGATGGAGAAAGTCACTTCTGACTCACACTCCTTTCGTTTAACCAGTTTATGACATGCACTCTACATGCCACAATAAGTCATCCACTTCAGTCTTATTTATCCTCATTTGTTAACAAAAATTTAAGGGTATAAATTCATTTAAATTTTGTTAACATTTAACACAGATTCCGTTATATTTAAATGCAAAAATTTATATCTTCTAAAAAAAAAAATTTACCCAAGAATACATTAATAGAATAAACTCAATTTAATTAATTTCTTTATCATAATATCAAAAAGAAAATAGATTGTTTCTATTTCAGCTTAAATTTGACGACTAATTAACACCGTTGAGTTTTGAATTTGGGTCACGAATGACCACTGTATTACAAGCATTTCCAATTGTAGGTATTATTTTCTCTGCCTTGTGTAACTCTAGATTAGCAAGGTTGTTTATTAGGAAGGTTGAGGTGAATAAAGGATGTTCCATTATTGTGCCAATGGATCACAGAATTAGAGTTTAAGCCATTTATAGCACCCCCATAACCCATTTATCAAATACAACAAATACTCAGATATACTTCTCTCATAAGACACCAGCCATGCTTTCTGTCTTTCTCGTAGATAGCTGTGCATATTTTCAGTGGAGCTCATTGGATCTTAAATTTATTTGTTATGCTGATCCACTATGGGCTGCAGATGCAGTTTCTTCCACAAGATAGGTTCCTTGGCAATAGCAACGGCAATGGCATCCCAATTAACAACTGAACTAGTGACAAAAGTGCTCATGGACCCACCACCTACTCTATCTCTGCAATTCAAACCCTATCAACACCCCTGCTACATACAGAGAATAGGGTAGGGAGGTATATGTGCTTTTGGAATATGCGTTTGAGACATTCTTATTTTTGGAAACAATGTTGAATAAGAAACTAATAAATTACCAGAGATCCTCCCCTAGTGTCCGGAGACTATGAAATTTTGTAGGTATCATGATTGTGAAACTTCTGTAATTTAAGAGAGGAGTACCAGGCAAGGCAACTAAAGTAATTTTTTTAAAAATTTATTTTTCTCGAGCTGTGAAAATCAGTTTAGGCTTAATTAAGGTCGAATTGGGGACGCAGTAGGGTACATGTTGATTATGTCTAAAGAAAAGTGGGACGGACGCTGATTTCCTGTTTCGATTAAGATTTAAGATAATGACTGAAAGGTGTGATTTTTCACCTTTGGGATCAGTGTGACTGCCAATATGTAAACACGGTCAATGATTTTAAATGAATAAACAAAATTTGTTTCTTTAATTTCATCTTGAACCACGACCAGGCACGAACCTCATTTCTGGTGTTTGATTTTTTTTTAAAGACGTAGAATAGCCATTTGCCAAGGAGACTTCACAATTTTCACGTCCGCAGGAGTTGAATTGACAAGTAATTGTTTGAAAATCCCCAAGTTCAATCCACTAGGCCATTGTCCGAACTCTCAACTACCAAGCATGACTTTCTAAACCCCTCGTTTTGGTAACCTAGTGCGACTAATTTAAACATTGCCCTCAAATCAGAGGCAACTTTTGGTTTTAATAATTCAATCTTAGCCCTTTCTCTGATTAAAAAAAAAAAAGGTGGTGCCTAATAATGTTAAATAATATCAAAATCCCAGCAGTTGAGAGCAGCAAATCTTACCAGCAAGTTTTGGATTTTATAGGCAAATTTCTACCAACAGACATGCATGGGCAACCTAGTGGCTGGGTGATGATATCTTTTATATCTACAAATATCTGTGATCACACCGCCAAAAAAAAAAATACAGTCTTCAGTAAGATTCGAGTTAAAATTAATAAACAATGAATCTTCCTTGATCTCACGTTATATGATGGTTTTTCCAAAATATTTGAAGCTCTTTAATTAGGAATAGTATTGCAGCTATCATAATGCTTGCACTAACTGGAAACTTTACCAAATTAATAAAAACACTGGGATTTTATTGCACCGAGTAGGGTGGAGAACTTTATGAGAGTTAAATGAGTTACTCGGATTGGGTGACCTACATATTGATGAATGAATCAGATAAAGTAACTTATCAATCAATGGGGTGATTTATAACGAAATATAGTTTAGTTCTAGAAAGTTTATATAATATAATATGGAAATTCGTGTAATAAAAATTCATTTCACTATCAGTACCGTATATATAAAGAAGCAATATCAAACAGGTAAAGGAATATTCCAGCTTGTGGTGACCTGCATCAAGATGTAAACCCACCATGGCTCCCTTAAAAAGGGATAATTTAAAGTTGGATACAAAGATCTTGATCTCACTATTTAAAGATATTGAAGCTTCCATGCTCGCTCTGTCATAACCTACCTGCCATGCCACACACAATATATAAAGCAGAGACTTAAAAAGAAATTGTAATTGCAAAAGAAGATTCACATTATTATTACCAACTCATTTCCCTCCATTTGTCAGGATTTGCCAATACGCTTCGTGTCAAAGTACGAATCAGTCTCAGCTAGCTATTCCCTTTAGTGGGCATAGCAAAACTTTTCCAGCGTGGTTATAATATATAGTAATGCAAATCGTACAGAAAATTGTTCTGTACTGTATCATTTATTTAAGCAGAAAAATATAGGCCACTTCCTTGTGATTAGGCTTTTGATTTGTGTTTTCAACTACTCCAAAAACGCTCTAGTGGAATCCTACAGAGAAGAATCAAAGAAAGGTTTCATTTTCTATAACAGGTATCCTTAAAGGCAGCAAACCTCACACACATGATGAAACCTAGTTGTATTTTGATCCTTATAGAACAAATTCATAGTGGTGTCCACCATCTATCTTCCCTTTTTTTGCGCTTTTAATTATAAGTTGTGTTTGGGACATAAAAAAAATGTTGAAGCCAGCAAATATCACAGGCATAATGAAACCTAGTTGTGTTTTGATCCTTAAGAAGAAGAAATTCATAGTGGTGTCCACCATATATTTTCCCTTTTATGCGCTTTTAATTATAAGCTGTGTTTGGGACATAAAAAAATGTTGAAGCCACATGGTTTGGGCAGTTTTATTTAAAGCCCCTGTAAGCGTATAGTTGTTTCATTTTAGATGGATGTTTATATCATTTTAATTTTTTATATTTTCGCACATGCGAAGCTGTCCTTGTAATCTAATAACAAGTTAGTGGTTAAATCGACTGATGATAATTATCAATTAATTTGTAGGGAACAATTTAACTTCATCTATTTTTGTAGTATTCTTTTCTTGGTTTTGGGAGGGGAATGAAGGTTTCCAGAAGGAATTTACTGAGATGGGGGGTAAAAACTAACCAAAGGTTAGTTTTACCACCGAAAAAAGAAAGGGGTTAAAGTTGTGGGTTTGGTTGCAATGGAAAAAGGGTAGTGGAGGTATTAAGGGGTGCATATGATGGGGTTGATGAAAGTTGACCTTTAGTGAGTAAAATGACAAAAAGGGGGGGTGCTGGGGTTGTGCGTTTTAATGATGAAAAATTATTTGTTGCATAGTGGGAAATGGTTTGGGTTTCCATGTGTGCATGTTAGTGATCATATGCATGTGTGTACCAATCTATGTACCATCACTTTGCATCTCTCCCTTCCCATGCTTGGGCCCATGCCCTTTTTGTCCCTTTCACTATTTTGTTTCACCTTTCCCTTTATTCCCCTTTCCTCTTTCTATTCGGTAGCCTGAATTCCATTTTTCTTTCTTCTTCTTTGCTCAACTTTACTTGGGTTGAACTAGTTTTGCTTTATTTTCCTGTATGTGAAAGAAAGCCTTTTCTTTTTGTCAAAGCATCTCACGCTACCCAATTTTGATTGTACGGTCATTAATTAGATGGCTCCCCTGTTTCTGCCAAAGAGTGGGCCAGGTTGCTCTGCTGGCTGCCACAAGAAATCCCCCTGCATCTTCATTTTCTGTTAATCTTTTTACTTTTGGTGCAAATCTCATGTTAATCTTTACCTTAATAACCTTTTCGGTAAGTATAATTAAGATACCTATTTATTAATATAAAGCCTTATTCCTTACGAACTCTAAAATAAAAAGTTCCATGGCACCAACTGTATGGATCACATTTGACTAAAGAATCTCTCGGTGATGATATAATAAGTATATTTCACCCCAAAAAAAAAGGAAGAAAAAGAAAAAGAAAAAGAGGGGTTTATCAAAAGAAGAAAAGAATATGGTATTTGGTTTTGAAATTGCATGATCTTCATCTTCAATCTTCATGCATGTTTCTACTGTTTTGTTCTGAAAGCATATGTCCCTCGTACATAGTCATCTCAACCCAAAAAGAGGAAATTAAACTATATCTTAATTTGACGTAGTTCAAATATAATTTTGTTTCTTTTTAATTTATCCGTTTGATTTCTCAGTTTCACCATTCTCCATTGAACTCTGGAGGCCCATTTTTAGAGTAATATCGCTGTCATAAATTAATAATTCATTTTAGACTAGGTAAATATAGCATCAACCATTTTAAAAATTTGATTTCCTTTGCCAATTCCTTTCTTGAAAGTTGAAACTAAGAGTCTATGGTCATGCAAAAGTAGGAAGATGTAACATTACTAGACATCAAAATCATCTGAAGGTTGGCCCTTGATTATGATAGAATTGCCTCCAAAATTAGGCGAAAATTCAAATCACACGCGACAACGAAAAAGTGAAAATGAGGGCTTGATCTGGGAACTATTTGATTACCACTTACCAGATGTGAAGATGATGTTTAAGAACACAAAAACATAAATGATAGCAGAAAAGGTACTTCTGATAAGGTTAGAGGCAATTGCAGAGTCCTTAATTATAATAGAATTCCACATTTGGATTTTCGGATAGCAAGTACTGAAAGTGATCAAGAACAATTTAAGCATATAGGAATTAACATTTCGTAATCAGTGAGAAGTCATTGCAAGCTCTGGACGAAAGCTAGCATTGATTGAAGAGACTGAAGGAAAATGACCTCCTTTTACCAAATGCGTTACTCACTGACACAACTCAAAAATCCTAACTTGTTTGGTTTCTCCAACTCAGACAGATGTACCTTTCTCTGCTGATATTCTCTTCTTTCTTTTCTGATGTATCACAAAACGTGTATTGCTAGAAAATCGATAGCTTGAAAAGGCTAATCATTTTTCTAACTTGTCAAGAAAATAGGAAGGTTGCTGAGGTTTGTATAGTGAAAGAAATACAAGAGCACAAGTTAATCCAACATTGACAGAGACTGGTTAAGAAGCCAGAGAGGTGGAACTTTATGGTGCATGTATAGGTAAACAAGTCAAAGGCTATACTAGTAGAATTGGGCACAGAACAAGTTAGTTATAAAGTAGAATTGACAAGAAATTGGCGGGCCAAGACTTGAAAAGCTGAAAAGATCGGGTCCTGAAAAATTTTCCAACAGGCTCACTGAAAGAGAAGAAAAAAGGGGGGGGGGGGGGGAAAAAGAAAGGTGCATGTGCCGAACTGAATTATTGAACTATAGAAGCTACAAGGACGCGCAAAATAGCATCTTTATGTCAAATCTTGAGATGGGTGGGGAAAACTGTTTAGGATCATTTTAGATCACTTGGGACCTCAATGCTAGCCTCACCAATTAATCAACCTGTCACCTAACCAGGACTATATTTGAAACTTTGAACTACGCCTGCTTTATACTTGGAAAAAAGGAAAAGGGTGGGTGGTGGAGAAAATAAAGTGACTGTTGTAAAGCTTGTAAGCAACACTTCGGTTTTCCCTCCTAACTCCCTGGGGCGGGTATTGTCCCTCTCATCCAATAACAGAAGGTTCTGGGCTCAGGCAAAAACGTGATTTTTAATCAAGCCTGATATATTGATAGCCCATTAGGAAAAGTTGATAATTGATTAAAAAAAAGACAGTAAAAAATCATAAGATTCAAACTTTATTGTTTCATGAATAGAATTGTCTTCTCTCAAAATCTCTCGTCTCTGGATTGGAAATGGGTGGGCGTAATAGCTAGATCTGAATTAGACACACACTGTAGATTTTTGGGGGTCCTTTATTGTAGATTAATGTGTGCATTATTTCATTGTTAGAATTTAGCTTCTCACACTCATTGTGTCTCAATGGGCCTACTGTACCAGTAGCAGAGGATATATTCCGCATTCTGATCCAAGCAACACCGAAAATAAGACCTAAAATTAAAGAAGGCCACTAGGCAATAAATGTCTGAGAAGCATGTGGCGTTGTATGCATTCAAAATCAAAGGGTAGCGCAAGCAAAGAGACAGCCAGCAAGGAGACAAGAGATAATAAGCTTTCTAAGATGGGTTCTGAGACATATGTATGCGTTTTTGGTCTTCTTACTCTGCCGTAGGGGGACATGCAGAATGTTTCATAATGGTGGGAGAACAGCCAAGATTGTCTCTAAAATGTCAGAGTATGATGGCGTGCTTGCTAAAGAAGGGCTGTACAGAACGGAATTCAGTGATACAAAGGCTGCGTGCCTTCTCTGTCACTCTTCCTTTCATTGTGAAAATGTTCTCCGACATGCCACCAGCTTTTTATTTTCGTGAGAATTATTCCCCTTACTAGTTACTAGACTAGAGTATACCTTTCCACTTTTCTTTTCTTCTTCTTTTTTCCTTTCATAAATCTTTGTTTCTGTGATGGAATATTATTTCCCTTTAGATCATGAAACCAGTGCGTAAACCATGAAGCAACCAGCTAAACAGTCAGAATATTGTCCACCGAATTTGTACTCCTTTTCCTTTTTGTCGGAGGAATTGCAGGGGGAGGAGGAGGAAATAGCGTGGGAAGTGAACCATGCGTCAGATAAAAGTTCAGTATTTTTTGTTTTGGACATAGTGATTTCAGTAATTTCAATCGACCCAATATCCAAAGGTAAAAAGTAAAGGTTCCGGGCTGGGGATACAAGCATAGATCTCTAGGTATGAAAGACGTGTGATTTTAACTAGGACCCAATAGAAGGCTTATAAGCCCAATGTTTTTCTTATTTTTAAGGGTACTCTTTCCTGTATGCCATCTAATACATGTTTTTATTAGTACTTATTTTAACATTAATAACAAGAAGTAGACATCAGTTTATGTTTAACAACAGCATTCTGTACTAACTTTGGAGATAATCTGTTCCTCACTAGAGAAACCAGGTCAATAACTTCTGGATTCCTCACTGCTATAATCTTGATGTCCTTTGTCGGTCAATTTTCATGAGATCTTTTCTTAAGATCTTCCCCGTCAATGACTTCGGAACCTTGTCTATAAAAGTCACTCGCCTTAGTCTTTTGTATGGTGCAACCTAGACAAATAAAAGAACTCAATCAAGAGAAAATTAATCTCCACCCTTCAAACTCTTGCGACCATTATAGTAGTAACCTTGTTTCTTTTTCCTTCTTTTTATAACCTCAAACCACTTTGTTTTTTCGGAAATAATGCTCGGCAGACAATTAAATTACCTGTTCTGCTACGAACTTCCGAATGTCTTGTTCCGTTACCAAGCTGTTGGGTGAGCGAACTACGTAAGCAACTGGAACCTCACCAGCTTTAGCATCAGTGGATCTAATTAAATTTGGAATTGATAGTTAGTCCTCGTGAAAATTTTCAAAATGAGGTGATTTGTAAAACAATTTAAGTGGTCACTAAAGGAAAGAATGAAAGACTCTACATGAACGTATCACTTACGGAATCACACAAGCATCCAATATTTCAGGGTGAGAAATCAACAAGTCTTCAAGTTCTGCTGGTGCCACCTACCAATTGGTCGTATATATCTGATGAGCGAGCATGCTTTATATGCCAAATAAGTACTCTAGATAAGAAACGTAAAATTTTTGAAGCTTTTGTCAATAAGATTAAAGATCGTTACTTTTGAATGGAGCCACTAAGCACCATCAATTCAGCTTCTAACATCATAAATAAATTATACATTGGAACAATACATCAAACAGATAACTAATCCAAGTTCGCACCTTCGATAATGAATGACTTGTTATGCATCCAATCTTGACTCCCCAAAAGTTTAGATTCTAAACATGTACTTACTAAGAATAAATAAATTTCGGCATGTACTAAAGTTCCAACATACAAAAATACTAGCAACAATTAAACGAAACAAAATATTGGTAGAGATAATAAAAAGAAATGAGGTTGCTCGTGAAGAAAAGATTGTCCACAAAAAATGAGGTTCGTCCTAGCGACTAACTGGAAAGGAAACATATCAATAAGGCACGAGTGGCGCTTGTTAACCTTCAAGCGCTGCCTCCTCAGGCTGGATATCAGCTAATTTTGATTAAGCACTTTGTGAAGACTGAAGACACGTGACGTGGCCTGCATACCCATATAATATCTATTTCACACAATAATATTAACAAGGTCAAATTTTTCGGTACTCACCTGATACCCATTACACTTGATGAGCTCCTTAATTCGATCTACTACAAATAGCTGTCCCTCTTCATCAAAATAACCAAGGTCTCCTGTATGTACCCAACGTTGATCATCTATGGTCAGCTTTGTCGCTTCTGGATTGTTAAAATATCCTGAGAATGTACATGATCCGGTTCCTTATTAGAAGGATTAATTCAAATACAAAGATAAGTGATAGTGATACTTTAATTAATTCAATGATCTATTGATATAACCGTTTAAAAGCGATCACAACATAATTAACTGACGTGGTTAGTATATCCTCCACAACTCCCACCGGTGGAAGTTTGATACTTTGCATCCTAATTAAAATGACATGAGAGTTTCACTGGCGTCAATGATACATATTATAAAAATAATACTATTTTATTATTTGTTTTTTAATAGACTCAGATGCAGCCCAACAGTAATTACTAATTTGAGCTAGCTTCCCTCTTTTAATCCCCTGAAAAGCATTACTCGGGAGAGAAATTTGAAGCTTGCACCCTGCGAAATTGTGCAAAAGTAAATCAAAGAGAAATAAGCCAACTTCGACCTTGCATCATAGTAGGTCCTCGAAGGAAAATTTCCCCTAATTGATTGGGTGGAAGGGGCTTGGACGTATCCAAACTAACTATTCGGGATTCGAAGCCTGGAAGTAGTGTTCCGGTTGAACCTGAAAGGCGGCATCCTTCCTTCGCATTCTCTAAGGAAATAATTCCACATGCCTCTGTCATGCCATATCCCTGTAAAATTTATCATACATCTATCAAGACCTTATTCAAAAGATTGAGCAATCTTCCATTCACCACCATATAATGTAGAAAGAGTTCTTAGCAAGGTATAAGTACTGAAGTATACATTTAATCTTTTACTTCAGTCCCGGGGAAAGGTAACATGTTATTCAGCCTTTCAATCCAGCTTCCAAGATAAATGAAGGAAATTCATTTTTGATACCAGAAGAATGAGCTTGAATTTTTTTCTTCAACTAGCGCTTGGCGTCATAGCATAATAAATTATTCGAAGGTAAAAACCATGTATCGGAAATTTAATAATTGCAGAATGTCATCAAAGCAAACCTCCTAAAAATTGATTATATGTGCAGCTTTAGTTTGGATTTGATTATAAGCATTTGTATAAAATGCTTAATTTGATAATTGTGATACTGTAAAGTACTCTTACTAAAAAATTAAATGCAGATTAAATTTTTTTTCTAATCTTTTAGGTGGAATTAATAAATTACAAGCAACTTTGAATGTAAGTAATAAGTTTAATGCACAAAGTAATATGAAGTAGTAAAATTTAACACACTATTTTAAAGTTTAGTATTACACAAATTTTCACTAAAATAACAATTTTAAAATATAGATATAGTATGTGGTAGATGCACTTATTATACCACTATTTTGATTAAATGATAAATTCAATAAGTATAAATTTAAGTTTTGTCTATTAAATATGTCGTTTTTATTTAAAAATAAAAATTATTAATTAAAAATATTATCGTTTGTTCTGTTAAATTTAATTATTTTTGTTATTAAAGTAAGCACTTGTATACATATAGTAGGCTACTTTATTTATTTATTTAGTGTGATTCTTAGTTGATATAAAAATTTCATAGCAAATAGCCAAAATTGAATAATATTACAGGACATCAAATCCATTAGATTGGGGCTAAGTAAGCTATTATCAATAAGTCATCCGTAAATTACAATTACCTGAATAATCTCAATCCGGGGAAGAGTCTTAGCACACTCCTGCATTACATCTCTCCCAAGAGGTGCCGCACCTCCTGCGATCTGCTTCAGTGATGATAAGTCATACTTGTTCAGTACATCACTCCGCTTCACCAGCTCAATCATAACCGGCGGAACAACATACAAGTACGTCACCTTGAACTTCTCCACTGCCTCCAGAGCCTTCTCCAAATCAAACCTGCTCATTGACACCACCGTGTTCCCCCTCCGCAGCTGCGAATATGTTATAATCGAAAGCCCAAACACATGGTACATCGGCAAAAAACAGAGGAACACATTGTTCATTTCGCCGTATCTGTCCTGATCTGCCGTCGCCATTAATGATGCCGAAATGAAATTTCGATGGGTTAGAATCACTCCCTTGCTTCTCCCCGTCGTGCCTGATGAGTACAAAAGCGCCGCCACGTCGGACTGCGTGACATTGTTCGGCGGTAAATTGGAGCTTGAGTTTGACATTCTGATCAAATCAGCGTAATACCAAATCTTACAACTTGAGGTGTTCGATAATTTTACAGTGTCTGAAGGATTCAAAATTATGGATGGTAAATTTGACGCTTCAATCTTGTCGAAAAGTTCGGCAACGGTGACTACGATTTTCGGATTAGAATCTTTGACTTGTTTTGAAAGCTCGAAGACGGTGTATAAAGGATTGCAGGTGGTGACGATGGCGCCGATAGCAACAACGGCGAGGAAGCATACTAGGAAATGTATGGAATTGGGAGCGAATATCAGAACGACGTCGCCTTTGCTGATGCCGAGATGTAACAAGGCGTGAGCGAGCCTGGAGACGTAGATTTTGAGGTGGTGGAAGGTGAGAGATTCTCCAGAATCAGCATCGATGAGAGCGGGAGTGTTAGCAAAAGAGCAAGTGCTTTTGAAGAGGAAGGAAGCAACTGAGAAGTTGGGATCGGTGGGGATGTGAACGGGAGGTCTGGTCGATGAATACGTCAAAGTTTTGGGATCGAAGCACTTCGCCATGGCTGTTTGGGGACGGAGAATGAGGAAGAGGGAGAGCGTGAGTTCTTAGAGGATACACCTTTGAGGGTTCGTATTTCTCGTCGAGGCGAGGCTCTGAAAGCGATGACATAGATTGCCGCCAAAACAAAAGATCGAAGCTTCTTGTTTGAATCCCTTGCCGTCCTTGTTTGCTTTTGGTCTCTATCAGGATATATACGTTTGAAACAGACTGAAAAAAAATGTCCAAAAAATTTCAATATATATAATTAAATAAGAATAATTCCGGTCTCCAGACGATTCTGATACATAATTTTGCATTAAATTAAATCTTCAAAATCTGTCTTCTTAGATTTGGACCGATTATTAAGGACTCCAAGTTAGCGTTCGTTTAGACGAATATAATGAATTTTAGTGATAATAGAAAAAAGAATGAAAATGAAATATAATATTTTATTATTTAATATAAGAATAAATTAAAAAATTAAAAAATTGTGTAAGTAAACAAAATTAAATTATTTTTAAACTTTAAATTATAAATTTTTTTATTTTAATATAAATAAAATTAATTAAAAAAATGATTTTTTTATATAAATTTATCATTTTATTTATTTTTATGATAAAATATAATAATTTTTTATTATAATTAATTAATTTAAAAGATTATATAAAATTAAAATATTAAAATATATAATTTAATAATTATATTAAATTACTATAATATAAATTTTTTATAATAAAAAAATTTTAAACTCAAATCAAGTATAACAATAAAATTATATATTTTAAAGATTTGTAAGAAGAATAATTTTTTTATTGTTTTATAAAATAAAATATTTTATAAAATAATTATTTTATTCAATTAAATTATAAAATCTCTTTTTTTCAATCAACTAAACTAAAATCTCAATTATTTTTTTTAATCAACCAAGCATTAACTTAGATTTCATCACCGTGCTCGTGACAAAATAAATTTAAATCAAAGGGCTCGTTTGATACAGCAGAATGAAAAAAGAAATGGCATATAGAACGACGCATTCCATCGTTTGGATGGATAGAATCAGTGGAATGGAGCATTCCCGAGAATGCTCGATTCCATCGGCCAAGAGAAACGTCATTCTATTACAAGCGGTGTGAAATTTGGTATTCCTTCCAAAGACTCAAATTTAACCCTCCCCTTTCTCGCGAATCTGATTGTCCAAGCTCCAACCTGCTGTGCGAATTTCTTCTTCGCATCATCTTCATGGCATTCCACGGCTTCTGGATTCCTCTTTACTTTGCATCCTCTCCGTGGCGTTCCACGGTTTATGGGTTCCTCTTTGCTTCATGTCTTCTCCATGGTGTTCCACGGCTTCTGAGTTCCTCTACTTCGCGTCTTCTCCAGTGCCCGAAATCAAACAGCCCTCCCACGATAGAGAGCTAGGAAACCCATCAGTAGTGAGCTACCGTTGCCTCTTTCAACCACGCCTACCCCATCTTTGCTAATTTCATCTTGCTCCCACGACAACCGTGAGTTTAATTCTTCATTCTGTGGCGTTTTTTCTGTTGTGGTTAGACTTCAATCCAAGATGCATATTCGTGGGTGTTTTGTTTGACCTTGTTAATTTCATCTCTAGAATTACTTACTGTGTTTAGGCCACGAGTCTCTTCTGTTGGGTGCTCTGTTTGACTTTTACTAATGCATATCCGTGGGTGCTCTGTTATTTCATGAGGGGAAATGAGTTATGTATTTGAATTGAATGAGTAGTTTTCATGTGTTAGCAACTGTTATTTCATTTTCTATTTGTTGAGCTACTGAGATTGGAGCCTCATGCCATTTTGCTGATCAAGAAGAACAACTCAAAACATATTAAAAAAAGATGTGTGTGTGGATCTCCTCGGGTAGCAAGTGTTCTGTGTGCCTAGGTACATTTAATTGTTGGGTTGCAAAAAAGATGTGTATGTGGCTCTTTTTGGGTAACAAGTGCTCTGGGTGTCTGGATATATTTAATTGTTATGTTGCAGAATAATAATGCCATTTGAAGTGAATATAGAATGAAATTTCAGTGTACTGCAAGTCTGCAACCAAATTCTTTCATTACCTCTAATTAGATAAAAAAAAAAATACAACTAGTGGTAATTAGATAAAATTATGTGATTGATTTTTTGAATAAAAAATAATTTTTTATTTTTTATTAAAAAAATGATAATTTTTAAATTTTATATTAAAAATAATTTGGTCTTTTTATTTATTCTATCTTTCATTTTTTTCATCATATACTAAACGAAATAAAAATTTATTTATTTATTCTCATTTTTTTTATTTTATTGAATCAAACGGGCCCAAAAGGTGTGTGATCAACGATATATTCTTATACGGCCCAGCCGTGTTTCGCTTCTGTCCAGTTGATACGGGCTTTACCCTATTGTCCAAAAAACAATGTAGGCTTTTCTCCTGGTTCTTATACCCATTTGCCAACTGCATGCACCATAGCCTAGTTCGCTTTGTCCCCTGCAAGATTTGTTCATTTTTGTCCAACTTATTTCATGTATTTTTTTTTTTATGTCTTATTTTCTTGTTTTCAAAATTTAAGAGTTACAGATAATTCATTCTTGTTCAATATCTCTTTTTTTTAAAATATTTAAATTTAAATTATATTTTATTTTTCTAGTTAATTTTTGTAAGGACAGGATTTCATAGTATATATAATTAACTACATTCTCGTATTTATTTTAAAGATGTCGTTTTTGTTTCATATCAATCTGTTCAGGTTAAAATGAGCAATTGTTTGTTCTCAAATTCTCAGCCAGAAAATTTGTACACACAAGATTCAATGGATATTTTAGGACAAAGGGCGCCCGAGGAGCATAGAATACGGCGAGTTTAAGGACGAAGCATTTTAAACCAGTATCTTGGGTATTATATCCAGTCCCGCTGGTCCACGTCGACTTTTCCTTTGTTCCTATTCATATGTGGCGTTCAATTTTTTGCCCCTCTCTTTCCCTCCTTTTATCTCCTCCTCCTCCTCCTCTCTCTCTCCAATGGCGGAAACCTCCTCTCTTTGCTTCTCAAGATTCTCTCCTGTTCAATCCATTTGTCATTCGAAACAATTGAGAACCTCGTCCTCTTTGTTTGCGTTCACCTCTTCCCAATTCCCAGCTTCTCGTTCTCGGCCCTCGCGTCGTCTTCTCCATTTTGTCGCGAAAGCCACCGATCCCGGCGACGTTTTCGGTGATGATTCTTTCGAATTTTTTCCTTGGTCCGACGGCAACAGCGGTAACATATTGATTTTTCAATTTTCTGTTCTTAAGTGTAGTGACCTTTAAATGCTAAAAGCAATATTTGTTATTCCATCTGATTTTCACCATGGACGGTTCTAATTGTGACACATGCAATTATTACAGCTGAGTAATTCAACTTGCAGTTAATAAGAGGCACCTTGCTTAGACAGAATGTAGTTAAGATTTTAGAGTTTTAATTAAGATAGATTATTTAAAGCAAATTTTATAGAGGATCAGTCCATTTGGAATTACAACGATACTTCCTTTTTCTTCGTCAACGATAAAGATGAATGATTCTATATGAAAGTCTGCATTTTGGGGAAAACTGACTACATCAGTGTGGAGTACATCTTTGGAATTTCTTATCTGTATAATCAGAATTGATTTCATTGATGTATATCTTCTTAGAAATTCAATGGATTCCTGAGGAGAGAGTTACCTTGTTCACTGCTGATGGGCTGATTCAGATTGGAGGCTCCATGGTTCCACGCCGTGTTAGCTCTTCAAATGTATGCTTTTGCCATGCATTTTTTTTTTACTTTTTAATTTTGATTAAAATGATAATAATTAAAACGCGTGGGAAGGCCTACTTACACCAGTCATAATTTCTTACTCAGTCATTTCTAATCTACTTATATTTGTTGGTATGCGGTGACACTTATCTTCTTCAAAACTAAGTTAGTTGACAGTTTAATGTTAGTATCCGACACATAAGCGTCAAGCAAGTACGGCATGGATACTATGTAACGATTTGTCATTCAATTATTTAAAATGTTTTGGAATATTTTAGAACTTTTCAGACAATTTTTATAGATTTTGAAAGCTTTTAAATAAAATACTCTAAAATTAAAAAATCGTAGAAATACTTTGTTTTAAAATTCTTTAGAAAAGTGTAGAGAATTATTGTAAATATTAATAGATTAGAACTTTTTGGATATACATTGTGAACTGTTAAACCCCTGACTCCTTTATTTATAAACAATTCAAGAATCACAAAGTATGAGTGTTAAAAAATTTTCAAACATTTTTAAAATTCTCTTATTCTTTCTCTTGCTCAGTTGCTAGTTTTGATATTTTAATATTCTTTTGAGAGACATGTTAGGAAAAGTTGACTTAGTTAACAACAAAAGAGAGTGTTCTAACTAAGTGTTGCACAGCATACTAAAAAAAAAGTAAAGTCGTGACAGTTGGTATTAGAATTTTGTTCGTGGTTAGCTCGTGATAAGTATCACCATGGTTGACATGAAAAATATTTATTTGCCTATAGTTCAAGGTGAAGACTCTTCAAAGAGAAGGGATAACAATCGCTCCAAAAGGAACAAGGAGAAGTAGCAGGATGCTTGGAAGGCGTGGGATACCTGCCTCTTCAAGGTGGAGCTTATCGTTGGAGACACCAAAGAATGCCTTGACATTTTCGATTAAGAGATAGAGCAACACGGGGACGAGCTCCATGAAGTTAAGTTAGTGATTGAAGACTTCGCAAACTATCTATGCCATGAATAAGTCATTTGTGAGCGGATGACAGAGATCATTGAAGATTTTCATAGGCAAATGGAGGAAATGAGTAAGGATTGAGTCCTTTGCCGTGAAGCCATAACCAACGGTGTGGTGGAGGCAAAGCCAATTAGGGTAGAAGTCTCTAAGCCTAAGACTTATAAAGGCAATTAGGATGCCAAGAAAATAGATAACTTTCTATGGTGCATAGAGCAGTACTTCGAGGCTACTCATTTCGATGATGCATTGAAAGTACGAACTCCTTCTCTCTACCTCATCAATAATGTTTTACTTTGGCGACGTATGTGTCAAAGTGATAGGAAATAAGGTGATTTGGCTATTAATACATGAAAAAATTTAAAGGCCAACTCAAGCGGCATTTTTACCCTAAGTGAGAAAGTTTCATGGCAAGGAGAAGTTTTAAGCACCTGAAGCATAGTGACTCTATTCGAGACTATGTCCGCGAGTTTTTATCATTACAACTTAAACTCTCAGACATGACACTATCTGAGTCGTTATTTAACTTTATGAATGGGCTACAACCTTGAGCCAACAGGAACTACGACACCGAAGTGTGAAAGTCCTTCCATTTGTAATTGCTGAGACTCTTGTTAAATTCACTAAATCTAAGGATTTTTGACAAGTCAAAGTATAAGGGGTTTAAGGAGAAAGGTGGGGGAGACAAAGAGTCAAAGCAAAGGACTAAAGGTGATGACAAGCCTTCTGCTAACAAAGGAGGCAAATAAATGAAGAAAGGGGACTGGCATAACAACTTTAAACTTAAGAGTAATTGCTTCTTGTATGGAGAAGAATACTGGATGAGAGACTGCTTCAAGAGAAATGTTCTTAACACAATGACAAAGTAAAAGGAGAATACTGACTCATTGAGTCAGATGGGAACTTCACAACTGCTAAACGCCCTTAAAGTCCCAACACTTCAGAGTCTCTCTAAATAAAGTCTCATGTATATTGAGATTTTTTTAGTCGGGAAGACTACAAAAGTAATGGTGGACACAGGTGCTATGCATAATTTCATATCTGTTTGTGGCTTCCTCCATGGATATGAAATTGTGCATAGCGTCTGTGTTCACTATTACTTTTATAGTCTTCCCTTCTAAAAAAATCTTAATACACATGAGATTTTGTTTAAAGGGACTCTGAGGTGTTAGGGCTTTGAAGGCGTTTAGTAACTATAAAGTTTTCATCAATGAGTCAATATTCTCCTTTTCTTCTATCAATGCGCTAAGAGCATTCCTTTTGAGATAGTCTCTCATCCAGTGTTCTTTTTCACACAAGAAGCAATTACTCTTATGTTTCAAGTTGTCGCGCAAGTCTCTTTTCTTTGTTTATTTGCTTCCTTTGCTAGTAGAAAGCTTGTTATCACCTTTAGTCCTTTCCCTTGACTCTTTGTCTCCTCCACCTTTCCCCTTGAACTCCTTTTGTTTTTATTTGTCGGAGTCCTTGAGTTTAGTGAATTCAACAAGAGTTTCAACAATTGCAGATGGAAGATCTTGTACACCTCGACGTTGTAGCTCTTGTTAGGCATAAGGTTGTAGCCTATCTATGAAGTTAAATAGCAACTCAGATAGTGTCATATTTGAGAGTCTAAGTTGTAATGATAAAAACTCACGGACATAGTCTCAAATGGAGCCGTTATGGTTTAAGTACTTAAGACTCCTCTTTGGCGAGAAACTTTCTCTCTCAGAGTAAAACGCCGCTTGAGTTGGCCTTTAAAATCTTTCCATGTATTAACGGTTAAACCACCTCGTTTTTTATCACTTTGACACATACACCAAGCATCATCAATAAAGCAGAGAGAAATAGTTCGTACCTTTGATGTATCATCGAGATAAGTAGTTTTGAAGTACTGTTCTATGCACCATAGGAAGTTATCTATTTCCTTGGCATCCCAATTGTCTTTATAAGTCTTACGTTTAGGGACTTCCATCCTGGTTGGTCTTGCCTCCACCACACCGCTGGTTATGGCTTCACAGTAAAGGACCCAATTCTTCCTGTATTTGTCTACGAAAATCCTCAATGATCTTCGTCGTCTGCTCACGAATGGTTTGTTCATAGCGTAGGCAGTTTACTAAGTCTTCAATCACTAACTTAACTTCATAGAGCTCGTTCCCGCGTTACTCCATCTTTTGTTCGAAAATATCAAGGCATTTCTTAGTGTCTCCAACAACAAGCCACCTTGGAGAAACAAGTATCCCACGCCGTCTATGCGTCTTGCGATTTCTCTTTGCCTCTCTTAGAGCGATTGTTATCATTTTTCCTTAAAGGGTCTTCACACTGAACTACGGACAAGTAAATGTTCTCCAAATCCACCATGGTGATACTTGTTACAACCTAACTACGAACAAAGCTCTGATACACGACTTTACTTTATGAGCCATATAGCACTTAATTAGAACACTCATTTTTGTTGCTAACTAAGTCAACATTTCTCAACACACTTCTCAAAAGAAAATCAAGAGATCAAAGCTAACAAGTGAGTAAAAGAAAGAATTTGAAGAATGCTTGAAAGTTCTTTAACATTCAAATGCTGTGATTCTTGGATTGCTTACTAATGAGGGATTTATATAAATCACCTCCCATTAAATGGATGGTTAAAATTTATTTAATCCAATGGTTCTCCAAAAGATTCTAACTTATTAATATTTACAAGAGTTTTCTACACATTTTTAGAGAATTTTAGAATTAAGTGTTTCTACTATCTTTTAAAATATTTTACGAGATTCTAAAATATTTTACTATGTTTTAGAGATTTCTAGAATGTACAAGAATTGCTTAGAAAGTTTTCATTTCAGAACCTTCTAAATGCTTGCATGACAAAATTATTTATTGGACGTCACATCATGTCTATGTTATATTTGCATGGCGCTTATATATTGGAATGTGACATTAAATTAGCTGTTGGGAGGACACCGGTGATGGTTTTTATAAATATCTCTAGCATCTTTGTTAATATGATTATTAGATCTTCTGCAATATATGCTGAAATAGTTTGCCCGTCTTCTGTACTTACTCCTAGTGATATATTGCATATTGTAACAAAAGGTTTACCATTTTTTCTATCATATTAGAATAAGTATCTTGGTCTGTCATGTGAAAAACTTGGCATCATAGATTCAGCCTTAGGTCAACACATGATCTGAACTTGTTTGGACACGTCTCGTCTTTGAACTATATACTTCCTCTTGTTTACATTCCATCTCCGCGTCAATATTCTTTAGCTATCCCACTCGCTAAGAAGGTGTTTGTGCTTCGCAGAAGAAACAAGTGAAAGCCAAAACTGCTCAGAGATTTCAACGATTTCAAGAGAGTAATTACATGGACCCCAATCAAGGCCTTTGTCTCGGTGCCCTGTTTGATATTGCAGCTACCAATGTAAGTACTCATCCTTTTGACTTAACCTCTTCACGAGCCATTCTTTGTCATATCTCTTACAAGTTAAAAGTTCTGCTTCTAGGGGCTTGATATGGGCAGAAGACTTTGTATTTTTGGTTTCTGCCGATCCATTGAGATGCTAAGTGATGTAGTGGAAGACACTGTCTTAGAGCATGGCGGGGAGGTATGACATACTACCACGTAATCATATTTTTCTTTGACAATTGACAATCAACCCACCTTCCTATGTATTTGTTCCTACTATTTGTAACTGAAGAAAGTTTAGTCCCAAAACTACTGTTAAAATTTCACTAGATGTTCTGCTCACAAATTTGTTACCAGGATGGACTTCATATATACCATTCATCCGCCAATGATGATTTGGCCTGGAGATTTATCGAATTTTCTCATCATTATGTACCAACCTGAATTCTCTGAAACTGGACCACTGTTATATTTATTCACTTTAATTGACAGGTTGTTGCAGCAGAGAAGGCAAGCAAAGGTGGTTTGCATGAGAAGCTAACCATGACTGTTGCAGTGCCACTGCTATGGGGGGTGCCTCCAGCTTCTGAGACACTTCACCTTGCTGTTAAAAGCGGCGGAGGGATTGTAGAGAAGGTCTATTGGCAATGGGACTTTCTGTAGATACATATTATAGGTCTCCTAACCATTCTTTGAGCCCTGTGTACATAAAATTGTATCTCCTGTATAATGTACAAAACTCAAATGTATTTAATTTGGACGTTCATTTTATGTTAATATCTAATCGATTCTCTTCTATTGTCTGTTCTTTCGGCCGCAATGAGCTGCTGTCGGGTGCAACCATGACATTCTCAACCTAAGAGCTTGAAATCTTTAGCCCAAAATTGATACATTATCTAATCCCTTGCTAAAGTAAGAAATCCTTTGGGTTTGAAGAGCAGACATATAACAGGCCCTAAGAAGTAAGTTTCTTGATGAAGAGACTTGAATGGAACTGGATACTTTTTTTGGAGAAGGGAGGCTACTATAGTTTCCCTACAGAGGTAAATGTAACTTTCTCTTTATAATTCTTCCGTAAGAATAATTATTACTAATTCTTTTGGGGTGGAGGGGGTTGGTGATAAGCTTAGTAAGGGCGCGTTTAGTTGGTAGGAATGGAAAGGAATGTGGAATGGAAAGTAGGATTTTATCGTTTGGTTTGATGGAATGGAACATTCCATGGAATGCTCCTTTCCATCATGTGATGAAAAATTGACTCCTTCCAATAATGGATGGAATCCAAGATTCTATCACAAAATAATACTTAACTTCATATTTTTTTATTAAAATAATTTAATTTAATTATTAAAAAAATTAATTTGATTATATTTTGTAAAGATTAATTTGTAGGAATTTTTTAAAAATAAAATCTATTTTTTTTTTAATTTTTTTATTTAAAAAAATTAATTTAATTATTTTATATTAAAATTAATTTAATCATTTTGCTTATCTTATCTTTCTATTCTTTCAATTTATCTATTAATCAAATAATAAAATATCACATTATCTCTTCCTTTCCATCGCATACCAAACAAAGTAATGGCATTTCATTCTCTTTTTTATTCCTTCTTCCTTTTTTTTTTTATTTCATTAAAATTTATTCTACCCAACCAAACGGACCTAAAGTTCGTTTTTGCATTTTTAGGGTTCGGCCGCTGCTATAGTCAAAATGATGACTTTTTGCAACGTGTCTGTGGATTCAAAATACACGATTGAAGAGTTTAATGTACAAAAATCGGGTTTGTTGGTGCAATAACAAACAATTGTTTTTGCCGAGAGTAAAGTTTGACAATTTTGTCCCTCATGGACATTTTGGTTTGATGACTTGATCTAAAGCTTCGGAAGAGAGAGGAAGGGACGTGCCTGAATGATCTTTTGGACTCCGCATATCGACCGTCGCTTGTTCTATAACGACGAATTATTATTTGAAGCGTTATCTTTTTCCATCTTGTACGATACTACAGCTGAGGCACCAAAATTTGTCTGTATTCCAATTCTTACATGATTTTCTTCTGTACTAAATAATGATCGTGATGGGAGCTGATAGGAATCAATTCAGAGTGACCGTCTTAATCAATTCAAACTTCCAATAGACATTGGCACATTTTGCTGATTGGCTAACTGTTTACAGAAATAGGAAAACTGAACAGAAGTTGAACAAAAAAAAAAATGCATAAAAGAGAGAAGATACCAGTCATTGAAAATTTTCTGAAGCAAATAGAGGGTACGCCTTTCTGACGTTTTCGCAACTCCTCTTGAAAAGGCATTTCTGTAAAACCTTTCCTCATAACTTTTAAGGCATTAAGTAATGGATGTGAACAAACAAAATGGTGAAGAGGTCAATGCATATATATCTAGTTTGCTATCTGTTATTCCCATTGGAAAACTAAACTAATCAATTTTTCCTTTGCAAAAAAAATTGTAGAATCCACCAACCGATAACATATCTGAGGCATCATTATCCTAAGCTCCCATATGGATTCTATTCTCAGTTGCAGGCTCCAATTAAATACTCTCTCTATAATATGTGTTCCCCTAGTTGGATTTGTTTCTTGTAATCTCATTTTCAGATGAAAATTTATGCATAATCAACCAGCTATTTTATTGATTTGCAAATTAAGCTGATGTACGTGTCTGACATTAATAATCAATCATTCTGGTAAAAAAAGAAAAAGAAATGTAAGACTCGAGTATAATGTGCTGCTCACTTGCAGGTGGCAGCGTAGCATAAATATTTAGCTCTGGAACATGTTTTCCTCTTGGACATGGCCCCGCATCAATTATGGGATTTCATTAACCATCGTCGTTATACAAGCGAGTTGTACAAGGGTATGTCATATTTAGCTTAGTTCTAGGCCTTTACTGTAATTCTCATTCCTTTTTGTTGTTTTGTTACATTTCCGGTCCCAGTTGTACTGCGTAATTTGCCCCTCTCAATTATAGAAGCAATCTATGGTCCCAAAAAAACAATAAATTATAGAGGCAATTTCAAATGTGTTAATCCATCAAATCCTGCTCATTAATTGAAGAGGCACACAACTCGTGAAAATGAAAACTAGTTAAATAATAATAAATTAATGTAACTACAGGGAAAATTAAAAAAAAAATAATGCATGCCTAGTGCTTTCCTATATTTTAGTCTTGGCGGATAAGGAGTAGTTGAGTAGTCTAGTTTCAAGGGCCTCTTTTTATTTATTTCTTTAAGACATCTTTGTGGTTACCCAGAACAAGTTAATACGAAAACTGCCCACATCATTTCCCATAATAAGAAGCACGACGGAAACTTTTACCCTGTACAGTCAAGAGGAGTGGCTCAATTATATGGCTTAAACCTGTTCCCACAAGCTTTATCCAAATCCTAGTCTTCTTAGTTTTTAGTCCATCCCCTTTCCTCTCCCCTTCCTAGTTTTTGTTATTTTACCCAGAGTCAGCATCAGTAGAACACTGCCCTTTCCTCTCTTGCGCTTTCGTCATGCAAAAAAGTTGCTGCAACTGCTAGTGCCTATCAACTGTTTTATTTCTTCTATACCATAATCTAATAAAGGGTTCTCCCCCCAAAATCCAATTTCTTTGTGTGTCCACCCATCAATGCAACCAGCATCGGAAAGCATCAAGTTCCGAGTTTCTTCCACCCCACTGTTGGGACAATTATGCACGCCTATTATCTGGTCGACCAAAGTTCCATCGCCATGCCCACATCCACCGTATACAAATTCTGCTTCTTTGACATGACTGATCTGGTTATTGCAGCTCCCATCAGAAGAGCTGCAACTAGCCTCGCCCCGTACCATATTAAACGCACTATCTTTAACTTGGTAATTCTGAACCGGTCCCATAAAATTATCTTGGGGTTGAAATATGAAGTCAGCACAAGTAGCAGAACTGCCACTCAAAAGAGTTGACGAGTACGAAAGGGACTCAGACCCTGTGAAAGACACGTTAGGATGGTAGTAAGAGTTGGTGCTGTCCCTGAATGATGAGGGTGAAGATGATGACGAATTTTGAAGATTCGTTAAAAGGGTAGCTTGGTGAGGCTTCCACTGAGCTGAAGGATTGATGCCCATCACTTTCTTCTTGAGCTTGGTGTTCCAGTAGTTTTTGATATCATTGTCAGTCCTGCCTGGCAACTGAGCTGCTATTATTGACCACCTGCACTTTGTTACAATGAATTCCATAAGAAGCAACGTAACTGTGTAATACTGTAATCCTCATAAAACTTCTAAGTTTGGCATGCATGCAGAGATATTATCCATATATACATTATAGTCGATTTCCCCAAAAGTGAAACCAAACTCTGTAATTTCTTCCCGGACGTCCTTCTGCCTCTTTCTTGAATTGGAAATTTTATAATCTTTCATTCTTGTGGAAGTCTGAAATTTATTTTATAAAATTGTGAAAGTGACGGATTAAGTGAAATTTTGAATACCTGCTTCCAATGCTAGCAAAGAGGCTGCAGATGATCCTATCTTCCTCGTCGGAGAACTCGCCGTGCTTAATGTTGGGTCTGAGATAGTTAAGCCATCTTAATCTACAGCTTTTCCCACATCTTTTCAAACCTGTGCAGAACAAATCCAATCAGAAACACAAGACAGAAGAAGAGGTACGATTTCCGCATATCTGCTTACTTTTCTATCATCACGAGCTTGAACAGAGTGCCACTCCTATCTCTCCAAATTCTGGCAATTTCCCAAATACAGAAATAAAAGAGCAGAAGGAAAAACCTACCAGCTTTTTGTGGGAAAGCAATCCAATTCCCTCCGGTCCCATGTTTCTCTATATACTCCTTCAGCTTTGCATCTTCTTCAGGAGACCATGGCCCTTTCTTTACATTCGCCTTGTCGCAGCAAGGAGCTCTACCCATCTCCCTTTGTTTCTCTCTCTCCCACACACACTTCTAGTCCTAGTATTCTGATGTGAGGATAATAAGCTCTTCTAATATGGCCTGCTGGAGAGAAAACTCTGATCAATACAAGGTACAAGTGGACATCTGAGCCAGAGGTATAAGAGCGTTTGCATTATTTGAGGAAGACAATCAGACAAAATTTTAAACAGGGAAAAAATAGCAGTAAGTCAATGACTCAAAGGGCACAACGTCTAGAAGTTCAACGGACTATCAGTTTCGAAACCCATATTATCGATAAGCTTGCACTTGTTTCTATCACCACAAGGAGGAGTCTTTATGCATCACAATTTAAAGAATCCAAAGTCTGCTCGAGTAATAACATAAATGTCATTGAAAACGATGGTCTACGTACAAATTTTCAAGCCACGGGCCAAAGTCACGAGTAAACTATTGTGAAATTGGAGCTCCAATTATATGCTTACTTGTTCCCATTATACAATCAACATGGCTTTTTCAAATCGATCTTCTTCTTCTTTTCCTCATCTTACCCAAAACATAAAATTGTGTAATTTTGGGATTATTCCATTTATAGCTAAGAGTATATGAAACGATTTCCTATATATGGGAGAAATTGAGGATAATCATACACTATAGTACTTATACGATTATTTTTATGATATTTAATTATTGTACACGTGCCTCAAAAATCCAAAAATTAAAAACAAAGACAGTATTAATCATTGAGTATTATGAATGTATGTAGCACTTCTATTGTACCAAGAATAGAAGTCTCTAGAATTTTTCTCTCATATATTTGACAAGTTTGCAATATAGTTGGAAACACAACTGCACACATGCATAAGAAATCTTACTTTCATAATTTTTGAATAAGTATTTGATCTTTATATAAGTAAGAAATTAAAAAACTGGATTCTGTCTTTTTAAATAATTTTTTTAAACAAAACTAAATATAGATAATAACATTTTAATTTTTTATTTGCGTAAATTTTAATCCACTTTTGATGATCTAAAAACTTACTTAAAATTTTATTGATTAATCATTCAAGTGCAAGTGTTAATATTTTTATCAAATCTTACAATTTAAATAATTATGTGTATACAATATGCACCGAAATTATGTCATTAAAATATATTTACTTATCATCTTCATAATAATAATATAATTACATGCACTAAAAAGATACAGTCTCATAAAATGTCATCATTTTAAGTGACTTGTGATGCTATTAAAAAATTATGGTACGTATTTTCCATTCATATTTTGAATGCACACTAAGTTTTATATTAGTGTTTTATTATTATTTTTTCTTATAAAATGTCAATTATAAATATGAGTATTTTCAATGTATCAAAGAATCTAAAGTAATAATTAATGTACCAAACCCCTTGTGAGCGTGATGAAAAGATGCTAAAGAATAGTCGCGTATAACTGAAAAATGGAAGCTAACGAAAGTTTCTCTCCTTCAATAATTTCAGCATTTAAATCATTGTATAAGACCGTCGTGTAATCATGAAGTAGTCAATGGTCATAAACACTGTTATTAAAAGGCGTGGCTTGTGGTGTTTCGAAAGTCTCTTTTCACAACTGAAAATTTTCAATTTCGAAACCAAATTTTATAGAATTTCAACTTACACATTAACTTCTGTCTGACTAGCTTAGATACCTCTGGACCTGCCAGCTGCCTCTAGCCTACCATGCATTTTCTTCAACTTTTTCTTCCTAAGGACACAAGTGGGTTTACAATTTGATTATCGAGGACGGGACCGAGGAAAATTATACGATTTGACTATTCTTTTGATTTTTTATTCAATTTTTTTTTCACTATTTTTCTGTCTCTATTTTTTATGTATAGAACTCTACAGAATAGGACTGGATATTAATCAAATTGCAGGAGGCATATATAAGGTAATGGGGTTAATAGTGACATGAAATTATTTTTAATATTTAAAATTGTGGTAAATTATTTTTACTATTATGTATTAATTTATGATGCTAGCTAGTTTAATTTGTCTTTTGCATTTTACCGAACCATATATGTGGTAGATTTATGCTTCAAAGTAATCTGTACTGCGGAGATACACAGCGCTATTGTCAACACACTCACATGACTTTTCTTTTGCGGTGGAGAAAGCCAAAAACAGGAGAAACTTTCTTACAAATGTTATTACTACTCTTGGAAAGGCCCCACTTACTATGAACTGTTTTTTAAGCGAGAATATTAGAGTGTATTTTGGTTTGTGAAATTTTTTTTTTATTTTTTTTTTATTTTTATATTTTTAAAAATACGTTTAGTTTATATTTTTATTTTTACTATTTTTTAGTTATATTTTTATTTTTATTATTTTATAATTATATAAATAATAAAATATTATATATATAATTTAAAATAATTGTAAAAATTTCATCATTTTCAATGCACTATAAAATTAAAAATTTTAAAAACATCTTTTTGACATTTTCAAAATTTTTAGAAATTCAAAAAATATTTTTTAAAAATAAAAATAAAAAACAATAAACAAACGCGTTTTCATACCTAACTTCAGTTTTCAGTAAAAATAAAAATTAGAAACAGGTAAACTAAATAGACCCTTATACTCCCTAGCCTACACTTTCAATTCATGTATCTTTACTAAAATTATATAATAAAAATCGACTGTGATGCAAAAATACAATTAGAGCCCATTTTCATAATATAATTTGATTTATTAAAAAATTTTATTACTATGAATATTTTTATATTAAAAAAATAATGTTTAAATAAATTTAAATAAATAATTTATCAATCATTAATAAATTAATTTAAACTTATTTTATAAAATTAATTTTTTAAGTTTCTTAAAAAAAATTTACAAAAATTTAAATGCAAATTCACATAAACAACAAATTATTTTATATTTTTATAAATTAAAATTTCATTACCTCCTTTCATTATAGTTAAACATTTTAAAAAGAGTTTATAAATTTTAAAAATATTTTTTAAAATATGTATTCAAACACTTAATAATTTAATTTAAAATAAATTTATAGTATAAATATTTTTTACATAAAATATTTTTTTATAAAAGTTTAAATAAATTATTTATTCAAATTAAATCTTAATATTAAATAGATCACTTATAGACCACTTATAACTTATCTCGTCGATCTCTTATTAAATAACAATAAAAAATTGTGTTAGACCGACGTATATAAGTAGCCTTGTTATACATTCTGATTGGGTTTTAAACTTGTCTCCAACAAATCTATAACATCATTTGTTGTTATAGCGTATAATATTGTTCGTTTGAGTCTAATATTGATCTTTAGTTTTATGTTGTATTATTATTCTCGAACACTGGGCCTTACTTTCTTCTTGGATTATATGATTCCACACTCGGTGCTTGGTAGGTTTGTTAGGCAACCTAATTAAATCTTCGTGTAACCAAATGCGAAATAAGATATGCTCTTATTGGTACTAAATGATGTGATGGACGACGCAGGTTGAATTAGATTAGATTACCGTTAAGAGTTGTTCATCCTATTTTCCTACCGTTCTTGTTCTTGTCATAAAAAAAAGACACTACAACGTCATGATGAAAAGGGCATAACTATGCTACAATATTGCAGGCCTACAATTTAGAGTTTTCCGTCACTTTCACTGTTACACTATCATTCTCATCCCTATATAATCTCTATAAAATTGTACCTATTGTTACTTTTCTTGACCAATTATTGGTTTCTTTTTCTTATCTTGCAAATTGAAAAAGAACGAACGATGGAGCACTAATATAACTCATTAATTAATCTCTTTTCACGTTAACAAAATAATTTAATTAATCAATTTATTATTCTTAATTTCACGCTAATGAATAATAACCAAGTTGCTAAATCTGTACCTCCATAGCTAGACTAGAATATGGCAAAGAATGATTCTTAAAATTATTATATTTTTTTACGCGTGCGTGCCTTAAAAAATTGGTTTAATTTTGTAATTTTATTTTAACGTATCAATATTCTCAAATTAAACAACAATAGAGACTCTACTTAATTAGAAATTTAAAACAGAATTATCAGAATAACGACGAGAGTTTCGGGGACAGCGTGATGGCAGGCAAACAACCAACAAGGGAGGAATCCGTGTGGGGGTTGCGTAGCTGCAATCGTGTGATTGCCACCTCAGGAAAACAATTTGTCATGGTGACTGGGAGAGACGTCGAAACGTGGCATTAGGGGGTCACCCTCAGGTTTTAGTCCAGAGAAGGATTAAGACGCCAGCCTGCTGCTTTGCCTCAATCAATCAATCAATCCCTCTTTAATCGTTTCATCTACGGCCTCCGTGTTTTTGTCTTTTCCCATCGTCCTCTGCCTACAATTATTGATTTTTCCTTTCCACTTTTGTTTCATGGAGATTTGTTTTAATTCATGATAACATTTTTTTAATGGATAAAATACCATAAAAAGACACGTGAATAAAAATACAAAATAATTTAATTTATTCTTTTATACATTAATAATAAATTTATTTAAAAATTTATCCACGACGGTATTTATTTTAAAAGGGTAAAAATTAGCGTGACAGATTCATTTGATAGTTTTAATATATTGTCATTGGAGATTTTTTTTTTTGTAATTTCCCTTATTTTATATGTTTATTTGTAAAATTTAAAAACTTTTAAAAGTAAAACTATTTTTATTTATATTTTTACATAAAATTTGAGTTTTATAAATTAAAATTTTAAATTTTAAGGATTTTTTTTAAATTTTTAAAAAGAGAATTGAATAAAAGTGGAGTGGGAAGGAGTAAAGAAAGGGAGACAATTTTCATATCATTTGAAGTTTAATAAATAAATAAATAATAACTTATTTTTCATTATTTAGAAACTAGAGTACAAACCATCACAAAATCCTCAATTTGAACGAGTTTGGGAAAAGTGCGATGAGGTTTGGGCACACAGCTCACATTATTCTATCAATTTTTTAAAACCATATGAATAATATTTGTATAATTTTTCCTAAAAATAACATCATCTCCTGTGAATTGAGTTGATATGTTTAGTCTTAATTTTTTTAAATTATGCGCGCATATATATATTGTGTACGATGCCCTTTAACTTTGGAGTATATAAAATATTTTTTAAGTTATTAAAAAAAATGTTCGCAAACTTATAAGGATCCGGGCCTTCCTGTCAGGGATTTCACCCCTCCCACCCAGATTATTTGCTGATGCCTTTGGGGTTTCTAATCTACCTGTTTTTTTGGGACAAGTTAGTCTAGCTCACGTATTGTTCGTGTCTCCTCTTTTTTTTTTTTTTTTTTTTCTATGGGCCTTAGCCCATTTTTTAGTAAAACCAACAAAAGAAGAATCCGAAAACGGAGTCCAATACCAGTCTGAAAAAAAAAAACGGAGTCCAATCCTCCTCCCTAGTCTCTACTTTCTTCCGAAGCTCCATCATTGAAAAAGAGAAAAAAGTAAAAAGAAAAAGAAAAAAACCAACGTTCATCCAAACCCGCAAGAGGGAGTGAAAGAAAAATGACCAGTAACTCGTTGCTCGAAATTCATCTGCCAACAACTCTACCCAGTGCTCTCTCATGGCGACCCTCTGCTATTTTCCGAGTTGCGTTTCGGCTTCTTCTCTCAAGCTTTCTTTAACGCACCACCACCAGCTTTTGCAGCCCAGAAGAGACCCGCACCCACCTCTTGGACAGTTCCATATACGCGCTTCCGCAATCAAGAAGTCCAGGTTTTCTCCCATGCTGTTCAATTGATGAATTTCAACGTTTTTTTTTCACGTTATCTTCTCAATTGGGCGAGCCTTCGATTCAGGAGAAGCAGAAAGCTAAAAAGCGACGCGGAGCTTTGCAATGACATCCGGGAATTCGTCGCTGCAGTTGGCCTTCCGGAGAATTACGTTCCGTCAACCAAGGAGCTTTTGCAGCACGGAAGGTCCTCTTGTTCTATTTTTTGTGGTTTTTTTTTTCCATCCCCTCTCGCTTCTAATGTATCCAGTTGCTTCTACTAGTTTGCACATGTAATCTTTCTTGGACTTACGGATACAAAGAAAAATTTATTGTAGCGCCATGAAATTGACATTTTGTTCGAATTTGCATTTAAAAGTTTCATGAACCACAGTCACAAAGATCACGAGGTTGGATTTTCTTATTTTGCGGTAGGTATGATTTTCGGTGGTCTAATACGAATGACAAACTTATTTTTCAGTGATATGAAATTAATTGTTAAATTATAGTGAAATTTGTTGATTAACTGGTTTGAAGTGCGAAGGGATGAGCTTTACATTTTTCTTTGCAATCAAAACAGGGCTGTCGGTAATGCAGCTAAACGGGACATTCAGTTATGAATAATCATTCTCATTTATATCTGTTATTCTCCTTCTTGTCGTCATAATGATTTATGACCTTTGGAAGAAGAAGGTTAGGAACTTGGGAAGAAATAAAGTTCTTGGGCATTACCAGACTTGAAACTGGAAAGAGGTTCTTTGAGGGAGGGGGGATTGAATGTAATGAGTAGGTAAAGATGAGTAATGCTACTTTTGGAAAAAAAAAAAATTTCAAGATGAGAGAAATGTCATTTTAAATGATGTTTTATTTTGACCTGTCTTTTCTGACATAATCCTTATCTTTATAGGAACGACCTAGCAAACATTGTCAGACGGAGAGGATATAAACTGATTCGGGAGCTTTTGACAAGCTCATTAAGCGCTGAGATTGATGTTTCCAGTGCAGATAAAAGCTTAGATGAAAGATGGGATGAATCAGATGATTGTAAAGATCTTTTAACAGGTCAAATAAACTTCTTCTTTCTGAATGCACTCATATTTTATATAACTTATGAACATTACTGATGATCTAGTATGATATAATTTTAAAGGTCAGAATGTGAAGGTGGATACTACGGTTGATGATATGACAGCATCAACTGCAATTTTTTTTGGGGAACAACTAAGTTGTTTAAATACTGACTCAACTCTAAATACAGATGACAACTCTTGCATCTCTGTAGAATCCTCAGCTAATTCATCTGTAGAGGATATTGACCTAAGGCAGGTCAAGCATCATGCTGATAAGGTAAACTATATGGCTGAGAGATATTGCTACTCAACTGAAGCACACATTGTGAATGATGGTTGCAGTAACTCAAGAAATGGTCCCTACCCCAACTTTGATAACCAAAGTTCAATAGCTGCAGAAACTTCTGGGGAATCATCTGCTGAGGAAAGGTCTTCTGAAAATTTGGAGTGTGGTGATAATATGATGGGCAAAATGGCTGGAGAGATAACCTTGTCATCCACAGTTTCTTTAATAAAAAACCACTCCAACACTTCTTTAGTTGATTCTGATCTTGACATTCAGGACCAGTGTAAATTAGAAGATGCAGATCACAGCAGTAATGATATTCCTGAAACTGTACCCTTAAGCACTGAAGTTTCCATTATGGAAAACTTGTCTGGTGGCACAAAAATTGATTCCATTGTTCATTCTGCTGCCGATAGTTGCATAAATTTTGGCTCTTCAGCCAAATTCTCTCTGGAGGAAAAGGTTGCAAAATTTATTCGAAGTGGAGATTTAGATCCAGTTGAAGGTACTACAAATCTATAGTTTCATATCGCCACCATGAATTTCTAGAGCTATATCTTTGAGAACAGTAGCTTCTGGTTTGAATTTCAGTATATTGAAAATAATTAAAAAAAGAAAAGAAAAAAAGAAAGCTTTGTTGTCTTTTTGTTACTTGTCAGTCCTAACTTTGCAGTATAGAGAATACCATGTGGCTCTACTAATCATATTTTATGTTGTACAAATGACTAAGGATATTAAAAATAATTTATCTTGCCTCAACTCAAACTTTTGGCTGTAAATGTTCAGCCAGATTTCCTTCATTTCAAAGATCATCCAGTTTTCATGGAAACAAGTGCCTGTGCTTTAGTCATGGTCTTTGTTATGCCCCAATTAAGCTGATTTTCGCAAAATGGTTTCTATCTTCAGTTTCAGTATAAATCATGAACGTTTTCCTGTTGCTTTTGGAGAAACTCATAAATGTTAATTATTTGGTTTGTAGATCATGCCTTTGTCATATTCAATGAGAATGATTCTGAGGAAAGTGAAGTGCATGCTGAATCAGGATCTGTTGTGGAGATGCCACGTAATGCAGAGCACTCTAAACATCCACCTAAAGATAATTCTGCTATGGCACTTAATGGGAGCTCATTGACATCCAAGCAGGTTGTTCCATCTGCAACAATTGATCGCCTTCTTTGGTTAGTATTTTCTGTGAAGTGTCTTTTCATGCCATCTGGGACTGTTGGAATATGTTAGTATTACTGTTATTTTTTTTTTCAGTACCTAAATGCATACGGATGTGTGCATGTGTAGTACGCATTACTTACAACAGACTTGAAGCTGTTATCAATTCATTGATTTACAAGTTTTGTCAAACTTGTTATTTATTCAACTCAATTGACATTTAGATCCATATTGTCCACATTATGTATGTAATATGATCATTTTTTATGAATTATGAAAATCATTTCTATCATAGATTGATGCTGGCTTTTGGTTCAATAGTTTCTAATAACTTCTTACTGTGACTTTTGGGGCGCATAATGGATATCAGGAGTAACAATTCAAAATTGGGTTTAATTAATGACAAATCCAATGAAAATTGAGTATAAAACTAGCTTATCATACAGACCTCAGGATCAAGTCACACCAAATTGTTTCTGCTTCTGCAGTGTTTAACTTGCACTTACTTGTAATACTCTTTTTGTTTCCACTTACTGTGTATTCTGGTCAATAAGAAGCCAGTGGAAGGGCAGATTGAGTACATGTTGGTCTTCAAAACCGTTCTCTCTTAAGATTTCAAATGTTAGTTTTTCTTTTCTTAAATTCTGGAAGAACTAAACTTTATTCTCTCCAGATGTTTGTGTTTATTCAACTTTACTTTTGCTGTACATATTTGGCGTTGTATTTGAATTAACTATTTTCTGCTGTATTCAAATTATATATAGGGATGATCATTTGCCAGATGAGGATCAAACTGCTCCTTTTGACAAGGCTTTGGATACCGAGGTTATTATGCATATATATCCAGGAATTCCATCTTAATTGACATTTTTTCATGCCCTTGATTGTTGCTTCTTGCATATTCTCATGATGCAGTCTACAAAAAGGCAAAATCAAAGTGATGTTAATCATCTCAAGTTCATGCTGGTAGTAATTTTTCCATTTCTTTTATGTTTTACTGTTTATAAGTCTATTCAATATTTGTTTAAAATGGTTAAAAACTAACATTATAATTTTTTTGCATGTTGCATGCATAGTATCAGAAGGAGTTAGAGCTGTCTCAGCTGAAGGAACAGATTGAGAAGGAAAAGGTAGATGGGCTATTTTTTGAAATTTGATTTTGTTGTGAGGTCTCTGCAAGATGGTAATCTTATATTCATTACATATTTTTTGTGGCAACCATCACATAAATTGCTAGCATCAAACAATAGTTCTAAATTCATTAGCCACAGAATTTAATTGTCATGATCATGTGGGTGGTGTACTGGTTCTTGCCAGTATGCTCTCTGGCGCTGATCCAAAATCCCTTATGTTTTCTAGCTCTGATCAAAATTAAAATTAAAGATCCACAAAAAAAATTTTAAACTAAAGAAAAATAGGAAAGGTAAAAATGGAAGAGGCTATAACAGGAATATGTCTGTGTGTGTGCGAGTGAGTGAGAAAGTTAAGACAGAATAATGAAGAGATGGCATTAATTATAGAAAGGCTAAAAGGGAATTATTTTCAATTTCTCTTTCTCGTAGAACTAGCTTTTTTGGTGGTTTCCCCCATTTGATTTTACTCTATTCTTAATGGAGGAAAAAGTTCCGCAAAGAAACTCCTATAATGACATGAAATCCTTTATGCTTAATGTGTGTATATAGATGCTATCGACAATGAACTGATCTTAGCTTGCTAGAAGCAGCTGAAATATATGTGGAATTTATTTTTATAAAAATATTTAGAAATAAAATAAAATAAAATCTTCCAGTTAATGGAAGGGAACAGTGGCTAAAAGACATAATGCCAAGGGTTATTATAGGTCTCTTCAATCCCTCTGTTTAATGCATGAGAGTTATTCAATTTCTCAACAACTCGAGTAGACAACCTGTGGTTACAATTTCTATGCTGACTGCATTAGATCTATATATTTATATGACCCAATTAAATATTAGTTATAACACTATTTATTTGTCCGTAATCTCTTCTTTGTCTCTATTTTTCAGTTCAAATTTGAATTTATTGGTTGCTTTTTAAATGCTCTTTTCATGGTTTCTCATCTCTTCTTCCTATGTATATGTTTATACTGTTTTTTGGTGACAACTCACTTAGGCACATATTGTTTCTTGCATTCAGCTAGCTTTGTCTGTCTTGCAAACCAAGGCAGAGGCAGAAATCAACAAGGCCAGGAAACTTATCTCTGAAAAAGATGCAGAGTTACATGTTGCAGAAGAAAGCCTTTCAGGGCTGAAGGAGGTATTGCATCTGCCTTTTTTGTGGACTTCTAATTTACTAATGCAGTCAGATCATCATTCTGCTTTTTGGCCCAGTGGTTTGCTTTGCCACATCATAAAATGGCTTTAGGTATAAAACTTGTATAAAATTAGAGTAACTGACTAAAAAAATGAAACACTTGCCGTAGTACCTTAGGATGTTCCCTAAATTCATGGTCCTAAAATGACTTCTTAATGAGATCATTGTAAGATCACCAGATCCCTTACTTTGTGGAGCTTGCTTTGGTTCTCCAACAAAATGTTCAAGCCAACACTGGACACAACTTCAAAGAAGCACTTAAAGTAGCAATAAAGAGCTGTGGACACTTCCCACACACATGAACATGTCCTAGTTGTCCCTGAATCTACTGTAATTCAAGTGATATTGTGTACAAATTTATGTGCACAGTTCACATAAAGGATGCATCCGAATACAACATTTATCTTTTACTGAAAAAGGGCAATAAAAAAGAACTAGTGATAAGCTGGAAATAGTCATGGAATACAATGGTAAGTTCAATTGCTATACGTTTGGATGCTGAAACAATGACATTAAGAGCCATGAAGTTATTGAAGTCAATGAGTCTTGATAGTCGATACAATGATTTTGGTAGGCAACTTCTGGCTGTTTAATAGGAGTGAGTACAGTTGAGCTGAGTATATGTCTACCACTGGATGTGGGTCGAATGTGAATATCATTGGATTGACTTACACTTGGCCTGAAAATTCAGATTTAGATTATGAAAATATTTAATTAGATTCAAATTTTAATCTAGCCATTTCATCATTTACTTCAATAACTGCATGGTGACATAAGTATATCATTTTTTTGTGAAAGAGATAATGCTCCCTTTGATGTTGTATAAAGTGTTTACTCTAAGAAATAATGTTTCTATTTATAACTACTGATGCACTGTGTGCCCTTACACTTCCAGGTTCAGCTTGAGTTCTGTGGTGATGGTAACATTGTGGAGGTGGCAGGTAGTTTCAATGGTTGGCATGACCGAATTAAAATGGATCTTCAACCATCAACAAGTGTCAAGGACTCCACAGCATCAAGGTTCTAAATATTTTTGTGTTAGGGGATTCACTTACTATTCTTAGGCTTTAATTGAAGACGTTCAACCGGTTAACATAATCTGATTACATGTTCCTTTGCCATCATTTTCCCATTATTCATATGATAACAATTTGCACAAGAAGTTGCACATTTAGTGCTAGATTTGAGAGTTCGGAGACCATTGTTTGTTGTTAATTTTCCTGGGCCCAAATTGTGGTTGGTCTTGAGCTGATCTTAGTTCCAGTAGAACTTTGGCATTTTGGTTAACTATATAATTAATTAACATATGAATCATTTAAAAATAACTGATATAAGAGGAAAGATACAGTGTCTTTGTTTATATGACAATTCATTTTCTTAGAAAGAAACTTGTTAAGATTGGTGCCTTACATTTAGGGTTTAGACTGAAAGTATCATTTCAATGATTTGTCAGAGTTAGCCACCTCTTTGCAAATCTTCATAAACATTACAGAATAACAGCATCATACTAGTATTTGAGATTAAACTATCTCAAAGATAATAAAGATATTTATTATACTGATCATTAAAATATGTACAGGAGATCTAGACTTTGGTCAACAGTCCTGTGGCTTTATCCTGGTGTATATGAGGTGCGTGCATCTTCTACCTAATGGTTAAGCTATTCACATCCCTCTGATTCACAAATCGCAACTAGATATAATTAATCTATTCAATTGATGGTATAGTTGCAAACTTTTTCGTATATTTCTCAATGCCTTAGTGTGAATAAGATCCTTTTAAAAGGTTGACTTTTTGATATTTTCAAAGTCATGTTTATCTTTTCTTTTGCCACTAAAAGTGACATACATCAAGAAGCTTGTTGAGTGTGAACGCCTGGAATCAAGTTTTGCTTATATCATTGTGAACATCTCAAACAGGCTATCTTATTCTTTGAACTAGATTGTTATAAGAGTTTAAATTGATCCAACCTCACATAATATAAAAATAGCTTATATCTAGCTGGTAGGGTGTTAGTGCCATGCAATGCGACCTCTCACATAGTAATACTCCAGAAAGTATACCTTGCAGAACATTGGGTATAAAATGAAATTGGTTTTGTCCTTTGCAATATTGATTTTCTTTGAATATTTCTATCAATTAATGGTGGAATTAATCATTTCATACTCTCCCTAAGGTATCCTAATTATTATAGAGGGCCCTTTTTGATGGTCCCAAAACTATAAATCATGTTAGCAAATTTGTGGTTCCTATTTCTGTTTAACTGAATTAAATAAATTAGCCAAATAATAATCTGTTGATGAAATCTGAACCGCAACTTACTTTAGTAACTTCAGTAGTATTAGTAATTATTAGATCTGTCCTTCAGTTTGGGTTCTTCCTGTTGGCTTTCTTTTATTCTTTCTATAGGCTTGGGGCCTCTATCCTATTTGCTTCTTCTGTGGGCTGGTGGCTTATTTCGGGATGTTTCTTAATTATTTGTTTACCTTTTGAGGTAAAGAGCCTAAACACTTGAAAACTTTAATAACTGTAAAAGTTTATTGCAGATAAAATTTGTTGTTGATGGCCACTGGAGTGTAGATCCTCAAAGGGAGTCAGTGACTAGGGGTCACATATGCAACAACATATTACGAGTAGATAGATGATGTATTCTGGCTCTGGTCACGAATTTGCTAGCTATATATACTGGCTATATATAAAAAGGTAATTATCATTGACCCCATCTCAACTGTTTTTAAATGCAACTTAAATAACATTAAGCACTGAAAGTAAAAGAATCGAGCTATGGGTTTCAATTTTCAAATGAAAATGGAAGATTCCAAATGTCCAAAACACGTAAATTGATGGTGACTTGGTTCAGAAGTAGATAACCTTTGTGCAATATATATTGAATTTGGTTTGGCAGTTAAAATTCTATATCTAAGATTACTCCATCCCTAGATGTTGGTTGACATGTTTGAAACATCGTTCACCTTCCCAAGTCTTAAATATCTATTTTTCGATATCCAATTTATGCAAATGATGGCGGTGGCAAACAGAATGACCATTTACTTTCTTTGTTGTGGACCTTTTCAGGGTACAGGAGAGTAAAATGGTTAAGTGCCATGAATTTCAACTCGATGCCATTTGAATGAAAGGGGACATGGAAACATGCAAGAGCTAGCAGAATTTAGATTTGGATGCCTCATGTACCATCTTATATGTACGTAAAATTTAGGCAAATGAGATTACTATTGAGATCATGATATCATCTACGTCTGTACAGAAATAGCTAGAAAATAGGAAAAAAAAATGGTAGTTCTTCGTGTTTTTTGGGTATTACTCATCTTTTTCTTTTTGGTGGGTATTATTCAGTTTGCCGGGCTCTGTAAATGTATGGTAGCGGTATTCTATCGCAATAGCTTTTAGTGACATTTAAACGCTTCACTTCATTTTCTTAAATATGATTTCCGTTATGAAAATTATACCTACTCTATTTGACGGCATTAGTCATAAAAGAAAAAAAAGGGAGTAAAACTATCATTTGAAAATTACTCTAAAGGCATTCGCATACCTAATGCCTTTTTGAAAAGTTCCCTCGGAAAGAAATTAAAAATAATAAGAAAAGGGTTAAAAAAAAAAAAAATTTCACTTCTGGAACCTGGGACAATAAAGTGCATATGCATGCTATTAGGCCGAAGGGCCATTGATGTAGCTGGAGATGGGGCTGCAGCGTGTTGAAACCACGTGGAAAGCAGGAAAAGCGTATTTTGCTAGGAGGCGTGTCTCTCTACTCACCGTTCCACTCCCGTCTCCCTCTATCTTCAGCCTTTTCACCATTCTCCCACCACAGCCACTTTTAAACAGCCTTGAACAGAGCTCCGAAACTACCCTCCCATCTCATCCTTTTGGCGCATTCTTTGTTTACATATGGCGATGGTTAGTGCTTCTGCTGCTTGTATTCGTCTCGGAATTCAACATCCTCTGTTGCCATCACCGTTTCTCACTTCCCCAGCAGTTCTCGTTAAGGCACCATCTCAATCCAGCTATCCTTTTGCATTAGCTCCTGCGGCAACAAGATCAAAAATACCTACTGTTCGTAGCAAGTGTTTTGTGGTTAAGGGGGACTTTCCCCAACCTGTTGTCCATGCCGAGGAAGAGGTAGAATTGAGAGAGAACAGCGAAACTCTCTTATACTCTTTCTCTCCCCTGCCATTGTTGTACGTGGCTGCTCTGTTACCTGGAGGTACTTTAATTATCTGTATTCTTTGATTGTTCAGCTTTGCATTTCCTTTCATGGTAGAATCTTTCATTATCTTTCTTTATCCATAACATTTGCTGATGGTTTCTTCATTAACATTTCAATTTTAAATTAATCTTATACTTGTTTGGTTCATTTTGGCTAAGAATCCCAAAATTGTTGTAATTGATGAGATTATATATATTTTTTAATAATAAGTTCCAATGTTGATAACAGCCGGGGCTGTGAGAGCTGTATTTGGTCCTTTTGTTGAGCTTGTCAAGTCATGGAATCTCCCGGATTGGCTTGTGCATTGGGGTCACCCTGGCAACATGGTATTTCTATATACTTTATCTGGCATCCCCTCGTCTATTTTAGAAACTTAGAACCTTTTCGATAACCTCTCAAATATCACTACATTAACTCACTTGCAGGCAGTTGTGCTTTTTGCCATGGGTGGCTATGGAACCTATCTAGGTTTACGTATACGTTATTCTGATGATGTGGTAAGATATTTCTTGCTAATTTTACAACTTCTGATTACAATCATCGTTGCCATACAATCATAATTAGCTTGACATTTTTAGTTTTTTTTTTCTTGATTAATTTCAGGAGGAGAAGGCTAAGGCCAAGGACTTGCACCCGAAGCTCTTAGGTGGTATGTTTTTCTTCTTTGCTTTGGGAGCGACTGGTGGAATAACATCTCTTCTGACGTCAGATAAGCCAGTTTTTGAGAGGTAACTAGAAACTATAATCTCTTTAACTTTCCTCAAGGTTGAAGACTATTCGTTGTTCAAAGTTTCCCTTTTACTCGTTTTTTAAATTCATTTTCAATTGAAAAAAAAAATCGTATGAAGTAGGTACTATGTACTCTATATATCATCTGATGTGGATGCTTCTTATTTTGTCTATACAGTCCTCATGCTGTTACAGGCTTCATTGGCCTTGCTCTGTTGACACTACAAACAGTATTGCCTGCACTATTTGAGGTAATCATTGTCTTCTAGTCTGTCTGCTAATAACATTACTAAGAACCAAGTAAACTAAATTAACTCCTACAACCAGAAGAACCTAGATGCCAAATCAATAGGTGAATGGTGTGAAAAACTTGGTATCCCGTTTTCTTTTTTCGATACTATGTTATTATCATGTTTCCCCCGGTACTCTTATTAGTCGAATGATATGCAGGGGAATCCTGGACTAAGGAATGTTCATGGTATCTTGGGTAGTGGTATCATGACGCTTTTTCTTATTCATGCTGCCCTGGGACTTCAACTAGGCCTCAGTTACTAATTATTCGCGCTTTGTTTTTTTGATCAGTTGTTATTCTTTTTATATATGATGTACATTCTCTCCTAAACGTGATTCTTAACTACAAACTGGAATGAAACTTTGGTTACCAGGATGTTTGATTCTCTTCTATCATTTTGTTTGAATTCAAGTTAAATTTTGTTGGTTGCTGATTTACAATATGAGGATAAATGCTATAATCATACTGCAAGCGGCTTCAAATCTCAGGATAAAAATGCAAGGCCAGGACATTTGGGGTCCTAGTAGAAGCAATGTGCAATGAGTGGTTGTGAAAGATTCCGATCGCAGTTTCGGAATTGTCAGTGCAACTTGTAGTTAAGAGGTTGTTAATAATTATTAAGTAGCCAACAAATATGAGCCGAGATACCAAAGACCAGCTCTTGTAGGACCATGATATATGATAGAATTTGTCACTTGTCAGGTTTTCCCCCCAATTTTGATTTGCTCCTTTGTTCTACATCACGTTGCCTATAATTGTCTACCCTATGTAATATAGTAAAAAGCAACTACCGAGGCAGAATATATCGAAATTGACAGCAATAGTTTTTTATTGGCTTTGCCCATTCCAGCACTTTGATTTTGATCCCCAATCCCAATCATCTGATAACTGTTATTCAAAATGCAAATTCAACTTAATGTTAGCAATGCTGTAATAAATGCTCTAGACATATTTTATTAGTTGGACATGGACTAATTATATATATATTAATTACTTTGTAAGCATATTTTATGTAATTTGAATTATATAAATTTATCAGTAACTGTTTATTATAGATCAAAATACTCTACTTTTTTTAAAAAAATGTTACTGTCCAAATTTCAGAGAAAAAAACTGTAAGGTAGATTTGAATTAGTAAATTTTATTTATTTATTAAATATCTTTTTTATCTCTCAATTTATACAATTTTAAAAAAATTTAAATATGAAAATTTGTTTAGTATATATGTTTGATCGTATTAAAATTATAATTTTTTTATTATTGGTTTTTATTTATTTATGAAACATAACCTACTTAAAAAAAGTGAATGGGTCACCTTTATTGATCACGAGGCAGAGATGAGCTATGGTCCATAAAGTTACGTGTCAAGTTACGATTGGATGTAATTATTGGGGCGTGAAATGCACTATGCACGAGTTTTTTTTGGAATTGAAGATAGGACGAATCACGTGAGATGTCATGTGACTGAGAATTCAGAGAAGCAGAAAACTTGCACAAGCCACGAAAAATAGAGGGAGCGAGTCTTCCGTCTGCTTTCTCTCTCTTTCAAATCTGAATGTATATATACGTGACACTGGCATTCCCGTCCCTTCCTCTTCCATTTTTTCACGTTTTGCATTTTTCTGCCTCTCCTTAGGCAAAATCACTCGGTATGTACGTCTCGTTCTCCTCCGCACTTTCTTTTCACGCAAATCTAGTGTCCTAGTTCAATCTACCTTGTCAGTATTCAATGTGCTAGCTAGTAATTACTTCTTGTTGTGTTGCAGTAGTAAGATCTTGGATCTAGATCTTCATTGTCTCTGGTTCGTAAAATCCATATCTCTGCATTTAATTATTCTTCAGATCTCACATTTTCTTCTTTTTATGATAAAGGATTACCTTCTTTTTTTTCTGGTTCTGATTTTGTGAGCTCTTTTGTGTGTGTGTGTTTTGTGTTTTCCATTCGATTCTGTTATCATTGTCAATTCACACCTGCTCTAAATTATGTGGTTTCTGGATCTTATTTTATAGGAGATCTGGTATGCTACTCAGATTTCCTATGTTTATGGCACCACCTGCAGATCTAGCTTATCTGCGGTCATTCTCAGTACCAATTTTTTTTTTTTTTGGGTACTTCTGCCATTTATATTTTGCCATGTAATTTATTTTTAAACCATGGATGAATTAAATACTAAAATTTAAGAATTAATTGTTTAATTGTCAAAATATTTATGGGAGTATTACTCAAATTTTTTATACTACAGGAGTACTTAAGTATTTCCCTCTGCATGGGAGATGCTACGGTCAAACTCAAGCACTGCCGGTTACATAAACTTTCGAATTTATATTAATGGAAACAGTGAAAAAAAATTTATAAATAAGAGTTGGTATTTAAATCATCGTTTTTAAAATATTATTATTATTATATATCATAATTTAAATATTATTAATAAATAAAAAATTATTTTTCATGTAATAACAAATTATTTTTTTAACAAATGTATTTGCTTCCCTTCAATAATTATTTTTCTAATAAATGTATTTGCTTCCCTTCAATAATGATACCATTTATGTAATAGAAGTTCTGCCTTTATATTCTCTCCTCAATTGTTGCTTTAGCCTTAATTATGCAACTGATATATCTTTTCTCCCTTTTCTCCTTTTTGAACTCAGAGATGGATAGCTTCCTTTTCACATCTGAATCTGTAAATGAAGGCCACCCTGACAAGATCTGTGATCAGGTTTCAGACGCCATCCTGGACGCTTGCCTGGAGCAAGACCCGGAGAGCAAAGTTGCCTGCGAAACCTGTACAAAAACTAACATGGTTATGGTGTTTGGTGAGATCACAACCAAGGCTAATGTGAACTATGAGAAAATAGTTCGAGACACTTGCAGAGACATTGGATTCGTGTCGGCTGATGTTGGTCTTGATGCTGATAAATGCAAAGTTCTTGTCAACATCGAGCAACAGAGCCCTGATATTGCTCAAGGGGTTCATGGTCATATGAGCAAAAAACCCGAGGAAATTGGAGCTGGTGACCAAGGTCACATGTTTGGTTACGCTACAGATGAAACACCTGAGCTAATGCCGCTTACTCATGTTCTTGCTACTAAACTTGGTGCCAAGCTCACTGAAGTCAGAAAGAATAAAAAATGCCCGTGGCTGAGGCCCGATGGTAAAACCCAAGTGACTGTTGAGTACCGGAACGATAACGGAGCCATGGTTCCTATCCGTGTGCACACGGTCCTCATCTCAACTCAACATGATGAAACAGTCACGAATGATCAGATTGCTGCAGATTTGAAAGAGCATGTAATAAAACCTATCATCCCGGCTGAATATCTCGATGATAAGACTATCTTCCATCTCAATCCCTCTGGCCGATTTGTGATCGGTGGACCACATGGAGATGCGGGACTCACTGGCAGGAAGATCATTATTGATACTTATGGCGGATGGGGCGCTCATGGTGGAGGTGCCTTTTCTGGAAAGGATCCAACCAAGGTTGATAGGAGTGGTGCATACATTGTTAGGCAGGCTGCAAAGAGTGTGGTGGCTTCAGGGCTAGCCCGCCGCTGTATTGTACAGGTGTCTTATGCAATTGGAGTGCCAGAACCACTGTCCGTATTTGTGGACACCTACAAGACGGGAAAGATTCCAGACAAGGATATTTTGGCTCTAATTAAGGAGAATTTTGACTTTAGGCCAGGAATGATTGCCATCAATCTTGACCTGACAAGAGGAGGCAACTTCAGGTATCAGAAGACTGCTGCTTATGGTCATTTCGGACGAGATGACCCTGATTTTACTTGGGAGACAGTGAAGCTACTTAAGCCCAAGGCTTGAGTTAGCCATGCCATTTCTACAGGTGGTTATCATCGTAGCCACTAGCCATGTTTTGGATTTCGGGGGAAAGAAATAAAGGAGCTTCATTGCGTGCATCTTTTTTCACGGCTTGGATGAAAAATTGGAGCCGAGATGTGTTCTTCTAGGCGGACGCATTCGCACAAAAGGAGCTTGTAGCATTGGTTACATTTGTCGTTTTTGGTTTTACCCTTTTAAACTTTCTTGGCTGTACCGTTATTTTTTCTTAGCCATTGATTGTTTTGCAATGAATATGTGTGTGATTGAAGTAAACCCGCAATGCCATTTATTTGGTTTTTTTACTCTCTTTTTTAAAATCGCTGATTTTGTTTACCTTATGGTATAAGGTGCAATATTAGGTTCTTAATCTAACCCTCGCAAAATTGTCAACTGATGAAAAATGAGAAATTACTAATGACGATAATCTTCAGAAATAGCTTGTTCCAATATCATATTTTAAATTTCAAGAAGCAAAGGTATCTTACAACGAAACTGTAAATTTCTTTTAAGAGTGCAACCAAAGGTGATCATGCTCTCTTCTCCAGCGCCAAACATCTCATCTACCCTTTCACCGTCTCGGAAAAATTGGAAGGTCGGGGTATATCGAATGTGTTGAGTTGTTTCTGGGCACTCATCAATATCTGCGTATATGAAAGAAATCTCCGGGAAATTATTGCTCAGTCTACAGAAAGCAGGGAGGATTTGACTGCACATCCGACACCTGCAAAAAGGGGTAAGCATACGTATCAGGAAAACTAAGTTCAGAAACCCTTGTTATATTGTTGCAAGACTGATTATCTGGTAACTTCCCAAACTGTTCTAACTTTTTAAGGCGTCCCCTTACTGCATTGGACCTTAAGTCAAGTGTTCAAAAGAGTTCCAACATCAAATACTTTGCGTTCAAGAAAAACAGATACAGTAAATAGCAGACGAACTCACAAATTGGGAAGACGCAAGGGAAAACGTAAAGCGGTAAAAACAAATACTTTAAAAATGATCATAGCGTACCAAGATGCACCATAATTGATAACAGCCTGCACAGAATTTGACAACGGAGAAACCAATGGCATGCATAAGAATGGGGGATTTCCTCTGAAATATGAGGAGATAAAGTAGGAAATATGGGGGTTAGAGAAGTTTTGGAGGATTTGATATGGAGAAGAATGTCGCTGAGTTCGTCGTCACGGGAAGCAGTTTTCAGGTTGCCGTGACGATTGATGCGTAAATCTTAAAAAGTGCCACCGCCATCCTTATCCCCATCCAACCCTCTGTTACTGGTAGCCTTACAGTCTTCGTTACCACTCATACCCACGCTCCCTTCCATTGATCGAGGTTTGGGCACCTGAATTCAACCAAATTATATAAGGAAATTGGAAAAACCCCGTACCCGATTATCAATTTCCGTACCCTCGTGTGGCCCCATTAAACTTTTTATTTAAAAAACTGCTTGTAACAAAATTCTTTATTATTCGAGAAAATTTCATTCAGTATCTTTTGGTCAGTCTATTTTTGAACTTTATTTCATGAAATACCGTATTTTCCTCTTATGCACTCTTTAAAAAAAACGTTTAATCCATTGATTTTTTTTTTTTACTTAAAATTAGCTAAGTATATTGACAGGGTATTCAATATTTTACTTGATTTTAAAAAATATTTACCAATTTGATTTGATTGATTTTAAAATTTTAATCAAATTGATTACAAAATATTTTTTAAAAAATTAAATTTGTTCAATTTGATTTAAGCTCTAGAATTAAACCAAGCCAAATGGATTATAAATCAGTTCAGTCCAATCAGCAATTTTTCTTAGTTGGGTGCCAAGCAGAACTTCGATGGGCAACCCCAAAATAAAGGATTGGTCGAACTTCAACAGCAATATTCATAAAATATCACTATCTTCTTTTACTTCTTTTTTTTTTTTCTTTTTGGGTACAACCAGGGGATAATAATTAGTTAAAAGAAAAACGTCTTAAGAAAACCACAAGGGGTCACAGAAACCGGCTATCGTAGCCATAATATATATTTATTTGATTGGGTTGGGAATTTTTTCAACCTTGGTTGAAAAAAATTTGATTTAAACCAATTTTCTTTTTACATGGTTCAATTAAGAGTGTATCAAACCAGCCAAACCAAATCATTGAAATTCTTTCCTTCACACACTAGCATGCAATTGGTTTCAAGAAAGTTCTAGGTTTGTTATGATAAATTCTTTTTTAGCAAATAAACAAACCCAAGAAAATGAAGCGTTAGCAAGTTTATTCAACGAGCAAGTGTCCGCGGTTCAGTCTTCCATCGAAGGCGATTTTTCCAATTAAAAAAACATCAACAACAACAAAAGCCATGTAGAACGATAGAATGGTCCACAAATTGGGCTGAATGCCCTTGCCTTAAACGAGTTTGCTGCTTACCTACTATAGGACTTAGGATGTAGATTTTAATAAAATCTGGTAAATAGCAGCCAATGCTAACGATGGTAGTTAGCATTGCTACTTAAAAGCTTCAAATGGTGGATTTCCACCGAAAAAGATGTATTCAATAACAACCACTCGGTTGAAGTCCCATGAGGAATAAGAAGTGCTGTGAGATCCATTCTCTATTGAAAAAAGAATTGAAGCTTCCTTTATGTATTTGTACCCTTTTTTATTCTCTCTTCTACCAAGAGAGCAGCCTTATTTTTTGTCAAGTCCATGTCCGTTCCATTGAGCAGGCATAATCTGTATCTGGATTCCCAATATGAGAATGGGATGATCCCAACCCCAATATCATCATTCGGTTCAAAGCCAGTAGAATGTCATCCTAGCTTATCTCCATGAAAGCACCTGAATAAAACATTTTGCATAATGCATTTACCGCTGCCTCAAGGCGTGCTTGGTCCTGCAGCACAATCAGAAAGAGTTATATATACCTGAAGAACTTACGTTTGACTTTCTAAAGCAGAGCTTAGAATAAAGTTAAATTGTACCTTTCCTGTGAAACTTACTATCAGAGATGCATATCTGGATTTTCGGTAACACCCTTGATGTTACAAATAAGAGACACATTAAAAAAAGATGAATACCGTGTCATATACTGCTGAAATTCATAATAATTCACTAACTTCATACCAATATAAATATCTGGAAATTCTAGACAAAGCTTTGATAGTGGTTGAGCAATTTCTACCTGCAGTTTGATATCCCAATTTAAAAGCATGAGCCAAGGAGGGAACGAAATGCGAGATGATGCACAAATAGCATATTGATGTCACATGCTCATCAGAATAAATTACACATTTACATCCTACAGTTGGCCTTGAACTTTTGAATTTAAAAAACATTTAGGAAACTACGTTACACATCATTTACTTGGTGATAACCTCCATTTTTTTTCTTTTTTTGCAAGCAGGTAAAATATCAAATACTGCCTGCTTTAAGGCTCTATATGACTATATCCCCTACCCTCCCAATAAAAGAATTCAAAATTCCTTTCCAAAACAACAGATAACACCTCACTAACTCCAAAATGTGGATATTTTCTGTGTTTCATTATAATGGACATCAATTGGCAGAAATTCCCTGCCCTCAATCCTTTTTTAATACCATATGCTGGTGAAATAATAGCATCAGCTTGAATGCAGTAATATTATGAGAAGCATATATAAGCAAAAGGTATAACAGATGGTCTTAAGGCTGAAGGGAATCAACTTGTGCCAGATTTATAATTACTGATGATGCCATAGTAAAAAAAAAAAAGTTAACACATACATCTGAAATATTTGTTGTTATGCGCTTTGATATATATGGTTCCAGCAATGCTAACAGGTCAACGGTCTTTGTTAATTCAATCAGACAATCCCACTGCTTTTCCAGCTCAGAAACATTTGTTGCACTAAGAATGATTACATTTTGACACTTGATCTACAAGAAACAAACATCAGATACCAAACATTTAAAACCAAAAAGTCCTCAATCACATAATGCGCGTAACAGAGCTGGTCACAACAGATAAACATAAATCAAGCCAATTTCAGCCAGTTGCTCCTCAATGTGAAACTGAACATCTGGTGAATATCACACATAAGGAAACATAATTATGGTTAATGAACTTTCAAAAACATACCAAAGGTACAGACAACTTGTCATGATGCAATAATTCAGTGATGCCTTCAGGCAATTGAGCCATCTGAAAGGTGAAAGACAAAAATGGATCAGTTTTATACTATAAGTATCATCATCCAGAAGGATAATGTCAAACGTCAATCTAAGCCTGAGTGCAAATTAAGGCCATGTTTTGCAGATACAAAAGAAAGAAGTTCTTCTGATAAGCAACAGTTTAACCTTTTTCACTGCCCCTAAATATACACAAAAGCTAGAATTTTTTAAGTGAGGCCAGTGGGATAAGCTTTCGGCTGAAGTGGTAAGGGTTGGGCCTCATCAAAAGTTCCAGTCTTGCTATTCATAAGGAGAAATTCTAGTACAGATGTAGTCTACCAAGTTTTAGTAAACTAAACCAATCAGGAGTATCCATGTGCACATGTCAGGTAACATTTCAGTAGCAGTCCAATTCCAGTTTCTGACATGTGCAGATGTATGTTCCTCGATGGTTTATTCTACCAGTCTCTACACAAGAATTTTAAGTGTAAAAATGACAGGTCCTAGTCTCAAAAGTACAATGCCTACCAATGAAATTAATGTATAGTGTAGCACATTCCTTGGTTATTGTAAAACTATATTAGAGGATGATATGATTCTCACCCTCCCCTCAATTTCTTAGAAAACTGAATAAAAAAAGTTCTCTCTTCAATCACAAATTCACAATAGCATGCAACGTTATACCAAAACAACAACAACCAAGACTTTTCCTACTAGGTGGGGTCGACTACATGGATCAAATGCCACCACAGTAATCTATTATAAACAATGTGATACCAAAACATAATTATAAATTAATAAGTAACTTTTGTAAACAAAGTTACCTCGTTACGATCACCAGTACACTGGTCACCAATAATATGCCTAAGATATTCTTCAAATTCTTCATCAGGAGCCTGCATCAAAATCAAATGACCAACTGATATGAAGTTAGTGTTATAAATCAGAAGCAATTAAGGATGGAAGCTATGCCCATATACACTACTTAGTCAGACAACACAACAGAAGCTTGGCTAAAGTCAAATTTTATCTTTCAAGAATGCCACAGAACTTAAGAACTTAAACAATATGGCAGCATATTCAGGGAAGATCTTGAATGGAAGAATACAACAATTGGATGAAGCAACACACCAGACGTACACCAAAAGCCTTGGCAACACCTGCTAATGTAACATCTGAATGCAGTGGACCTACACCTCCATATATAAATACCTACAAGAATCAGGTCAGATGAATAACTTGAAATATCATTTCATCATCAAGAAATGTAGTATGCAGAATTTTCTTAGAATTTGTTAGTGTTTACCATATCATTAGTAGATTTCTGTCTCTCAACTTCTTCAGCCACAGAATCTATCTGGTACAAAAGATGCATTTCACTGATCATAAAATTAACAGATGAGGTAAACAATGCTTATATTGGGAGTTTACATATGATTTGTTATCTGCAGGTTCATAGTAACATATTCAAAAGCATAAATCTGCAAATTAGAACGCTTAAATACTCGCAGGTAGGACCATTGCAGGTATAAACTCACATTGTTGTGAACAACAGAAACTTGTGACACAGACCAACCAATTGAATTCAACTTGCTAAGTAAAGAAGGTCCCAACTGATCCTCAACAATGCCAAACCTGAGCTATGGAACAGAGAAAGGAAATGGAGACCTTCATCAAAAAAAGTTTATGATGATTGTAAAAATTATATGTGCACTGTACAGTATGAAAGGGTGGAGATTGAAAATTTTGCATTTTCATTAATATATTATCTTTCCTTGTATTATTATTATTGTTATTGATTTCTATGTTATATAAAAAAGAAAAAAGATTTCATTCATGAAGATTAAAATAAGGAACTAGATGGTTTGGTATGCATATCATGTAGGCTTATAAATAAAAGACTCAACATGATCTGAATGGTCATCTGCATCATGATATGATAGAAGTTCATGAAGACATTGGCAATTGCACGGAATCATGAGAATAATGGAAACTACAAGTCAACATACTATCAAGAAGAAGTTCAAAAGTAGAATAAACCACAGCATTTTGAGAATCCAAAGAATAACGAGTAGAGATACAATCTAATAAAATTGGGAAATTACCCAGTGGATCATTATAAAGCAGAGCACACAAGTTCATTAACGATACAGTTTCTGAAAGCCATGTAATACCAACAAGGCACTTACAGAATCTCATCTCCCACTGCAATGACTGATGCTGTGAGCATGCTCCTTTTATGCAAACCCAGGCTATTCAAGCCATTGCTATCAGCAGGAAGTTGTCCACAAGTAGAAGATACCTTTTTAACCCTCCCTGCCCTTTCTAATCTTCCATCAGCAAGCAAATATGCTGGTCTGAAATTATTCGAGGAATTGCTAATGGACAATAATGCATTAGGAACTGTGTCACGAATGCTCCCAATCGAAGTATAACTGCACAAATAAAGAAATAATCACAAACCAAAATTCCTTGAATAAACATGAATAACTAGAACTTAATGTGAACTGTGATGGACTAGTTATCAATATTGCATCAAAGATGAAGCTACACAGACTGAATAGCCTGAGGAATTGCCAGTGAGACTATTTGTTGAAGTCATTCTATAAAGTTCAAAAGCGATGATATAGAACTACATAAAACTGTTTTATAAAACCTTAATCCAATAATTCTCCCAGGTACTGGATCTCAAGAAAAAGTAAAAATAAAAAGGTTAAAGCATAGCATGCAAATACATTGATTCCAACAATATCAGTAGAATATTACCCTTTATCATAAAGGCTGCAATATTTGACCTTGCAAGTTAAAAGGAAGGCCCACACATCTCTGCCGTAGAAATACAAACAAGTCAAGACCATCAAATGTATCATAAATTGAAACTAAATAAAGTAAATGACATTATCACATTTCAAGAGCATCAAAATAAACAATCATGGTGAGAATAAACAATACAAATTTCCAAGTGAGAGTGCCAACACTTTTAACATGTAAATTGAGAGAAGGAAACGTAATAATTTGCCCAATTTATTTAACTACTGTTTATGATGAGCTATGAACAGTTGTCAAGTCTTAAGGGGAACAGGGAGTTAACAATGAAGAATTAATACCAATAGCAATTCACTAGTTGAGAAATCATGATTACTAAATGAAACATATAATCCAAGATTACAGAGAATAAAGTAAATTATCCCTTCTAGATATCAAGTAACATCCTGCCACCCTTTGGCTTTTACCTGAAGCTTTTCATTTATTCAAGTATAAGAAAGAGGTTAACCACCTTTGTAAATTCATATAATGCCTTAACGGTAACATTATACATCCAAAAAGACAGCTTGTACCAAAGATAAAACTGAAACAAAAATTTGCCATGGCTTTTTTCCCGAGTTTGGGTATGTAAAAAGTGGGGGAAGATGCTTAAAATAATATTTGGGCATATGTATGAGGAGGCCTATCTATAGTGGCACCTAGTCACATAACAGATAATTACCAATCTACTATCCAAAAAATTTGCAAGGACGAGCTTGTCAATGTGAAATTTATTAACAAACTAAAGGGTTCTTGGACATGTTAACAATCACTTATGTGGTTAAAACAGAATAATATTTCTTGATATCTTATAAGGCTTTTATTATTGTTCCTCCATCTAGATAAGAGAAATGCAGTAAGATAACAGAATATAGGAGAGGCCAAGACCTGTAAGACCAATCTAAAATGGGGTTCACTCTCATAAAAGGTGGCCACCCAGGTGAACTAGGGGAGAATTGTTCTTGGCCAACCTGCAAGGTTGGGGCAAATACATATAAATAGGACATCCAAATTTCAAACATTCATACAAGCAAGGAGTTTTGAAAGAAAATCATGTTAGAGACTTAGAGTATATGTACTAAATTTAAAAAAATAATAATGCCATACCGCAGTAGGATCACCAATACGAACTCCAAGGAAGATAGCTCGAATTGGCTTATCCTTTAGCAAAGCCTCCAAACCAGACTTGAAATCTAAACGAATGATGTCAAGCTGCAAACCATAGCTGCTCAAGCAAGAATCATTAGTTAGTTGCTGCATCATTCAGAGGAGTAAAGGCCACAGTTTAAAATAATAAAAAAACAATAAAAAAGGAGGAAAAGATAACTAGTCCCAATTTATGTAAACTATGATGACATCAAATAATAGAATAAAAGAAAAAAGGAACAAGAAGCTTCACTCACGTGGCAGCTGCATCATAGGTAAACGAGTTGATTTCTGGGAAAGCACAAGGACTGTCAAAATATATTGTTCGAATTGGAAAATCTATTAGATCCCCATTGGCACTATTTTGTCCCCCTTTATGCAAGAAATACCCGGCCCTGAGTAGGTGCAACAAAACCTACACATCAAAGTTTAATGTTGCCATCAAGGAGTTCACAGACACTCAAGGTGCTAAAAATTACACATGAAAACTTACTGTTGAATCCTTTCCACCATTGAAGCTGAAGGCAACCTCCTCAATACTGTAGGTAGAAATACATTTAGTACATACTGACATAAGCAAACATACATGTTCCAGCAGATTATGAATTCTTCTATATCCTCCCCCCCCCTTTCCCAACCAAGAAACTCTCCAGTTAAAAAAAGGATAGTCACTTGCAAGAAGATTGATAGTCATCAAAGTTCTTACACTAAAATGTATTTAGAACACATCAATTGCATTTATAATCTAATACAAGCAGGGCTCAATAGCAAATGAACCTGCAAAAGACATCAAATCTTTGGGCTTTCCCTGCTGTTTTATCCCAAAAGAGGGCAATATCACTAAACTAAATATCCATGAACTATGAACCCTATGGCGATTAACTTAATCCTTCATTCTGCAGCCACCCGGTAAGAAATAGTGCTCCTAGGAACAGTGAGTTGGTTGAGTCATCTATAACAAATCTCGTTAAAATAATGATAAATGGAACTCATATTGTCCCTTATTCAGAAAGTAACGTACAAATCCACATAAAAAATCAATTTCTATCCTTCAGTGAACCAACAGTCCAACATTACGGAGACATCTGGACAAGAGCCAAATTAGTTTTGAATCATGTCATTTATCTTTTTTAAGTCTTAGACGTCGAGTATTCCAGTAACATAGGCCAAGAAGAACTTCATGTGCAGACCATCTTCTAGTACATCTTTGTTTCAATTGAATTTCCGGAAACGCATGGCCCCTTAGATAATGTAGCAAATAAATTAAAGTTCAAATAGCCAGCAAGAGGATTAACATCAACGGAGGAAAATTAATATTATCACCAGAAAATCAACAATTGGCTCCGACATAATATAAACATCCATCAATATTGTATGCCTACTCATTTGACCAGTTGAAACAGCAACAAACATAGAGTCAACAGTATTAAACGTTTCTTCTTCTTTTTTCTCTTCCAATTTATGCTAAGCAACATAAAAGCGGAAAACCTAACTGCTCGCACATAAAATTTAAACCCGGCTCACAAAGAGGACTAAGATAACGACCCTGTAAATTACATATTATATAACAATCCCATTGAAGGAAATAAGGAAGAACTTACGAATACAAAGCCAAAGCTCTCTGAATAATGTAGACAGCGTTGTTGTACTTGGTCTGAAGCCTTCGATCGTCGCACTCTCTAATAGCTTTATCGATCTCCATGGACCGCGGCACACAAAAATCTGAACAAGAGAACCAGACATGAAATCAAAGCAAGTGGGATTTCCAAGATTTCAGATTTTTGCCGTCTTGTATAAACCAAACCTGGTTTTTGGTCCAAAAAATTTTCCCGGTCGCGGAGAATGAATATTGAAAAGTTGAAAACGGCCTTCTGTTATGAGCAAGCTAAGTGAACTGCTTTAATGGAAAAAAGAAGCTCCGCAAGGGCTGAGATATCTGAATAGCTGCTTGGTAATTCCTTCTTAGTTTTTTTTTTTTTTCCTTAAATCAAAAGAATCGGGAAGAGATGATTTGGAAGGTTGGTCATGTAATATGGATGGCAAAAGTTGGTAAAGCTGAATGAAAATGGTCCTTTTCCCTGTTTTCGTCTTTAACTTGGCAGGATGTGCTGAGCTGTGCACGCAGCCAAAGTGTTTGACACTGAAATTTGAGAAACGGATCGGGAAGGTCGTATTTGATATCTCAATTACAGAACAGAAAGTTGCATCCCATACGTTCCCCGAGATCTTGATAATCGTGAACAATTTTATTTTTATAAAAATTATATTTTCAGAAATTTCATTCAGGTTCACAAAAGAATTTAAAAAATATGTTTAATTATTACTTAATTATCTTAAAAATAATGATTATATTCTTACAAAATAAGTGGACCTTCTAAAAAAAAATTATTTTCTTGAAAATCTTTTATTTTCATCTTCAGAATAAAATTGATTTATTTTTATTTTTATAAATTTTAATTTTTAAAGAATTTTTATTTCTGAGAATGAAATTTAAAAAAAATCTTATGTTTTATTAATATTTAAAATTTAAAATTTTTTATATAGTAAAATATATTAAAAATTATAATAAAATTACAGCTTTTTTTTTAATAATTTAAATTTTTTAGTTGAAATAGTTTTTAAAACTTCGAAGGGGACTTGGCATCCCTCGTTTCGATCTTCCTTTTTTTAGTTTATAATATATTTTGACAAATAACTTCGTAGTTTTGACACTCCATAACAGAGTATAACACGTGCAAATGGTGCAAGCATCAATCCAGTCGTCAAATAAAGAAGTTCTCAATCTCCCATTAATCAATGTCAAACACCATTTTTGATGCACTAAAACCATACCTACCCAATAGATTTCAGTCCCATATAGCATCAACTCAGTGGCTTTGGCTTCAACGAGGGCCCTGTACTTGCCATAAACTGGTGAAGAGTTCCATTCAGTTCCACATAGCTCCAACCAGGTGGCTTCTGGATGCCAACATTATCTATTGCTTTTCTCACACGGGTAGCTTCTTCATGCTGATCTATATCGGCTAGCATGTTAGATAACATCACATAACGGGCACCATGGTCAGGCTCCATCGCAAGAAGCTCTTGACCAGCAATTTTAGCCAGTTCCACATCTCCATGGATCCTGCAAGCACCTAAAAGTGCCCTCCATATCACAGAATTGGCCTTAAATGGCATATTCTTAATTATATCATATGCCTCATTCAAACAACCAGCTCTCCCGAGAAGATCGACCATACAACCATAATGCTCTATTTCAGGGTTGATACTGTAGACCCTCAACATGGATTCAAATAACTTCTTACCATCTTCAACTAAACCACTATGGCCACAAGCACTTAAAATGGCTACAAATGTGATTTCATCTGGTCTTAATCCTAACAACTCCATTCCTTTGAAAATAATTATAGCAGTTTCACCAAGGCCATGATGAGCAAGACCAGAGATAATGGAATTATAGAGAAGAGTAGTTTTTTCATAATCAGGTGTTCTATGAAAAATATCCATAGCAGTGTCCATGTTCCCGCACTTGGCGTACATATCAACAGCAGCAGAAATGAAGTCCCCATGTTGACCGCGTGGCCAATTTGCAGCATATTTATGGTGAATCCTGATTCCCAACTCAAGGGCACCAAGTCGTGCACATGCAGAAAGAGCAGCAACTACGGCAACCACGTCTGGTTTTATCCCCACATCCTCCAACTGTCCAAACAGTTCTAATGCTTCCTGAAAATGTCCAACTTGAGAGTAACCACTAATCATGGCTGTCCAAGAAACTACATCTCTTTCATTCATTTGGTCAAAAATCTGTCTAGCAACCTCAACTTCTCCGCGCTGAGCATATGCACTGACCACAGAAGTCCAAGCTGTAATACTTTTGCTAGTTCTCATGGTGCTCAAAATTCTCTCTGCCATCTTCAGGCACCCACATTTTGCATACATATCGATTAGGGCATTCATTAGTAAAATGTTGGAACCTACAGAACCCAAACTTATATATGCTAAACAATGTATCTGATTCCCAGCATTAGGATCAAATAATGATGAACAAGCAGACAACAAAGCAACAACCGTATATTCATCAGGCCAGATGTAACATTCCCGCATCTTTTTAAAAAGTTGAAAAGAACAACGAGCTTGACCCGCTTGTACATACCCACTAATCATAGTGTTATATGAAACACAATCTCTAACAAGACTTTGCTCAAATACGTTGTAGGCATTTTCCACGTCTCTGAAAGCACAATACAAATGCAACAAAGCATTCACAATATAAATATCTGACTCGAACCCATTCTTTGAAATGTGGCAATGGAACTGACGGCCTAGTTGGAGACGTGCCAACCTGACACAGGACTTCAGCAGGAAAGGGAAGGTGAAGTTATCTGGGGACTCAACCCCTCCAGCAAGCATTGACTTGTAGAGAAATATAGCATCCTCAGGCGTATCACTAAGAGAGTGACCCCTGATCATTGCGTTCCATATGAAAACATCTGGATAATAAATTTGGGAGAAAAGAACTCGAGAATGGTGCAGACCATTTCTAGAGCCTGATAAAGCAAAAAATGAGATTAGCCCGCTCAAGACGAACAAATCACCATGGTGGCCATTGACAATGATATGTGCATGAATTTGGAGTGCTTCTTTAATGGTTTTGCATGATCTTAACAAGGCATTGAGCGATTGATTTCCAAATAGACGCATCATAATGAATCAGTTGCCCGTGAAGGAAGCACTGGGTTATTGAGCGATCTACCGCAGACATTTTATTCACATGGAGGCCATCCATGTATATCGCTTAATTCTGAGAGAAGAATTCTCTTCGTTCTAAGTACGCAGTTCCATTTCTTAGGCTCTCATTATGCACAGAAAACTTATACGTTAGAGCATTGGTGAACCGAATTCTTAAATGGTTCTCACGTTCAATATTTTTTATTTTAAATAATTTTATATTATTTTAAGTAATTTTATATTTTAATAATAAAATTTTAAAAAATTTTAAATAAATTCTACAAGTTATATTATATTTTTATATTTTATTAATATTTATTTATATTTTAATTTAAAATATAATTAATTTATATTTTAATTTTTAAATAATAAATATATATAAAAAAATTAAATATTATTTTTAATAATAATATTTTAATATAAAATTTTAAATAAAATAAATTTTTTAATATCAATTTTAAAATAATAAATACATAAATAAAAATTTTAAAATAATATAAATTTATTTTTAATAATATTAATTAAAAATAATAAAATATATAATAAAAAAATAATTTTTTATTTTAAGAATCGTTATTTATAAAACACGATTTTTAAATTTTATTAAATTTATTGTTGTCTTTCACTGTTAAATTTTACTTGAGAACTCAAGAATAAATTTAAGAATTCTCGTGTTAGAGATGACCTTAATTTAACATTTTTTTAAAGACATTGAATAAAAGCTGAAATAAGCCAAAAAAATTAGTATATAATTTTTGAACATATAAAATTTAGGTTTTACAATAATAATAAAAGTAGAGGTAATATACTTAATTTTATAATTTTTAAAGATATAAAAAAATAAGTATTATAAAAAAATATATAATATACTTTATAAAGACTACACTACTAAATAATATAACAATATTTTTATATATAATTAAAAATAAAAATACATCAACACAGAGATAATATATTTTTTAATTTTTTTAAAATTAATTGTCTATAATCTTCTTTTACTCGTATATAAATACAAAATTATAAATTTAAATTTTCTTTTTACTCAAAACTCTTCTAAAAAAGGAGACAAATTTTGTTTCGTAGCGAAAAAAAAAAAAAGCTCTCCGAAATAAAAGGCTTCATCGAAAGAACGAACTACGAACAAAAAATCAAAAAATAAAAGAGATAGTAATTTATACCTACAAAGTTTTTTTAGTACTCAATGGGGCGAAAAGCCCAAAAAAGCTTTTTATATATGGTGCAAATCTGTCTAGCTCAGATTGACTTTTTTTTTTGACAATTAGAATATTATTATTAATTATATTAAATATAAAATAAAAAAATAAAAAATAGAGTTTAAATAAATTAAACTTAACAATTTAATCTTGTAACTTCTGAAAATATAAAATATAAAATAATAGGTATTACAAATTAAAAAATATAAAACAACACATTTCACAAACACTAAATTATCAAAAATTATATTTTAAAATTTAAAATATACAGTAATATAACATTTAAAAATATAAAAAAAAACAGATATTTTTAAAAGAGACACCACACCTTTCAATTTTTTTTTAAGATTAGATCTATTCAATTTCTTCTTCAAAATAAATTTATTATTGTAGATTTAATATTTTTTTCTTTAAATATGAAGATAGAGTTGTAATTCTAATTTTATAGTTATAAATTTAGATATCCTAATGCAGTATTTTGAAACTCTATTACCTCTCTTAAAAGAGAAAAACTATTCCATAAGAAGAAGTAAAAAATTTTCTAAAAGAGAGAAATAAGTTTTTTTAGAAGAAAAAAGCATAAAAATAAAAAGCAATAAAACAAAAGAGCTACGGCCAGAGTTGCACTGCACATGGCCGGGGGCCAGAGGGAGGGAAGAGTCTGCGTGGGGGCAGAGGAGGGGAACTATGCGGTTGAGGGGGAGGGGACTAATGTGTGAGAGAAGGGGGCAAAACTCTACAGTTAGGGGAGAGGAGGGATGGCTCTTGTAGTGGGAAAAAAAAAAGAGAAGAAGAGAGAGGAGAAAAGGAGGTGGCTGTCATAGCAACCACCCCCAACTTGCTACATCTGCTGAGGTCGCGCGGCGCTAGAAGAGAGCTCTGTTAGGATTTTTGCTTCCTGTTTGACTTACCATATGATGTTTTTCTTCGTTATACCCCAAGAGCTAAGCCTTTCGTGTTATACGTCAAAGGCTATCTGAGTCTCTCAACATTAGACTTGTACCCACACATGTATCGTTTAAAGCCTGACGTCCAAAAAAATAAAAAAGATGAAGGGAGTATGTGTATAATTTTTTTTTCTTGTTTAATTGTCTCTTAACTTAGATTTTGGATAACTAATATATATAACATTAGTTTATATTTATATTTCTTTGATTGTTATGGCAAATAATTTTTTCCAGATGTAATTTAAACATAAATGGATAATAGTTTGAAGGCAGTTTTGTGTTGCGTGCAACGTTTGCCGTGGCTACATCAAATTGTCTATTATATGGTTTTATGAAACTAGTTAATCTTACATGAGGATAGAACTAGTCAAATCTTACATGTACAGAGGATCTCAGGACTACGTAAATTCACGGCAACTCAACACGACCGTTCAAAGTGTTGGCTACCCACGCTTATATATATATATATATATATATATATATATATATATATATATATATATATATATATATATATATATCCCCAAAAATAATAGCCACCACTTTTACGTGACTTGTGGGCCATCAAACTGGTCATTTCTCAAATTTGAAACAACTTCATCAAAGAGCTATCGAGCAAAAGAAGACAAAGCAACCTTTTGTTTCAAACTTGATCAAAACATACAATGAGTTTGCCCATTCATTAACACGGTGATTACATTTTACTTCAGAAAGTTTAAGACATACAAATGTTTTGCTGCAGCAGCTGCAATATTTAACAAATCTTTAATGTTGCAGATCTGAACTACAATGAAGCTTGATTGTGCAATTAAGAGAACAATTACACTATCATTCCCTCAATCTTAAGGAAAAGAGTTTCTAAGATCAATATATTTGCTTCATTACCAATCTGCACAAACAAAACCGTGCAAGATTCATACTGACCCTATAACAGAATTACCTCTCATCTAATCAAAGAGGCCTTCCTCATGCCAAATGTCAAACAAAAAATCCACCATCTCCTGCGTAATTGGCCATATCATCATTCTTTACATAATTTATCTCCAAATTTTAAAAGGAAGAGTAGTGTATCTTCAAGAACTTACAGCTAATGGTATTGGCTGTTGAAAAGGTTCTGTAGATAAAAGCAGATCCTCATAGCTTGTTGTCAAGCTGCAAGACATGTCCTGGTCGCTTTTCAGTAAACATAACATGGATATAATGTTTCATGACCAATATCAGAAACTATAGAAGTGTAGCTAGGACCTCCTACTTACAAGCGGGTTTCATACCACAAGACCAATGGATTATTGGCTGATTTTACCCAATATAAATAAAAAATTTCAGCTGTACAACCCATAAACTTAACGACATGATGTATAAAGTCCAAATCCATTGATGTCTAGTGCTTATTTAAAGACACAGTAAAAAGATATGACTTTCATATGCCAAAATGTGGAATAAATTCACAAAGAAATTTATAAATTTGCTTCAGTAGCCTCTTGATAATTGTTTTATTTTTTTCTGTTGCCTTAAATATAAAATAGTGAAAGGCATGCATACAAGGGCGAGTACCCTGATCTCATTAGGTTCTGCTTCATAACATTCACACATGGATTGGTACCCAATCCTCTTGTCCAAAATCAAAGGTTTCAACCCCTAGGTTAGATAAATCAAGCAGATAATGAGCAGAAGGTCACACTGAATACATTTGAATCAAGAAAGTAAACAAGCTTGAAGGGAAGCAATTGAGTCACCATTTTATCTAAGACCTACTCCATGCCAACAAGATAAACTATTCATCATGTCAATCAAATCACATTTTCTTTTATTATATTTTTTTTCATGAGTGGGTGTCTATTTGAATGGAAATATCGATTCTTCATTTTGGTTTTCCATCTCTAGAAGGAGCCAACAGTACAACTTATATATTTAACGCTTATGGGAGTCCCCTGTTCCCCAGCTAGAGCCGACAGCTCAATCAAACTGCATGGCTAGGACAATAATTTAAGGGCTCGGTTTTCCTGATTAGAAGGAAGTGTATCTGCACACTAACAACAGCACTCTGCCTCCGCGAAGAGGTGCATCTATTCAGAATGAAGCCTTCTAGCTTCAGTCAGTTACAGGAGACTCTAAGTTACTTCAAGATACAATCATCCACTCTCTTTCACAAGGGAACTAATACTAAAATGGAGCTAGTCACCTTTCCTCCCTTGTCCAGCGGTTAGTTATCTGCCCTTTTCAGGTTCAAAGCTTCAATGATGGGTATTGAGAAAAGAGCAAGGGAAAAAATATGGAAGTGATCTAGTCTCGGAAATGGTCATTCCTTTGTCCTCGAACCTCATGATTCACTTTCTGCCACATTCCTTCAATTCCGTATTCAATTTGGGGCTAATCATTTCTTGTTACTTTTTTAACTGCAATAAAAAATCAAGTACATCTTGCAAACATTTACCAGGGCAGTTATCGACCAGCTAATGGACCAATTGCATACATCAAGCTTTTGTCTGTGTGGCCACCAGAAGGCTTCATGCATATGCTAAATACTGACAACAATATCAAAATATGTTTATGGATTGTCCAACTTTGTAACAAGAATAGTTATTTATGCTGTTGATTTCAAGAGGACACTAATATAAATAACGATGGCTGATCCACAGATGACATACACAATTCAAACTTCCAATTTAATTATTAGTTAGAAAACTTGTAGTGTAAGGAACTCAATCTAATCTTATGAGGAATTTATTTGTTTCTAAAAAGAAGAATTCTAACACCATCAACCGAGCAGTTTCTTTTTCTTTTTTCCCTTATTTTTCCTTTTGGCCATACCATCAGAATAGTTGAATCTGGAAGCATGCATATACCTCATAATTGATTCTCTAGGTTGTCTCTGCAATTTTTTAGACTGATCACCAACCCACTCTTTCCTCTTCTGATGCCAAGCTATCTCAGCTGCATCATTAGGTCATGGGATTCATGAGAACAAAAATATAGTTCAGACTCTTCTGACAAGGAGTACTTCAGTAGAATACTGGAGAAATCAATCACTAGAAACCAAAAATTACAATATTTATGTTTCAATATGAACACATTAGTCTTTTCAAAGGGTTATCTAAGATATGAACACATTAGTCTTTTCAAAGGGTTATCTCAGATGTACGTTAGTATGTTTCAATATGAACTACTAATGAATATTACTCTACACACTCACATCTCAACGTGCTAACTGGATAATTGAAAAAATAAACATATTCTTAATTAATTTCACGTGACCACTTAAAAATAGTGTTGCTAATGAGAGAATTCGTGAGCTAACACATGCAAGTGTTTTTGTTTAGTGGAGTAGAATTAGAGGTGTAAGAAAAGGACCCACCATGATTTACAAATACTTCTTTCCCAGTGGACATCTCTTTGCTGGCATCTTGTGAACCCTCTGAAGAGTGATTCTGATGGGTGTTTGAACTGCTACCGTTGAGTTCCATCTTCTATAAAGCAGTCAACCATTGCCTTCTAAACAATAAATCTGCATACAGAGTAAGTAGAAAGGAGACAGGCTGGTAGCGGAAAATACTTTGCCCATGCACAAGACAATCTCTACTCTAAGCTATTGAATAGGCAGCGAAACTTGACCTTCTAGATTCCGCATTTTAAACTAAGACAAGCTTTTAAATTTGGTCTATTTTTCAGGAAGATTTTAGCAAAAAACCAACTCCATAAAATAAATCATCAGTATAGAAGTACAAGTTACTCCTATAAATTGTGGTGTCAGTCACACAGCTAGGCAATTCTTATCAAGTTAATGAAGGTTTATTTCAAATGTTCAGGGTTCATGAATAGCATCCCTTCCGGCCTTCCATCTCATGGAAAGAGGATAACCAAGTTACAAGGTAAAAGATGAATTCATTATTTTTCTCTAGCCATTATGGGAATATATGTGATTGGGATGACACATGGCTGACAAACTGCCACGCTATGTCAACTGTCAATTTCAATCATACAAAAAATACACACCACAAGAGTATTAAAACAGAAAGAAGTGAAAAAATGGAAAAGCCTTTCCCCTTTGCTAGTTTGCTTTGAGATCATACTTTTCACTTGATTTTTTGTATAGGTTCTACTGTCTATCACACCAAGACAAATAAACAAGAAAAAAAAATAGATATTAGATTTCAATAGTACGGTAACATTGATTTATTACAGGAAATTGTTATCCCAAACAATGCCCTTGCCTCTGTTTTCCTCAACAAGATTCACGACAATCTTTTCTACTTTCGGAAATGACATCATTGCTGACTACAACCGGATCCCAGTTTCTACTACACCATTATGGTAATACATAGTGTAAAGTGTCGAACCATCAGCAATTTCGATAGAACAGTTACAGTATCCATAATCAGGCTTAAAAAAATAAATAATGAAGAGATAATAATGACCAACAAAGTGACAGAGAGGTTTAAACCAAAGTGCTGTTCAGAACACTGCAAGAAATTCAGCAAAAAAAAAAAAAAAACTCATCAACAAGCGGATTTCTCGTGCAATTGATCTTCAAAAATCACATTATGCTCATTGATAAATGAAAAGTCATATCGTACTCAGCTTAGCAAGAAACGAAAAAACGAAAATAGAATGGAAAGCAACGGGGAACAGAGAGAGGAAAACGGAAGCAGGACAAACCTATGCAAGTACAGTGAGCAGCGCCGAAGGAGAACGCAGCGTGGGGTGTTGGTGAAAGTAGCTTATGGAGAAAGAAATATCTTATTTTTCTGAAGACTCGAGAATTTTAGCAAGAAAAACGAGAGAAACACCTAATACGGGAAATTTTTTTAAAGAAGATTCCTTTTTTTGGGCAATAATGTGATTAAACAAAAATTAGTCAGCGAGGCCCAAATCCATGGAGAGACAAGTGAGCCCAAATAGAACCTCTGGTACGTTCTCTGTATCTCTCTGGAATCGTCTTCAACCTCGGAGGAGGTCTCCTTGGCCATGGACGATGAAGCTCTCCCCTTTCCACGAGCTTTGCCGCCAAGTGAGCTGCTGCGTTTGCGTCCCTTGGGCCCAACGCTAACTTCTTTTTGGACGGGCCCTAAAGCCAGCCCAACGCGAACTGAAAAGTAAAAAAATTGTATCTTCCGTGCTTTTCACTCTAGGCCTTCTAACAGCCCAAGAACTTGGGATACATTGGGCCATGGCTTCGCAGGTATCAATGTTTTATTGAATTATTGTTATTAGACAAAAAAATTGAATCTTTATTCATTCTTAAAAATTTAAAAATTTAAAAATAATTCGGTCCATGCACTTTTGATTTTCTCCGTATCACACTGTTAGTTAAATATTTACATTTTCTTTAATTTACATCCTATACATTCTAGTGTGACAAAAAATAATTTGAAAATTTTTTATGGTATAAATTAAGACATACAGTAATTCAATTTTTTGAACAAAATTAACAGTGAATCAAATTACAAGAAAATACAGAGATCAGGATATTTACTTTTAATTTATTTTGTCCATGTTTAATTTTTTCTCTAATCTTATGATTATTATAGTTATAAACAAACTAACTAAATCAAATTATGCTATAATAATGGATTTAAAGTAAGACTTTTTGAAAATCCAACCAAAGGGGATGAAATGCTCATCTCACCGAATTGTTTGAGCTTAATAAAACATGTAAAATCATAATTTTGATAAAAGGTCATGAATTGTAGTGTCTATCTCTTTCTTATGCGCTTGACCATTTCAGTCATTTGACATTAAATTACATTATATTCGATACATGAATAAATAATAGATTTCTTTTTAAATGGTGAACAATAATTAAATATCTTATATTTGGGATAGATTTTCTACGGATATTGTTTTGTTCTAATTTTAAAAAAAAAAAATTGTCAGGATATATTATAAGTTTATAGCCATTCAATGTTGATACATGTTTGCCTTGGGAATAAGAACAATAATTAATAATTGTTTTTTTTTTTATTCTTTTGCGCCGAGAGACTCATTAATTTAAATAAGAGAGAGATGAGTCAACCTTCTTCACAACTTCGGAGAACAATTATAAGCTCAATTATTTCGAAATCAGTACGTGCAACGTATATGGCCATAACTTTTTAAGATGTAGGTAGAAGATGCTTTTCTAATGATAAAGCATAGTCCATCACTAATTTGATCGATCTTCTTAAGGTTTAATTATGGTATTTCTTAAAACTTTCGGAAAATTACAATTAATTTTTTTTTGGACAGTACAAAACAAGTTAGCACGTAAGAGTGAAAAACATGAAATTAATTATAGGACCTCTCTTAGTACTATGCAGTAGGTGGTGCACAAATTGTAGCAAGTCTTTCCCTTGTAAAAGGTTTCAGAGACACTATAATTCAGGTTTTGATAGGGCATCGGCAGGGTAATTGTAGAAAGGCTAATAGAGTGTCGGTGGGGACTCCCCTCTAAGACTCTGTCTCTTGATTGGAATGGGGATTAGTTCAATCATTGCTGCGCTCTTACCAAAGCTTTTATCATTTTATGTCTTATGCATGATCTCCCAAGCATCCAATGGTTATTTTTAATCAATTCCCATCTTATCATTGCCATTATCAGCTGCATCATTGTTTGGATTCCCTTTTTGTGTTTTGTTTTTTTTTTTTTACCTCTATGCAATTATTCATACGTATGCTTGGCTAGATCTATTGTAGTGGAGATTTTCCTTTTGCTCAATGCTCATTACTTTTCTTTTTTTTTTAATTTTTGTCTCACAATCAGTCTTAATTTTTTTTTTCTTTTGGGGATCTAGAAAGACGTAGATGTAGAAAAGACGAGAGGGTGAGAAACAAGATATTTAAAGAATTTCAAGAAAGGTTGTTTCTTCTTGTTTGAGTTTGCTTTAGAAAAGTTGACGCGAATGAATTCTTCTATGCAAAACCCTTTTGGCAAGAGAAAATAATTGCCACTTTGTCGTTATGGTTAAATATCAGACAATGTGCCACCAAAAAAACAGTGTGTGAATTAGATGAGATCCGAGGCCAAAACAAGTAAAAATAAAAAATAAAAATTAGGTGACATTAATGTTAATTGTGGCAATGACAGAAATGAGCAGCACAATTAGGCACAGTACATAGAATATTATTTATCCCATAAGACATCATATCAAAGGCATTAATAATTATTATCTATATTGGAGTACCTTGTCTTCACGTGACGTCCTTAAAGCGACGCATAAGACTTTCGAAAAGATATAATAGAAAACGAGTTGAGTTGAGAATTAAATTGCCCTCGTTCATTTTGTTAAATCAGAAGAATGTACTCAAACGAGTAAAATTGGTCTTAGACAGAATTTTCGCATGTCATTTCGCTATAACGTGAAGAGAAGAAAAATGGGTGAAATTTAGCTTTTAGTCATTTAGTTGTGTCACTTTCTATATCAAACATAAACGTTAGATGTGCTTAAGTGAAATGAATGAAGGAAGTTATCAATTTCTCTTACTCTGGTATGTTTTAATAAACCGTGTCCAAAAGCAAAAGTCTGTGCCTGTGAAGCACTCTTAATTAAAAGCATGTTAATAATAGCAAACTGTCACCAAGTTCATGAACCCACAAAGAAGAGGTATAACGGGTCAAGCTGTTACGGGTAATCGTACAGAAAACTTGTCACTCATCACAGAAGCTAAGGGAGCCGTCTGACATAGGCATAGCAGAGCAATCAGTTGAAGTCTCTTATGAGCTTCACGATTTGTCGGCCAAGGTGGCCCTATCCCCACCATGCCTCCAACTCTAGTCCATCTCCCTCCCTGTTTCTGTTACCGACAAAATAGTGCAATATTCCAATCTTGCGATTTTGTCAACATATAAAGGTCAATAAAAGAAGCTCTTGCTGGTTGTATTTGAAAATTCAGGACACACCAAAGTCCCTACTAGGCATCTTTCTCCCTTCACGTTGATTGTTTGCATAATTTGATTAGGCCTTGTATATATTGCTATTTGCTGGTGACTGTTAATTTGTGGGGGTTAATTATAGGGGTAGCTAGAGCCCTATAATACCATCTGTGTCTTGTGATTTTGTGGTTTCTTCCTGGGGAACCATGCCTTAAGTTCATGTACTTTGACACCCAAGACTTCTACGACTTTATAAATTATAGATTCGCGGGACAATGATCCACAGTATCAAGTATTTGAAAGTTGTTCTGATCTTCTACTCCCATTTAAAAACTAAAATGCAGCTCAAATTATTGTCCAAGCACGGAGTTCTAAAATATTGTTGGTTGATATTAAAAAAAGAAAGAAAAATTATCAAAAATAGGTCATGATCTTTCTCAGAACCTAGTTATTAGCATCTCTGGGGTTATACCGCTTTGAATACAACAAAAAGTTTACTTATATAGCCAAATATGATAGGCTGAAGTTGGAGCCGTAATCTCTAACATCTTGCTTACTATTTATGATTACACACTTAAGCTAACAATGGATTATAAGTAATTAACCCCGAAAAAAAAAATCGATGTTATTTATAGCGATAATTGATTACTTGATTTCTAATGCGATTGGATGCAATCTACAAGTATTCTTTTTGTTGATTAATCAGCATTTAAGATTATGTAATGGTTATTGTACGTGTAAGTCAATCATGCGTGTGTCCCCTGGTAATAAAATCAAGCTCTGGGGTCCATTATAGATAGATCCTGACCCACTCCATTCATGATGCTCACAGGTTCAAATACACCGTGACTAACTTTGATCCATGAGAATTGACTGTATCAGAATCTGACCCTCCCATCCCATGTTTCTTTTTCTTTTTTTGGTTTTAAATTTTTAGTTATTTTGCCCGTCACGTACAGATTTTGCTTCACTGAAAGAAGAGGGTATGGGGAAAAGCACCAAAAAATGGGGTCGATCTCGATCCAGTAACTCTTTTTAAAGCTCAGATAACTGTAGCCTTCAATGAGAACGGAAAATTTACCAGTAGCCTAAGTTCTAGTGAACATCAGAAAGCCATGCAATACAATATACAGAGAGGCACATTTAAGACACTCCCATCTACCCCTTCCGCGTCCGATCATCTTTTTTAACCTTTCCAACCAAGCAAACAGGTTTTCTGTCATAAATAGTGAGAAAGAAAGTTGATATAACGGGAAAAGAAAGTCACGAATAAATTAGGTGCCCTCTGCAATGTTTTTAATGGATGGTATCTAACGATTAAAACCTCTTCTTTTTGTCTGTAATGATGTACCATTAATTTTTGGTATGCTTGATCTCTAATTCCTCCTCACTTTCACCACTAAATCTCTGTGGAAGGACCCACTGATTTTATTATTTATATCACAATGTAGTGTCATACATCTCTTCCATAGGCACCTTCCTTTGAGCTGTCTCTCCCCCTCGCTTTCACTCCCACACCCTGCATTTATACACAGCAGAATCATTCTGCTTTCTGCTAACACTTCAGCTCGCTCACTTTTTCTTCTATCTTTATGGCTCTCTTTCTCGTTGCTTTATTATTCTTTATGGTCCCGTCAAGCAATGCCTCCGGACCACCTTCACCTGGCTACTGGCCGAGTTCCAAATTCAGGTCAATGAGCTTCTACAGAGGGTTTAGAAACCTCTGGGGTCCTCAGCACCAAAGTCTAGACCAAAATACATTAGCAATTTGGCTTGACAGAACCTCAGGTATGACTACTTTCATGATAACTTCATTTTAAATTTTTAATCTTTGTCTTCCTGAACTGTAATCTATTTCCTCTGCTTTCTTTGTGGGTAAACAGGAAGTGGCTTCAAGTCAGTTAGTCCATTTCGATCCGGATACTTTGGAGCTTCCATTAAGGTCCAACCTGGCTATACTGCAGGAGTTATAACAGCTTTCTACGTAAGTTGATTGGCGGACATTTGTACATTCATTATTACATTAAATGGGTGCTTAATTAATTGCTAACGATTTATTTAATGGCAGCTTTCAAACAATGAAGCGCATCCAGGCTTCCATGACGAAGTGGACATTGAGTTTCTGGGAACGACATTTGGAAAGCCTTATACTTTGCAGACGAATGTGTATATAAGAGGGAGTGGTGATGGGAAAATTATAGGCAGAGAGATGAAGTTCCGTCTCTGGTTTGATCCTACCAAAGATTTTCATCATTATGCTATACTTTGGAGTCCTAAGGAAATAATGTAAGTCACACACCATTTTCATCTGTCTGTGTGTGTGTGTGTAATTGAGTACAACGTTTCATCTTCTACTGAAGTAGATAGGAGAGACAGGATAAAAAGAACCAGCAGTGTATGCTTAAGATTCGTGTATGTGGCATAGCCTGAGTGGTGCTTGGCAAATGTTTCATTTTCGCTAACATTAAGGAAGAAAATGAAAGGCATTATGTAGAATATGCAGGCATAAAAGTGTGGGGCAAACAAAATCTGATTTTTCCCAAAAGGTGAAAAGTTAGAAATACCATTAATTTAGTGATCTACTCGTGTTTTTTATGGCCACTCAGGTAATTATAATTCAAAAAATGATAGTTAGGAATTGGTTTTAATAAATGGTTTTACTGACATTGAATAAAATCTCAGATTCCTTGTGGATGATGTGCCCATAAGGAGGTATCCGAGGAAGAGTGGGGCAACGTTTCCGCTGAGGCCAATGTGGGTATATGGTTCAATATGGGATGCCTCATCATGGGCAACTGAAGATGGAAAATACAAAGCCGATTACAGATACCAACCTTTTGTTGCAAGGTACACCAACTTCAAAGCTAGTGGTTGCTCAGCCTATGCCCCTGCTTGGTGTCATCCAGTCTCAGCCTCCCCATATCGGTCCGGTGGGTTGACCGGACAACAATACAGGGCCATGACATGGGTGCAAAGATACCACATGGTTTATAACTATTGCAATGACCCCAAAAGAGACCACAGACTAACACCTGAGTGTTGGGCTTAAAAGTGTAAATTCGATGCTTTAGCCCTCAAACAATGTTCTTCTTTGGTTTGGTTTGTTTTCATCTTTCACAAAGTTTCTCTGATTACATTATGGGGTGACTTGAGATGGGTCCCCGCGCTCGACATCAACATTGATGCAAGTGTACGAACTACGAAGTTAAGCGTCCAAGACACAAGAAAATTTGGAAGATTGCGTGGGTTTTTCTTTCTTTTTTGCTGGATTTCTTTTGTTGTAGAAAGAAAAAAAGAAAACAATGGAAGACAGAGACTATCAATGTCAAATGAAAAAGCAAAGAAGCCAAAATGTATTTGTAGAATGGTGCCATTGGTAGACCCTCTTCATTTTATAATGTTATTGCCATTTTAACGATGGAAACGCCTTTTTTCTTTTCTTTTTTAGTTGTGCTGTGGTCCAAGATTTCAAGCCAAGAAACTTGGGGAGAATTTGATGCAACCGCCCACTAGTAATTCTGTCATATGGATTTTTCTTTTAATTGACCTAACTTGTTTATAAAAAGGAACTAACTGTAATATAGATGTCGGTGGCTATGAAACTTCAATGGAGCCAATGGTAATGTCAATAGAAGAAAACCAAGTCTCAAGTGAAGCTAATACAGCACTTCTTATTGTTAAATTAACAAACAGTTTTCAGTTTCAGCAGACTATTTTTGCTGCTGAATCTATGAACAATCTATTGATCCCATTATCAAGGAAAGCCTTGGCCCTCTCAACTCTCAACTCCTTACTTTGCTTGAGAGTTTATAAAGTCTCCAGAGCTGGTAATTGAAGCTGCCCCTGTTTTGTGCCCATTGACTGCTACTAGACTGAGGCATTGTTCCTCTGCTGTGATGACCTAGTAGTCAAAGGAAAGATAATATAGAAAACCTGAGCTAAAAAAATAGTAACAACTAATTGTTCGACTGCATAGAGTACAAATTTTTCATTTTCAAAACAGTATAATGTTACTTGTGTAACTTTTGCATTTACAACCATGTATAGCTATACAAACAATTTCATCTGAATTAATCAAAATGGCCATAATTGTAGACAAGTACGTGAATGGTTCTAGTTTAATATAATAAAATAAATAAATAAATGAAACCATTTAAACTCATTTAGAGACAAATTGATGATAAATCTCTTGCATCTACCTCTAACTAAATACCACCAGAATGCTTAGTTGTGGACCTTTTGATGAAACCACGTAGTTAACCATATCCATAAGGGTACAGGCAATAGAGGCCATATATAAAGGCATCAATAATGTGACAACACAAACGCAAGAGTTGGCATTCTAGACATTAGGGAAACGTCATTCTCCCTCCAAATAAACATGAATGATTGCTTTGTTGGAGGTGCTTGAGGACGATAACGATGCAGAAAGCGGAGGCCATTAGGATAACAAACATATATTGTCAAGCATTGAGAGAAGCCTTCTCGGCATTTGGCATTATTTGAGGATTTGATGTGAGATGCTTTGTTTCACTAGTTACGAAAGACAGTGATGTTGGCCCCAATATATACAACCTCACCTCAAGGTATTATAATTCATTTGCCTGAACACACACCCTTCCCTTGCCAGCCCATGATGCCCTCTAAAGTCTAAAATCAAAGCACTATCCAAAAAGAATCTTTTCTCGCATGCAAATCAAAAGCTCAAGTAGGAACCTCCAATTGTTCAAGGACAAGAAAAATTTCTTAGTTTGGGCCTAGTGTATGCACAACCGCACATGGCATTATACGTGTCATCCGTAAATGCAAAACAAAATTCAAATAAACAAAGCTGCGTTGCTCATCATTTGAGGAATATATATGAATAATTACTTTTATCAAATTTTTGTTTATAATAACACATTTTATGACATCCTTAATAAATTAGTGACATCCATATATCTAATATGAAAGTATTGTTTATTTTTCATTTTTTTTTTAAAATTAAGTCTAATGTCAAAATGGGAAGGAGTATTGATTTTCATTTGGCTTGAGGGATGAATATTAAGGTAACGAGTCATATTTGGATGAGGAACCGTCACACCCACTAACAGACAGAATAACAGAGGCAAAATAAACAAGAACCTCCTCATGCATGATGATTGATGAGTAGCCAAGTAGGATTCATATAAATTAGCAGCAGTAAAATGTGCCAACTCTTATTGATGAGAATTATGCGCTATGATCTGTTCATTCTAGAGAATACTAGATTGTACTGAATGATCCTTTGAGTAAAGCAGTTTGAGAAGTGACAATCGACCGTTGTTTTTGTTCAGGAGCGAATGAGAACATTGAAACACAAGGTTAATGACTTTAAGTACTTCGCATATGTTTAGAGCAACGACTCTTTTGTTTGAAAATAATAGCTGTCAAAAAATATGATGAGTTGAGACTTGAGAATAATCCAAAATCTTTTGAAGAACATTTTCAGAAGGGGTGTTCCCTGTTTTGCTATCAAACCCAAATGACTGAACTTAATATTTTCTACAGAATTGTGAAGAGCTAGATTACTCTGCGGAGAGTTTGGCCTTTTGCCGACTAAGGTTCAAACTTTAATCCCGCACTCAATTTCACAAATCCGACCTTAGCTCAGTTGGTAGAGCGGAGGACTGTAGTGGTAAATTTGGCAGACGATCCTTAGGTCGCTGGTTCGAATCCGGCAGGTCGGACAGTATTTTTTTTCCTACACTCTACTTTTAGGCACATGCTATTGTAGCAGTAGTGTAGCTGAAATTTTAAGACAAAAATAAGAATCCACTTTAGTGTCATTTCAATGTCTAAAATCACAGAATTTGGAGGTTGAATGTTGGCCTAAAACAGGAGGAATCTAACTTTGAAACTGATTTCTGCCCTCTCTTGCACATCCATCGTTATATCCAATTTGGTATGGTGTGAAATGACTTTCTAATCACTGCTTGGGCAATAGCCAGAGTCAGAAACGAGAGATCCGCCAATGTGAGAAGTCCTTCCTCTAGTGGCCGCGCGCGGCATAGCGCGAAAATGTTATCCGGAAAGAACTGGGTCGGCTCAGAAAGCCCAAAGTCCTACTCAGAAGACAGAAACTCATTTTGACCCCCAAGAAGTCCAAAGAACGACCAGAGACCAACTATGGGCATAAGGAAAAGCAAGCAGACGAAAGATTTGGAAGCTGAAGACGGAATAGGGGAAGAAGAGATGACTCACAGCATCTCTTACGTAACTGGCTCTCAGCTTCTCTCTCTCAGACGCCAACCTAACACTGCGATTATTGATGTCAGGTTTGATCGTCTTCCTCTTTACGTCTTATTTTTCTATTTGCTTTACTTTTGAGGAAAAAAAGAAAAGAAGAAAATTTCTGGGTGATTTTATTTTGGAGTATTATATCAAATTGAGCCGTGGTTGTTGATGGGATTCGGATGGGTTCTGAAGGGATGACGAGCGGGGTTATGATGGGCATATAGCCGGGTCTCTCCATTACGCAAGCGACACTTTCTCGAAAAACATCTCAAATCTCATTCAGCAAGTTAAAGGAAAAGACACCCTCGTCTTCCACTGTGCTCTAAGTCAGGTTTGCTTCACTTCTTTTATGTGCATCTACCATTTCAATTCGATACTTCTTGGTTTTGTTGTTTTGTTCTGTCTGGGTTCCTTTTTCTTGTATTTTGTTCCTTCAGTTCCGCATTAGCACTCCCATTAGAATCTTAGACCTGGTAATTTCCGAAGGAGTGGGGAGGATAGCAGGAAGATGTTTCTAGCTGGGTGCATATAAAATTAGAAGAGTCTTGTTGCTATATTTGAAGCTAGTTTATATAAAGCGTATTTAGGTAGTGAATCGTAGTATGTTGTGTCTCCTATAATTTTTCCTAATCAATATTTTGCTCTGTGGTTAACCTGTCTTAGATTCATTATATGCTTTTTAGTTGGCATAAGTATTTTCTGTTAGCTACTTATCATTATGTAAATAATCCCCAGTTTGTTGACACTTGACACCTGACAGAAAATTAGTCCCGGTATATGCAGGAGTACATTTGCAGCTCTTCACCATCCTTATCACCACAGTCATCATTAATTAGTTTAGGTAGTTATACCACCAATGTAATAAAGTTAGTTGTTAGTACCATCATAGGAAATCCTAAAAAGGAATTTTGAAGGATCCACAAGAAATCTACACGGCTACACCTACCAAATAAGGTAATCCTATTTAACCAGATATCTGCATATGGGATTGAAGAGTGAAATTGACTCAGAAGGCATCCGAGATTCCACGAACCATATGCCATTTAAATGATGCAGTCCTAGCAGCATGTATAGATACTACAATTACATACCATTCAAACTTTATATTCCTTTTTGATAGAAAGAGAAAACAAATGGCAGGATAACGTAATGAGGAAACAAAAACAAAAAGAAAATGATAAAAATAAATCCTGGCAGACTACTGTGGAATGGTTTGAAGAGCAGAATAACAAATATATAATTGAGATGAAGAGCTGTATGAATCTATTATCATAAAGATCCTGGCTTATATGGATACCAAACTTCTATTTTAGTTGGCATCACGATCATGGCTTATTTTTAATTAGTCAAAAGTAAGCAGATTGATGTACATATAGAGTTTGAAAGAATGAGAGGTAGTGGCCTGGGCAAAGCTGAGAGTTCCAGACTTGCAGCATCAAAGAATGCCTGCAATAGGTTAAGAGGATCAGCTCCTGTCTTAAGAAAGTGAAATGAGGAAACAAATATGTTTGATATAATTTGTGGATATTGTTTCTTCCAATCGTTTTTAATGGGCATAGGCAAAATGCAACATAAATTATTGTATCCTCCACTGCACGATTGTTATTTTATTTCATATCATTACTGATATTGTAGAACTTTTAATCCTCTTCGTGATCCATTGACCATCTCTTCGAAGGCACATGCTTGCTTACTAAAATTTTTGTATGGGGTTAAATACTTTATGACTCTTCCGTGCTTTTGCCGATTGACTTACACCCAATATTTATTCTGCATTTTAGTTCCAAAAGACACCACATGTTTCAGGCAAATTATATTCTTCTTCTTCTTTCTGGAGGCTCCTTGAAAGCATTGTAGTTCTTACCTTAAATATCAGCTTGACATGCCTCGTCTGAAAGAAGTTTCTATTGATTATATAATTTCTGAGAAACTTGTATGTCTTCCTATTTCCTCTTTGTGTGATACAAGAAGTGTATTTCTAAATTCCAAGTGGCATGGACGCTTAAATGCTTTTGTAGGTTCGTGGCCCAACTTGTGCTCGGAGGTTTGCCAATTATCTTGAGGATTTTAAGGAAGATGCTGGAATAAAGAACATTATGGTCTTGGAGCGGGGCTTCAATGGGTGGGAAGCTTCTGGGAGGCCTGTTTGTCGCTGCAGTGATGTTCCTTGTAAGGGTGAGGGTGCTTGATCGAAGGCTTCTTCATGGTTGAGATGGAAGCTTGTTTTCTTCTGATCTGGACACGCAATTTACATACAAAAAAGAGTATCATTACATGATAACATCATTATATAAATTATAAATCTTCTGAAGATGGAAGACTCGGTTTGTGTTTTGTCGATCACTCTCCAATGTTTGTAAGATATTGTTCAAGAGAACATGCCAATGTATTTCCAAGATATTTCCTTTCATTCTGAACTTGCTTCCAGTAGAACATAAACATCATTAGATCAAATTGGCTGGAATTCTGCTTTGATAATTTTCTTGAGAAAGTCCAGTCAAGACAAGTATTGAGTTCCAAAAATTTCATTGAAAATATGACATATAATATGGTCTGTAACGAGCTTGCTGTACTGAAAATGGACATGCTATTTAGCCAGCCAAATCTAAGAAAACCTTAATAATGTGGCATCATGGTATACTTATCTTTTATGCTTCTGTGCCTGGAAATTTAATGCTAGAAATATTCTCAGCAACATAAAATTCTTAAAATTCTTTTGGCCATCGAAATTTCTTTAATATAAGGACGAAAGTTTACTGGCTCACTAGGACTCTCCCCTTGACTGCTTAGTCTGCATTGAAACTTCAAGGAAAATAACAAACTGGCAAATAAATTTGGAAGGTAATTATAATAAAATGATAAGCTTGGTTATCTTAGTTGTGACCATTTTTGTCAGCCGAAAAACAGGTGATCATTTTTACAGTCGTAAGTTCGAAGTTTCATTTTTTATTTTTTCTTGGCACTGTTTCCGTTTTCTCTCTAAAGTTCTAAAACCGGCCACACAGTGGATTAGTGTTTTAAAATGTTGCTCGTTACCACCCTAGTAGAAAAAGGATAAGATTTAAATATTTAAAATATTTGTTATTAAATTTATAATAAAAACGAGAGATTTGAATATTTTTAATAATTCAGCATTATATAATTAATTTTAAAAAAAATATTTCGCATATTATATTCTCATTAAAACTTCAAGACAACTAAAACTTTATTTAAATTATTTTTTGCAAAAAATATCACATTATCGAACTAATTTGTTTAATCACAGAAAAGAGAGGATGGTGGAGAGGCAAAGCATCCATATTTCCGTCCGGCATAAATAAGCAGAAGTTGAAAGAGTATAATGAGCATGAGAGTGAAAGCAGGAAAAAAAATTCTTATTTTTCGGTGCAAGTTTTTTTTTTTTAATAATATTTGCATAAATTTCAACTTTAGACCTTGAAATATTCAAAACTCTCTAGTACATTCTTAATAGTTCATTATTTGTCATTTTATTTTATGAGAAGATAGAGTCATGCTCATTTACCTATTGAAAAATGAATAAAACTTATCAAGTTGAGGGCAAATTATTTTTATTTTATTGAAATCTAACCCTTCTTTTTTCCGTTCTAACCCCCTTCCTCCGTCAATCGACTCGATCTTACACCAATTACAACGATTTGCTCTGCTAAACCACTCGCTTGTCTCCGACAACTGGAACGTTCGAAGTCAACTAGGAAAAAAGATTCCCCCTTGTTGAGCGATCGATCGAAGCTCCGAGGAAATCAACTACCCATCTAGGTTCTTGGTTCTTACATTAATTCACAACCGTAGAATTCGAAGATGGTAAGGGCTTCTGATTACCCACCTGAAATCGATTTCGGTTTTGCATAAATTTTAAACGTATATGTGTTTTAGGTTTGCTTGGCTTGTCTATTGCCCCTCTTTCTCGTCCCGATTGTCAACATCCTGCCTGTTCTATTCTATTATATTATGGTAAGTACCACTTGGTTCTCATCATCTTGTTTTAGTTTAATTTTCTCTTTCTTCCCAGCACTTCACTGCTTGAATAGTGTAATCTACTGGAGTCGGGGTTCGTTTTGATTGTTCTCATCTACAGAAGCATAGCAGTTAGATTTGTATTTTTATCAATAAATTTAGGGCAAAGTTTTCGCAAAGAGAACTAGATGAGCTACTTTGAAACTTTCATGAAAAGTATGAGGGCCCAAGCTCTTAGATCAATAGTCTTGTTGTGACATTCCCTCAACTGTTGAGAAGCTCCAAAACCTCCAAGACTTGACCTTAACCAGTTTACTTGCAAGTTCCGATAGAGTTTATCCACTGTATTAAACTGCCGGTACCTTGTATCCTTCTTAAAGTTGTTAATTCTTCGTGCTTGATAGCACAGCTCACAGAAGCCAGCGCCTTGAGTTCTTGTTACTGTAGCTATATAATGTGATGTTAGCTGCGGAAGTGGACAAAATAGCTAGCACTTTCTAAAGCTTGATAGTGCAGAATCTGCAGATTGATTAGTAAACCTTAAATAGATAACTTTCCTCATTCAAATTAACCTGACCCATATAAATCTACGGTCTCAGCTGTTATTTCATATCAATAGTATGTGATCATCCTCTCTTGTAACTTTCATTCTTTTTAAATATAGTTTCTTCTTTTATAAAAATAAATAACAAAACAAAAGCAACTCTTTTTAAAAAATTTTAGAAAATTAGCAAAAGACTCTTCCAACAATGATGAGCTGGTGAGCTAGAGCTGCCTGAAGAACTTTAGCACATTTGCACTGAAAAAGATTATAACACCAGCAGACAGCAGTTAAGGCCGATGACTAAGTACTTTGTTTCTAAGAAACAACATAGAGCCAATCTGCTAATGTCCTGTACTATATTATTTGTATATGACCACCACAGATCTTCGTAGTCAAATTCCAAATTGGCAGATAATTGTTATGGACATAGGAACAAGCTATGGCAACGCAGCTCTGTTTCTGTGAACTGCATCACTAGACACATATTTTTTTCACCTGCAAGACCCTCCTTCAGAACTAACTGTGAATTTAATGGTTTCAATGCTTTTCTGACGTTAAGGTGCTATAGTGTAGGATTTCAAATTTCATTCAATGGCTTTTATTATTGCCCAAACTTCAAGAAGGCAAATTGTTTTTTACCCATAAATTTAGAAGGGGAGAAGCGTGGGGAAACTTTAGTCATTCTTGATTCTTAATGTGCATGTATTTGTGATCCTGTTTTTTGTAATTACTTATGTTCTTGACTGTTTCAGGGAAAAGTCTATGGCCTTTTCGGCTGGGAGTACAGGAAACCGGAGAGGGTTCCTCCAGCATGTCCATACAAGCCTACAACCAAAAGGGAAAGCAAAGTGAGGAAATGCCTATTGCCTAATAATATTTAGTTATACATTGACCTATTGTTGTGCACAATCTGGTCACCATTGCAGCTGCATTTGCCTCAATTTGGAAGCTTTTGTTATTAAAAAAATTGGGAACATGAAAAAGGGCGGGGCGGGGGGGGGGGAGAAGTTAAGAAGTCATTCTAATAACAAGCACATAGACTTTAGTGGCGATTTTGGTGATTTGAAAGAGTGAAAAAGATGAAAGGAGAGAATAAAACCTTGCATTGATTACGTCCAATATTACAGAATATATAGTACAGATGAAGATGAATGATGGCTTTCCTATAGGGCTACGTGTAGGGTAGATATGGACGTTTCACTAAAGGATAAATAATAATGAATATAGTACAACACGTCACAAATAATACAAAGAGTTTGTTATTGAGCCTGAGCTACCAGCTCTCTTGAATCCATTAGCCTTGTCATCTTCATTGCCCCCCTCAAAAAGTGGGTGTATCAACGATTCCTAATTTATCTCTCTAAACCAGAAGCGTGAGTGAGCGAGAGGTTTGGTTAAACAGTCTGCTACCTATTCTGATGAGGGTACATATCCCACTTTAAGTTGCTTAGAAAGAATTTGATCTCTCACATAGTGTATATCAATTTCGATGTGTTTTGTCCGAGAGTGCTGCACTGGATTTTCTGCAATGGCTGCTGCGCTTGTATTATCACACCACAAGATGGGTGTTTGATTTAAGGGAAATTCCATTTCTTGTAATAACGTCCTGATCCAAGCAACTTCTGCAGCTAAGTTTGATAGGGCACGATATTCTGACTCTGTGCTCGAGCGAGATACTACTTTTTGCTTCCTTGATGACCATGACACCAGACTTTCTCCTAGAAAAACACAATATCCACCAATTGAATTTTTGTCTTCTGAATTTGCTGCCCAATCAGTATCAGAATAGGCAATAATGTTTAAGCTAGGAGAAGGTTTTATATGGAGTCTCATTTTAACTGTTCCCTTCATATAGTGAAATATTCGCTTAGCAGCTTGCCAATGCTTGGTGGTTGGATTGCTAAGGACTGACTTAGCCTATTCACAGCAAATGAAATATCTGGCCTTGTGGTTGTCAGATATTGTAATCCACCAATTATGCTTCTAAAAACAGTAGGATTATTCAGTTTCTCACCTTCATCGGATAGTATTTTAGTGATTGTCATGGGAGTAAGACAGCTAGTAGCATTTGCCATAGAAAATCTCTTAAGTAAGTCATGAATATATATCTCTTGAGTCAAGTAAAGACCTGATTCATTTCTGCGAGCCTCAATCCCGAGAAAGTAGTGAAGCTCTCCCAAGTCTTTCAAAGCAAATGCATCATTCAGTCTCTTTGTGAACCTTTGCAGCAGCTTTTTATCATTTCCAGTTACCAAGATGTCATCCACATATATCAGGATAATTAAAACTTGTGTCTTTGTTTTAAATAGAAACAATGAGTTATCACTCTTGATATTTCTAAAACCCCATTGAACAAGTCTTGTTCTTAACTTTTCAAACCATGCTCGTGATGCTTGCCTCAAGCCATACAATGCCTTTGCCAACTTACACACATGGTCGGGTCTTTTAGGATCTTTGAATCCTTCTAGCTGTTTCATAAACACCTCTTCATTAAGCTTTCCATTCAAAAATGCGTTGTTCACGTCAAGTTGCTTGATACTCCAGTTAAGTGACACAGCAATGGCTAGCAAGACTCTTATGGTTGTTGATTTTACTACAGGGCTGAAAGTTTCACCAAAATTAACCCCAGGAGACTGTTGGAAGCCTTTCTCCACTAGGCAAGCTTTGTGTCTCTCGATTGTGCCATTCGGTTTGAACTTGGTTTTAAATACCCATTTGTTATCCACTACCTGCTGTCCAGTGAAAGGTACTAGTTTCCAGGTTTTATTCTTCAGGAGAGTTTGAATCTCAATTTCCATTGCTTGCTTCCATAGTGGGCCTTTTAGTGCTTCAGAAGAATTTGTAGGCTCATCTCCATCACTTATCTTCACTGTCCTCACATAAGGAATTTTGGGCTTCTGAATGCCACTTTTGTTGCGTGTAACCATGGGATGTTGCTGAGTCAAACTTTGTGAGCAATGCTGTTCATGTGGCGATGACACATGTTCATGAGGTGGCAATGTGTGCTGTAATGAGTCACAGTGTTGACTGTCACCTTCATCATGCGTTTCTAAAGAATTATCTGATGTGTCACTTCCTTTGCTATTGACTGAGGATTGTGAATTGCTATCAGCCACTAATTTCATATTCGAATTTACTATACCTGCATTAAGTAGATCAGAATTAGTAAAAGGCTGAAGGGAGCTTGGTAGTATCTCCCTTGGCATTTCATCTTCTTGTGACTGATCTTCTTTCTTGCGTTTGTTTAGAAATCCTTTCAAAAAGTGAAATTCTTCTTCATTAAAGACAACATGTCGTGATATTATAATCTTGCCAGTAGAAGTCATGCACTTGTAACCTTTGTGAGATGAGCTATAGCCCAGAAAAAACACATTTAGCAGAGTGAAAACTGAATTTATGCTGTTGATAAGGTCTCAAGCATGGGTAAGCAGCACAACCAAAAATTTTGAGCTCTTTGTAATCAGGCTTTTGTCTAAACAATGTTTGAAAGGGTGTTTCACCTTTTAAGGTTGAAGTGGGCAACAAATTAATAAGCAGTATGGCAGTTTGAAATGCCTCAACCCAATAATACAGTGGCATGTGAGCCTGTGCTAAGAGTGTAAGCCCCATTTCTACTATTTGCCTATGTTTACGTTCTACTCTGCCGTTTTGTGTTGAAGTATATGGGCATGAGTGGCGAAACATGATCCCTTCTTTTTGTGTTATCTCATTAAACCTTTTAAACTCACTTCCACCGTCACTTTGTAGAATTTTAAGCTTTCTGTCAAATTGCTTTTCCACCATTATTTTAAAATGAACAAATGCATTCATGGCCTCAGCTTTGTTCTTAAGAGGATACAATCACAGAAAACGGCTAAAATCATCAACAAATGAAATGTAGAATCTATGGCCAGCAGTAGAAGCAATTGGGGCAGATCCCCACAAATCAGTATAAACTAGTTCAAGAGGATTCTTAGCATGAGAAACAAAGCGCTTAAAAGGAAGAGCATGAGACTTGCCTAATTGGCAAGCTTCACAAAATGAGATATTACCACAAAGCCTCATATTACAAGTACTCAACTTGATTTAAAACTTTTGTAAATGGGTGCCCCAACTTCTGATGCCACTTTTTCCATTCCGATTGCAAACCATCATTTGACACTAGACTGTAGCATTGAGACTCAGGTGCCTTGATCTCATATAGACCTCCTTTCTTTTTCCCTTCCAGTATTCGGGTTCCTGTCATCTTGTCCTTCACAACACATCCATATTTATCAAAATTAACAGTGAGATTTCTATCATCAGTTAGTTTAGATACACTAACAAGTTTTTTGTTAATTTGTGGAGCAAGAAGAACGTTCTGTAGCTTAATAGAACCATTTTTGTTGCTGCAAGGTAATTTAACAGTCTCTATTTTGAATTTCAATTTTTTGACCATTACCAACAATTAACTTCTTACCATGATTGCTAAGCACATCACTATTCTGTTCAAAGTTCGTGTTGTCGTTTGTCACATGGTGACTGGATCCACTGTCAACATATTAGCCCAAATCACTATAGTCATTTGAATTTGCAAGGTAGGCTGAATGGTTCTGATTTGTACTAGTTTTTTCTTTGTCTGGTACTGTTCCCATGTAGCTGCTGTTATATCTAAAATAATAGTGTGCTGCTGTGTGTCCAAGTTTGCTACACACTTGACACATTGGTTTGTTGTCTGTTCTGCCATATCGACCTCTGTCTCTTTGTCCTTGGCCACCTCGCCAGGAGTTTCTTTGATTTTCCTGCTGATTTCCAATACGAGAAACAAATTTGTTAGATACAACATTAGCAGATGGTTGACCCAATGATAAATCTGACAGGCTATTTAGCTGTTCAAGTCTACTCTCAAAAGTGAGGAGAGCAGCTTGAAGATCAATCCAGGTGACTTCATCTTTGTCAGATTGTTGGACTACAATCGGATTGTAGTCCGAATCAAGACCAGCAAGGGTCTGCGTAACCATGTCAGTGGTGGAGAGTGGTGCTCCTGCCATCTGAAGTTTATCAGCAAGGCTTTTTACCTTATTTAGGTACTCTTCCATCTTTAGGTCCCCTTTTCTTAGCCTCTGGAGTTCTACCTTGTACAGAGTTATCCTCGAACGTGCCTGTGTGCCAAGGAGATTTCTTGCTGCATTCCAAAGTTGCTGTGCTGTTTCACAGTGAATCATCTGTGAAGCTATGTCAACACTCATCGTGTTGTAGAGCCAGCCCAATAGGAGTTGGTCAGTGGTTATCCAGTCCTCATAAACTGGATTAACTTTACTGACTATACCATCTACGATCATCGTCTCCGGGCAAGGTCTGGTTCCCGTGATGAAGCCATCCAGTTTGTTCCCCCTAATAATAGGGAGAATCATTGACTGCCATAGCAGAAAATTGTTCATATCAAGCTTGATGGAACAAGATTGGTTTCAGGTGGTAAACAAGGGCGTAAGTCGACTTTGGCTGAGAGAGTTTTGATTTTCTGTCATTTGAGTGATAGGGTTAGTGGCTGATGAGGTTGAATCAGTGGGATTTATGATTCAAGAGAGCTGGTAGCTCAGGCTCAATAACAAACTCTTTGAATTATTTGTGACGTGTTGTACTATGTTCATTATTATTTGTCCTTTAGTGAAACGTCCATATCTACCCTACACGTAGCTTTATAGGAAAGCCGTCATTCATCTTCAACAACATCAACAACAACTAAGCCTTTTCTCACTAGGTGGGGTCGGCTACATGGATCAAACGGCGCCATAGTGACCTATCATGGATGAGATCAATAGATAAGTTATTAACTATTAAATCATTTTTAATAGTTTCACTTATCGTTTTCTTTTGCCTTCCTCTACCTCTAATTATTGGACTATTCTTCATCCGATCAACTCTTCTCACTAGGGCTTCTGCAGGTCTTCTCCACACATGGCCAAACCACTTTAAGCGGGATTCAACCATCTTCTCCACAATAGGTGCTATCCCAATTTTCTCTCTAATGCACTCATTTCTAATTATATCTCTTCTGGTGTGTCCACACATCCAACACAACATTCTCATCTCTGCAACGTTGAGTTTATCTTCATGTTGTCTTTTAACCGTCCAACATTCCGTACCATACAATATAGCAAGTCTTATAGCCGTACGGTAGAATTTTCCTTTAATTTTGAGCGGCACTTTTTTATCACAAATGACATTCGAAGCTTTCCTCCATTTCATCTATCCAGCTTGAATCCTGTGGTTTACGTCATCCTTTACTTCACCGTCATTTTATATAATGGACCCAAGATATTTAAAACTTGTAACTTGTTTTAATATATAGTCTCCAAGTTTCACGTCTACATTCGTATTTGTTCGTCTCTTACTAAAAATACATTCCATATATTTTGTTTTATTTCTACTTATTCGAAAACCATGTGTTTCTAAAACTTGTCTCCATGACTCTAACTTCATATTTATTTCTTCTTTCGATTCACCAACTAAGACTATATCATCTGCAAAAATCATGCATTGAGGCCCTAACTCTTGTATATGTTCAGTAACTGCGTTCAAAATCAAGTTAAAAAGATACGGACTCAGAGAAAATCCTTGATGTAGTCCAATAGTTGTGGGAAAATCTTTTGTATCCCCATTTTGTGTTCTCACGCAAGTTGTTATCCCGTCGTACATGTCTTTGATTGCTCGAATGTACGCAATACGTACTCCTTTCTTTTCTAAAGCCTTCTATAGGATCTCTCTTAACACCCTGTTATATGCCTTTTTCAGATCAATAAAAATCATATGCAAATCTTTTCGTCTGCTTTGATACCTTTCCATCAATCTCCGTAGTAAATAAATTACTTTTATAGTTGACCTTCCTGACATAAATCCAAACTGGTTCTCTGTAACTTGAGTCTCTTGTCTTAATCTTTGCTCAATGATTTTCTCCCATAACTTCATAGTATGGCTCATGAGTTTAATCCCCCGATAGTTGGAACAATTCTGTATGTCTCCTTTATTTTTATATATAAGGATTAAAGTACTTCTCCATTTATCTGGCATTTTTTTAGATTTCATTATTACATTAAACAACTTAGTGAGCCAACTTATACCCTTCCTTCCTAAACTTTTCCACACCTCAATATGTATATTATCAGGTCCTACTGCTTTGCCATTATCCATTCTCTTCAGAACTTTTTCTACTTCAAACTCTTGGATTCTACGATAAAAAGTATAATTACGGTCTTCTTCTGCAGTATTAAGTCTGTCAGAGTTGTAGGTCAACTCATGCCCTTCGTTAAAAGGTCCTTGAAAGTAACTCTTTCATCGTGCTTGGATATCATGCTCCCTTACCAAAACATTACCCTCTTCATCTTTAATACATTTCACTTGATCTAGGTCCCTTGTCTTTCTTTCCCTACCCTTCGCAAGCTTGTAAATTTTTCTTTCTCCCTCCTTAGTTCCTAAAGATTGATATAATCCCTCAAAAGCTCTAGTTCTTGCTTCACTCACAGCCTTCTTAGCGTTTTTCTTAGCCGCTTTATATTTATCCCAATTTGCCTTATCTTTATATAAGTGCCACTTCTTATAACACTCTCTTTTAAATTTAATCCTATCTTGCACCTCCGCATCCCACCACCAAGATTCTTTACCCTTAGGTCCAACGCCTTTTGATTCTCCAAGTGTCTCTCTTGCTATATTCCTAATCCCTTTGGCCATCTCGTCCCACATATCATTAGCATTTCCTTGGACCTCTCAAAGCCTTTCTTCCTCCACTCTTCTTTGAAAATTCCTTTGTTGTTCATTCTTCAAAGATCACCACCTAATTCTAGGAATTGTTTTTTTACTCTTTCTCTCTACTCTTCTCATAACTCGTACGTCCAAAACTAAAACTCTGTATTGGGTAGCCAAGCTCTCACCGGGTATGACTTTACAATTTGTGCAGGACTTTCTATCTGATTTCTTTACCAAGAAAAAATCTATTTGAGTACTTGCTCCTCCACTCTTGTATATGATAAGATGTTCAATCCGCTTTCTAAAACAAGTATTTGCTATGGTAAAATTATAGGCTAAAGAAAAATTCAAGATAGTTTTACCCTCTTCGTTCGCATCTCTTAATCCCAAACCTCCATGTATACCCTCGTATCCTTTCGATTCCCTCCCTACGTAACCATTCAAATCCCCTCCTAGGAAAATCTTTTCTCCCAGAGGTATTTCTTGAATCAAACTTTCTAGATCCTCCCAAAAAGTTCTCTTGTGATGCTCCTCTAATCCAACTTGGGGTGCATATACACTAAACACATTAAAAGTGTCCCGCTCAACTACAATCTTTAAAACTATAATCCTATCTCCTAATCTTTTCACATTCACGACACTGTTTCTCCACTCCTTATCAACTATTATACTTACACCATTACTAGTTCTTATCTTGCCGGTGTACCAAAACTTAAAACCTGAAGAATTTAATTCTTTTGCCTTTTCTCCTACGCATTTAGTTTCTTGTAGACACATGATATTGATCCTTCTCCTAATCATGGTATCAACTATTTCCATTGATTTTCCTGTGAGTGTGTCTACATTTCAAGTTCCAAAACGGATCCTACCCTCATGAACTAATTTCTTTGCCCACACCCGTTCGTTAAAGTGTGAGAACCCTTGCTTATTTTTCACTGCATCTGGGAGCCGATGCAGCGGCTCTTGCTCTTTTGTCACTGCACGCGAGCCATACAGCGCGTTGTTTTCGGGCAACGACCTAACTTTAACACTATTGCTTTGTTTGTCCATGTTCATGCGATTACGACAAAATTTTACGTTGGCTGTCGCACGCCTAACACAACCCTCTTCTTTTATCCGGGCTTGGGACCGGCTATACGAATATAGACAGGGAGAATATAGCTGCTATTACTTTGAAGGGAATCATAAATGGATTGATGGCCTCCAATCGTGAATAAGCAGCTCATTATACTATATATTCTGTAATATTAAACGTAATCAATGCAAGGTTTTATTCTCTCCTTTCATCTTTTTCACTAGTCCCGGTTGCCCAAATTGACTGCTCATTCTCTACGGAAAGGTTCTGGTAGTATAAAAATGTATGATATCGTCATGGTCAATAAGAGAGAACTGTTTGCTTTTAGTTCATAGGAAATAACCAAAGTATCGTCTTTGGGGACAGGACCCATTAGGAACAACCTCACATGTGGATTAAGCAAGGATATAGTTACAAGAAGCGGGAAAATTGACATCTAGAAGTTGACAGTGTGACTGTGACAAAACTTTGTGTCTCGTGACTTGCAACTATGAGGAAGATTTGTGGATTTTTTAAACATTGTGGACTGGATATATTAGATCAACTACGGTGGCAGAGGAGACCCATATACGTTTTAAATCACGAATGTTCTGAGAGTATTAAGTGGTAATTAGCACAAAGGAATTCATGCATGTGCATCCTTGCAAACCCTTTTTTCATGATTTCATTTTTGAAGCTGCCTTGAATGTGTATTAAAGTACAAATCTCGATGTGTTAGCAGGCTGACGCCGATGATGCCGAACCAGCTCCAGTAGAATCTGTTAAACCTGAAAGAATAGATAGCAAGCGGGACTAAGTAGGGGAAGCTTTTCTGTAATAAGATTATATTTAAGGGAAGAAATACGGTTCCGGTAGATAGTTGTCAGTAAGTTTTTTGTTGTATGATGTACTGTAAGGGCGCTGAGGCCATTCATTCCCTTGGTATAAAGATGCTAGTAGTGGTTTAATCTTTTGTTTTTTCAAAAGGGGTTACCTTAGACTGATGGCAAATGATCGGTTACCTTTTACCAATATAGTAATGTTATTTACACATTTATATGAATTTATGTGGTTTCGTTGAACTTTTTTACTCTTAAATACAAGCTCATTGACAGTTTATGCGCACTTTTTGAAGAAAGATATTATTTGGGGAAGAAGAGAAAAGAGAATTCTGGGCACAATTAATTGGAAATTACGGACATATAATACCAAGGAGTCATGTAGTTTGGCACTTGAATGCTTGGGGAAAAAAACTGTTTTTATTTTTGGTTTTTATTTTTTATATTTTACATTTTAAAAATGTGTTTAATTTATATTTATATTTTAAATATATAATTATGCTTTCAATTTATTTTTATTTTTATCGTTTTTTAATTATATAAACAGTAAAATATTATTCATATAATTTAAAATAAGTATAAATATATCATTGTTACAGTGTTAAAAAATTTTAAAATGATTTTTTAATATTTTTAAAATATTTGAAAATTTTGAAAATATTTTTAAAAAAATAAAAAAAAATAGTAAATAAATATGTTTTTATAATTATTTTCAATTTTAAATAAACGTTAAAATAAAAAATATTGAAACCAAAAATGTCCAGTGTTTTTGATTTTATGATATTAAATTGTCCTTTTTAAATGAGATGGCGGACTCCCCTTGGCCTTGGCGGAGTTGTTTTCAACCTTGGCGAGAAAATGAGCTTCTCTTGTTTCCCTTTCGGTGCACCTGGCGAATCAACCTAAGCGATTCTACGGGGCCCGTTAACGTAACTTGCCATTAAGGTCATCGTCACCCTCTCTGCATTTGTGTGAACGTCTTTTATTTTATTTATTTATTTATTTGGGTCAACAAGATTAGTGTGAACTTGAAACCAAAACTAGTTGCTTCTTTTTTGGACAAGTGCCAAAACTAGTTGCTGGAAATTTGAAAATGACTTTAATGGCGATCTGGGCCTACTGACCCATATGTTACAGCCCAAAATAGGGATCCAATGACTAGTTACCCCTACCCTACAGTCCACGACATTGTAGAGCTCTGGTCCCTAACAAAACCGAAGGATAGGAGGCAATACGTGTCTGAAATTAATTATGTCCAAATATATTTCATTTCCACTAATCCAAGATTTGTTTATGTCACAATACGTGACTATGAACAAAACAAAACAAAAAATATGTCCTCGTTTATGTGAATGAGAGTAAAGGAAAGCTTGAGATTGATTGAAATTGCTTGTAAGAGGAGGCAAGCGAGAGAATGTTAGATTTGATTTTTAAAAAAATACTTTACAAGATAAAATTGGTGAGAGAAAAATATAAATTATAAAATTAATATTTAATAAATAAATAAAAAAATTTTACTGATATTTCACATATTGTGATTTTCTTATTTAACTTATAAAATTATTTTAAATTTTTTAAAAAATTTAATTTAAAATATTAAATTATGTTTAATCGATGAAAATAAAATAAAAAAATAAAATTTTTTATCAAATATTGTGTTTAGTTGATAAAATAGAAAAATTATAAAAAAAAATTATTTTATATAAAAAAAAGTAATTGTCTCTTAAAAAAAAGAAAAAGAAATGAAATTTTAAAAAATTAAAATATTTTTTAAAAAATATTTTTTTTTTTTTTTTAAATATGGCACCAACAAAACTTATATTCTCTTATTTTATTGGTGTCGTATTTGTATTTTATTAGTTATTAATAAATAAAATAAATATTATTTTTAAATATTATTAATAAAAAAATATTATTAATTAATTATTTTTAATAATTTTTAAGTCAATATTTTTATCAATTTTTATATTATAATATATTAAATATAAAAAAATAATAAAAATATTTTTTATATTATATCAAATACAATTTTAATAACAATATTTTTCATTCTCACTTCGTGATTTGTCAATAATTAAGCTAGATCTTTAGAAATGAGCGAGCGAAACATGGTAACAATGAAAAGAGGAGATAGTGGGGTACCTCTGAAAAAGTCGTGGGGTACCTCTGAAAAAGTCGCAAACCCACTCATATGGTAATCAGGCAAAATGGGCTCAACTTGGAAAGTTCACGACGTGGACGTTTGGTAATGGGAAATTCATTCCCATAATTGACCCTGCTTTGTTTTTCAAATGGGTAAAGCGGAAGTGTTAACTAGTTTTTGTAATTCCCTTATTTCGTAATTTAACGAAAGCATAATCCACCGTAGCCCGGCTTTTGTAGGCAGTATCCACTATCTCTATTTTATCTAACGACCACAATCAAAAAAAGCTATGGAATCGATCCTCGTTTAAGGGTGTGTTTGGATTGGCGATGAAAAGCTTTAAAAGCCCGTTTTCACTAGAATTTTGCCAGAAGCAATAAAATGTTACTTCTGCAAATTGTCCTAAAATCACGTTTGCGTTGAAAAAAAAGCCAATCCAAACACACACTAAAACTATGTGGGTCCTATCTCGCGTATTTCCTCTTTCTTTCTCTTCGTATTTAAATTTTTAAAAAATATTACATTTTTATATATTATTTTTATTATATTATTCTCTTTTTTATTTTAAAAATATATATAATTTTTTTGAAATTAAAAAGTATACTGCAACTAAATCTATTAAATATTCTATTACTTTTTTTGTTATTTCACTATTTTATTTTCATATAATGTTATAATACTTTAATAAAAAATATATAAGTTTGTTATATATAAAAAAAATTTGTATATATTTTTAAAATAAAAAAATCTATATAATAAAATTAATATATAGATTTATTTGAGAGTACTTATCGTTATTGTAATTTTATTGTTTTATTATAGTTCAAAATTTATTATTATTATTATTATTTTAAAAATAATTAAAAATGAGTAAAAAATTGTTTGGCTGGTAGGAAATGAAAATAAAGGGAGGCCATTTTTTAAATTCACCCTATTTATTTGAAAATTAGGGAGGGGAGGGGAGGGAAAATTGAGATCTAAAATTCTTTCTCTTTTCAAAATTTTGTGATATTTTGAGATAAAAAAAATTTACATAATTTTTTTTAATATCAAAATTACTGTTAATTTTTTTTTTTTTTTGTGTATACAAAAGACTACCAAAACTTTAGCTTATAAGAGGGAAAGAAAACTTTTTTATATATATTTATATTAATTTTAATAATTATATATATAAAAAGATATAATAATTATTTTTTATTTTCTTTTCTTAAAGTAAACTAAATAAATAAATACTTTTTTTTTCTCTTCATTAATTTTTTTTTTTTTTCTTTCACTTCATTGAACCAAACCGCCCCTAAGGAGGATAGTGAGAAGGAAAAGGGAGAAGAGTGGGGGAATTAGGTTTGATGGGAATGCGCCGCCGGTGACCAGTTAGGCGAGGGAGTGGGACCCAGTTGCGGCATCCGAACCGACAAAGCAACCGGCCTCGAGATTCTATATGGAGGAGTAGGTTTAGAACTATCCCTAAATACTGTTAGTTGGGTGGGAGTAGGGGCATGCATTTACGAGTCAAAGTCTAATTTTTTTTTTTTCCCCCAATAATTTTCCTCCCAAGTGGGAGATGGATTGCATCTTCTAACCACTTTTATCTTATCCACTTCCCGTGCAGCCATTCCCTCGCCACACACTCACTCATTATTAGTTAATATAATTTATTTTTCATATACTAATATTCATTATTTCACTGCAGTTTGTTGGATACTCGCGAAACCATCATTGATCAACATAGAGCTTAAAACTTCAAAGTGTTGGAGATAATTTATAAGTGTATTTTCATAAAATAATTAATTAAAGTGACTTTTGGATTAAAGTGATTATTAAATTAAAAGTCAGGTAAGCTTATAAAATAATAATTAAATATTTTTTATGAGTATTTAAAAACTCTGAACTATGATGATTTGATTTGATGAGACGTGGTAAGTAGTTATTACTGAAAACACGTGTTCATTTAAAAATATTATTATAAATATGTTCTGAAATAAAATTATATGAAATACAAGAATAATATTTTTTTTATGAATTAAAATCAATTTTAGAAATATTTTTGAAACAATAAACAGGAACAAATATCATTTTCAAATCTACTATTTTCTAACTTGCTTTAGACGATATTTTGAACTTGTCCTAATTTTCAATTTCCTGGTAATATTTTATTTTTGTTTCTATTAATAGAATATAATGTGAGGATGGGACGGGATATGTTGTGGTATGTGTACGCGTTTCTTCGCAAAATAAAAGAGAAGGTGACGGGACGTTTCGTCGGAAGATATATGTGATTAGGAATATTTTTGTGATTATCTCTCCGCACGACTTACATACAATTCATGAGGCTCAATACGAAATCTCGAAAACGACAATCAAATCCAACGCAAAAAGACCATATATGTATGTATATATATTATATTTGAATTACATAAGATTTAATTATTTGACAAAATTATCAAACTAAAATACAACGAAACACTATAAATATCTTATAATTTTGAGCGAGAATAGATTGGAGATAAGAGATTTGGTAGGGATGAAAATAAAACAAAACAAAAAAAGCAAAATTGTTGTCATAGGTAGGCGTGAATAAATGTTCAGATTGGGTTGAATTAGTCGGATTGACAATAAAAATCAAGTTTAAACAAAAAAATTTAAAATTATTTGATTTTTTATGTTATTTTAAAAAAATTAAATTAATTTAAATCGAATTATTTGAATTAGTTAAGTTAATCAAATGGAATTTAAAATATTTTAAAAATAAAATCATATGATTCATCTATTTAATTTTGATGTTTTTTTAAAAAAATTATTTTGTATTAATTTATTAACGTGACTCAATATAATTTAAAATAATTTTTTTTTCGAATTAAATAAGGTTGCATTGAGTTGGGTCACCCGCAGTCACAGGATGACTCAAGTCCATTCTAATCACTGAGGCGGCGCTAGTTGGGTCCTCGCTTTCCCAATCAAAGTGGACACACCCCATAACCAACCTTCAATTTTCCATTACGTTTCTTTATGTAGACGTACAAATTGGACTCCATTATATAAAAATCAACGCTCCCAGTGAAATAATAATAAGTTTCTTATAATATTCATAATTATTTATTTCTAATACGAAGTGTTACTATTATAATATCAAAGTAGAGAATTACTTCACGTGAGGCGCAAAACAGGCGCCTCTTCTTAATAGCCTAACCTATATATGTATCTACTCACCCCAGTCAAAGCACAAAAACGTGATTTAATTGAATATTTTTTATTTTAAAAAAATATTCAATTAACCAGATCTTAAAATAAAATGTCAGAAATTAAAATCATATCACCGACCACTCATTGCTCATCGCTGGGATTCGTATATACCTCTAAGATTCCTTCTATATCCCGGAATCTTCAAGTCCACCTCACCTCCTCTCTCATTGTTGTATATGGAATTAAAACTTTATTTTAATATAAATTTTAAGTTTTATTCAATTGCCAACCCTTGGAAGACGAAATTAAAAGCTCGAGATAAAAAAAAAAATGTTCGTGGTTGGTGGGCTACAGACTCGAGGGGAACCCCGAAATTGACAACCGAACATTTCTTGAATCTCCCGTTAAGATTCGTGACGGTCACGTGAGGGGACTAATCCTTTCCGAAAACGACACGTGATGTGTCTTGCACCCTTTTTGTGTGTTTACTTTTATGGGTTCCCTGTGATTCCGTATTTCCATCCCATCCGACTCACGAGCGGGAAGATATCACTTTTGCATTAATTTTAGTTTAAAAATTATGACGGGGGTAAGTTATTTTAAAAAAAAAAAGACGAAGGAGAAGAAAAATACAAGTCATATAGTTTTAAATAATAACAATCCATTGCGTACACCCAAAAATAAATAAATAAATAATTCCAGCACTCGTTTCAGTTAACGCAATAGAAACGAGATAAAAAGAGAAAAATGGACACGGATTCAACAACTAAAGCAACCAGTGAAGCAGAAGCAAAAGTAAGAGAAAGCTGTGGCGCTCCGTTCCATTTTTTCTGAGGTCCCTTGTCTTATCTCTGCTTCTCTGTACACAAGCACAGTTAAAACGTTTCACAAAGCAAAGAAGAATACCAAATCTTGCTGCTGAAATATTGGATGACTTTGAACTAGAACACCTGCAACAAGAAGAAGAAGAAGAAAGAGGAAGGGGTATGGGCATACTATACGACGACGTAGTAATTATCGGGCAACCAGAGAACGAAGGTGACCCGACCGTGATTACTGTGAATTGCCCCGACAAGACTGGTTTGGGTTGTGATTTGTGTCGCATCATACTCTTCTTTGGTCTGAGCATTGTCAGGGGAGGTAACCCGAGATTCATTTAGTTATCTAATTTGCGCATAACATTTGTACTCCTTTTCTTTGCACAGAAATGACAGATGCGATTGTAATTTGTGAAATCGGCTCATTTTCTTCTTCTTCTTCTTTTCTTTGGTTATTTCTGTGAATTTAAGAGATGGGTGTTTTAGTTGGTTTGTCTCGAACAAGTGATTTTCTGTGATGTTAAACATTCGATTTATAAAATTGTTGATGGGTTTTACTTTCTGTCTCTGATTCTGTGAAGTAAATTTCTTGAATATGAGACTGATTTTAATTTTTGGTTAATTTTCCTGCCACGAAGATGTTTCGACAGATGGGAAATGGTGTTATATAGTTCTCTGGGTGACTGGGAAACCCAATACGAGGTGGAGTTTGTTAAAAAAGAGGCTAATTGAGGTATGCCCTTCCTGTTCTTCGGCTTCTGGAATTTCTTATTACCGCTCTGAGTTGCAGCCGCCGAAGCCTCCGGATGTGTTCCTTTTGAAGTTTTGTTGCCACGATCGTAAAGGGCTTTTACATGGTAAGTTTGGAAATATTCTGTACTTGTGAATCCAATTTTTCAATTACCAGACTTACATGTTTGTTACTTGCTGGTAGAGTTTTGATAATTCTTAGTTGGTAGAAGGCTTCTTTCCTGATGTCTGTTAGATGTCTTTATTATGGTGACAGATGTTACCGAGGTTCTTTGTGAGCTAGAGCTTACCATAAAGAAAGTGAAGGTATCTACAACACCCGATGGAAGAGTGATGGATTTGTTTTTCATCACAGATACCAGGTTGTACATTTTCTGTATATCTGTTGGAACTAGCTTATTTTGTAATTTGCAAGCCTCTAATTGTTTGTTCATTTTCAATTGAAGTTTCTTTTCCCATTTACTAAAAATTTGAGTTTGGGTAGTTGGAATGAAAAGTGACCCCCAAAAAAAAAAATGATTTGTTAAAAGAGTGGTTGCTTTTTAATTAAAATGAAACTCGAATAGGATTAATATGGCAACTGAGTTTAGAGAGTCAATGGTGATCCTAATCTGTTGTTTGTAAAACCTTTTATTGTTTGTTCAGGGGAAATGTGCTACAAAAGTTCCAAAGTCTTATCTATTTCATTAGAGGAAGATGAAATGTGTTTTATGATAATGGACGTTAATTTGGTGCTGTACAAATTGTCTATTTGAGGAAAACTTCATTTCCTTTTAGCTTCCTAATGTAAATTACTCCTTGATCTTGTACTTATAACAGGGAGCTTCTACATACAAAGAAGAGAAGGGATGACACGATTGATCACTTAACAGCTATATTGGAGGATGCCATAATTACTGTTGACATTGAATTAGTTGGCCCAGAAATTACTGCTTGTTCCCAGGCATCTTCATTTCTTCCAACTGCAATCACCAAAGACGTCTTTGATGTAGAATTGTGTGATTCGGTTCGGAGTGGAATTCTCTCTGAAGAGAGTGTTTCTATTACAATGGATAACTTGCTGAGTCCTGCTCATACGCTTGTCCAAATTATGTGCCTAGATCACAAAGGTCTTCTTTATGACATCATGAGAACGCTGAAGGAATACAATATTCAGGTAATAGCAAACTGAAGTTTGACTAATACATGATTCTCAAAACATGATTTTAGGCTGCCATGCGTTGGACACTGCCGTGTTATTTTTCCGGGAGTTGGGAGGGAAAGGGGTAGTATCGAAGCCATGTACATCAAGCACTCCCTAATCTTGAAAACTCAAGCCAGTGCCATGCAAGCTATTAGCTCATTGGCTGGAAAGTGCTACATTCTTTATCAGCAGAAATAATTGATTTTGTTACCATTAAACTTTATTCCATCTTAAGTGAGCTGTTTTTGGAATGTGAAGGTCACATTTGGTGCATTTTTCTTTTAACTTGGATGCTGAGGATATTCTAAGCTTCTTGCTATATGCCCATTAGAAGAGGGTTCTTTTTGGAAAGGCTTTGTTCTATGTTTACAACATTGTGGATAAATTCTTAATGCTATACAAAATATGATGGACAATGGCATATGTAATCTTTCTTACTCACCTTATTGAGTAGCCTAAAAGTAAAGTCTAATATTGTCATTTAAACAGATTTCTTATGGGCGGTTCTCAACAAAACCTAGAGGAAAATATGAGATTGACTTGTTCATCATGCAAGCAGATGGGAAAAAGATAGTTGACCCCAGCAAGCAGAACTCATTGTCAAGTCGCCTTAGGATGGAACTAGTTCGTCCGCTCAGAGTAGCTGTTGTGAGTAGGGGCCCTGATGCAGAGTTGCTGGTTGCAAACCCAGTGGAGTTGTCAGGCAAAGGACGGCCTCTTGTCTTTTATGATATCACTCTTGCTCTCAAAATGCTGGACACTTGCATCTTTTTGGTACTTACTTATCTGCTCTATGCTTCCTGCTGTTTAGTTTCCCTTTCATGCTCTAATTGTTAAGTGAAACCATAGCCCTCCAGGTCACCAACACACAGGAATTTGATGTACATGTTATTCATAATTGTTGTTTTACCTAGCTTTTCAACAGACTGCATGCTAACATTATGGGTAATTGTTTTAACAGGCTGAAATTGGAAGACACATGATTGGGGACCGGGAGTGGGAGGTTTATAGAATCTTGGTTGATGAAGGAGAGGGGTTGTCTGTTCCAAGGAGCAAGATTGAGGAAGGAGTTTGGAGAATGTTGATGGGTTGGGAGTGATCCATGGTGGCTGACATTGTTTCTTTTTGGGTTCACCTGTGACTGTGTACAGTGTAATTTTGTCCGTTGTCGTAGATGTTAGATATAACCGTGAAATATATGTTGTGAAAATGATAATCTATGCCACGTTATATTTTAGAGCTCTTGTAATCCTAACTTTCTGTATAGAAATGGGAAGGCAGCATCACGTAGATGATATTTGATGGCGTGCGAATCAAACTTCCCCAGCTGTTCCCGACATGGACGTCATACAGATTACAGAACATAAAGTCACATTCAGAGACCTTAATTCTGTGGTTAATTCGGTAGTTTGTAATTACATGTCCTACGGCCCTCAATCATTGTTTGGTGGATGATATTTCATGGTACGCCAATTAGTCATTTCCTGATCATTGATAGCTACATTATATCTTAGATATTAACGTCAGGGAGAAAAACCCCATTTGCTTCTGTGCCCATAAAAGATTCTTCCCATTTCTTTCATAAATTGATATTTTAAGCTTTTTTGTCGTCTTCCCTCCCTTTTGTCAGCATCGTATACGGACTTTGTGATAGATAAGGTTCCTGGTATTTTCTACAGAACCTTTATTATATATCTAGTTCCACTGACATAAAGCTTTTGCGCTGTCCTAGTTATTATATGGGAAAAAAAAAAATTGTTGCCTTTTGAGTTGTCTTTCTCATTGTCCTTCCGGAATGGCGAGAAAACAAATCTTAACACTAGGAAAGGCCCACGAACAAGTCTGCTGATATTTTAAGGTTCAGGATGACCATTTTAGTGGACTAGTTACATCTGGATTTGGTTGTCACACTAACTAGGATTCCTCTTTCTTACCGGTTCCTTTATTTAATAAGAACTTAACAATGGATGAGTTGATTTTTGATTAGTTTTAGGTCCATTTCATTGAATGATACGTTTAGGGCTTAGATTCTAAATGGCAACTAATACACTTTCTTGAAATGTCAATTCTATATCTCTTTCCCTGGTGCTTTCATTTAGTGCTTAGCAGTGAGAACGTAACAACCAAGGGTATGCTCTTTTTTCTTTTTCTTCTTTTGGACCACTATATCTAGCATTCTGGAATACACTCTTACTAGACCTAAAAAAGAAAAAGAAAATACAGTGATAGCCACAGAGAAAGAAGATCCACATGAAGGATTAGGAATAATAGAATAAGATGGAGATGAAAAAAACAATTAAGAATTGGGGTGTGACAAAATGCAGGTGTTGTGGAATTATAGCTTCCAGTATATTCCTAATTTGTGCAAGATGCCAGAAACCACACCCCAGAAAGTAATCTCTGCAAACATGACATATAAGAGAGTTCCCACCCTCTCCGAGTGCCAAACTCGGACAAAAACGTGCTTGTGAATCCAGTGTACCTGATTAATGGTTTTCATCAAATATAGTTAAGGAAAATGATTATGATCAAAATAGGGCATAAACCAAAGGATGTTGCTTCTTACTAGTGAGTTCTCTGGATCTTTATAATACCATCCATTTACAAATGCTGCAAAGATGCCCTGGGCCGCCATCACATACACGAGCATTGCATTCATTCCTATCCACTCCAGGAACAAGAATGGAGTCCGAAGCCCCCACACATCGATCTGTTTTATTACGGTTATAGAAGAATGACGAGCTAGAAGAGAAAAGAAAAACAAAGAATCCTTGTAATAACTTACCAGCAAGTAGAAGCCGGAAAAGACAATTCCAGCTGCCCCAGCTGTGAAACAAACATAGCTGAAGCTGTAGAGTTGCTTGTTAATTGGGATAGCTGCATTTCGTGAACCAATTTGTAAAATTCATTCATCTTCTCAATCGGATAATTCATTTTTAGTAGGTGCATTAATATTGCATGTCTTTTAACTTACCCTCTGTAAAATGAAGGATGATGGCTATGATGATTAATACAACCCCCACCAAGACCCATTGCTTGAGCCTCTCGAAATGACCCTGCACAAATTTTCACATTTCTAAGCCCATACTAACTACTTCCATCTATTGATTATATGTTTAGTGGGTAAAGTTTGTAACCTTGAAGTGAATCAAGACGTGCCCATAATGGATGCCAATGGTCCCAGAGAGGATAGCAGATATAGAACTAATTAACACAAAAATAAACAAAAATAAGTCTACGCTTTGTTGATTTAAGTAGACAAAATCATTTATTCAGTTCAAAACTTTCTAATACAAGGTTTTCTTTCTTTTTTTGGTTATCTTTGGGAGAGGGGTTTCATTAGTTTGTGCTAGAATGTTTGAAGTATTAAATAAATAAATAACCTTAACAAGCCTTCGGGTTCAAAGGGAGCGTGACACCAGGTAGGAGCATCTTCGCGGAGAGGACCTTCGGCTGGAGAACTGAATGTGCACGCCTGCAAAACGTCCTGAGAAAATTAACAAATTGACGCTACAATACAAATTCAATTAACCAGGTTGGTCAAAGAAAATTTTAATTTCACATATATCTGATACTCACACGTCTAATAATTTTTTATTTATTTGAAAATTTAGAAAACCCAAACCTTAATTTTTCATCTTGCTAAATAAGCTAGCATAGTTTATAATAAATAATTAGAATAAATAACTGAAGGAGCAACCGTGTAGGGAAACTCACCCTCAAGCGCCTCCAAACAGGCTGAGAATAAAGATGGTTAACTCCCCAAACTTGTCGATCCACATATCCGACGGCGTTACATGCTGGCCCCAGGTCTCCTCTCCTTCCACACATCACCTAAAATTATTATAAAACAAAAAAAAAAAGGTTCAGCCGGCCATATACAATTTAAAAAGATTTTTACACAAGTTATGTATGCAGAGGAGGGAGGGAGAGAGAGAGAGAGAGATAGAGAGAGCAAATACTGTGTATCTCTTTGGTTCATCTTCATTATAATCTACGAAACTCCAATCTGGAACATAGAGGGCGTAGGTTGTGACTATGTAAATAACGAATGCCACAAAGCCTCCTAACCTATGATACACCAATTTGCATTTAAAAAACCTAAGGTAGACACTAAAAAAATATAATTGTAATATGAAATTGTGTTATATATCTATCTTTCCTACCATTGCCATCGATAGGCACTAAAAATGGAGAGGTGTCCAGGGCTTAAAGTAGTTTGTCTGAGCTTGGTGGTAAATATCTCTATCAGAGCAACCACACAGTAAACAAGAGCTATTCTCTGCACACACAAACAAAAAACTGGTTACGGAGTATGGGATGACTTTGAATTAGGTGCCGATATGATGCATATATTAATAATCTTCAGAATTTTCCAGACCTGGAGAATGCCACACCATCTGATAAATTTCATATTCACTCCGTAGGACAATTCATTAGGAGCATGAGAATATCCACCTACACCATGTTATATTCTAGATTTTAGCTGTAGTAATCATTGATAGGGACTTTAATAAGAAAAAGTTCATTGGAGTGTGGTTTTTCGATTACCTTGCAAAAGAATACCCCAGAACAGAAGCTTCAATGTCCTAAGAATTATCTTCCTTACAGCATCCTTTATCTTTAGGATTCTCTGTATTGTTATAATAAAACTTCATTGCAAGTGCATTTTATCAAATGGATGGTATTTAAACAGACTTGCTTTCCTGATTTCTTACTGTTTATTAGATTGACGAAATTGAAGCTGCAGAGAAAAGAGAGAAATGAAGTGTAGGTAGGTACCTTAAAAGCGAGGGCGATGGCAACCCCAACAATGAAAAGAAAGAAAGGCATAACAAAATCGGCCAATGTACATCCATTCCATGGGGAGTGATCAATACGTGGATAAGCTCCACCAGCATCGTCCACCAGGATCATCAACTACACATCCATCAACGTCCCATCAAATTATATAAGACCCAAGACATGGTTCATTTATTAAACTATGATGAAATGGAGGGCATACGAACCACTATGGTGAGGCCCCTAAATGCATCTAGGGTAGCTACCCTTTTACTCTTCTGCTTAACCACCGGCTCCTCCATCTGCTCTGCCGTTTCCTCCCTTTTCTCCTCTAAATCATTTGTTTTCTTTGTTTCCTCCTTCAACTCATCCTTATGGTCATCATTCTCACTCTCAGCTCTATATCCGACTCCCTCTTCCATTCTCTTGGCTTCATCCATAACACTTTCTTTCTCTGATGGAGAAATCAAAAGGTTTAGAAACGGAAGGACAAGTAGAAGGACGGCCCTATTGACCTGGGATTATTGCGGGGACATATTATATACTTATACTGCCCGCTTACAATAAGAGACAGATTAGGAGCTTTGGGTCCACATTCTTGTTGGTTCAGAAACTTAAAATATCCTATATTATAGTTTGAAAGAAGCTGGGGCTATGTTAATTATCCCAGCCTTCATTTTGTTTCTGCTCGTTGTTCGCTTGTTGAAATATTGCTGAAATTATGAATAAGTTTTGACCAAAATTAATTTCTTAATCTCTCACTCATGTTTACCAAATGGCCGAGACATTTCGCCTTGGAATCTTTCTATGCGTCAACAAGTTCTTCACTTTTAAATGGATAAATCTAGTTATAATATATTTTACATTGGCTCCATGTGGTTGGCAGTTATAGAATCATGCCTGATAATTAATAAGAATAAAATAGTTGAGATGGGATTTCCTCTTTGTTTTTTTTATCCACCAATTATGTTGTGATGGCCCTGATATAGAGAAATTAAATGTACAAAAAAAATAATTAGACAATAATAGAATACGAGAATTTAACGTGGTTCGGTAATATGTCTACGTCTACGACCGGAGAGCAACAAGAATCTTTCACTAAGATAAAAGGAATACAATGACTTTCCTCACTCACCCAATTGCCCAAGCTACACCACTCTCTTAAAGTCAAAGCTTGGCTTTAATAGCTCACCACTCACACTTCACAAACACACTCAAGAACACTCTTACTCAAATCTCTCTTAAACTCACAAATTTTTCTCTCACTATGAGAACAAGAGGAAGAAGAAAGAACTCTTTGAGAGTTTGAGAACTAAAGTGAGTCTCATGACTATTTATAGTTGTAATCCACGACCAATATGTGGTCATTAGTGCTCTAACATGTTGCAGCCACAACATATTGGTCAATAATTTGGCAATAATGAAGAAATTATTGCCAAAGTGATTGCTCCACTAGCCAAACATATTGGTCCACTAATCACATGGATGGCCTTTGTTTTTTAACCATTAACTTTAATAAATTATTTAAATTATAAAACAGGATTTGAAGTCGCAAATATATCTGATTCTCATGAATTTTACTCTTTCTGTTTTTTTGTTTGGTAATGATCTTTGTATTGCTGCTGATACAACGTTATGCGGTTCTGATAATTTACAACAATTTTGTTGAAAAGTATATTATTGATAATGACAATAGACAGACTAATGAACAAATTTATGACAGAATATATATAGATTAACAAGAAAAGGTATTTGAGGTCTGCATTTGAGTGCCCAACATTCCTAGTGATATTATACACGGGCGGCTGGACATATATATTTGTTATTGTGAATTATTAATGAACTGGCCAGGACTCGTGCATCCAAAACGCCTAACGAGTTGGTGTCTGTCTCATGCAGCCGGCTAAGCACCACCTTCCTCAAACTTTCTTTTTTATTTTCTTCAATCACTCGTGTTTTTATTTTATCACTTACTTTGGACCGTCACGGCCCTATTGGGGCCCTACTCGGGTGGAAAGGGCTGGCCTTACTTGTGGTATCATCATATTTTTTTTTTTAGGGTCAATTCTCGTGACCATAGTGATTGGACCTGTTTCGCTACCTTTGGCACGAGCGAAGGGATTATTGTGGTAGCTGCTGAGCCCAAACCCATTGCAGCTTCTATAACCACACCCAACACCCACAACGTGAAAGATTCCAAGAAAGGAAAAGTAGACCAACAAAATGGGGGAAAAGTAAACCTTCCTGGAATAAAATAAAATGCTTTCCGGATCAAAATGGGTGGGGAGATTCACCAGAATACTCCTTCCGTCCAATATCTTTTAGATTCGGAAAAACCAAGTTTGGGAATCTGTTGGATCATTTTGGTGACGACTTATCCTTACTTGTTTGGCTAAATGACCCAAGTGGTCTAGTGCAACGAATTCTCTCATATAATATATTCGCATTGATGTAGTTAATGAGTTCAGGGACATCTCTATCATAAAACACAAATCTCGTATAAAAAAAGAAAATATTCAACATGTTAGAAAAATAATATTTTTTAAAATTATTTTTATCGTATATATAATATTAATAAATAAATAAAATTAATTATCAACAATAAACCAAATATGACTTTTATATAAAAAAAAATAGAATAGTCAAGCTGAATTTAGGAGGTGAGTAAACAATTAAAGGGCGGCACCCAATGGAAGGTTGAAAAGAACCGCAAGGTGAATTTTCAAAATCAGAATATTGGAGCATAGAAAAACCAGCGTCAAACACAGGAATAAGATTCTTCTCCTCAAATTGGGTCACGCTAACCTCGTTGCCCAATAGGTTATGAGCTTGATGACGTGGCATCTGAGGTCGTCCAAATAAAGAATAAAGGAATCGTTCCCCCCAATTTTTGACGTCTAAGGCAGGTAACATTTTACGACCCGCATAATTATCCTACCTATTTATTGTAAAGAATCTTCGAAACAATATTACAGTTAATGGTCACAAGAAATTAAATGTCAAATCTTTACCAATAAATAAATAAAGGAAAAATAAATGTCAAATGATGTTTTAATGATTCTCTCAATTTATCTCATAATCAATCATTGTGCCAGCGGCACAGGATTTGTAAATCATCTCCAAGTCACGGGGGCAAATATTTGATTTACTTAGGAATAACGTTATTTACTTATTTACAAGTTTTATTTTTACACAAGAATCTTTCTGGTTTAATTGATGTTGCAATATATGGAAAAGGGTATTTTAACAGTTTGGGTAACTGTAAAGGGGTCAAAAAGGAGAATCTAGATCCCGGATCCCAAATACTTCCAAAAACGCGCTACCTTCCACACTGGAAGGCAATATGCGACAGTATAATTAAAGGTTCGTGCTTGATAACTATTTCGACCGGAAAATCAAGTTAAATACTATTTAGAACTTGAAGGGTGAAAGTGTCGTTTGCCCTTGCAGGCTCACGCAGTTACTTTATACCAGCTTTGCTGGGTGAGTACCTGCCAAAGACAATGATCTTTGGGTTTCCTCCACTTTCTGTGCTTCTCTTAGACCCAGTCGTATTAGAAGCCACTGGATCTCTGATGGCCATTCCCCCATTCTGTCCAGGCTTTTCCTCGGTCAGTGGCTGTGATTGATACCAGGACCACTTGCTCAGTGCTTGTCGTTATCTCAACTCATATAATTGCACTTGCACAAGCGTTTCTCATACACTGAAACCCTTTCCCCCTTATCCCACGAGCCTATCTCAACCACGGTGTCTCCGCGAGTCAAACTCCTCCTTTTCTCACTCTTTATATTCAACATTCACTTCTCCATAAATACCCACCCCATACGTGTTTCCAAATTGCCTCCCCATCCAACACAGGTAACACAGTGCACTGGTCTTACAGATCGACGTCCTCCTTTTCCTCTGAAACTAACGGGGAAAATGGTGGTTGCAGAGTTCGCTGGTGGTGGCTGGAGAGAAATGAAAAGCTTCGGCCTCCGCGTTCTCACCGGCCGCTGGTTCATGGTCTTTGCCTCTTTACTAATCATGGCTGTCGCGGGGGCAACCTATATGTTTGGTTTATACTCAAACGACGTCAAAACCTCTCTAGGCTACGACCAGACCACTCTCAACTTGCTAAGCTTCTTTAAGGACTTGGGTGGCAATGTCGGCGTCTTATCCGGGTTGATCAATGAGATCACCCCGCCCTGGGTCGTCCTCTCAACTGGGGCCGTTATGAACTTCTTCGGCTACTTCATGATATGGCTTGCCGTTACTGGACGCATTGCCAAACCCCAAGTTTGGCAAATGTGTCTCTACATCTGCATTGGCGCAAATTCACAGTCTTTTGCCAATACGGGTGCCTTAGTCACCTGCGTTAAGAACTTCCCGGGAAGCCGTGGCAGCGTTTTGGGCCTGCTCAAGGGTTATGTTGGTCTGAGCGGTGCCATTTTGACACAGCTATACCATGCCTTCTATGGCGACAACTCCAAATCTCTTATCTTGCTCATTGCTTGGCTTCCTGCCGCTGTTTCCTTCGTTTTCCTTCCAACAATTCGGATATTAAACACAACACGACAACCCAAGGAGCTCAAAGTATTCTATAATCTTCTATATATTTCACTGGGCCTAGCTGGGTTTCTCATGATATTGATCATTGTACAGAACAAGTTGAGCTTCTCTGAGATCGAATACGTGGTCGATGGCATTGTGATTCTTTTCTTACTTTTTCTCCCACTTACTGTGGTTTTCAGAGAGGAATTCTACCTCTGGAGGGCCAGAAAGGAAGCCTTGAGTGATGCTTCCGAACTGAAAGTAGTCACTGAAGTTCCACCTCCGATGGAATTAGCGCAGCCACAGCAACAAGCAGCCCCGGCTCCCACTATTAGCACAAGCCCGCAGAAGGAAAGTTCTTGTGCAAGCAATATTTTCAAACCACCAAACAGGGGCGAGGACTACACCATTTTGCAAGCCCTGTTCAGCATTGACATGTTAATTCTGTTCATTGCAACAACTTTCGGTGTTGGTGGGACATTAACGGCGATTGACAATTTGGGACAGATTGGGAACTCACTGGGATACCCAAGTAGGAGCACCACCACCTTTGTGTCCTTAGTGAGCATATGGAACTATCTGGGACGAGCAGTCGCTGGCTTTGCATCCGAAATTTTCTTGACCAAATACAAGTTCCCTCGTCCCTTGATGCTCACTCTGGTTATGCTTCTCTCATGTATTGGCCATCTTCTGATTGCCTTTGGCGTCCCCAACTCTCTCTACTTCGCTTCTGTGATCATTGGGTTTTGCTTTGGAGCCCAATGGCCGTTGATGTTTGCGATCATATCCGAAATATTTGGCCTGAAATACTACTCTACTTTATACAATCTCGGAGCGGTGGCAAGCCCAGTTGGATCTTACGTACTGAACGTGAGAGTGACAGGTTATTTATACGACAGAGAGGCTTTGAAGCAATTAGAGGCAAAGGGCCTCACAAGGCAAGCAGGGGAAGACTTAACTTGCTTAGGAGCACACTGCTATAGGATGGCTTTTATCATAATCGCTGCATCAACGTTGGTTGGGTGCTTTGTTTCTTTCATTTTGGTGCTCAGAACTAGAAAGTTCTACCAAGGCGACATATACAGAAAGTTCAGAGCAGAAGGAGAAGCTGAGGTGGCAACTACCAAAAGTGGCACTGTTCCGTTAGACACAGATTGCCATGCAACCTTAAACGGCACGGAAGAATTAGATAAAAACAATAGAAAGTGATAGTATGTTTAGATTTGAGTTTTCTGTAACATTACGACATGTCGTATGTCACCGATATATTGTACTCTTTGAAAGAATAATTATTAGGAGGGAAGTTCAAAGGGTAAGACGTGTTTGATAATTTGATTAAATTTGTGCATTTGTAAGCTTGATTTTAAAAATAGAGGTAAAATCAGAGCGTCAACCCTCGTGGCCCTGTTCCCGAGAAATTTTCGAGAAAGGTTAAAATAAATTTTACCTTTGATAATTGATTTTTTTAATCCTGGTATTAACATTTTATATTTTTTTAATTATTAAATTAATCTTATTTAAAAAATTAAAACTATCTCTCTCTACGAATATTTTTTAAAAATTTGAAATTATAAAATTGTGACTTTTGATAATTGAATTCTGTTTTCTTTCACCGACGTTCAAAAAAGAAAAAGAAAAAATCAGTTAGCTATTGTCATGGACAGATATGTGACAGTTCACGCATCTAACTTTTAACTTATTGCGATGATTGGACTGAGACAGGGGTTTTGGGCATGGTTAAAGCCGTGTTGGGATCGGGGACAGGTAGGGGATTTCTGCAATTTGCAAGCTGGCTATTTATCGCGCGGACTCGTTTGTCTGCATACTTTCTTGTTAGGGAAACGGATAGTTGGCAAAATATAAAGACAGAAGAGGGCCTTAATTTTTCTTTTCTCTCACAAAAATGACCACTTGGACAAATAATTTACGGTGCCTGTTGTACATTTGCCCAGCTCTCCTTTTTCTCTGCAAAAGCAACGCCGCGCGGCTTCACTTTGCGGAGGCTGCCGTCAGTGACAACTTGCTCTCCCCTCCCTTCAACTATTTTTTTTTATATGTGTTTTTTAAGTAATTTTATTTTATAAAAAATTTTATTTTACTGAGATAACGTCTATTTTATGAAATATTTTATTTTTTAAATAAATATATTTTAAAAAATATTATTTTTATAATCGAGATACATAAAAAAAATTAAAATATATATTTAATTATCATTACTTTTTTTTAAATAATTTACTGTATTTACAACAAAATTTTATTCTCATACTTAATTTATGTGAAATATTTTTAGAAATATTTTTTTTTAATTTCAAAATAAATAACTTTTTTTAAAAAAAATATTTCTCTTTTAAGCATTTTTAAAGGTGTGAAATAATTTCTACTAAAAAAATGAAATATTAAATTTGTATATTAATAAATTAAACCACCTAAAGATATGAAAACATTACAAAGTTTTGAAGTTTTATCATTATGAGAAATTTTGACATTGGATAAAAAATACATATTTTAGAGGGAGAGTGTGTTAAAAAGAAAAGAGGATAATTAAATTATTTTATCTCTTAAAAATTCTTTATTTTTGTAAGAATCAAGATTCGCAGAAATAAAATTTTATCTATGACACCAGACAAAAAAAAAATTATTCTCACCTCATTTTTTAAAAAATATAAAAAAATACCTTATACTAAACATCATTTTAGAAAAAAAAATTATTTCATTAAGGAAAAATTTTCCTTCCCTCGAGAAAGGTGATTTTTTTTTTCTTTTCAGAAATTTTTTAACCTTCCTGTTAGAATAAATTTGATGCTAATCAACATTTTAAAAATTATATATATATTTTAAAAAAAAATTTACAATATTTCAAATTTAAAAGAAAAAATGAGATTGGAAATCTTAATCTTTCTATAAAATTAGAAGATGTGTTGCTTTTTTTAAAAAGACTATATATTATTTTTTAAAATTTAAAGTAAGTTATATTTTAATAAAATTTGTTATAATTTATTCTATATTATTGATTAGTAATAATTAATAAATGTGTTACAGATTTTTGTCTAATTTTTAGAAGTACAAATTTAATTTTTATCTTTTTTTTTTATTATATTTTGTTAAAATTTTTATAAATTTTAAATCTAATACGTGTTTGTTGTAATTTTTGATTTGTCTAAGAAAAAAGTAATAATTTATAAATATATGTAATTTTGACCTTACCATAAAACTTAACAAATGTGTCTGAGTGTATTTGATTCAATCCAAGAGAGACAAGGAAAGAAATTTAGCGAAGGAAAGTGGAAAAGAAGAAATGGGAGAAAAAATAAATTTTTTTTGTTTAATTTAATTTAAGTGAAATGAAAATAAAAAAAATAAGTTTTTTTTGTTTGTTTTATAAGAAAAAAGAAAAGAAAAGAAAATAAAATGATCATTATATTTTTTTAATTATATTTTTACAAAACTTTTTTTTTGAATAAAAGATGAAGATGACGATGATTATTTTGATTTTTTTATATATTTGTAAATAAAAAAAACAATAAAATAAAATGATTGTTATATCTTTTTAATTTTATTCTCACAAAACTTTTATTTTCAATAAAAGATGAAGACGACGACCACTACTCTGATTACAAATGCAAAAAATTACAATCATGAATTAATCTATTCTTTTGTTTTATTGTTAATAGAAAATTAACAATAAAATATTGTTGCTCATATAACTAATTTATTTGTATTTCTATAAATCAATTCTCTATAACTTTAGTGTGACTATGCAAATTTTATTAAAAATATTAAACTTAATTTTTTTTTTAAAATTCGAATAAAAAAAAATTATTTTAACTTATAAATAGTGCAGCACTTAAATATGAAATTTCAATGCATCTCTTTCACGTTAAAAAACAAACATATAAAACATGATATTTATAAATATAAATATTTATAAATAAATTACATCAAAAATTAAAATAAATTTTAATATCATATTAAAAATATTAAATTTAATTTTTTTTTCAAAACTCAAATAAAAAAATTATTTAAATTTATAAAAAAAATCACAATATTTAAATATACAGTTGAGAAATTTCAACAAGTCTCACTCTCAGTCGAAAATTCAAATGATCAAATTGGCATTTACTATCAGAAGCTACATGCTTATGTCTTTTACCGAGACCAATAGACCTCAGTTGCCACCTCGCTATCTTCCACCTACCAACGCCACCATGATATCATTGTGTAGTCGCCCTTCTAGAGGGCATTCCTATCACAATCTTTACCTTCCCTCAATTTTTGGAGGGGAGGAAATTGTAAGATTCTATTTTTTCTCTGTTTTTTTTTTAATTTTTATCCAAATAAAATGATTAAAAAAAATTTCCTTCCCCCTATCCCCCCCAACCTGTAAAGAGTGAATGACATCGTACAATCGTACGCTCTGTTTATGGCAAAAAAAAAAAATGTGCACACCGATGGATTTTAGTATATAAATGATTAAAGAATTTTGTTTTTTCCCGGTTAGTTGATGTGTGCGCGTAAAAGGATGGCGCAGACGATACCAAATCAGCAGGTATTTGTTCAAGCCGAAGCATGTTTGGGCGGTGGATGAGCGTGGGTTTGGTCCTGCGCACTTCGGCATCCCAGCAGCAGCTAACAACGGCCAGAAAATATAACCCCACTTGCGCACTGTAGTGGGTGGCTAGTCACTTCTTGTCCCAGAGGCACGCCGAGCATCGTATGAGCCATTTAAACTATTGAATAAAAATTTACAAATAATTTATTATAATACTTAATATTTTTTTTATACAAATACATTTTAAATTTAAAAATACGAATTTGTCTGTTATATTTTATATTAAAATTTCATTTTTTTTATTTTAAAAAAAGACCATTAAATATATAAGTCTTGACTTTTTTATCATAAAAAATCTGATACAATATAAAGAATTATTTCAAATTTAAATTAAGTAAAAATTAATAAATAATTTTATTATAATATCTAATATTATTCATTATATGTTTCTCGATCGTCTTGTCCAATGTATAGCATTATTCATCTTGTCTTTCTCCTCCTCCTGTCCTATGATTCGCATGTGTATTTATTTGTATAGACGTGGCTCACTTCATTTTCTTGCTTATTCCGGTAGTTCTCAATTTATAGCTTTCATCACATCAACCAATATATATGGCTGTGCAGACACCATCATTTGTTGGTAAAAAGATATGGATATTCCGTACAAAAAAAACAAGAAGAAGGATATGGATATTAACACCGACGCAGCTTGTTGCGATTTGCAAATGAAAACAAACCGCCCCAGTATTGTTGAACGTTGATAACTCAAATACCAATTTGCTGGAACCACAACCACAACCACAACCACGTATTCATCATTACATATGCCATCTCACACAGAGCTTTCATTCATTCAGCTTCGACGCACTAGCCTCCCAAAATTCCATTTTGTATTGACATTTGGGTTGCGTAGTCATCTTTCCCCCTTCTCCTGCTCAACCAACTCGTAAATACCTATATGATGGTATCACAAAAAGAACTGGTCCCTCCACCCTATACCCAAGAGCATCTTTAGGGCGTACTATCCTTTGCGTAGTCATCATTTGTTTTGACGCAGGGATGCTCAAAATTCAAAATAAGAAAGTTAGTCCGTGCTTAACGTTTCTGGATGATTTGATTCCAAACAAGAGGGCCATTCTGAGTTAAAGATTATAATAGCGATGCCAATTATGATGGTCGTTTTGTCCAGTTGCTGTGCATCTGATATTAATCCTTGACAAACATGGGCATATTTTTTCTTTCTATTCCCTGATTACTAAACGACGTTCTAGTTTTATGCAATAGAATGCTTGTGGACAACAACAATAAGGAATTAATGTTCGTACCGTACAAGAAATTTAGCCAATATTTGCTTCGCGGAGCATACGGCGATTATGACCCATTGTCTTTTTTTTTTTTGGACAAGTAGGACCCCATTGTCGAGCAAGGCAACAAACAATTTCTGGGCAGCGTAGCCGAGTCTCCCCCTCATTAATATATGGGCCAACATCAGCGAAAAAGATTTTACAGATCCTGGCCCATCTATTTACAGGCCTTATTATTTTTCTCTCTTTTATTTTAAGCCCCGGCACCGCAAAAGAACTATTTTTTCACGAAACAAAACAGAGGCAAAAGTACGTTATACATTTATTTTGATATCCTTTCATATTTTGAACAGAATTTTAACTAATATATTTAAATAAATGAATCAAACATAACTACTTTTATTTCAGGTAAATAAAAATTTTTGAGTGAGGAAATATTATTCCATTTTAATGTCAAAATATACTATAATATACATTATTTATTAAAAGAGATGGCTAATAATAAAAATTGAGCATAAATTTTATAAATAAATTATTTTAATATTCACCAAATAAATTAACTCATTAATTTTTTTTTATAAATAAAAAATTATATATTCATACACGATAAAATATATATTATACACTAAAATTAATAAACAAAAAATAAAGATAGAATATATAATTTTTAAAAATATAAAAAATTAAGTACTGTGATTAAAAAATAAATAAATAAATAAAATTTTAAATTTTAATTTATTAAATTAAATATTTTAAATAACGTTAAAATAAAAATCACCATGTATCTATAACTTGTTAAACATATTTAAGACTTTAATTAAAGCCAAGACGGAATTAAGAATCCCTAAAGTGAGTAAAAAATGTATCTATAACTTAGTTTGACGTGGAAATGAGAAAGGATGGATTGCGGTGAGGAAACACAAAGAAATGGGAATTATTATGAAGCAAGTGATAAGCGATAGCAAAAGTCAAATTGGATAAAGAGGGGCGGTGATCATTGTCTCTTGATTTGATGGTGTAGAGAGTATGGTCCCCGTTTTCAAATTACTCCCCGCAATCAGCATCCCTTCTCTTTATCACTTACCGCCGTCTCTCTCTCAGCCAATTTGAATAACTGCTTTCTTATCATTATAATCTCATCTAAAACGTTTCCCTTTTTTTAAAAAAACAAAAACGTTTGACATTTCGTCCTCATCTCATCGTGTTTTAAACTTTTACGAACACTTATCAAACTCGTAAAAATATCACAAGCGTTTACAAAATAAAAAATAATAATTTAAATACAACAAACTAATTATTGAATAATCATCGAAATAATTTCATAGAGATAAATAGTAATGAATATTTTACAAATTGGAACATCCAATTTGCAACCATTTTGTAAGACATGGTTGACTTAATACCTGATGCAACGTCAAGATATATATATAGGAGGTGGATAAAAGGTGCTTTTGACTCAGCTCTGATAATGTGTTAATCAGCATTTGGTCATCAATTAATTAGACTTTGATTATGTCCAACAACTACGCAAAGATAAAGTTATAAACAACCTTTTACTTCGTAGCCGTTGATATCAAAATGACGGGCGGGATTCATATTACGCGTTGGGGGTAAACTGGAAGCTAGTTCTTTTGTTTTTATTTGACAATAATAATATATTGCCAAAGTGACAGAGAATGAGTGAAAAATGAAGAGGGATAAAAGAACGAATATACATCTATTAATTAGATCATAAAAAATACTCATAAAATTGAATTGCGATGCCAAAAAGGTTCGATGAAGGCGAAATTTATTGGCAGGGAGGGAGACATAATATGTGGCAGTTAGCGATAACGAGGGATATATGAATGAACACACGATCCTGACACGGTACTTTTTACCTACAAACATCAGGTGGGACGTGCAGCTTTCTGATGCCACGTGGGACCATCTCATTCCTCATTCTTCACTTATAAGCCACGTATGCTAAATCACCAACTACACTTCGTACACTCTTGTGGTTTTCTCTTCGCATTTACACCTCTGCTTTCGTCCATTTTCTGTTTTTGAAAAAAAATAGGTTCTTTTTTTAAAGCAATTTTAGTTATTTGACGGGGTGTAAATTACACCCGAGTGAGTCACTGACAGAGGGAAGACGGAAAAAAAAGGAAATTAATAATCAATAATCATCATTCCTTCTCGTATTTACCTCTCCAACTCCATCCTCCTTAATTATCCCCCTGCTTTCGTTACTCTCCATCTCTCTCTCTCTCTGTATCTGCCACCTCGTCTGTCTTCGACGGGTTGATCGCCGGAACGCATCTCCGACTGATCAGCTGGCCGGCATTCCGGCGATCTGAGTTGGATGACTTGATCCATAATTTTGACAATTTCGGAGCACTTTAGAACATCCCATACTAATTTTTTTCCCCTACCTCCCACTTCCAGATCTGTTGCCCTTCGAGTTCTGATGCGAAAATTGGGGGTGGAAAAGCATTTATGGATTGGGAACATCCGAAGACTATCTTTACACGCGCTTGATGTTGTCACTTTACTCTATCAGACTCCAATCACGAGTTGCTTCTGAATTCGTTCCTAAGCTTAATAACTTAGGGTTAGGGTTTGTTGCATTTTAGAAATGTTTAAGAAAATCATGAAGAGTGGGCACAAAAAGCCCTCCAAATCCGACCCTAATGATCCGTCGCTATATGCCCCCCCTGGGAACCGCAATTCGGCTTCGGTCCCCGCCAATGTGGTCGTCAACCATGCCTCCCGGGGCGGTCCCGCGTCGTCGGGTCCTAATTTTGGTGGGGTTGCTGGAATGGCGCTAGGTCCGCCTTCAGGTGCCATGGAACCTCTCCCCATGTTCCGGGACGTTCCCGTTTCGGAAAGACAGAACTTGTTCCTTCGAAAGTTGCAGGTTTGCTGTTACGTCTTGGATTTCTCGGACACCTTGAAGTCTGCTCGAGAAAAGGAAATCAAGCGGCAGGCACTTATGGACTTGGTTGACTTTATACAATCCGGGTCAGGAAAGATTACGGAAAATTGTCAGGAAGAAATGATTAGAATGATATCAGTAAATATATTCCGATGCTTGCCTCCGGCTTCCCATGAAAATACAGGACAAGAGACTAACGATCCAGACGAGGAGGAACCTTGCTTGGAACCAGCATGGCCCCATTTGCAGCTTGTATACGAGCTTCTTCTCAGATATGTGGTGTCATCCGATACTGATACCAAGGTTGCCAAGCGTTATATTGATCATTCTTTTGTGTTGAAATTGCTTGATTTGTTTGACTCCGAGGACCCTCGGGAGCGAGAATATTTGAAAACCATTCTGCATCGCATATATGGAAAATTCATGGTTCACCGGCCATTTATTAGGAAGGCAGTTAATAACATTTTTTACCGTTTTATATATGAGACTGAGAGGCATAGTGGTATAGGAGAGCTTCTGGAGATTCTTGGGAGTATAATTAATGGCTTTGCACTGCCGATGAAAGAGGAGCACAAGTTGTTTCTTGTTCGAGCACTTATACCTCTACATAAACCTAAGCCAGTTGCTATGTATCATCAACAGTTGTCATACTGCATCACTCAGTTTGTTGAAAAGGATTACAAGCTGGCAGATACAGTTGTTAGGGGTTTGTTAAAGTATTGGCCTGTGACCAATTGCCAGAAGGAAGTTCTCTTCCTTGGAGAACTGGAGGAAGTGCTGGAAGCCACGCAAGCTGCAGAATTTGAACGTTGCATGGTTCCCCTTTTTAGACAGATTGCCCGCTGCCTCAATAGTTCTCACTTTCAGGTTTGTGGAAAATCAAATTTTATAATGGTATTGATTGAGATTAATGTCGATTTATTTTTTTAGTTTTTAAACTAAGATGTTATTTTTTTTTTATGTGATTTTGCTTCAGAGGAGTGTTAATCTTAATTTAAGAAACGTCTAAACTTCAATTTTTTTTTAGTTCTGTTCATACTTGTCATCCTTCTAATTGAATTTTGTATATGGTAATATTGGGGCAATCTAATTTTCTTCTGCTTAATTAACAAACTTTAACTGTCATAACCTTTGTATGTTTCTCCCTTTTAGCCCCAAACGCTATCTTGATTTAATCCATTTTCAAGTGGCAAAATTTAAGCTGTTTTTTCTTTTTACTTTTGCCATCCATGTTCTGTTTAATCGGAAACAGCAAAAGCTTTTACGTAATATTGTTATCTATTAATGAGGAACATTCATGATGTTTATTGAAAGCCTTCTGTTCTTTCATACACAGAAATTCTCAAATAGATGGAAACATGCAAATGCTCTTTTGCAAATAGCTATGGGTTAATTATTCATTTTTTAAAGCTGTGTCATTTGTATCTAATAAATTGTAGATAACCATGGCATAACAAAGAGAACAATTATGGTTTGATGGCTTAGGCTTGGGATTATAATGTTAATTTTCTTTATAATAACTGCATAGAGAAGTATGTGGTTTGCATAATGTGCTATTTTATCAATCTCTGAATTATAGTTTGTTTCTTTCTTATTGTTACCTTCAATTTTAAACGAGTGCATTTGTTGATATTCTAAGAATTCCAATAAAGGAACTGAATGTGTGAGAGTTAATACGAATGTAGAATGTGCTTATCAGAACTTCTTTTTGGATGAGAAGTTAGAGATGAAATTATCACATAACTTTGTAAAATGACATCCCCGAAGAACTTTTTGACTTTATGGAAGATGTACCCAATACAGTGAATGTGTCCTTGTAATAATGGGAATATATTAGCATCATTGCATCACAATGTGGGGAATTTTTTCATAGCTTTTTGATATAAATTTGGATAGAGTATAGAAATGTTAGACAGTTACTTCCCAATCAAGAAAGATCCAGACAAGGGTATCCTTTAGTACTTTGGCATGAAGTAGCTGCTTCCAAAAGAAAGAAAGATGCAAAATCACATTTAAGGGGAAAATCAAATAACCCATTGTATTCTGTTCCATTATCACTTTGCATCTTGTGGTTTGAAAAATGTCATCCCCCCACCCCCAATGGTTTAATCTGATAGCATTTGAATCTCCATTCATCTATTTTGTAACTAAAACTGAAAATAGCCCTGTTATAAGTTTATGGTTTTTAGGGTTGGGCCTGTATTATGTTCTCCTAGTCCTAGTGAGATAAGTACTCTTTGTCTGATTTCATGAAGAATTTGAGATTTTAAAGGGGCAAGGGACACTAGTAATGTACGACTTTGGGGGATGAGGTAGTTTAAACTTTAAACTAATAATGGGCCAAATCATGAGGTCATCTGATATTTTTTTTTCTCCTTAAATTTAACTATCAAAATGATGAAGTAATGCAACAACAAACATGTATATGTGTTGTCTCCACTCTCTTTGACTGCATTGCCTGCTTTCTTTTCCTATATCCTGGCATGATCTTTGTAAGATGTTGGATGGTTGCTAACATGCTATTTGCCAGGAAATGCTGGCATGAAAATGTAATCAATTTATATTTTGATGTGATCAGCAGTGTTTTCCATCGTTTCTACTTGTCTTCTGCATCTGGCCCTGTACTGATTTCTTTCATATTGCATATGGTTGCCTGCTGAAACATTAATTGGCTGGTGTTATGAAGTTTCTGAATTGTTGCATGCTGTTTATGGGGTTAATTGCACTTTAGCCCCCTATTTTATTGGGTCAATTGCAACTTCCCCCTAATTCAACAAGATCTTTTGCAATGTGTCACCTATTGTCTAAATCAGGGATTAAGTTTAATGGTATGGGAGTTACATGCTAATTACGTGATCAACAGGCTGAAAAGAAAAGCTTAAAAGAAAAACTTTTTCTTTTGTATTAGCTTCAACAATGTGTCATCATGGACAAGCTTTGTTTTTTACTCAGAGAAAGAAACATTTTTTTTTGTTTCCTTGTGTCTTTTCAAGGAAGAACAAAGAGTATATAATTTGATCTCTAATTAATATTGCTTTCTTGCTGGATTTTGTTAATTTGAGTAACTGCACACGCCTTGATTGAATTCTTTTGTAGAGATTTATTGATATTAATGACATTTGTCTCTTCATCATTTACATTACGAATTTTTCCAGATGAAGAGTCACTATTTTGTTCCAGTTGGATGGTATCGCAAGTTATGATTAGCTTTTTTTTTATTCTAAGCTCTAAGTCTTTATGGGTGGTTCCAATCTGAAATGTTGTCCACACTCTTGCTGTCAGTCAACAAAAAACCTCATTGGTGCTCTGATATTCCTGGAGCCTGACATTGCAATTGATTATGCTTCCGAAGGTGGCCACTAAGCCAAATGCAAATGAAACAGATCGAGTGCCCTTTTGGATGGTTACTTTTTTTCCAAAAAAAATAAATTAAAATAGATTCCAAAAGTCCTTTTTGGTGCTTTTTTCAGTAGCTAAAAGTGTTAGCTTCTTTAAAAGGGCTAAATAACTTTTTGCAAGAAAAATAGCTTATCCAAATGAGCACTGAATTGCAGCAACTGAAGAATTAGTATGAGAATCATGATGGGTTTTGCAGATAGTAAAAAATGAAAACCCACCTGGAAATTATTGAGTCTGTGTAATCCTGGAACTTCCATGCTGGGGAAGCGAAATAAATTTTACAAATTGAATTATGACACTAAAAATTCAGAATCCTACAAAAACAATTTAGGGCTTTCTGATTCTGCCAGATGCCAGCATCTCTCACGCACAATAAAGAACTTGGGCAAAGTTTTCTTTTCAGATTGTCTTTTCTTCTATTCTTTTTTCTCAGTCCATTAAGCATGTGAGATTTAACCCTTGTTTTGGACAGTAGCACATTGCAAATTATTTCTTAAATCAAGGGAATTTGTTAAGTGTCTTAATAAACAGGGGGAATTCATTTAACTTCGTATATCAGGAGGGATATTGCAATTGGCCTAATAAATCATGGGTGCAAAGTGCTGTGGATCTTTGCTTTTACTTATCTATTCCTGCATTATTCTTGGTTTCTTACCCGTATGTTTGCTTCAGTCTCATTGCATTCTTCTAACATTATATTGAAACTATTTTTTCTTGGTTTCTTATAATGATAAATGCATTGCTGGCTGCTTTTACATAATTCCTTTGAATTTGAGGTTTCTTCAAGTTTTCTTGACCAAAAAAAAAATCTGAGTTTCTATTAAAATCTGATAACATCATATGTTGATTCAATCTGTAGCTCAAGTTGCAATATCAGCATGAAGGTTTTTATTTGCATTGAAGTACTTTTATCATACTATGTCCTGCTTGCTGTATTGCAGTTTAAATTCTGTAGGCTCAGGGATTTTGTCTTGCGGAAATTATTCCTGAAGTTTGTCCAAATATTTTCTTTTTATTAATGTCAATGGAAATAAGGGTTGTAGAAATTTTTGAAGGTTGTATCATTAGTTAAATATCGGTTCTTCCTAGATCTTAAATATTTTTCTGTCCATATCAACGAGAAATCTTTGTCATTGAGGCAAATGGTATCTTAGTAGGATCACATTGAAAATTGGTAGTCTCTATAAGATTGCAAAATGTTGGCACTATAGCAAGAACTTGGAGAAAATAATTTAATGGGACATGATGCAGGTGTTCTGCATGATTTCTTAATACTGCAATTGGGTGGTTGATAGTAGTTCCAACAAGACATTGGAGAGCCATGAGGTGTTTACTTTTGTAACTTTTAATTTGATGTATATATACTGTCCTCAATGCTATCAATACCTACTAACACGAAGTTAGTTGATATTTTGTGGAAATGAAAACATGGAGGAAAAGTGAATTGGTTATCTTGTTTCAAGATTCTATCGGTCATTTCAGTTTTTCCCTCAATTCCTTCCTGTTTTCAGCTTCGCCAAATGAGGTCTTGGTTTTAAATTCACCCAAAGGAACGTAGCGTGGAATATAATTGAGATGTTTTCTTTTCTTTGCTTAGGATTTTTAAGGTGATTGTCATTTAATCCTTCTACCCGTTGTCCCCTTTACCAACATGGTTTTACTTTTAGTCGCTGTAGAGTTGAGGGCTTTCTACAGATGAGGATTTATACCTCAAAATTGGTACTGTGGCGTACTTTATCTATGGCAAATTTTACTTCTCAAGTCATTTTAATCAGAATATGAGGTTGAGGATCCTGATCTATTGGAACAGAACACTATGGTCGTTTATGTTATTATATTATCAGCTCCTGAAATAATTACTTTGTAATGTTCCCCTCAGAAGTCTTTGCTTAGCCACATTTGTGATGCAGGTTGCAGAACGAGCGCTCTTTTTATGGAATAATGAGCATATTGTTAGCTTAATTGCCCAAAACCGACGTGTGATATTACCAATAATATTTGAAGCATTGGAGAAAAATATCCGGAGTCATTGGAACCAGGCGGTTCATGGGTTGACAGTTAATGTACGGAAAATGTTCTTGGAAATGGATGCCGAATTATTTGAAGAATGCCAGAGGAAGTATGCAGAGACAGAGGCAAAGGCCAAGGAGGTAGAAGAGCAGCGGGAATTGAATTGGAAAAGACTGGCAGATGCGGCTGCAGAGAGAGGGGATGATATGGTTACAGATTAGCCTGATCACCACCACAACTGGGAGTAACTTGATAGACGAAGGAACATGAATGTTAGTGTGCTCCTCTCCGTTTTGGTGCCATCATTTATTGGTTTCTTTCTTTCCCACTTTATTTTTTGCCCTCTTCTATCTTCGTTTTATCTCAGTCTGATAATTGGCAACTACAAGCAGGGGTAAATGTAACTTAAAATGTATTGGAAATTGTTAGCAATGTCTGCAGATTAAGAATATTTTTGTGAAATACTTTCTTGTATTTTTTTTTTCCCTTACAAAGAGAAATACGGAATTTTTTCCTTTCTTTATTCTGAAAAAATAGCATTTTGCCCCTCCCTTTGTTCTTGTAATGTCCTTGTTCATTTTTGTTTTCATTGTATTTCACCATATAAATTTTTAGTTAAATCTAACATTTAGAACTGTGAAATTACAAGATTACCCTTCAATTTTTTCTTTAACGTTTAAAACAAATAAATTGGGACCTTCTCTCTCCTGCGAGCACTCTCCATCGCCATCGGATTATTCTTCGTCTATTCTGTGCTCTGAAAGTAGTCTTTCCTGTATCTTAACCTGCCGGCTTGTCAACTCTATCTGCGGGAATCCTAAAATCTCTAGCACATCTTTTAGCTTCTGCAAGATACAGAAACAATAAAAAGCTGTAATATGATTTGTGTAACCGTAAAGCATTGTCATACAGACACAGTATGGAATTAGAAAGAGCAGTATGTAAAATTCCACAATTCTTGGTAAGAAGTAGGATGTATGTAAAATTTCAATGTATAGAAAACCAAGAAAAAAACCAAAGGATTGAGGTTGGAGAAGCGGTGCGAATAGTGGGGAACTTCTCTGTTTGTGTCACGAGAATCAGTAAAAGATAACGTGTATAAATCTCCGGCGGATATATGATCTCTGGGCTGCGCAGTGGTGGAGATGGTGACCAGGAAACCCGCCTGGAATAGCGAAAAGGGATGGAATATCCACTCGTCGTTGCTTCGAATTGGGGCAGGAGAAGAATTACGGGAGATACCCGATAAACTACCAGAAGATGCGAAGGAATGTTTAGGGAAGCGTTTGGTGAAGGATCCCATAAAGAGATGGACGGCAGAGATGCGGTGGTGGTTCAGAGGGTGCTCGCGGCAGGGAGAAGGGAGCATCCGAAATTGCTGGCTGACTCGAAAGAAATGGAGACAAAAATGGAAAGGCTTTAGAATACTTCAATAGCACTCGGCATCTGATCTTGTAGTATGAGGATCTTATGAGGAAGAACACCGTAAGGGTCTTATCATAAATCTCTAAATAATTTACAGAAATTTGCAGTGCTCTCTCCTTCCAGACGTAATGCAAATATTAACTTCTATCGGATGCGCCATTGGTTCATCTGTATTTAGCTTCATACTTGTCCCGGAATATAATAATAAAGTTTCCTCCGATCTTCCCCTTCCTTCTTCCATGATGGGCGTCTTTCTAAAATAAAATTGAATAGAGTTTTCGTTGACTTATTTATTTAATGTTGTTTTGCTGTTACCAAACAAACTACATATGAAACCATAAACCATAAATCAACGAGGAACCACGGATGCACAAGAAAGCAAACCTTGAATTGTGAAGTTAGCTAAAGCTCTAACCTGAGTTCTTTAGTTCTTTCTTACTTTTTATACATTCACATATATCCTACTTCTTACCAAGAATTTTACGTGTATCCTACTTTCACATGCGGCTCTTTCTAATTCTGTACTGTATGACAATGCCTTAATCACTTTTAAAACACATTAAAAATAGATGAAGAATAATCCGAAGGCGATGGAGGGTGCTCGCAGGAGAGAGAATGTCCCAATTTTTATTTTCCCTATATTTTCAAAGTAAAAAAAAATGAAAGGATAATTTTGTAATTTTAATATCTTAAAGGTTAGATTAAGATTTTAATAATAGAATGAAAAGTATAATGAAAATAAATACGAGAAAGTATATTACAATAATTTAAATAACAGAGAGAACTTATAATTACAAATATAGTTCAAAATGATAAAATGTTATTATTTTTATTTATTCTGAAAATAAAATCCAAACCTTTTTTTTTTTGGATCGAGATTCTTTTAAGTTCTTATAAAATTTTAGAGGATCTGGATCCTTAATTATCCTTTGCATGGAACATGGAATTAAGAGATTCAATTTAGGTGAAAGTTCAAAACTATAGATGGCCTTTAATTTTTAAAATATTTTATTTTTAGAAAAGTTATATTATTAGGAATTAAATATATAATAAAGTTGAAATATTATATTAAGTTGTCACTTTATCTTTTTAGGAATAATTTATTGTATTACTACTACTACATTTTTATTTTCATATTTCATTTACATGAAATATTTTTAAAATTATCTTTAAAGAGAAAAATTTTTAAAATAAAAGGAATGATAAATAAGAGGATAAAAAAATGTAAATAAAAAAATAAAATTTATTCTTAACTAAAAATAATAATATTTTTTATTTAAAGTTTAGAGTTTTAAAATTTAAAATTTAAGTTTTAAGATTTAAGATTTAAAGTTTATAATTTAGAATTTAAGAGTTAGTGTTTATAGTTTAAAGTTTAAGTTGAGCTTGGGATTAGAGTTTTACAATTCAATTTTGTGGTTTAGAGTTTTAAAATTTTAGAGTTAGAGTTTAAAATTTAAAATTTAGAGTTTAGAATTTAGATGTTAGAGTTTAGGATTTTTGTTATAGAGTTTAGGATTAGAGGTTACTATGTAAAATTTATGATTTAAGGGTTAAAATTTTAGAATTTAACAATTAGAGTGTAGAGTGTAGGGTTTATATATTAGAGTTTAAGATTTAAATTTTAGAAGTTATGATTTTATGGTTTAATAATTATGATTTAAGGGTATGAAATTTTTTGTACTTAATTTTATATATTTATAGAAAAGAAAGACAATTTTATCATTTTACATAAACAAATTTCTCTATTCTCATTGGAAGCTTTATTTCCGACGTCATAGATGAGAATAAAATTGAAAGTATTTCTTTGTAATTTTTCATTTTTAGTAATAAAATATTTTTAAAAATGAAATTCTATCTTTGGTATTAAACGCAGAAAAAAAAAAGTTTCTTACTTCACTTTTTTAATAATCTCAAAAAATTTCATATACCAATAATAGAATGAAAAGTATAATGAAAATAAATATGGGAAATGATATTAAGATAATTTAAATAAGAGAGAAAACTTATAATTACAAACATAGTTCAAAATGATAAAATGTTATTTTTTATTTATTCTGAAAATAAAATCCAAACCTTTTTTTTTTTGGATCAAGATTCTTTTAAGTTCTTATAAAATTAATTTTAGAGGATCTTGATCCTTATTCTTTGCATGGAACTAGGAATAAGATATTTTTGATCATTTTAGATTGGTTTTTTTTTTTTGAAAGGGGTGGGGGGGGGGGATTCAATTCAGGTGGAGGTTTAAAAGTATAGTGGCTAAAATTCTCCCCGGCAAACTGGCATCTTGAAGGGAAAAGATTCTTTTTTTCTCCCTCTTTTAGTTTTATACTTTCTCGCAGTTCTTTTTCTTTGACCAATTTCCCCCTCATGGCTATCGGTAGTGAAACGACGGTTAATGTTTCTATGTGTGTGTATATATATATAAAAGTGAGATTGTGAGATAGCGGATAGTCAAGGACCTGATGCGATTATGCCAATTTGTGTGCACGTGAGACGCTCATGACAATGTCTAGTTGTCGAAACCGAAATACCATGTTGGGCCAAATTTCAAAATTAAAAGAAAAACCCAGTATGTATGTGTGATTGTCGTCTAGAAATTCCTACCCCTCCCATTTTGCTGTCCTTCCATAGTCGTTACTTAATTATCAAAGACAAAAATAAAAAATAAAATAAAAGAAAGAAACAAAGAAAGAAAAAAAGAAAAAGAAAAAGAAAAAGGAAAAAGGAGTGGCAGCTTCACTTCGAAAAGGATGCGCCATGGACAATCGAAATTCATGTATCTCCAATTCTCACAACTTCACATTCCCTGTACCCCTTATTATGATGATGCCCTCTCCCACTCTCCTATGCAAACATAGTGAAAGCAGCTTCTCCTGACTGAATGGTTTCAAGGCATAATGTATGGATGTTGTTATACAAAGCCTACCTCTAGGCTGTAGCAAGCCCTCACAACAAGTATTCTTATTAATCTACGGTGATTGCAGAGCAGGATCATGGTGCCTCTTGTCCCAATCTTCTCTGGGAATACCATGGTGATTATTTATATCAGGTTTAGGATCTACATCACTCTTCAAGCTTTCACTGCTTGCTGCTGGTATGCCTTCGACCATCACCCTCTTGTTCATTCCCCAAGCAATGTCTCCCATCATGACAAGCAGTAGCACCACTGAAACAAACTTGTTCTTCCATTTCATGGCTTTCAAACTCATGCTGATGCTGATCGATGCATGCCCTAATTATGGTCAGCTTTTGCGGTATTTATACAAGTGGTAAATGCTTAGAAATATCTCAAGTGCATATCTGCCATTAGTTGGATTAGTGGGCACTTGCCATCATGATTTATAGTGCTGCTCCTGTGCTCCACTTATCTCCTCACTCCTTAGATATTAATTTGTTTATAGAGAGCTCAGTTCAATATCACAGAATCGTGACACAAGGTTGATCTTACCATACTGTGTGCATGGAAGATCTTATTTCTGTAAAGCCCTTCTGCGCACTAATTATAGTGTATGATATTTCCAGTACCTTTTATTTAAAACCACAAAAAAAAAAGTGCTGCCAAAATAAAAAGGGAAATCTCCGACAAACATGTCAATGTTGCAGGAGTGGGAGATTTCAATTTTCATTGGAAGCATGATTCCGGTTCCCTGCTCAAATAATTGTTATAAAGACAATGCATGACACCTGTACCTAAGAAAACACGAGACAGCTCGAAATTTCCGATAATTATGTACTCCCCAAGATTGCTGATCACAACTAGATAATAATATTCTATGTTAGATTTGTCTTGCTTCTCTTTTCCAACCCCAGACGCAGGTGGGTTGGATCTTTCCTGGATTCTTGCTTCAAGAAAGCGTGTGGGGCTCCACCATGCACATTCGTCTTTTTCCTCTTCGAATATTTTGAAAGTCATATCAGAAGCCTTTCTAAATTATGATGCTCATGAAAATGGCGCTCATGTTTCTGTACCGAATTTGATAAATTATGTTTGTGAAACAATTTTCATGGCCAGAAGCTATACATGCCTTTTTTTTTCTAACCTTAAAAATCAAAACTCTACCAATGTTTAAATTAAATTATATTATTCAACACTAATTTTAATGATCCAAACACGCTTTTAAGAAAAGAATCTCGTGTTGAATTTTTCATACACATTTTATCTGCCCAAGTATTTCTCTCACCTAAATGTGGTTTTACATTGTACCTACTTACTTTTTCATTTTGAATAAAGTCAAATTTGTTAACCTATATAAGAATTACGACTTAAATTAAAAATCTTCATCTAAATTCTAATTACCTATTCCAGCTGTCCTAATTAATAGATACGAGAACCCCGGACCCATACATTTTAGCACTTCGGTTTACTCGTTTTCGGTCTTCCAAGAATTAAACATAAAGGACAAGCTAGCTGTCTCCGGTGGACTTGGACTAACCTATGTCCTTGTTCTTTTCGTACACACCACACTGTCCTAAAACGCGATTAAGGTTGTTGGGTTTGAAGAATACAGAGAAAAAGGTTCACACTTTGGAACGAACTTTGCAGGAAGTTTCACTTTCCCTCACCAAATAAGGGAGCATTTCAACGTATCAAGCTTGTATATGAAATCAGAATTGTTGAAATTTCCGAGGATCCAGACAAAAAATTAATAGGATAAAATAATAAAAAAAAAATAAATAAAAAAATTAACGTAATTTAATTTATAGTTTATATTCACAAATAAAATGATTAACAATTTTTTACTAACAAATTAAATAAAGAATACAAAAAGTGTTTTAATTATATTCACAAATTAACTTACATATTAAATACACCCAAATATATCTCAATGATATATTTTTTATCGATGTATCATTCTATACAAATTGGTATCTAAAATACGTACTCAAATATATCTATCAATAGTATATCAGTCTACACAAAAATAATACCTTAAATATATATTTCAAAACGGTGTATAACTCTTATACAAATTGGTATCCAAAATGATCACTCAAACTCAAGAATAAAACTCTTACATTTTGCTTTTTCTTAGCTTACTTTTCCACCTTGAATGATATGTTTTGATCTCTTTCTATTATTTATTTATAGACAAAGATGGCATGGAAAAATAAGCAAATACACATGGATAGACAAAAAAAATCAATAATAGTAGATTGAATTTGTCTCTCACTTTTTTCTTTGCATGCTTTACAAAGTCAACAAATATGACTAATCATTTTTAACGACTACATTAAATTCAAGCCACAGTTTCAACAGGAATCTCTATATATCTGAGGATTACCCTCTTCGATTCAAGTTATTGGAAGCATTTAATTTGCCTAAAACATGAAGCACCGAAGCAGGCTCACAATACTGGTTTCAGGTTTTGTAATATTAGCAACCATCCTGCTACATTCAACATTGACGAGCGCACAAGAAGTTGGTACGCAGAATCACGTTTCTTTTCCTTTCTTAGATTACTTTTGGTTTGTGGTAGTAAATGTGTGTTCGTGCAGAGGATGAGAGAGAGTTTGATTACACGAAAGGGAGCGAGAAGGGTCCCCTACACTGGGGGGAGCTGAAAAAGGAATGGGCAGCATGTAAAAAAGGAGGAATGCAATCTCCTATTGATTTGTCGAGTCACAGAGTGAAAGTGATCCCCAAGTCAGATGACCTAAACAAGACCTATAAGACTCAAAATGCTACTCTCAAGAACAGAGGCCATGATATAGAGGTAATTAACCACATCACATCTCTCCCCACACAATCTCACTCTTGTTATGGGTTTTTGGCTGATGACCAAATGGGTGCAGGTGAAATGGGATGGAGATGCTGGCTCAATACGCATCAATGGCACTCGTTTCTTTCTGCAACAAGGCCACTGGCATTCTCCTTCCGAACATACTATCAACGGCAGGAGGTCTGCACTGTCTTCTTCACAAATTCATCTTTACTTTTCTCTTTTCTTTCAATACCAAACCTAGAGAGTACGTAACCGGAGAAATTCTTAGGTGTTGATAGAGTAAGAAATTTATTTAATTTTAAAATCTCATAGGGGTTCTATTCAACTTGTCATATAACATTACTTTACTGAGAAAGAAAACAGAAGAAAAGAAAAATAAACAGAGTTGGTTTAATTACTAGAGTTGAATCCCCTTTTTCCACACTCTTTTTAGTTTTGTTTTTTCATTAATTGTTAAGGTATGACCTGGAGCTCCACATGGTGCATCAAAGCTCGACCCCAGACGGAAAAGAAAAGATTGCTGTTGTTGGACTTCTGTATAAGATTGGCAAACCCGATCCTTTTCTCTCCAAGGTAATTTAATATATGCCCAAAACCACTTCAATCTTTTCATCCTCTCGCACTCACCTTTCAAATTAAATGTGTTGATGTGATTTTAGTTGGTAAAATACATAAACGGGATGGTGGATGAGATACAAGAAAAGAGCATAGGGCTGATTGATCCCTCACAAATCAAGATGGATGGCAACAAGTTCTACAGATATATGGGCTCACTCACTGTCCCTCCTTGCACTGAAGGCGTCATTTGGACCATCAACAAGAAGGTATTCTAAAACACCAAAGCACCAAACAAATCTTTAGAATTAGATCTTCTCTTTTTCCCTAAACTCTTAAAATTGATTACCTCATCAGATAAGAACTGTGTCAAGGGGGCAAGTGAAGCTACTCAGAGAGGCAGTCCACGATGTAAGTATTCCAGTTTCTAACTCCTAATTAACTTACCCTATCAAATTGCTCTATTAATTTTCTTTTGAAAAAAATGAAGTTGAACAATCTCTAATATATTTTTCACTCAATGGCAGTACGCAGAGAGGAATGCCAGACCGGTACAGCCCCTTAATCGACGAGAGATACAGCTTTATGTCCCAAGGAATAAACCGCGTTATTAATTCTCAGAATTATGTTTTTTTTTTCTTCAAAATTCTTTTTAGACGTTCAGAACTTTGATTCTTAACCAAACTCTTAGACATTATAAGGCATCAACAAGGGAGAATGGGTCCTTCAAAGAAATTGCGTCACCTCTTATCTTTTCAATTGTCCGTTGTTTTTCTATGACTTATATATTTTACATTAAGAAAGAAGGAACTAGTCAAAAAAATTATGAAAAGGATGAGCCTCAAGGAGTCCTGCTAAATTAATAAAACCTTATCGTTATCATGGCCAAGAAAGCATCCATTGTTTAAACAATCTGTCAATTTTATCAAATAAAATGTCAAAGAAATGCTTGTGTTCTAATATTCAAAACACGTTTACACATTTCATACCAAAATTAAATATTACAGCTGATGCACATGTTGGGTAGCTACTTGCGTTTTTTTTCTTAAAATAATCTTTGTTTTGGTTGTGGTTGGTGTTAACTAAGATTTTCGAATAAGTGATCTACCTCGGAAGAGAAAAAGTTACCTGATAAACTCACCTATAACAATTATACTCTGAGCACGGATGATCTATATATTGGATTAAAATTGATTTAATCCAATATAAACTTTTGATGGGATTTTTTTTTTAGGAAAAAGAACTCTTAAATACTTGACAGATGATGATTATTAGTAAACCAAGCGCTCATACAATTATGATCTTTTTATTTTTAAGGAAAAAAGAAAGAAACGATCGTTACGTCAAGAATTGATCAATCGTTCTCAAATTTTCATTTTTGTTGTTGTTGGGATTCATGAGGTTTTGCATCTAGAATTATGTCTCATAAGGTATTATATTCATTTCTGACATTGGTATAAATTTATTAATGATATCATATTACAATTACTCTTATAATAAAATTCCATTTTGAATATTGTGTCAGATAAACACTAAAAAATAAGTAAAATATAATTATCTTACTTATTTGTCATTATTTTTTTAATAAACCGATTAGAAAGTCTTCTACCTTAGCTTCGCCTTTGGGCCAAGCATTTTTCTTCCGTACTCGTTTACTTTTCCTCTTGAGAGCACATTACAGAATCGTACACCATATTTCGTACATTCATCTGACTTCATTCCATGACTATTTTAATTATTAATTGATACCCAGAAAGAGACTTTGGGAAAAAAAACCTCTTCTGAGTTCTGACCTAAATGAAAGCCTTCTGCGTATAGGCTTACGGCATTGTTTACAAATAGACAGACTCAAAGCTTTAGACCTCTGCCTCAGTCATTGTATGTTGAGAAATTTTCTGGCTGCTCCTGAGTCCTAAGTATGAAGCATGCCAGGGAGAACACATTTATCATTGCAAGTTCGCTCGTGCTTTTGATGATCTTGTTACTACATTCGGCATCAACAAAAGCTCAAGAAGTTGGTATGCAGCATCCATCATTTGCTTGTTTGTATGTATGTGTATGTGTTTATTATGTATAATGAAACATAACTGTGTGCAGAGGACGAGAGAGAATTCGATTATTTAGAAGGAAGTGAAAAGGGGCCTCATCGCTGGGGAGAGCTCAAACAAGAATGGGCAGCTTGTAAACATGGAGACACGCAGTCTCCCATAGACTTGTCCAGTTGGAGAGTCAAAGTGATCCCAAAGTTACGCCGTCTCAAAATCAATTACAAACCTTTTAATGCCACCATCACCAACAGAGGCCATGACATTGCGGTGACAAGCTTCCTCCATATTTCTGCGTATGCTCCTCTGCATCTCCCTTAAACTTGTGACTCTGTTAATTTGGTGCAGGTATTTTGGAGGGGTGATGCCGGCTCAATACGCGTCAATGCCACCAAATTCTTTCTGCAACAATGCCACTGGCACTCTCCTTCTGAACATGCCATCAATGGCAGAAAGTCTGTCTGTCTGTCTTTCTCTCTCTCCCACCCCAATTCTCAAACGACAGAATAAATTGATTTGTTTTAATAATGAGACAAATTAATTAACAATTAACAAATAAAATTATCGTTAGGTATGACTTGGAGCTGCACATGGTGCACGTAAGACCGGATCCCAGGGGAAACAAGATCCTAGTGGTTGGCGCTTTCTACAAGATAGGTCAACCCGACCCTTTTCTCTCTAAGGTCATTAATCCCTGCTATTATTATTATTTAAATTTTTACTATTCATATTAAAGGACCTGCCTTGATTACAATTTAGTTAGAAGAAGACATAAAACACATGGTGGATGAAGAAGAAGAAAGAGTGATAGGAGAGATGGATCCGTCAGAAATCCAGATGGGAGGGAAGAGGTATTACAGATACATGGGCTCGCTCACTACGCCTCCTTGCACGGAAGGTGTCATCTGGAACATTGACCAAAAGGTACAGTACCTGCTTTTCTCATTAATTAACTATTTCTCAGAATCTTAATAAATCCCTTGATTGTGACTGTTTTGAATCATTTACTAACCAGATAAGGACTGTTTCAAGAGCACAAGTGAACCTATTGAGGCTGGCGGTTCATGATGTAAGTTGGTGATTTTAAAAAATGAAGCTATCAAACTGGCTCTTTGATCTTTGGAAATTCAAATAACCAGTGATTCCATTACAGCATGCAGAGAAGAACGCGAGGCCAACGCAACCACATAACAAACGAGAGATACATCTACACATTCCTGCCCCACCTTGAACAAGAAGCACGCCAAAGAATTAATATATTTTCTTTTTCTATCTTCAGCTTACACATTGCATTCTACTATAATAAATGTTCTGTACATGGTGAGCTCATCAATTTTAGTGCAAAATCCTTGTGGTGCTCCTTAATTTGTCTCTTCTAGTTGCTTTCCAACGAATTCTGCAACCATGTTTTGGTTCCTACGGGCTACATAAAAACTATATGCCTCCCTTCAAATAAAAATCTTTAAAAGCGAAACGGATAAAACCTTTTTAAACTTGTATTTTATACGAAATAAATATAATCACAAAAGGGTTATGCAAGCAAGCACCCAGCCAAGCCAAGAAATTAAATAACCGTTAACGTGAAAACAGGAATGTCTTCTTTTAATTTAGGGAAAGACCAATACCACCAAGAGCTGTCAAAAGTTGGTTCGAAAGAGATAGACAGGCAAAAAGATTCCATCCTGCCAGTGCATACCCTGTATTCTGGATTGAATGGCCCAATGGTACATGCAGATAGAGATAAGCTTCGACAGATGGTAACCCTCACTTCCCAAATATAGATAGAGGGTCCAGTGGATTCGGATACTGCTCCAAGGCTTTCACGTGATTTGCTTATCGTCGACCTAAAAAAATAAATCCAATCACAGATGCGGATAAGACTAAGGAGTATGTACGCTACATCTTGTTCTGGGCCCTTCTCTAACATTCTTCATTTTTGCTGCTTCATTTGGGGACTAAGTTATGAACGTGTGATGTTCCTTACGCTCACAAGTTGATCTTTTCAAAACGCTTTTCTATTCTATCGGACTAAGTAAAAATTTACAAACACTCCCATTAAGATATATAATGGTTTGGAAGTTAAAAACATTATTTCCATCCACTTGCTTCTAGAGGGGTCATTTTACGGAAGGATTGGATTTATATGCAAAAATTCAACCGAACTTACTAGAACCAAATCATCGTCACCATTGACATGAAACACGAACAACCAAGTCTCACAACAAAAGGTAAAATACACAATGATGATAGAACAAAACAAGAAACACATATTTGCCTTCCACTGTTTGGTTCATTCATTCCCGCGGATCTTCTTTCCCTTGTTTGTAATTTAGTAGTCTGCGGCGGGGAGCTGCTCATGGCTGTGGGTTACGAAGAACAACTCGTAAACAAGGCCAGCAAGCCCACCACCAATCAGGGGCCCAACCCAGTACACCCAATGGTTCTCCCAGCTCCAGCTCACCAACGCAGGCCCGAATGACACTGCCGGGTTCATGGACGCCCCATCGAACGCCCCACCCGCCAATATGTTCGCTCCCACAATGAAACCAATTGCTATTGGGGCTATAGTTCCCAGGGTCCCCCTTTTGGGATCAACGGCCGTGGCATACACGGTGTATACTAACCCGAACGTCATCACGATCTCCAACACGACGGCGTTCCATACTCCAACTCCAGCCGAGAGCCCGAAAGCCGGGGTGCTCTGCCATGCATGCACAGCACCATTACACATTCCCCCCAAAAAAGAAAAAAAAATATAATCCCGGTTCGTCATTAGAAAAATTGAAAAGAATCCCCATAACAGTATTAAGAATAAACTAAACCTCACGAGGAAAGTAAATGGCTACGGTAATCTTACCAGTCCTCCAGTGACGAACCTCAGAAGTAAGCAGGCTACGGTGGAACCTAGAAGCTGAGCGATCCAGTAGACGATGCCGCGTAAAAAGGTGATGTTTCCACCGATGAAGGCACCGAAGGTGACGGCGGGGTTGACGTGGCCACCGGAGATGTTTGCACCCACGGAGACCGCAACGAAAAGAGCGAATGCATGTGCGATTGCGGCAGATATAAGGCCAACGGGGGTAGTGGCAGCGTGGCCGGTGAGCTTGTTGAAGGCCATACCGGAGCCTTCGCCAGCAAAGACGAAGATGAGGGTGGAGATGAACTCAGCGAGACCAGCCTTCAAGGTGTCCGGGTGAGTGGCCTCCTCGGGTCTGCCGACGGCGATGTTTCGGATGGGCATCTTGGCGTGTTGAAGATGAAAAAGGTGATCTGGTTTCCACTTCTCAGATTGGGGAGCGGAATGGGTATGTTCTGCTTGCTTATAGTGAGTGTAAGGAGGGTGAAATAAAAGAGGTTATAGCCGGTGAGGGGTAAAATTTCAAAATAGGGAATTGAATCATAACTTCCTTTCTACCAAAAAGAAAAATGAATCCTATGGGCGACAGGCTGTGAGATGAGATGAATTTGCAACATTGCTGATCTTTGTTTTGGATCATGTATGAGGACAGCAAGTATTAATGCCGTCACACAGCGAAGCAATTCTCATAGAATGACACGTGTAAGGTTTGGATAAGGGCACATTACCCCGAGGCATCTGTGTGAACTTTTTGGTCTCTGGAAAGATCGTAAAGGAAGGTTAGTGTTGTAGATGCACGATGATTTGATGAAAAAAAACAAATTGAGAATTAAAATTGGATTCCCATTTCGTTCCCAACATTTAAACCAGTTGATGATAGATGCAGCGTGCCCCCGTAATTGATCCTTACTATATTTTTAATCTCAATCTAAAATGCTGTGCACTCCACAATTTCTTGGAATAACACCAACGAATTAGGTATACAAAAGGAAAAACATAATATAAAAAATGCAAGAATCCCATTTACAATATTTCCATCATTCATTTAGATTTCCTCCCCCCCCCCCGGGGGGTTTATTTGCAATTGTAATTAAATATTTTGAGCGACCATAAAGGGATTATTAATTATTTTTTAGTAAATTAATTAGTTCATTCTTTAAAATATTGTACATTAATTGAATCCTTTGTTTACATGAATCGAAAATGTAAATATTATGGCATGTAATCAGATTTTCCTATTGGTGAATATGAAATCCAGCAATCATCTTAATCCGGCATTAATGCCAGGGAGGGGAAACACATACACCAAATCTTCTTATTTGGTTTTTTTTTTTCCTTTATAAATTCATGTACCTTGTTCGCGAACGCTTCCTTTGAAATACCAGCGAAGAAGAGAAAGTAAAATATTACTTTTATAAGTTAATAATACAAGCCATTTAAAAGAAGAAAATTATAAAGATGTTCGATGTCAGAAAAAGTAAGAGAACGAAACAAAAGGATTGGTGATTGGGAATACTAGAGACTTCAAAATGGGTTGGGATAAAAAAAACAAACAAGGAAGGAGTGTGAGCGTGGGGGGTTTAAGTAAATAAGCCAAGACAAAAAATTACAGACGAAGTGGGGCCAACAAACCCTTAACCTACGGTATGGCGAAAAATACATAATTAACATAATCCATTTTTAATGAAACAACGTATTCAAATATATATATATATAGCGCGACTGCTCAGGCCGGAAGAGATAAATCATAAAGATTCAAGCAGCTAAGCTAATCTATCAATTACCCAAAACTATTGTCTTCATGACCAACACTCCAAGGACAAGTCACTTTCGGACACATGCATTCCTGAGAGTCAGTGTGTCAAACAACCCTTTACAATATCTTGTTAAGTTTTGCAGCATCTCAGATTAACCACACTAGGAAAACCCCTATTCTGTATCTTTTTTTTTTTAGGTTAGTAAAATATTGTTATTAAAAAAATATATTAGACATAAGGTTAAAAATAAAATAAAAAACAAAAAATAGGTGAATTAAAAATCTAATTAACTTAATGCTTCTAAAAATATAAAATATAAAATATTATGTCTAACAATTAGAGAATACAAACGCAACACACTTTATAAATATTAGTTTATCAAATATTATATTTTCAAATTTTAAATACACAATAATACAATACCTAAATAATAAAAAAAATAAAATACTTTTAAGAAAGATATTATATCTCTCAATTTTTTTTAAAAATTAATTTTTTTTATTTTTTTTAAATAAATTCATAGTTATAAATATGATTTTTTTTTACTTAGATTTAAATAAGGAATTGTAAATTTAATTTTAATGTTATGGATCTAGACAAAAAGATGTAAAATCTTAAAATTTTATTATCTCCTATAAAAATTTTTTTTTATAAGAAATAAAAAAAATCTATTAATAAAAGAAATAAGTTTTCTTAAAAAAAAAAATCAATAAACATAAAAGGAAAGAGTAGAAGAATGAGAGGAGGAGGCTGTCAGGAGGCTATCAGGAGGCTGTCATGACAGCCTCCTCCTGCTTGCGGTGATCTCTGGCAAAGGGGAGGTTGCTCTTGCGGCGCCCTGTGAGAGGCCACCCCTGTTCTGTATTTTTAATTTTTGTTCAAAATGTTTTGATATTTGGGCACTTCCACCAGGCCACTACGCATTATGACTTTTCAGTTTTCACAATACATTGGGCTTTAACCTCAACTCTGCCGGTCAGTTTTTTTTTGTTACCTCTTTTCTTTTTCGCTTTCCTCTTTACGCTTCTCTGCCGCTAATTCTAAAAAAGAGCAATCTTCTCCACCCCCCCCCCCCCCAAAAAAAAAAAAAAGACATTGAAGATAGCATTTCTCTTTCTTCTCCTGTTGGTAACCAATTGAATTGGATCATATTTCTTCTTGACTTCGGTCCCTGATTCAATAGGGACAAAAAGAAAAGAAAGAAGGAAGGGGGCGGGGGACCAAAAACTGACTGTTGGGTGGAGTTGGCATAAAGTCGTTTTCTTTGGAGGACTATCCATGTCTTTGCTGAGTTGCCTTGCTTTCCTCTAAGTAATAAGAGGGCGCGCGCACAGTATATAGTCATGTGAGGATGGAATGGCTATGTATCTCCATGAGCACGCTTTCTGGTGGCCTCCTTCAATTTTCTATTAGTAAAATCACAACTCTTTCAGTATATCTGTAGTAGCTAAGGAAGACAGATAGATGCATGGTATATGCTTTAATTTTTTGATATTTCTAGAACAAAGCACTAAGACTGTTATAAAAGTAGTTTTCTCATTTTTCATTGTCAAAAGTTAAACCCCAACCGAGGAAAGTGGATTGACTCCTACTCCAGACAATTTTTTCTATCCTTTGCATGGCTATATTAAAAAACGACGAAAAAGGATCAGGAGCCATACAAATATGATCACTATTAGAACTTATTAAAGTTCCTGTGTGGGACACGTTCTTTTGAAACTTCCTTCCTTTATAGCTTTTCCTGCACCATTATTTTCAACTTTTAACACTCACAATTTATGATTTAGAATGCCTTTCCGCAATCATATTATAAATCAACGCACAGAGGCATTTTAAATATTACCCAAGAGTGAGAAAAAAATGCAAAAGATAATTATTAGTATTAACGTTGTTCAGGTTTCACATCGTTGAGCGTCATATGTAGTACCCAAATAGTATAAACATAAACCAATCGTCAATCCCAGTTGGTGAGAAGCCTGCGCGATCCTTCTTATCTTCTATATCTAAAACTGGTGCTCTAATATAAATATATATAGCAATAGCATAAGAAGTGTTATTTATTCATGCTCTAAAATTCAAATCAGTGATAGGGGTAGCTCTTGCATGTGAAGTAGAATATCTTATATATTAATACTGATTAATGAAATGCATGTTAATTAAATATATACAAGTTAAAATTAATTACATCGTGTTGTCGATCACTGGCAAACTGGCTTTGTGTCTTGTCTAAGCGTAATAAGGAGCATTATCATACAATGATTGCTATATATTAATCTAAGATATGAGAAGGTGGAGAGGTAGTGTACGTAGGCATTCATTCTTTTATTGGATTAACTAATCAAGTATTCCACAATAACTAAGAAAGAGTTTATGTTTATAGGGTGAACCAGTCAACCAGATATATGCTTTGCTTTGAACCACTAACTGCAGCTAATAAATAGCTGACGGTGGCGTTGGCCATTACGTGCCCCTCACAACCCCCTTTCATAAGAATTCCTTGCGTTAAGAATCTCTCTTCCCCTCTAATCTTCACATACTCTTTACCTTACACCAAGAAACCCCTACCTCCACACATCCGCACCGTCCATATACTTTGGTCACCAACTTAATTTTTATGGGGCAGACAACTTGAATGTTGGGTAAGCTTCTTCTATTTTATTAGTATTCTCTTTTTAGGTTGTGACAAGTGAAAAGCCATTATAAAGACTAAGCATCTTGTAGTGTTCGTTTCTCTCTCATTTTACCCATATAAATTATTACTTCGTAATTATAAAGTAATCACTAATTGAGGCTTGAAATTAAGGGAAAATAATAAGCAGTTGACATGAGTAGAAGTTCCATCAATGTGAGTGTGAAAGCTCAAATGATATATTCACATAATCAGTTTTTTTTTTTTGGGGGGGCCGGGGGGCGGGGGTGTGCAGTGCAAGGTCTTGGTCGTACTAAGACGGAGTCATGATCTGAGATAGTGCTTTTTACCGACACCAAATGATTGAGTAAGACTTTGAGATATATTAATCAAATAATTAGATCAAGTAGGCGGCGTGATTGTTGGGTTATTGTCCACCGAGGTAGTGAATAATGCGTATTATAAGAAGTGGTTGGGTCAACTGCACATGAATTCCCTGATTAAGTGTGTGTGTGTCTATAGTAGCATTCCATCTATAATCAATATGGCAGCTACTACTATATATAATCAATGCAAGATAATCTCCTGTCACAAGCATCTCCAACCTCTGAATTTCAGCACTTGGGGTGGTTATTAAAATATGGCTAATATAGTTAAATAAGCTGTACTATTAGAAGCAAAGGGAGCTAGTTAATGCTAAGAAGCTAAAAAAGAATGATAATAACAGAAACAAAAAGCAAGAAAAGCAAATAAAAAGGAGATAAAAAAGGGAGGAGATGAAAGTAGCAAAATCTGTGGTTCCAGGCTTGCGTTCCAATCCTCCAGAAAGGAATCGTTGAGATAAAGTAATGGGTTTGCTTCAAAGCCAACCGAATCTCACTCGTTTCCTCGCCTCCTCATACTTAGCATTGCATCTCTCTCTTTCTAGATCTCCAACACTACACACCTCTACAATATACCCATATATAGCTTCCAAGGTTGGAAACGCAAGTCTGGCAAAGCCAAAACACGCGCGGTTACTTTTCACGGGCTGTGCCTTTTGCCTCTACTTCAATTCACACCACCAATTAATATATATATATATCACTATATTAACTCCCCACTCTCTTCCATTGCTTCTTCCATCTCTCTCAATCACTCACTTGATTAATTATGGATATCCCAGAGGAAGTTGAGGTGTGCAATAAGGATCACACGCAAATCATGAAGGGCAAGCGCACCAAGCGTCAAAGGCCATCATCCCCAACTTGTTCAAGTGGCTTTGATCTCGAAAATACCTCACCCACCACCTCAGCTGACTTCAGGGACAGCACCCAAGAAGAGGAGGACATGGCCAATTGTTTGATTCTTTTGGCTCAAGGACGTACCGCCCGGAAGGCCTCCGACTCCGTGCTTCCCCCACCTGTCCTTTACCAGTGCAAAACTTGTAACCGATGCTTCCCTTCCTTCCAAGCGCTTGGTGGCCACAGAGCCAGCCACAAGAAATCTGATAAGCTCAATACAGATCCAGAAAAGCAAGCTGTTACTTTTGTGAATGATTCTAATGACCCCAGCCTCTCCTTGCGAATATCAAACAGCGCTTTGTATAGCAGCACTGGTAAATCCAAAGTTCATGAGTGCTCCATATGTGGGGCCGAGTTCTCTTCCGGGCAAGCCTTGGGGGGTCATATGAGGCGCCACAGAACTTTTGTCAACGCGTCTACAAGCAGCCCTGAATCCCAAGAAGCCAAGAAACCCCGAAGCGTTTTGAAGTTGGACTTAAATCTTCCCGCACCAGAGGATGACCCCAGAGAACCCAAGCTTGCGTTTCAGCCCAAACAAAATGCTCTTGTCTTCTCTGCATCTTCTCTGGTTGATTGCCATTACTGATGTCTAACCTCACCAAGAAACCATGTGTATTATTGACCTTATTTTTATTTTCTTTCACTGATCGAGGTTAATGTGTATACAACCATTTATTCTTTGCATTCTTTTAATGTTCAATTTTAGTCGTATATAATAGACAATCAAAATTGAATTTGTTGGATTCTCGGCTCGTAAATAGATTAACAGTTTCTTCATTCATTTACATATAGTGCCGCTATATTTATTGGTTTTGTAGAATTCATTATTTGTCTTTTTTTGGGTTGTTTGAGTTTGCCACCAACAAAACCACAAAACTAAAGTAGGGGATTAGGTTATTTTGGTTCTTCTCTCTCTTTTGCAAGAAAGACAAGTTCCATCAAACTGATCAACCAAAAAAGAAAAAAATGAAAAATAAATCGATGACAAGTTCATAGCATACATACTTCGAGCAATATCCTTGAGTTGAGTTGAGGTATGTTAATTAGCCGCTGGTTTGCAAGTCATTATTTAGTTTGGGTCCTTTGATATTTACGGTAAATTAATTAGTATGCACCGTTTGAATTGATAGAATGTAGCACAGTCACTTCATGCGTAGCATTTTTCTTCACAAGCATCGTTTCAGATAAAATACAGCAGACTGGACTTATTTAGCCAAATGTGGGAGCTTTTTTTTCGGTAACTTGGGGTACCCAACTTTGGTCCTCGTAAAACTAATCATAGTAAGAACTGGTTTGAACCAATGAGGAATAATTAAGCTATGCTGATTGTGAAAGATATGTATGGTGCTGATATTGCCAATTAGCGTATATATCATTGTCGTTCCCCTTTTCAACATTGTGCATATCGGATTATTGGTGGGCGTGCGTACAAAACCAAAATGCCTTCATTAGGGTGAGACATCGATATATACTCTAAGAGAGTGAAGAAGAAGAGACCGGAGCCACGAGGCAAGTTGAGTCGGACTTCATTGTGAATCATTATTTGATGTAAAGTTTTTAGAATTTTAAATTAAATTCTTTAAAAATTAATAAAACTAAAATTCATGGTGCGACCCGTGGTCAACCCTAAAACTGAATGCAATACCAGTGTTTGCTTTCTAGAGGCCTGGGGAAGGACAGTTGCTCACATAGGAAACTACGTCAACTTGTAAAGCGCTTATGTTACATACTCTACTCTAGGAAGAGGCCAATTGTAGACAGATCTTCACCAGAGTATAGAGAATGTAAATAAGTCAAACTAAACCAAATCACTGTTATTTATTTCACTTATTTGATTTACCCTTAAACGTAATTCTCACTGTGGCGTATGCCCAAGGAATGTGGGGCTATGCCATCCCGTGTAAAACGTCATGGTCCTTTATATCTAATTCGTATAATGCCGAATGACGAATGCTGCTTCTATGGCTTTTGTCAAATCCCGCATTTCAAATCGTCGTTTATATCTCTTCTGGAGAGACCATAGTGCGTTATCGCGTTAAGAAGCAGCAAAAGGGGTAAAAGTTGTTGAAAATCAACACTAGTAGTTCATTATAAAGTTCAATTTATTTTTATTTAAATTTAAAATAATAGAAGCTACTCATTAATATAAAAAAATATATTTTAAAAAAATTGTATAGAATGATATAAAAAAATATTTTTTAAAAAATATATAAAAAAATATAAAAAAATATTTTTTAAGAGAAGTGTGTAGAATATAATAATAATATATTATTAAAATTATTTTTAAATTTTATATTTATGTAATATAAATTATATAATAAAAATTATAAATAATTTTTTATATATTTAAATTAGACATCATTTAAAAGTATAAATTTTTATATTTTTAATAAGAGTGTGATGTTTTTAAAATATGAGTTATGAATTTTTTTTGAATATTTCAATTATTTTTAAAATTATGAGTGATGTTTAAAAAATATTATAATATTTTTTATTATAAATATAATATAAATAATTTATTTATTTATTTAAATTTAATATTAATAAATTTAAAATTATGTACCTTAAATTTTACTCAATAAAAATAAAAAGCTTGCGAAACGACTACACGATGAAAATACCATTTTGAAAGAATAGGAGATGAGCTTGAAGAATCTGATACACATCTTCATCTCCGCGAACTACCTAACGTCACTCAGCTGGGTGACCTCCACGCCCTCCGCCTCGCTTTAGGTTCCTACCTCCTATTTTTCTTCTTCTTTGCTGAATGCTGACCCTCTTTATGCCGCAATTATGTTCCTATCTTTTCAATTGCTTATTTTTAATGGGTTAAATTTTTAATTTAGAATTATGTTAGCTACTAAAACGAATTATACAATATTTTGGGCATTCAATTTGTTGAGTGTTTTTCATCGTAGCTTAAGTGGGTATCATTATAGTACTGTTGGGTCTCTAAGCTTAAAGTGTCTAGAACAGTATATACCAAATTATACTTTATAATAGTCACGTCTGCGAGTGGGTTTAAACTTCATGAGGAAAATTTTTCCAATAAACATATCTGGTGTGATTCAGTATCTTCGAATGTCCACGCCTTTTGAGAAGTTTAAAATGGTCTACTGACAACGAGGAATAGGATGGAAGGTCCTTTTATTTGCTTAGTTTGGCTATGATGGTGAAAACAGATATTAGTGCATTGAGTGGTACTTAAAGTAACACTTTTCAATTTGTTGTAGAATGACATAATTTGCAGTGGAAATCTTTAAGTTATCTAAAATAAATTGTTATTTCTGGGACATCGAATACATTTTCAGTTTTTTGCTAGAATATTGGGCCACCTTTCTTCTGATGCTTTCCCTCATTCTGCATAACTACAAATAACTTGACTCGCAGTATTGATGAACTAGTGGAAGATGGGGATACGGCTCTTCATCTGACATGTTTATATGATCATTTGTCCTGTGTCCAGGTTTATGATCTTCACTTTCTTCGTTCCATATGTTTTTGTTATACAATAATATGTGATGAACTATTGATCTTTTATAATAAATGGCAGCTACTTATGGAAAGAGAAGCAAACTTAGAGGCTATATAAGGATGAAGATGGTACTATTACTTTACATGATGCTTGTGCAGGAGGTAGTTTACAGTTATTTTCTAGAAGTTGAATTGATTTCTTTTAAGTTTTATAATGTCACTTTTGCTTTCCATGACTATATCAGAGTTTACAGAGATACTCCAATTGCTACTTAAGACAACTAATGACACAGAGTATATAAAGAGCATGCTAGAGGGTGACACTGAATATTTATTCAACCTGAAAAAGATTATTGAGTTCGGGTTCTAGATGCCAGAGTCAAACAATATTTCATGGACTTCTCCTGATTCGCTTTTCATCATCATCTTGTGATTATTTGTCCAGCCTCTCTATCAGGCAGCATAACGCAAGCATGTTGTTGCTGTTTTATGGGGCGTTTCCCACGTGGATAAACTTATACGGTTGCTTCTAAGTAAATTGTAATATTACTTTACTCTTCATCAATATTAAAAATTATTCACAACTTGGCAGCAGGATGCACATGCTGTGAGTCTGCTGGAAGCTGCTACTACTGCCATGCCATGCTTGTAGATTTAGTACGGTGGGTAGTGGAGATATCTAATTTAATTTTGAGAGAGAAACTACTGTTTGGAGTTTGGATAAGCAACCCGAAATCTATAAACTCAATGTATACGGCTGTCGCCCAAATCCGAAAAGGAAAATTCGGTCGAGTTTCCACTTCTATGGAGTTCCATTTTTATGATATTCATGCAAGTACTGCTGGTTATGCGAAAGGCTCTGATAGTTTTATTTTGTGCGCATCTTTATACTTAAAAGAATAATTTTAGGCCTGATAGAAGGCCTATACAACATTTAGAAAATGAATTTGAAGGTTTGGGTTAGAAACCTATATTGATCATAGATTGTATATTCAATATAGGCTTGTGAGAATGATAGCCGGTGAGATGTAGTTTCAGGATCGAATTTGGGAGTAACATAAAATGATAGATCATTCGCAGTTGCACGATGCTGTTCTGATTTGCGCAAAATATAAGCTAACAACGAGAACACGAGCTAATATACGTTATTTGGATGCCAATTTCTCCATTGTGATAGTACAAGTTGTTAAGCAACCAGAATATTAATAAACAAAGGTAGAAGCTGAAATATACATGATCTGTCCGAGATGAGCTGGTCAAGGCACATTGCTGCATTTTAAGAGCAACAAACACCGTTCTTGGATGCTTCGGGTTCCTGTTTCGGCTTTAAAATATTCCCTTTCTTCACTGCGTTCGATCCTTCTTCCAAAAGACTAGGAACTTCCGTAATCTATGAAATGATGCGGAAATTGTCATGATTGAATATGAAAAAGCAATAAGCAGTAAATAATCTACAATACTATTTGCCTTTCCTAGAGCGGGGCTCGATTTGCGTGTGCAAGTTAACGATAATAATTCAATTTGTGTCATATTTTTAGAATTCTTTGTGCACAAATAATTGTGTGCCCCCTTAGTCAGTTAACTGGAAAATTGCGTCATGTCATGCACGGAGCCAATAGAGCATAAAGGGTTGTACAACTGTACCTTCAGAGCAAGTTCCTCAAAGCATTGCTCCACGTTTTCTCGAGTTTTAGCGCTACATTCAAGAAACGAACACCCCAACTCATTGGCAAGAGCTAAACCCTCCTCTCTACTCACAACCCTTTCAGAATCCTGAACACAAAGCAATAAGCATTGATATATTTAAAAAGTGGACTGCCCTAAAAATGTAAGGCACGCCCTTAGAAATGAGGTGGTTGGTTTTCATTTGAGAATATCTTGACCTATGTCATTTGCACCGGCAATTGGCATTTAGAGCTGGAAGATGCCAAGCACTAAATCATCTATCTCCAACGAGATTCTTTATTAGTTTTACGGATTCATTCCCATAAGTCATATTCAAGCATAAGGGTAGAGTACAAAACTTACTCTATCAACTTTGTTTCCGACTAGCATCTTCGCGCAATCCTGATTAGTCAAATAGAGCTCCGCTTCTTTAGACCAAACTTCTGATAAGTTTGTAAAAGTATCTCTCCTTGTAACATCATAAACTAAAATGAAAGCATATGAAGCACTCTGTTAATACAAATCATTGAATATAAAGGGTATTACTAACATTAATTTAAAAATTGTGCATTCGCCATCATATAGAAACTGATGATTTCAAAAGGCACCCTACAAAGCCATGCTACCCTCATTGCTCAAGCAAAACATATCTAATTGATAGAAGTTATTATACTAAGACAATTTAACCCAGAATCATAAATGCAGAAAATGAAACTGCTTTCAACCATGATTCCTAATAGAGGTTATCATTCGTTGCAATTGCAAATGATTAATTTTGATGTTTCTATATCAGGCTTCCCTTTTAAATAACAGAGCATCATTGAAAATATAGACACGACAGGGCTCAAATCTAGATTCAGCTTTCATTCCATAAAGAAATTCTACAGAGACCTCTGCCAAAAACCAACATGTATACAAATTAAGTTAGCATACCCAGAATGATTCCTTGCGCTCCTCTGTAGAATGAACTTGTTAGAGTTCTGAACCTCTCCTGCCCAGCTGCACAAGATGAAAAGTTACATCGACTCGAAGTACCCATGAATTGGATGGAAGCACAAGATTTGACTATAAGTTACCAGTGTCCCAAAACGTTAGTTTCAATCTCTTCCCTCCTACTGTGAGAAGCTTGATCTTAAAATCAACGCCTACAGATGATCGAGACAGTGAAAACAAGATGAGATCATTTCAGAACTCAATCTGATAAAAGCAGCACCTCACCGAGAACGTCAGCTTCTATTTAAATGTTCAAAAGTGGTCTGCACCCGTATCAATTTGAAAAGTTCAGACATTGAAAACTTAAACTTCAGTAGTGGGTTGAAAATCATAGATGGAGAACCATCAGACACCGTTTGGTTGGCAAGAATCTAAAAGAAACATCAAGTGAAATCCCATGCTTGGTGATAAAAGTTGTAGTCATCAAAATTTGAGTTTCTTTTTGTAATTGGTTTAGGTCCTAGACTTTCTGGGCAATCAAACAGAAAGAAATGAGTAATTAAATACCAATGGTGGGTGGAAGATGTTCAGCAGAGCCGGAAATGAAGCTGACGAGAAGACTACTTTTTCCCACACCAGAATCACCGATCAACAAGATCTTGAAAGAGAGATCATATTCACTGCTCTGAGCAGAGGATGAACTCATTCTCTCTCTGTGTATCTGTCTGACGATGATGCTTGTATAAAAGAATGTGTCTATCCCTCTCCCTATAAAAAGTACAGAACAGTGAAAGGAAGGGAGGCATATATACTAAGTGGGAGAAAGAGAGAGAGAGAGAGAGAGAGAGAATAAAAGAGAGACATAAGAAAAGGAAGCCCATGTAATGGGGCATCACCTTCCCTCAGCCGCATCTTTCATGAGAGAGAAGTTAAAGAAAACGGCCACTTTTTGGCCATCAGTTCTTCAGCAACGACGATGCCCTGAGCTGACTCACCAACGTATTTATTCTTCTCCTTTTCTTGATTATTTTAATTTATTAACTCCGGAATGCCAGGTTATTGTCCTAACTCCTAATTCCGTGCCCTATGTGTGAGGGATTGGGATGCTTTACTCTGTTCTGTAAGCGATGCTCTTTTCTCTTTGTTGTACAAGTTACTTCCGTTTTCCTCGTGTTGTTAATTGTTATGTACCTTTTCATAGCAACAATACCAATTCACAAAACTAAAGGGTGCATCAGCCAAATAAATAAAACAACAAAACAAAACCAAAAGTGCTAATTGATGACGGAAGCCAGAGACTCTCTCTCTATGTCTCTCTTAAAAACACCATCATCCTCGCCATTCATCCCACTCTATGCAATGCTACTATTGTCTCTTTTTCTGTTTTTGGGACTTCCTCTGCACATTTTCTCAATCTCAACAATACCTTAATTCATGCTTGTTACTCACCAGGAAATCATCTTGATCTTTTTATTTGGACATTGACAATCAAGAAAAAAAAAAAACCCATGTTGCAGGAGGACTAACATAAACATTGATTTCTTTCAATGTATTTAATATAATAAAAACGAGAATAATAGTACAAGGAAGAAGAAAAATATAGACATAGCAAGAAGAAATGGGTTTGCAATTTGGGGTGATCTTAACATGCAAAAAGGAATAACCAATTCAATCAAGAACGCATTTGGTGAAGTGGCAGTACCAATAAATTGAATGCCCACACAACAAAATATCCATATTTTAAACTTGGGATGGGATGTCACTATTTATGTTCTCTTCATTACATGTTTCTTCATTGAACCCAAAAAATGTTTCCTTTCCCAAGACAACTTTCTGTTCATCGATAGAGATTAACGAGACATATTAGCTTCGTCAATATGGCCTTTTCAATCCATAAAACTTCTCATTTTGTCTTTTTGGAGGGACTGAAAAAGACTGAATAGTTTGTTTTCATTTTTTTTTCTTGGGCAAAGTACGAAGAAAAAAAAAACCAAGGGAAGCGAAACATCGAGGAAGACGATGATTACCCAACAAGAATTTAGAAGCATATCGATGAACAGTTAATATATTAAGAAAAGACATGATTGATGGAAGCTGGATTAAGGAGAGTAGGCAATCCACGCTTTAAAAAAGCATTTTGTGGTGCTTAATTGGGATGCCCTACGCATTTGATGATTGGGTGGTTTGCCTATGCTATGCGTTTCTGAGTCATGAAGTGTGCAATATGCCACTTCTATTTTGAGCCTAATCAATTAATTTAACATTTTTTAATCTCATGATTTTATTGAGCGCACCCAGAAACTAAGTTGTTTTCGTAAATCACATGTAATTACTCTATTAAATGGTAAGATAACCCATCAGCAATTCTTTGTTTTATTTGGGCCCTTGTTTCGTCGGCCCTGTGTTTTCGGCACTTCGACCCTTTTCTTCCGGACCCGGTTGAGCCTTCTTTTTTTTTTACACAAAAAAGTGTTTATAAATGTATTTTCTTGTTCGGTTTGCTTTCTCCTTTGCTTGGGTTCACTTCATCCTCCGCTTTGTGGGGTTACGACGACAAATTTCTCAAATACTTTCACTGATTGGCCGGAGCAAAAGAAGTAATGGATCGTGAATGGGGTTCGAAGCCTGGCAGCGGAGGCGCCGCCTCCGCCCAGAACGAAGCCATCGACCGTCGTGAGCGTCTCCGCCGACTCGCCCTTGAGACTATTGATCTTGCCAAAGACCCCTACTTCATGCGCAACCATCTTGGAAGGTCTTCTATCTCACTTCCTCTTTTTCTCTCTTCGTGTTTTTGCTTGTCCTTTTGAGATTTATTTGCCTCTGGGGTTCATTAGTATTCACCGGGTTTGTTCTTTTTCTTTTTTGAAGCTATGAGTGCAAGCTCTGTCTCACTTTACACAATAATGAAGGGAATTACTTGGCGCACACACAGGGTAAGCGGCATCAGACTAATTTAGCCAAGAGAGCAGCTCGCGAGGCCAAAGAGGCACCCGCTCAACCTCAGCCCCACAAGCGTAAAGTTTCGGTTCGCAAGTCAGGTAAAATTTCTAGAAATCTAGTTCACCAAATCGCTTGAAGGAATCTACTTCAAGTGCATGTTTGAGGCAAATGGGATAACATTGCTCGAAACAGGCTTATCTTAATCTGCTATTTTCTATCCTTTTAAGTTTTTACTTTTAGGGCCTTTGGCAAGCACAAGCTTTCCTAGACCATCTAGAGATGTAATAGCTACTGTTCATACTTTTGAGAGAGATAAAGGGAGGGAATAGATGAAAAATTAATCTCTGAATGATTTCAATAACTCTCATATTCCAAAGCAAATGAACGAACCCAAAGTAATTTAGTTCTCATGTCAAAGAGGAAATGTCCTTGTGATGCGGTGCGGGCTATTAATTTCGTAACCATTCCATTTTTGTTATATTTTATTGTCCGTTGATGCATTGAGTTGTTATCTCAATCAAAAACCTTTGCAGGCTTTCTGGTGGGTTAGACTTTACTTTGCTGCAGTGCTTTCTTACCTGGTCTGAGATTTGATTAGAAATCTGAAAAATGAAAATCCTCAGATTTAAGACTTAAATTATTTAGAAAGGACAGTTTGGTTCCCTAATTGGCCATTGGGCAATAAATATAATTTGGATCAATTTGTAAGTAGTAATGAAATGCCTCACTGTTTCTCTGCTTTGGTGATTCTAAATGCTCCTTAGTCATCCATTGTTGGGATTGAGGTTTTGCTATTCAATACATTGAATATGATATTGATGTTGTTCATATAGCTTGAAATATGTGATAAATATATTTATTTTTTGGTTTATTTAAACCAATTTTTCTTCTTTGATCTTTTTTAATGAATAAAACACAATTTTAATTCATGAATGTTTCATGTGTTGGCAGTGAAGATCGGTAGGCCTGGGTACCGAGTGACTAAGCAATATGATCCAGAGACTAAGCAGAGATCTCTTCTTTTCCAGGTGTTCTGTCAGATCATCTTTTTTGTTGCTTATTTTATTTCCTTTCCTCTTGCCCATAGTAACTTATATTCTTTTAAAATTAGATTATATTATTTATTTTTACATTTTCCATGTAATGTAGATTGAATATCCTGAGATTGAAGACCTTACAAAGCCAAGGCATCGATTTATGTCATCTTATGAGCAGGTGGACTCTGATTTTATTGAATAAATGGCTTCAGAAAGTTTCTCATGGCTTTTATTTTGTTGCTAGTAATTTATTATAGTTAAGTCTAGCATTAGTTTCATTCATTGTGCATAAAATCATGGTCTCATTTTTCCTTTTGCTATCTGACCACATTTTCATTGACACAGAGGGTGCAACCCTTTGATAAAAGATACCAGTATCTTTTGTGCGCAGCCGAACCATATGAGATAATTGCCTTCAAGGTATGTCATGTTGTTGTGCATTCTTGTAACAGTTACCGAGATTTTACTGTTTGTGTTGATCATTTTACACTTTAGGTTCCCAGCACAGAGATTGATAAGTCAACACCGAAGTTTTTCTCACACTGGGACCCAGACTCAAAGATGTTCACGGTCAGTATTGTAATTCTTTTTTCCTATGTGTTGATGCCTTGACGGTAAAAGTTAATGTGTGCATCTATGCCTGACATGTGTGGGATTATGAATATGTTGATGAGATATCTGCTTCAATTGATAAGGACATTTTTAATTGACATCCTGTGTTAAAAAAATAAATAAATAAATAAATAAGAAAACAAAACACCAATACGCAACCTAGTCTACAATTTTTCAAGAAAAGGAAAACCTAGATATGATGTACCGGTAATAGACCACAAGCTGATGAAACACACAAGGATTTGGGTGTGTGCAATACACGAGTCGATATTAAGGATGCATCATTGGCCAAACAAGCAGATGGCAACCTCAATACATCATATGTCCCATTAGGGGTTTGGTTTGGTCAACTAAATTGAAGCCATTAGGCCTTAATTTGCATTATAATTTTCCCTCATTATTATTGATGCAAACTGTGAATAAAGAATTTGTTATTTCTACTATCTGATGTGAACAAAGAGATGATTTGTCTGCAGTTGCAATTGTATTTCAAGTCCAAGCCGCCAGAGGCAAACAAACCCCAGCCTCCCTCTACAGCCAATGGCACAGCTGCACCTGGTGTCCCATCAAGGCCTTTGCCTCCACCCCCCCAAGCTCCGCCACCACCACCACCTCCACCTCATGGGTTACCTACTGGTGCACCTCTTGGAAATCCTCCTAGAGCCCCTCCACCTCCAATGCCTGGATCATTACCCCCTCCACCTCCTATGGCAAATGGCCCTCGACCTGCACCTCCTGGTGGAATGCCTTCTATCCCACCCCCACCCGCTCTTGCTAGCAGCGCAAGTTTCAACATGGGTACAAGACCTCCATCAATGCCACCTGGGCAAGGTTTTCCAGGACAAATGCAGGGCCAGGTTGTTCATCCACCTCCACCCCCTCGAATGGGACAGTAAATCCTTATGCTTGTGTATCAGTAAACTGACTATTATTGGAAGTTTTTAGCTAGTTGTTTGATGGTAGCGGTATGCCCTTTTATCATGGACTGATGGAGTAAAACTGTTGGGTTCCAACAATTTGGTGAGATACAATTCCTGAATTACTTGTACACTGTTCTATGGTCTGCATCTTAATTGATTTTTAATACAAATTACGATGTTACAGTACAAAGCCATCTGGTATTTTACATTTGTGCGTTTGGAGAATGCATGTAGCGGAAATTGTGGTGATTAAATTCCCAAATTTGGAAGAAAAGTTTTGGGGTGTTAGCAAGCCTACCTGTGAGATGCTGTATCAGTTCGTTTCTCTTGTATTATAGTAATTAATTCCAAGAATTCGGAGTACCATAAATTGTGTTTTGCCCCCGGGATAATTTGACATTGCATCTTATAATAAAGCATCATTTTGCAATGACAAAATTTATGCTTTATATGTTTCTTACAAATAATTTTCTAGATATTCTTAATTTATTCCGGGGTAAAATGTTTTGTACAATTATGCGTATTTAAGTTCAGTATTGTTTATTGTAGAGATTCAATAACCTTTCATCAACTTGCATTGTAACGAAGGATATACAGATATAAACAATTCGCTTTTCCTTTGAGATTAAACATTTCGCATGAGTTATCTGGTATCGGTGCAGCGGGGGATGTGAATACCATCGATGAACCTACCTCTGTCCAGTATCTATCGATGACAACGAACCTGAGCCAGGTAGGAGAAGCAATTGCAATTGCTTTATTTTGTGAATTATCTACGCCTTTAAATCTAATTAAAATGTGACACCCATGTTTTAACTTTTTATTTTCTTTTCGTTTTTATGCATTTTATAGTGCTATTTGGGCTATTTAATCGCACACTTCAAAACTCTCAAAAGGGCACATTTGCTGGTTATTGGAATATAATGTTCGAATTCAATGGCTTGCAAATGAGCAGCCTTCTTCTCTAAATGGATTTTGGGTGTTTTTTGGGTCGTTACATTTTTAAATATTATATTAATTTTATTCAAAATATTGAGATTATTCTTTTCTACAAGTGTTATTTAGGTTCAAATTTTTTATGTTATAAAAAAATTTGGACTTTAAATTTGTTTATCACCTGTCGCTAATTTGTAATTATAAAAAACATGTAATTATTTCTTCAGGCCAGGAAATAAACAACAAAGAACGAAAATTTCTAATTACACTGGAAACGATTATGATAGTTATCCTAATGACAAAAGCTGCCTTGGGTTTTACATGATTTAAGCTCTAGTACACGACTAAATCACAAATATAAGGCCATGAACTTTTATAACCTTAGGACGGGAAATTTAAACCCATATTTTCCAGCTAATGATTCAAGCTTTAAAGCATTGATTTGGATCATCTACTTCAGAATACTTACGATACCAGATGAAACTTCTTCCCACAATCACCATCATCAAGGTGCCTATGGTTAAGCGGCCGCCCACGAAAGACATTCTAGAGCATGCCCAACAGGTGGATATGTCTCAACAAAGTGAATTGGTTGAATTTAACCTCAAAACTTTAACCTGCCGTTGCATTTGGTGGGAACACTTTCTGAATAAATTCCAAGAAACGATGCGAGTAGAATGTAGGGTCCACAGCTGAGATAGATAATGAATCAAACTGAAGAGATTTGTACGCATGTTCAATCTTCTTAGTCATGTTGTACTCTTGCAATATGTCAATGATACCCAGGTACAGTACGACATCATAGACCTCATGGAACATTTGCTTTTCCTCTTTTCCTGGAATCTGCTCTGCCCTTGCTGGCATATTCACACCTAGCTGGATTTGAAGTCTGTTTAACAAGTTGCAATAAAAGAAACAATCTGAGTTTGCTGAAATATCATAGCAATTATCTAATTGGTGCAAAGGAACAATTATTTTTTCTATCATTATGATCCTTGACATGGCTAGATTTGAAAAAAGAACGAACAAACAAACAAACAAGAATGAGATATCATCTTTATATGGATAGCTCCTTTCTAGGGTAAATTCAAATGTTGTAGTCTGCTATGAATTTGACAGAGTGGATCCATAACATTCCAGTCACCAGGAGACCAGGAAAACTTAATGTTCGCAATCCTTCATTTTGTGGCAAAGCATAGCATATTTTCTCTGTCTCCTGGCTGTGAAATTAAACTGTCAAATCCCTGCCTTTCAAAAAACAGAAATCACTTTTCAGTTCACACATAAGATGAGAAGAAATTACAATAATTGTTTTTAAGTTCATACAGGAGCACACACGCAACGGAACCATTTGGTAATAATTGATCTTAGATATACAGTTCTTCTATCAAAGTAAGTGCACTGAGCATAGAAAGTTATAGGATAGCGAGATATGATAAAACTTCCAGAGAATTGATAATAAGGCCCTTAAATCTCGTAAAGAAATCATACCTTGCTGTACCAGGTAGAAGGAGATCCACCTCCTCATCACCAGCAGATGAAGCTCGCAATCGGCTACCCCTTATGTGTGAGCCCACAACAACACTATTATCATCTGCACCCCGAGGGACCAGAACAAGGCCTTGTGGATAGTTCGATACTTCATCCTCTAGAGGGTCTGTTGGTTGATCAGTAGAAATGTTTTGAAATTATTTAGTTTCATGTCCATATTCTACCAGGAAAAGCACGAATAGAAGTTATAGATAAGAAAAAATATTCACGTAACTAGTGCACCTAATAATTCTGACTGGGGAGTGTTACTTATGCCTAATTCCGAATAAATTGTTCTGCCCACATTTGAAAATAAGAAATATTTATAAATTAGAAAAGAAAAAGTGAAAAGTATAATGACAGGCAAAATTCTTGATAAGGCTTTCTAAAATGGCTCCCAATAGAGCATCCTAACTTAATCCAGGCGTGTCTTACGTTACAAAATCATCAGTACAGAAGTTGCTGTCATGGTCAATCATAGGCCAATAAGGGATTCAAAAAAAAAAAAAAACAGAAATACCCTTCATAGGACTAAGCAGCCTCACTACCTAATGCTTAAATAAGTAGTGCTTGTACCACCTGCTGATCACACCAATAATTAGGAGCATGACATTGTCCCTCCATTTCAAGTCATTCGTTTCACTATCACAATTCATTTTACCGAACTTCTCAAGTTAATTATAAATCCTTCCAAGAATTAAACATCGAGATCTGATAACTGGTTTTCATAGATCAGATCTGATACTCACCTTCCTCTGCAAGGATTGCTAATCCATCTGCACTTATGGTTTGATTGTAGGACATGCGCGAACGCAGGTGTTGGGGAGCACGATAATGTACACCTAAAAGAAGGCTGTAATCCATAATGTGCTGTGCTTCCAAAAACTTACTGTCAGTTTCAATCTGCCTGCACCAAAGTATGAGAAAAGGAAATATTCCGTTCTTGCAGTCAAGGTTTACATTAGAGAAACAGGACTTGTATATAAGCAAAGCTGCAAGCTTAAAATATTGCGCCAAAATATAAGAAAAAATATTTGCCAAAATATTGTTGCCTTTTAGCAGTTACTATTTCTAAAAGGTAAAAATATAAGAAAAAAAATAATTCCTTGAAAACATACATATTTATTTCACACAGTACCAAAATATGTGCCAAGCGTTATGGTGGATCATTGAGATCATTGCTTCAAAAACTCATAATGCACAGTATAAAGATACTAATATTTGTATTTGCTCTTCTGCTCTTGACTGATTTGTCTAAGGATAATATCTTATTCTCTTATTCTTTGTAAATATTCTTTTATCCTGAAAAAATGCCAAATGCAAAAAAGGGGAGACGACTGAAGAATTTTAGATCCACCACTTACTTAAATAAAGACTCCCGCCAAGACGGTTCCAAGTAAAAGCAGTAGTTCAGATCCAAATCTTTAAGAGTGGTATTCTCATCAATTTCTATTTTGTCTGATGAACGTCCGAGGGAAGAACCTTTTAAATCAAATCTCCGATGGATCCTTAATTCTGTGCAGAACATATTTCCCATAACAACAAAGCGAAACTGCACGAGAGATATTTATATACAAATATTAGCCTTTTATTCAAAGGAAATGCAGATTCGAACGTCATTTTGCATGAAATATGCAAGTCGACTCAAATATTTTATGTAGTAAATAATATGCATACATTAATATTCCAGATTGCGAATAATAAAGTGCAAGTCATGCCATCCATAATTAATACAGACTCCTGAAAATGACTCGGGCATAGAAAAATGCCGTAAGTGAACATGAACGTTACCTTTTGACCGCTTGAAGGTTTAATCCTGTGAAGACCAAAAAATTTTGTGATGAGTGTATTCTCATATGACTTCACATGATGATGATAGTCTGGAAGCATTCTAAGCAGAACCTACAAGTCAGATTTCTGTCACTGGAATTTGAATGTTATGATGAAAAACAAATAAGTAGAAATGAACAAGTTGATATCAAAATCATTACCAAAAATATATGCCACAAGTTGCTTAAGTTTTGTCAGAATTAAGTGTATACCACAGATTAAGCTTTCCCCATTAGCTTATCATTTCCTTTTCAAAATCAAAAGTATTCTCTCTTTTTCTTTAATTAATTATGAAAAAAAAAAGTATGAAAGCTTTCGAGGGCTGTAATTATAATTACATATATCCACATACAATGTAAATGAACGAGGTCCAAATAAAATGAACACACCTTTACTTCAGATCTCCGCAGGGTCTTGATCATGAAACGATCGTCCTGAGACAAGAAAAAGACACTACCACTTTTCCCTGGAGAAGATAGTTCCCTCAGAGCGTCATTTCCACATATGGACATCATGTAGTCAGCAGCATCAATCTTGAACAACTCTCTCAAATTTCTGCAAAAGGTCTTAAGCAGGTCATGCATAACAACCATATGAAAAGTGAAAGGCAGAAGGGGAAAAAACGGAGCTGCCACGGCTGTTCCATACCCATGCATAATGCAAAATTAAAAAGCATGAAAGGTCAACTGCTACAATTGTAATTTGTTTAGTAGTTTTCTGCTTTTTAATTCGCTTTTGAATGCATGATTACAATCTTCTGAAGTTCACGAAACTTAACAAATTCAGCATTAAGGTTCACACAAAACATCTTATACAAGTCAAAGCACAATGCAACAACCGGTGATCATGCCCAGATTGATATACCAGCTAAATTAGACCTACAAATTGACATAATACTTTAGAAGGATTCACGTAGTTGCAGCAAGGATCATCATGGAATCATATGGTTTGATAAACAACTACAGTTATGAGTTAATATTGAACAATTATTTCACATTTGTACTCATGTCATGAAGGCATTGTAATCTGACATGGATATAGGAAAGATGAATGAAATTTATGAAGCACAAATGACATGTTTCAGATTAGCTGGCCCTCCCTATACAGCCCTTTCTCCTTGTATGTGTATTATGTGCAGTTGTGATTGCAAAACAGTGGCCTTTATTTTCACATTGTCAGCAGCTGCTTTCCTTTGGAATCACTTCTTAGGAGTTCTGGGTGAGCCTTGGGCGTGTACACTCAACTTAAAGGAGTTTCACAGTCACAGCTCTAAATACACATAAGAGGTTTTAGTAAGAACAGGGGGCCAAAATTCTTCAGCAACAAGTAATCTCAGTTTTATGGTGTATTCGGTGGAAGCAGAATGTCTGCTTCTTCATGGGCGTATCTTTGCCCCTAAATGTAGTTGTTTGAGGGATTTTTATTTCTCATATGTAAAGAGATTTGGCTTGCTTGCTTTCTTTAGACAATTTGGCTCTTTATTTTGTTTTAGTTTTCGTGTTTTGGAGGATCCCCTATTTTTCTCCTTAGTTGTACTTTTTCTCTCTATCTACTTAAATCTAGAGTCAAAGTGGCCTACCAAAACTAAATGAGCCTACATGCATGCCAACAAATGCTAAATAAAAAACAGTTACAACTTAAAGAAGGAAAAAATAAGAAAAGAAGTTGACTAACTAACCTGAACACCATTGGGCAGTAATCTTTCCATTTAAAATCCTCTGATTGATGAGGAGGTGTCAATTGAGAACCTTCTTTAGGAAAATTCATCCAAAAGCTTGCTCTGGGACCAAAATCTGATGTACGAACTTCTCGTCTCTGTATGGGCGTAATCTTGCCTACAGTATACCTAACCATATTGAAGCACATATTTGCATTAGTCCTGGAAAACCATGCAAAAGCAGACAAGGATAGCACCAGGACAACATTTTTAGCTTCTAACTTTAGTTGGAAATTGTGCCTCTATTGTTTATGGTTGCCTCATGATACTCTAATATCCAAATCGAAGAAAGAAAACAGGATGAACCATATAAGTTCTACCGTAAAAATTGTGAAACACAACCAAGAAGCAAATATTTGTTGACTGAAGGTGAAACTTCTTCCGGTAATCATTTCATTCTCAATGCAAGATGGAATTTCTTAATTTTTTCAATAATCACGGTTTGTTTTCTCTGCATTGCAAAACCAAAAGGTAATCTCCACAGTCCGTTCTTCTTTTGCACTGGATCAATAATTTATTAATTTTATAAAAACAGAAATGTAGAATTCAAAGAAAGATATTCTGAGGGCTGAAAATCTAAATCCTCAGTCTCTTTGGGAGCCAAATACCTCAGGTCTATACTGTAGGTCCCAAAGAAGAATGAAAGAAACCCCAAAAATGGAAAAGTAACATGACCTCCAATACAGTTAACAAATAGAGCCAGATAGAAATCCTAATCATATCCCTTTGTTACGATCTCCTTCCAACAAGGATTCATCTATAGCATTGCACCGCCAATAAAAACACGCAGGTAAATAGAATGATTACGAAACCCAACTGAGAAGTGCTGCAACACCTTGAAATATTTTCATATGCATTATAATAAATTAGAAAGCACGCAGGTACTTGCAGACAGCGAAATGTTAATGAACGATAACAACGAGGCAGCAAGAGAGTGTAACAAGTCAGAAATAGTGTCATTTACCTTATTCCAAGCTGCAAACTGAGCATTAGATCATAACTCCTGTGACCTTTAATGATTGCTTCACCAGGTCTTTTAATCTCTTTGGCAAGTTTTTTTTGAAGCCGTCTTACTCTTCTGGAGACTGATGAAAAACTATTATTTAACACTACCTCACTTATTAATACCCCTTGCATATACTCTCGTTCCAAAACTGGGCTATTTGAATTAGCCTCTTTATCTCCACTGTCAAGGGCAGATTCTGTTAAACTTAACGTCGAATCGTGTCCAATAACTTTCTCAATAGATACCTCAAGACTCCAGCGCCTTTCAAGAGAAACATTTCTGCTGCGAGACTGTTCCAGATTTAACAGGTTTCCTTTTGCAAGCTTATCAGATGAACCACGATTTGATCTGTGGTTCTCACCGACCTTGACATTTCCCATATCAACTGAAGCAGCATGATGTATATGTGCCTGGTTCTGCTTTCTCAAATCTGGCAATAGCCCTCTTTTTCTCAAGGCACTGAGGTAAATTTCTTGTATAGATGGAAGACGGCTTCCTTTCGGATAAAACGTTCCTTTGCCATCTTTCAAACCCCGTGTCCAGGTCCCAACATAGCAGCCTCCATCACTCCATGTATACACTCCAAAACCATGCATATTGCCATTTAACCAACTTCCTTCAAATGAGTCCCCATTTGTCCAGGTGAGAGTTCCTTTTCCGGACATTTTCCCACCTTTCATATTCCCCAAATATACATTACCATTGGCCCAGGTATATTTGCCAGGTCCCTCCGGTGTTCCTTGGATCCATGAGCCTTCAAGGATATCTCCATTAGGATAAACTTGATAACCCAGCCCATGTTTAACACTCAAACGCCACCGACCTTTATAGGTCAACTTATCAGAACCAGTATATGTTCCTGTACCATGGATATAGCCACCAGAGAATTCACCTTCATACACCACTCCAGAAGGCCATTGTATTTTTCCATTACCATGTCTCATCCCGCGTCTCCACTCACCCTCATATACACAACCATCAGACCACGCATACTTACCCTTCCCCTCAGGAATGTTGCCAATAAGGGACCCAGAATATAATTCTCCATTAGGAAGTAAGAGTTCTTCAACCCTAAAGCCCGCAATTTCAGAGGAATGACCAGCTTCACCGTTTGTCAATATAGATATATGGTCTAGGCCAGAAACGGCATCAAGAGACTTGGTTCTCTCTGCACAAGAAAGTGCTCCATCCAAACTATCATTTATGGCCACAGGGCCAGACATGCATAATGACCTAAAGGAAGATTTCCAAATAGTTTTATAAGTATCCCAGATGCTCAACAGCTACAAGACAATAAGGATTGTATATAGAAATCTTGCCAAGAAATTTAGCCCTGAAATTTTTTCTCTTTGACTGGAGGAAAGGAGTCAGAAAAAAATAAATTAGAGATCTGTTATCACACAAGCAAGAATAAACATACGCTCTATCCATAAAACAACGAAAAAAAAAACAAAGGAAGAAGAAGAAACAGAATTTCAAGAGCCTAAGAGAGCTTAATAGAGAATAAACACTATTTTCTCACTACACTTGGCAGAATACAACACATAGCCAGTCTTAATTTGAAAAATGAAATGCATTTAATAGACACCTAAACTGGAACTGTTTATACAAGCAAAAGTAATGGAAAATTTTGATTAAAAGAAAGCAAATTAATCAAACCTAAGAAATAAGCAATATAATCATCCACAAGATAGGAGGATAAGTACTTGTCTAGTAAGCTGAGCTCCTGAACAGCAGGAAGTATTGAGTGAGCATGCTTCAATACTTTTCCTCAATATAGAATCATTTTGTCATTTCATCAAGAAGCAGTAAATAGAAATGCAGAGATTCCTTGACGGTATACGAAACAGAGTAGTTGGTTGAGGAAACTAAAGAAATGCAGAGAAGACTAACAGAGACAAAACTTGAAAAGATTAACTTTGTCCTTCCAGGACTGAAACAAACGAAGCTCTATATGTTAATGTATAGTTAAGCGACATATTCTATTCAAGTTTCCTAAAGATCCTTATTGATAGCACCAAAACTCCTAAACGTTACAAGAGGTGAACACATAATTCAACAAAATAGGTTCTCAAATGCCATACATATTCAAACTTTGAAACTTTTGATGAAACTGAATAAATAAAGTCGACTCATATACAATAATCTTGATTAGTTTCCGTGCTTTGATTCCGGAAAGAACAAAAACTTTCAGATAATATCATCAATATTTTCCAGTTCTTGAATATAACAAAAAGTCACAATCTCGGAAGAAATTCTTAAGCATCAGATTACTGATTGCACATTATTGAAGATAACTGCGGAAAGCAAAAGAGGTCGCAGCCTATAGCTGCGCACAAACATCCATACCAGCAATTGAACACACAGAAAAACACAAAGAGAAGGAGGAAACAGAGGAGCGCTACCTTCAAAGGGATGGAATCACAGAGAACTGAGAAAGTGAAACAGAGAGGGTGGTTGTTGAGAACTTTGAAGCTATTTCTGCTTTAGGATCGGTCCTGACTCCTGGTGATTGTCAAACGGGATCGAATCCCGAGCTAACTCTGCTTAGTTTTAGCCGGAGATAGCCTATATTTCAAGGGAAAATAAATTATTTTTTTAAAAGAAAAATAGAAATTACAATATCATTCGCTTATATTTATTATATTATAAGGAAAAGACAATATTGTCCACCTGTAACCCTGAAGGAGTATAACGCTGTGGGCGACAGTTAAGTGCAATAATTAGTATATAATTCCTAAACAGGGCATCTTAAACTTCCCCGGAATATTTTATAAAAGTAAAATGAGTACGTCGCCGAGTGGCCCCAGTGCATCGTATAGGACGCACCGTTTTCAGGACCGACGTGTTTCGTTTTGACCTGCTTTGTTCCGTTCCGTTTGATGGAGACGGCGACCCCACCAAGGAGCATAAAATGCCCACTCTATGTAAAGGGTGGTTTGAAAAGTTCCGTTGGCACTTTGTGTCCACTAGATTTTAGTCAATATGAAAAATGAGGGGACCTATGGAAAGGATTGGGGTAACATCGGCTCCAATACTGTTTCTCCAAATTCAATTGCTGTGGGTCCATGTACCGCGGCATCATGACCAGTAACTAGGTAATTTAGATTCCAATATTTAGGTTGCGTTTTGTTTTGTTTAAGAAACTGTTTTTTTTTTTAAATAATTTTTATTTTTAATTTTTATATTTTTAAAATACATTTAATTTATATTTATATTTTTATTATTTTTTAATTATATAATTTTTTTTTTATAATTATATAAATAATAAAAAAAAGTATATATAATTTAAAATAATTATAAAAATATTACTGTTACAATATATTACAGTATTAAAAATTTAAAAAGAATTGACGTCTTTAAAATTTTTAAAAATTTAAAAAATATTTTTTAAAATAAATGCATTTTGAAATATATTTTTAATTTTTAATTAAAATTAAAATTAAAAACAAACCTACTAAATAAAGTCTTGATTTTTGTTTCTGAATCAAGGATTAATCTATAATGGTATATCTTATAATATTAATAATTTAAATATATAGTGTGGTAAAGAATTTTATATTGATACACCCCGTGTTTGACACTGTTTCAAACATTAATTTATTGGCCGTATTTTATTAGTATCAACTCCAGTTTGAGATTTTAGCTCAACTGAATTTTTTGTGCAGTGAAAAGTTAGTTTCCTTTATAACCCTTCATAATGAAGAGCTTTTGTATGGAAATTTAAATCTTCTAGGGGACATGGAGAATATTGACACAAGGCAGAGGTAGAAGCATCGCCAACTTTATTGCGCCAGATTCCTAAAAAGAGAGGAAAATTGAGTGGGAAAGTTCCAAATGCACACCACACAACTTGGGCAACGTATATATTTGTTTTGAAGAATTTGAGGATAAATTAAGTATAGGATGCTTCCCCACTTGTGAAAGCATCCCGATTTTCCTTTTTTAAAATCTTTGAGAAAGGTGTTTGTGGTTGTTTTCTCCATTTCATTGCAAAAGGTACAGTTTACGTGAGGAATAAAGTAATTAAGTTAATAATCCACTTTCTAAACAACTTATTACTCAAAAAAAGGTGGGTAATGTCTAGCTGTCCACTATTCAACCCTCCTTTTTCTTTCTATATTTTCTCTGCAATTACGTTATTTTAATATAAGTTTATGGCCTATCTCTTTAATTTGTTTTGGTGGGCCTAGCAAACTTAAGCTGACCGGAACTTAATACTTGATTATTACATTAATTAATTAATTTATTGAAATTGTCAGTTAAAGGTAAGCATATGCATGCATGAAGATAATGTATTTTTTTTTAGCAACAAGCTCTCTAGATATGCATTCTGTGTTCCAATAACATTCGTGGTGGCTGCTACATGTTACTCTTGACAGGTACAGTTCATAACACTTCCTATATACGATAATTTAAATTAAAGTTTCATAACCCCCCAAACTATATATCTAGCTAGGATTTTCATAAATTTACCAAATACTCCAACTGCAGATACAATAATTATTATAAGAGACAATGTCACAATTTCCAAATACTGTTCTACAGAATATTTCTAAAACACCGACGTCGCATATTAATTCATAGGATATAATACTTCAGTTATCAAAATTTGATAGTTGTCAACCAAAAATTATGAATATTATTATTTTTTATATTATATATGCTTTGATATATATATTCTGGAGAAAATTATAATACTTTCTAATCATTTAAAAACAAATATATAAAACTAAATAGCTTACTTCCAAAAGCTTCTAACTGTGTTATATAAAAATTTCCTTCAAAAATGACATTGAAAATGCAAACAAATAAGTCCCTTTCTTCCGTATGATTGTTGATTAATTACTTCAATATTTAACGGAGCCACTCTCTGCCTAAACAGCGGAGGGAGAAGAAGTATTTTTAATCCATTTCCCGACACAGAAAAACAACTTCTTGAAAGCTCAAATATAGAAAATAAATGAATTTTAAAAATGTAAAGGTAAAATAAGATATAAACTGGAGAAATTTTATTCATAGCTAGCTCTTGTTTGAAAAAAGAATACACAATTTAATAAAAATACTGTAATTATAATATTTTATATTTCGAGTCATCCATTTTTATTTTTTATTTTAAATAATTGACTGAGTTAGATAGGGGTGGGCTGCTATATACACGTATGTTAACAAAAAAAAATTAAATACAACGGAAGTACCTGTTGGAATACCTTCAAATAATGAATATTAACGTAATGTCGTGATGCCATTGATGTTGATATAGAGGATTGAAGTGCGTCGACAAAAAAGATGCGTCTGAAAAATTCGCACTGTGTCTAATTAAGATGCTTAATTATGTATTTTTAAAGATTAAAATCAAGATCTCCGTAGTTAATATTGCCGGCATTGCTCTCAAATGAAATATATACGTGCTGTAGTTTTGCTCACGCGACGTGAAGAGAGCTTTCTATTTTAATTTTCCCTGTTTATCCACTTGGATATAATAATGAATATTTATTTATCAAATATTAAGTACGTACGTCAAGCAATGAAAGATAGGAACTGAACATGCTTAGCTTGTTCGAACCCTTACTGAAAAAAAGAGATTAAAAAATACATGATTTCATAGCATTGATCGGTCTTCGGCCTTCCCGTTCGGAGGGTGGGGTTCTAACTCTGAATCCTGTTTAAAACTGTATAGTTTTTTTCGACAAGCCATCTGAATTCTCCAGCACATATCGCTATCAGTAATGAATGTCACAAAAAAAAAAAAACAGTAAAGATGGGGCAACAAGGTAAAACCAAAGTGATTAACTGAGTATGATGGCGCTCAATATGGGTGACCCGGATGATCAGATAATGATATGGTTTTCCCCAGAGGAAGGCCCACCTTCCACTTGACCAGCGCCATTTTTATCTTTTTGCAGGTTGGTTTTTTTTTTTCCTTCGTATTCTGAGGTCTGCAGTACTGTTGAGGGCGTTAGTGGAAGGAAGAAGTAATTTTGAAATTTGAACCACATGGAGATATGATGATATGTGGTAGTGAAATTGGTTGGTGTGGGAGTAGGACATATTCCAAATGGCTGTGATATGTGAAAGATCAGTGCCACTTTCATCACCTTATGATTACGAATTATTATATCCCAGACACTAAGTGTCGGTAAATATTACTGAGTTGGCGGGCATTTCCTCAATTTTATTTCCTTTTCTTTCCAATAATATTCCATGGACTAATCAATTGCATTATTTGTCCCTTTCCTATTTTTATTTCCAATTTTATCAACTACTTGCCTCATGGCGGCAACCGACTTTCCACCCACACCCTATTTTAATTTCCTTCCCATTTTGTCCCCCCTTTTTTTTTAACGAATAGACATTGATGATATTTTAAATTAAAATATCAGACTATTAAACAAATTTATGTTTCACATTTTAATTAAAATTAATGATTATTTTTATGAAAATATATAGATAAAATTGTGACTTATTATATATTATTTAATATTGATATATTTATCTTTAAAATTTATGAGCCACAATTCTATTTTCTTCATAAATTATAATCTTAAAGTTACTTTAATATAATTAATTATAATATTATAAATTTTACAAATAAATACATTAATATTAAGTAATAAAATAAGTCACAACTTTGTCTTTTTACTATGATATATTCCTAATTTTATACCTATATGTACGCAAGGCATCATAAAGTTTTAAATTGCACTTTAATTAATGATTAAATATTTTATTATAATAAATTCTACAACCACATAAATAATAATTTTGTAATAATAAATTTTTATTTATTTTACAATCTTTATAATTATAAGGCAATTACAAAACATAATTTAAAATAGTGCACGAAACAAAACAGAACAAAATTTTATGGAAGTGCGGTGAGGAGATCATCGATGGCGTATTTATTACTTAGTTATTTTTCTTTTTTAAAAATATTATTTTATATAAAATAAATAAATAAATGTGGCTGTTATTGTGGTTGGAAGTTTAGGGTATGGCATATATAATGGCAAAGCTGACTAAGACAAACTCTTGCTTTTATATGCTGGGGGGGGTGTACCTAGGTCTATAATTACATAAACCGTATGAAAGCTAGCATTTCAAGGCACAAAACTAATTGAAGGAGGAAAGCAGTTAGTTTATATATATGAAGCTTTTTTGTTTAGTTTTTTTAAAAAAAAAAACCACGACAGTAATAGAAAAATAGAAAGAGGTTAAATTCAGAAGAAAAAAAGGGAAATATTTGGTGGTTATCGCTTTCAATTAGTCAGTGGCACTTGGTTTATATAAAGATTCGACCCCTTTGGATACGAAACCATTGGCTTCCGGATGGCCTAGAGATTAATATATTAATTAATATTGGAGCAAATTCAAGCATTATCCTGATCTTCCCCTCACACTCTGTGGCGCCATTTGTTCAACTGAGACTTATCCCCGTTTTCGACATATATATGCATGCGAGTGTATATAATTAAGACAGGCGGGCGTTTTTGTAGTGATAGAGAATCTGTAAAATATGAAGAGTTGTACAATTTATTCTCTATGCCGTGAATATATAAGGAATATTTTTATTAAAGTATAAGGAAATGAGAAAACGTACAAACCGAACATCTCCAATTGCTGGTCACCAATTAAGTATATCCCGTGATATTTCCCCCTTCTCGCTTGGAGTTGCGTCCCATACTAAATCAATTCATGTTCCCCAAATAAATAAAATGACTTAAACATATATACTAATATTCCACGTGCACCAGCTTTAATTTTCAATCTCAAAATTATTTATGATTTGATTTCAAAAGATTAATATAATCGCTTAATTACACAATTAGACCAACCCAATTACTATGCAGTGGCATTTTGAGCCAAATTTCTCATGGTCGCGATCAATTAGCATCGAATTCACAGTAATAGTATTTGGAAATATCAATTGGCTAGCCATAGGGAAAGTGATAATGACAATCACATTTTAAACACCGATCGATAACATATAGGATAATTAATCTGACCTGATTAATAAAAGTCAGCAAATGTATGATTGGCCTTTTCCCATGACAAGGCATCGGAAACGGAGTTCGATCTTACCTCAACTTCCCACGTTTCAGGTCACACATACATACAGATAATTGTTTACTTATAATTAAACCTTTGTTTTAAGGATTTTTTTTTATATAAAAAAATGCAATAGATCGATGATGTCTGGATGAATGTACGCATCAGCTGCACACACCTTAACTGGAATTGTGATATTAATATTTTAAAATTAGTTATATATTTAATACAAGACAACTTTTTATTTTAAGTATATATGTTTTTTCATGTAAAGCCACAAAAGATGTAAAGTCAGCGTTCCAATTAATTTAGTTAATTACCGTCATTTTTAACGTATATAATAAACATTATCCACTATTTTATTAAATAGCTCGTCATTAAATTACAACAGTTTGTTTATCAACAAAAATTCATAAAACAAGTTGTTTGCGTACTGAAATTAAATAATTTTCACAACTATAACTAACTTGATTGAGATCATGATTCTCTGGACTTTCCGTAAGTAACTGTAGAGTATAACCCTCTTTCTTAAAATATCTAATTAAGATGCAAGAAAGTTTGGTTTGGAATATTTATAGATGTCCTAACAGGTTTAAAGCGCAAGTTTTGGGCCCAATTCAGGGTTCCATGAAGCTTCAATAATAATCCTTCCCTCATCCTTAAAGAACGAACGAAAAGGCGAAAAGATGTAGACGCTCCCCCCTTCTCCTGCTTCACGTGCTCCTGTGTACTCTCGCTGTCGCATCCATCGCCTTTGTCTTTTGCATTCTGTTTAAGTATTTTGCGTCATTGAAGCAAATCAACGTAGTTTTGAAAGGGTTTTGAACTGTATTGGAGCGTGTTGAATATATGAGATTTTCAGCTGAATTCCTGATGGATTCTCTGTCTGGACTGCTATGGTTGGCTAATTTACCCCGCTTCAAGTTCAAATAAATGAAAATAATCAATATTTCCTTGTGTTTATAAAAATAAAAAAACAAATATTGTGCTGGATTCCCCGAATTGAAGTCTGGTTTTAGTACCGCTGAATCTTTATTATGTATATTTACAATTAGTTCAGTGCTTTCAGTATTTTTTATTGTGAATAGATATAGTGGTTATGCAGATGTTACGTAACATAAGAATTTGTGATTGTCATGATGGTGAACCTATAAAGAAACCTTTAATTCACAGCTAGCGACTCTTCGTTATAACAAGGCAGGATCATTGCTAGCATCTGGAAGTTAAGATAAGGATGCTATTTTATGGGATGTGCACTAGTATTGCAATTATCGAGTAACTTAAGTTCTTAATTGATTACTTAGTTTCTGAACATTGTAAAGTTGAAGACTTTTTGATAACACATATATGGTAAAGAAATTTTTCTTCTTCAATGAGGATAAATTATCTTAACTGCGAGTCCTAAGCATTTCTGGGAGGTATGTTCGTTTGAGAATAGTTCTAATTTAAATTTCAATTATATACTCTACAATAATTCAATTTTGTTGAAAAATAAGGTGAAGATCTTGAGTGCGAAAGCATCCATATATACAGATGTTAGTTCCTCAAAAGAAACAAGCAAACACAAATTGATCTTATGACATTAATTGTGGTACAATTTCTTCTCCTGCTTGGGCAGGGAAGCCCATGCCAAGCATGTGTATTAGTTTGAAACAATACGAGGCTCAACTGTTGTGAATTAAACCAAACTGCAATCGAGATTAATCGCAGACAAGTTTCCTTGTAAGCCACGTTTTATTGATAATTCCTCTCTCGAGCTTTGATACCTCAGAGAGCTTCTTGCTTACAACTCTTGCAGTCTAATAGAATGAACATCACTCACCCACATACGAAAGAAAGAGACCTCCTAATTCTGGCTTTATATTGATAACCTGATTACAAGTTACAAGTTATTTATGCCTTAGTCTAGACAACTACTGACAAGAAATGATCCATTAAGCCTCATCAACTAACTAACTAACTATCTGATACAATATAAGTCAATATACTCAACATCTGCTAAACAAAGTAGAGAGGCGCAGGCCAGCATATACTTGTAGTAGAGACACAAAACACATCAAGGAGAAGTGGATGTGAGGGTCTCAGATAGGCAGGGACAATGCCAGCCTTGTACTCAGCAATTTGGAGATAGGCAGATTTGGCTAAATCAAAGTGCTCGCGTGGTGGATTGCACCATCCTCCATTGTTGCCTGCTTGTTTATAATTGGGAGACGGCAAAGGTCAGTGGCTGTGACATTAATAGATGGTTGGCCTGGCTTACACCCTTGAGGGGAGTCCACACATCGGATTTCGTAACACGCACCGCATGTCTCCCCCTGGTTGAACGTAGCTGTACTCGCTGCTGCCGTATCAAGATTATGCCCTTGTTTAACAACATCCTCGTATCCACAAGCTCCCCCCTGCATGCACTCAAAATAATTATAATTTGCTTCTTCAGAAACCACCAACCCACATATAGGAATAAACAAACAGCTATCTCGTTATGTCACTTGTAAGTACTATAATGGATTACTGAAATCGTTTTCTGATCGATATATATAAATTATCTATGTATCAATTCTTGATGTATGTGTATGTATATGTCCCAAATGTTCCCGAGCTTCCATCATTGAAGGTAGCATGAGCTTTCTTTCATAGGCCAGGTTCAATTCTTGATGTGTGTGTGTGTATGTATATGTACCAAATGTTCCTGAGCTTTCTTCCATGGGCCAGGTTGAAACTCTGTTGCATGGACATCAGGAAGTATAAGCGCAACAAGAAATAGCAACAGGGTTGTTAAAGGCAAGGCCATCGCGGCAGCAATTCAAATTCCGGATTTTCACGTCCTTTTCCTGTCCGTCTCTCTAAGATATTTTGTTTCTCGCGGGCGATCGAGTATGCAGGTGCAAGGATTGAGGTATACAAAAGTTGGGTATGCTCTTCTTATTTATGTACAGGTCCAGATTTGTTCTCTCTGCCTCGATATTAATTAAAATGAGATCCAGCCACCCATTATTGGTGGGTTATTTTGGGATGACTTAAAAAGAGAATTATCTAATATCTTTCTTTTTAATCTAAGTAGTTAATGCCTTTCTTTCAATTATGTAACTAATAATGCGCAGTTCACAGCAACACTTCACACTTATGCTCTCAACTCAATGACATTTTAAAGAGCTTGCATTATCCCTGGTGGGTACTGATCTCATTATCCCGAAAAGAACAGATAGTGTTGGGATTTGGAGGAACCAATCAGTGGGGCAAAATATCAAGGAGAAAAATAATGGACAAGTGATCAGCTTTTAACTTACATTTGCCAATAAAGACAACCAACAATTATTCGTTAAGAAAATAAATGGAGAATACAAAAATTATTTCGTTACACTCACTGATCATTTACAATCTAAATACATTCAAAAGTATCTCCTGACATCGGTGTATCACTCTACACACTTGATCACTAAAGTTTAGAGTCAAATGCTAAAGTTCCTCCACCTCCGTGATGCCCTTCAAATGCTCTAAATTATCAAATATATAGACACCATAACGGAATGGCATTAATTGCCATGCATTCATTATGCCCTGGGGTGAGTGAAGGAGTGGCTAACTTGTCTGTTAAAAGTGGTGTTCAAATCAAGAGTATATGTTATAAATTGAGTTGAAGTTGTACATCGATTAAATATTTAAATATTGTGGTCTTTATAAGTTTAAATAATTCTCTCTCTTAACTCAAGTTTTGGGAGTATAGTTAAACTTAAAATTTTTTTAATATGATATTAAAATCTACTCTAATTTTTATGTGGCCCGCCAAAGACAGATCTACGTACACACCTGTGGGGACAATTGCCTCCACAAAGATTTTTTTTTCAATTAATATATGTGATAATTTTTTTTTATATAAAAATTTACATATTGCCCCCACAAAAATATTTATAAACTATTTGTTGCTTCCATTGACAAAAATTTCTAGATCCGCCCCTGTGGCCCGCAATATGGTATCAGAGTTTACTCTAATTTTAATGTGACCTGCCAACTCACAATATGGTATTAAAACTTATTCCAATTTTGATGTAACCCATATGTAGATATTTATTCTTATAAACTTCACATTTCAGATGTTTATCTTTAAGATGTCTAAGTATTGTGCTCTTTATAAATTTAAACAATCTTTTTTCTTTTAACTCGAGTCTTGAGATTCTAAATTTTTTTTAATATAAACCACTTGTATATCTTCTAGCCATTAAATGATAGAATGTCTGCAAATGAATAATATAAAAAAAGTCATGAGTTGAATTTGTCTCTCTTATCTTCTTTTGTATGTCTTGCAATGCCAAAAAATATGGCTAACTATTTTTAATAAATCGTGACTAAATTAAATTCAAGTCACCGTTCAACAATAGTACAATGATGTTAATCAAAAGGTCAAGAAAAGAATCACTGATGTTATCATTAATCTGACTTGACGAGAAATTTAATATGAATTTTTAACATGTAGGTGTCGTGAGACCTTTGCTCAATCAATTGAGTTTAAAAACTTAATTTTATTATAATTAATCTCACATGTATCCTTCCACGCAAATTTTCTTTCACTGACCGACAAGGATATTGATATTTATTTGATCATAAAAACTCTTGAAACTATATATTAGAAATTAATTTAATTTAAAAATATAAGATGTAAAGTGAAAGAACATAAAAACACGTATTGTAGTTTACTCTTAAACTAGAAGTAATCTTTATCCAATATCTGTACCACGTCTTACACTTCAGAGTTTTGACCATCTTTGCTCGATGCTTCAACTCTATCAAGCAACGTGTATATATCTCTCTCGAGTCTTAACCAATGATATTGCACTGAAACCCCAACACCGCAAAACACACCCCTACAATGTATAATCCACTGTTCCACTGCCTGGGCTTGGCCGTCTTTCTTCTCCTTTTAGGTATGTATTATTCGGTATCCATGTGGGTTTTCCATTTTTCATTTTGTTCCCAGAAGAAAACGAACTCAGGCTTGTTTGGCTATTGTGGTTCTATTTCTCAATTTTGGGATTGGGTATTGAAATACATAAATCCTCTAATATTTTACAGTTTTCCCTTGTTTTTGTTTTTTCAGGAACGGAAACTCTCTCAGCAAAAATAACTTTCACCAATAATTGCCCCTACACCATATGGCCAGGAACCCTCGCCATCAATCAAAGGCCTCAACTCCAAACTACCGGTTTTGAGTTGGCACCCAAAGCGTCGTCGTCACTGGACGTCCCATCTCCCTGGACGGGTCGCTTCTGGGCTCGAACGCAGTGCTCCACTGACAGCTCTAAAAGATTCGGTTGTGGCACGGGGGATTGTGGAACCGGCCAGGTAGCATGCAACGGCTCTGATGCAAAGCGACCCGTCACTTTGATAGAACTGGCCATTGCAAGTATTGGTCAACAGGATTTCTACGATGTCAGCACCGTGGATGGCTTCAATGTGCCCGTTTCCATAGCTCCCCAGGGCGGATCGGGTCCATGCGGATCCGCAAGTTGTCCGGGAAATATAAACTCGGTTTGCCCATCGGAGCTGGCGGTGAGAAGTTCCGATGGCAGTGTGGTGGCTTGCAAGAGCGCGTGCTTGGCCTTCAATAAGCCCCAATATTGCTGCCCGGCAGGGTTCAGCGGACCATGCCCTGTTACGGACAATTATACGAGAGTTTTCAAGCAACAGTGCCCTCAAGCTTATTTTGATCCATCCGATACTCGCCCCTCCACTTTTATCTGTTCGGGTCAACCCAACTATCTTGTCCAATTCTGTCCCTGAATGATCAGAGCAGAAAGCTTTGTGGTATTATTCAATAAACAAAGGATCATGAAATGAAATAAGAAATAATGTCATCTGATTAATAAATTAAATGCTATTATTCCCAACTGAATACGATTACTTTTATGTCTCCACAATTATTTATTTTCTTAAATAATATCCCGAGTAACTAATTGAGAAATTTTTATAAGTTTATATATATAAATGACCATATATATGACAGATTAAACCTAAAAATATTTGTGAGTCATTCTAATAATTTTGTTATAAGACCACAATGAATCACTTTTTGTGAGGTTAGTAAACGCATCATATACTCTTATCGTAATTTGCAACGATTGGATGCGTTGTCCCTTTGCCGTCACTCACGGAATGTTTGGTTTGGTTTAACGGGGAGGGAAGGATTTTAATGGATCGATGGTGACGGGAGGAGAGGGAGAAAAATATTTTTTTTTTTATTTTTTTTTTAATTTAAGGAGAGGAGAGAAAAGAAAAAATAATTTTTTTATTTAATTTTTAAGAGAAAAAAAGAAAAAAGGAAATAAAATAACTATTATATCCTATTAATTTTAGATAAATATGTAGCAAATAAGAGGAGAAAGAATAATTTGGGTATTAAAAAAAATTAAATAAAGACAACTTTATCTTTTTATTATCTCACAATTTTTTTTCTCCAAATTCTCTTATTTTTTTGAGAAAAAAGAAATGAGGGAGGGAAGAAATTTTGCCCCTCCATTTTTTCTTCTCTCTCTAAATAATCAAAACAAATAAAGTAATTTTAAAAAAATCTATCATTTCCCCTCCACTCTATTTCCCTCAAACTAAACAGTACCTTATTTTTTTAAGAACATAAGCAAGTGGGGAGTGGTAGAATGGAAAGTTAGAAATAGACTATTTAGTATAGGCAATTTATCTTTTTATTAAGTCTCATTTAATTGCTGACAAATAAAAAAATAAAAATAAAAATTTAAAATTAGATAGAATAGAATATTATTATTAAAATTTTATTTAGTATGACATAAAATATAATAAAATTTCTTTTACATTTTTATATTTAGTATATTTTAAATAATGTAAGAAATATAATGAAAAATTAATAAAAAAATAAAAATATCTTTAAAGAATAAAATTATTAAAATAGTGTTATTTTTATATAAAAAAATTATTTTTAAAAATAAAAAAATAATTGGTAATATAAAAATTTGAATTAAATTTTATTTAAAATATTAATAATATTAACACATAGTTTAAAAATTATTTATTTTATTTTATTTATCGATAATAAATAAAATATTTTAAATTTTTCAACTTCCATTCTATTTATTTCCTTTAATTTTCATAATTTTTTCAAGGTAAATCATTTTTTCATATAAAAGAGAATAGAAATTCTATGAAAATATATTTTTGTCAATCAAATATAATTAATTGATAAAATAAAATCTAAAATTTTATTCTATCAATTTAATTTCGCATATTAAATAGTACTTTACTAATCACTTCGTTACTATGAAAATGTTTTTATTTTTTAAAATATATTTTTATTTTCAAGTTCTCATTATTTTAAAAATATTTTTATTTTATGAAATTAAAAATTTATTCATATTTATTTTAAAATTTAATTAATAAATATTTATAAATATTATTTAATTTTTACATTTGATATTATTTTAATTTTATTTAATAATTACATTATATTATCTTTTAAAATTACAATAATAGCATTGATTATCTCTTAAAAATACTGAAAACATATTTTAGACGTTTTCTGTTTTAATTATTTAAAAAAATATTTTCATAAAACATTTTTTTAATTAAACTCTATTGAATATATTTTTAATCGTATTTTTTTATTTTGAATGAAAATAAAAATAGACAACATGCAAATCAAACATACTATGCATAATAAATTCTTGACTACTACCTGCAGAGCAAAATAATTTAAATGAATACTAATATTTTCGTGAAAATCCATCTATGTAGATAACTTTTGTTTATATGTATATATCTAGCTCTTTTTTAGTTAACAAAACTTCTATTGGCCTTATTTTATATGTTAATTAATTATTCCAGAAACTTTGTTAAAAATGTTCTTAATAAAAACGTATGACATTTAGACCTTTTTTTTTTCGTCGTTTCGTTCAGCATATTTTTCCTCTATTTGTCAGAAATGGTAGATGTGGGTAACCATCTAGTTTCCAGTTTGAAATCAATGAGTTTATCGTCATTTGACCGCAAGCGGTGGAAGCATTTAGTCAGGGGAGGTACAACTAAATAGACATAAGTTCAACATACAAGCAAGACTTTGAAAGTTAATCAGCTGCTTGCTAGCTAGCTGGTTGAATGTTCAAATAAAACACGTACGTAACGTAAGTAGCATTTCTTCCAAACACGTGGAAGACTGCAGTAAACTAAGATCGAGAAGGTTATTTTTGTATATTTACAATTGTTTCACCGTCCCAAGTATTACGCCGAGAATTAGATGATAATTAATGGCTAACGGATAAGACAAACATTTGGCCTGTCGACGAAAAGGGAAGAAAACAGCCCCACCTCATTCGCTAAGGTGTTTGAAGTCGACAATTCCACGGTGACGTGAAGTGCATCTAAGTTTTTTTCCCCACGAGTTTTCGGGTCCAAGAATGCAAAATCATGTTCGAGTTGCATGTGTCTAGCGGGAGAGAAGGACACCAATAAATAATCATGCCCTTTCTTCCTAAATCAACAAAAATGGTCGCCAAATTTTAAGATTTTCTTAGGAAAAAAACACAACTTTTGTGAAGGAAATGGCAGTTCTTGTTTCTTTCTTAAGTAGATAAATGAATGAACTATTGACTGGTTACTTAATACAAAGGGCGACTTAATGTTATTCAATACCCATCCTGACCCGGCTGCTCAAATTTCTAGGATGGACTCATTTTATGAAAACCTCACTCTTTCTTTTGTCTTGATCACGGAATTTTTTTTATAAAAAAATTAATCTATTTCTCAAAAAGCGTGAGTTATTTAACTCTATCCAAATTCAATAAAATATAAATTAATATACACTTTTTTGTTTGATGTAGCACTATGTATACAAAGTCATCACTTTGTGAACATATCCTAATTAAATATATCTCATGCCTTTTAATGTTAACGAGATGGAATAAGTAAGGTCACTAAGATCATTTAGACACTATCTAAATGCAAGAACAGTATACTGTTTATATAAATAGCAATATTTATTTTTAAAAAAATTGAAAAAACTTATTGACTTATTTTTCCATCGTGTACTTCAAAGATCAAACAACCTTTTTTTAAAAAATTGAAAAAATATAATAATTTTTTTCCTGTTTGAAAATGGAAGATAAGACAACCTTATCAAAGAAAAACTACTAAGACATAGGTTCAAACTTGATATTAGAACAAAAACTATGATATATTTTTTTTCAATTTCGTGGTCATCACACAGATAATTTCTCTTGAAAAACGACGGTTGAAGATAGAATAAAATAATTAAGCCTACGTACTCTTCAGTCCTCTTATCCAATCTCTAAGGCACTTACTTGGAATGTAACATTTCGTTTCGCTGTTAAATTGAATGTAATATTAATATATCGTAACCGCGTCGTTGTTCAGCAGCTATAATAATTACTTAATCAAAGTTTTACATTTTCATATAGAATATGGATTCTTAGGCAACTACTTGACTATTGATGATAGACAGTGTCTTTTTTATTTTTGTTTTCAGGTCGAGTCTTGGTTTATGAAATTTCAATACTCAATGCGTGCACGGAAGCTCATCTGGATCCTGGTTCATTCTGGATAACACACAGTTCACCACGTACCATAGGTCCATGTTTGACGTTTCAACCCTCGCACCCCTATATATACTCAGCCCCACACAAGGAAACACATACCAACATTCGCTTGCCACTCCCTACTCACAAACATATATCAACATGATGAATACCCTAGTTACTCTCTCCTTTACTTTGGCCTTCTTCTTCCTCTGTGGTATGTTAATTAAACAACCTCTAATTCCCCTCATCCCTTTTTCAATTTCTCTATTTCATTTTATTATAATTCATATGTGTGCTCCATGTTTAATTTCCACATGCAGGTGATTATATTATCTTAATTTTCTCATCAATTACCATTCATACATTTATTTTGTTAATTTACTTTTGAATTACTGGAATATATAAAAAGTGTCACACGCACACACACACACGCACACACACTTTTTAAATATCACAAAATTTAAATAACGTTGTGACGTTGAATTACTGAAAAGTTCTATTTGAAACATCGTAATTAGCTACTTTTTGCACTCACTCACACTTTATATATGGGAAGCAGAAATGGATGTTTTGCAATTAGTAATTACTGTGACTTTAATACTTAATTACTACTGCTTAATGAAGAAAAAGAAACACCATATATAAATGAATCAATACATAAATTAATGTGTCGGACGGATGTTTCGTGCAGAAGCTCATGCAGCCACAATCACTTTTACCAATAAGTGCCCCTACACAGTATGGCCGGGAACGCTAACCGGTGATCAAAAGCCTCAGTTGTCCAAAACCGGTTTCGAGTTGGCAAACGGAGCCACCACCTCCGTCGATGTCCCATCTCCATGGTCGGGTCGCTTCTGGGCTCGTACGGGATGCTCCACTAACTCTGGAAAGTTCACGTGTGCCACCGGAGACTGTGGGTCCGGTCAAGTCGCATGCAACGGTGCTGGTGGAGCCCCACCCGCAACCCTCATAGAGCTTACCGTAGCGTCAAACAAGGGACAAGATTTCTACGACGTAAGCAACGTGGACGGGTTCAACGTGCCCATGTCCATAGCTCCACAAGGTGGGAACGGTGCCTGCAAACCCTCAAGCTGTCCGGCGAACATCAACTCGGCGTGCCCATCGCCGCTACAATTGAAAGGTTCAGGTGGGAACGTTATCGCTTGCAAGAGTGCGTGCTTGGCTTTCAATCAGCCTCAGTACTGTTGCACTGGAAGTTTCAACTCACCAGACACATGCAAACCCACCAGTTACTCAAAATTTTTTAAGCAGGAGTGTCCTGATGCCTACAGCTACGCTTTTGACGACAAAAATAGCACCTTTACTTGCTCCGGCGGCCCTAATTACGCCATCACATTCTGTCCTTGAAGTTCCATCTAGGAGATGAACTTTCTTATTACTCTCAACATATATATTAATAAAATAAAATATAGGCATGGAATAAAGTTGATGAGAGGAATAAATTATAGTCACCTGCATTTGGTGATTGCATTGTACTGATACATCTTTCTGTTTATGTACTTATAAGTTGTTCTGTGGACTTTCTCAATCTCTGGCTTCAATGTCATATCTATGAATTGCTAGGGAGGGACAATATATAATTAAAATGATATGTGAGTTTAGGATTTGGGGCTTCAGCATTCCATGCCTGGACGCGCGAAGCTTCGAAACAAGTGATGTGTGATCCAATGCATGATCGAGTTATAATAATAATATTGCTATGTACCGCAAGCGATACAACATACACATATATTAATCGAAAGGCCTCAACTCAACCAAGCATTATATTTGTGCGAATGTTAGAGAATATATATATTTCACCTGACCATTCCTTAATTATTTATTTATAAATATATGCATATATAGGCTAGCTTTCTTATATTTGTGCGAATGTGAGTAGACTTCACGTTATCCATTAATAATTAGTTCTTCAAACAAAAAGAGCCTTTAGCCTCACAACAAATAAACAGTCGTTCAATCCTGACGCGTGTATTTTTTTTAATTACTTCATTTCAATAACTTCATTTACTCAAACTACATATTTACACATAAAGGAGCACATTAATTAATAAATTCAATCAAATTCGTGAAATTTTAAAATGGGTGTCATTTTGTGGATATTTGGTCAGGTGCGACTCTGACAGCGAAGTTTGATACTATGTATAGCGTGGGTCCATTCGGGCCGGGGCGTCGCGGTCGGGGAACGCGAATCCGGAACGGTTACACGGGTGGCAGCTCGTTTCTTTCCCGGGTAGATAAATGAATGAACTATTGACTGATTACTTAATACAAAGGGCGGCTTAATGTTATTCAATACCCATCCTAACCCGGCTGCTCAAATTTCTAGGATGGACTCATTTTATGAAAACCTCACTCTTTCTTTGGCATTGATCATGGGATTTTTTTAATAGAAAAAAAAATTATTCTGTTTCTCAAAAATTATGAGTTATTTAACTCTATCCAAATTCAAAAAATATAAATTAATATACACTTTTGTTTTGATTTAGCACTATCTATACAAAGTCACTTTGTGAACATATCCTAATTAATATATCTCATGTCTTTTAATTTTAACCAGATGGAAAAAGTAAGATCACTAAGATCATTTAGACACTATCTAACTGCAAAAACAGTATACTGTTTATATAAATAGCAATATTTATTTAAACAAAATTTGAAAAAACTTATTGAACTTATTTTTCCATCGCGTACTTCAAAGATATATCTAACAATCTTTTAAAAAGAAAAATTAAATGACGTCGAAAATATAACAACGTTTTTTCCCTGTTTGGAAATAGGACAACCTAAACTTGATATTAGAACAAATCTATTTCGTGGTTACCACACAGACAATTTGTCTTGAAAAACGACGGTTGAAGATAGAATAAAGTAAGCCTACGTACTCTCTAGTCCTCTTATCCAACCTAAGGCACTTACTTGGAATGTAACATTTTGTTTCGCTGTTAAATTGAATGTAATATTAATATATCGTAACCGGGTCGTTGTTCAGCAGCTATAATAATTACTTAATCGAAGTTTCACATTTTCATATAGAATATGGATTATTAGGCAACTACTTGAATATTGATGATAGATATTGTCATGGGGGGAGCTAAACAATTTTCATTGAGGGGTTGAAGAGAAAAAAAAATTAAAGACATAAATAAAAATATATTAATTATATACAACAACTAAAAATTCAAAACAATCAAATATAATACATAACTTACAAATCAAAAGAAATTATATAAAATTATTTACAATCATTAATTCTTTAAAAAAGTTATGCTCAACATTTTTTCATTTTTTCAAATTTTATTATTACGGACTATGTGCTAAAAGTAGTGACAATTTTTTTTTCAATATAAACAACTAAATTATTTACAAAAAAAACTCATCATTCATTTTATTTCGAAGATTTGTTTTGACTATCTTCATTGTTAAAAAAGCTATATTTGTAGTTGTTGTAAATATAGAAAGAGCTAAGATAAGACGAATTAATCAATCAATCAAGTGGTAAGTTTTTTACTTTTATGTTTTTATTAATTTATTAGGCCTCGTTTGATTGGTGACAACGAAAAAAATAAGAATAAGAATTAAGAATAAAATAGAATAAAATAGATTCAAATAGAATAGAATGGATTAATGTACTTGTGATTAAAATTACGTTTGATAGGTCAATAAAATAAAATTGAATAAAAATTATCAAAAAAGATAAAAATACTATTAAAAAATAAAATTATTATAGTAATATTATTTTAATTTTAAAAATTATTTTAATGTTATAAATAAAAAATAAAATAAATTATTATTAATATAAAAATTTGAATTAAATTTTGTTAAACAATATTAAAAATTTTAATTTAAATATATATGTTTTTAATTATAGAAAAATTTATAAATAAATAAAATAATGAAGGGTATTTTAGTTTTTTTTTCTCTCGCACTATTTATTTTTCACCTAATTTCGGAGGTAATCATCATTATTTTGTAGGAAATAATAAGCATTCTGTGGGACCCACGTTTTTCACCGTTTTCAGCAACCAAACCAATGGAATGGGATCCCCATTCCATTCCATTCTCATTCCATACCTTTATTTCTATTAACCAAACGAGACTTTACATAACTAAGAAAGTATAATAATATCTTGAAAATCTGAATTATGAGATATATCAAATTCATAGCAGCACAATTGAAACTTCAAATTACTTCTTTCTTGTTCTGTAAAATCTTCAAGATAAAACTTTAGTGCTAACTTGCATATGTTTTTAATATTGAATGACTTATAACTGTCATTAGGATATAAAGCAGAGCTTAAAGTTAGAAGTTATATTATTTGCTTGTCGAATCTACTATTCAACTCTTATAACTGGAAGTCTGCTGTTACTAGAAATATTTATGTTCAAAAATAATGCTCCACTGTTATTTATTTTATTGTTATTTTCTTTCTTAAAAGATAGTTTTATTGTCCCTCTATTATTTATTCTTTTATTATTTTTTTTCATAGATGATGATTTTGTAGTCCCTCTGTTATTCATTTTCTTGTTATTTTCTTTTTTAAAGGATAATTTTGTTGATCATCTGTTATTTATTTTTTTTTATTTTCTTTTTTAGAAGATAGTTTTGTCGCCCCTCTGTTATTTATTTTCTTGTTATTTTCTTTATTAGAGAATAATTTTATTACCCTTCTATTATTTATTTTCTTGTTATTTTATTTATTAATGACTAATTTTACCGCCTACTGTATATTATTATTATTATTGACTCTGCCACCTATCTGTTGTTATATTTTACATCGTTGCATTCTTAATTTTGTGAAGTATAAATATTGATACATTGTAAATAATTTTTAACATAATAAATACTTAAATCATTATTAATTTATTGTAGATAATATAATAATTGGCATGGTGTATACTTAAATCTATTTTATAATAAATATTTTATTATTAGTAATACAATAAAAAGAAGAAAAATACATTTCATATGTAAATCAAAGTGAGATTAAGTTAATATATCTTTCGAATGGAACTTCATTTATATGATAATTCCATTTGAGTAATAAAAGAGTTAAAATTTATTTTTATTTGATATATCAAGAGTGAATCCTCTAACTTTAACATGTTTCTTTATTTTGAATACATTCTTATTTAATCTCAATATTTTTTTTTGTATATTTTGCTTAAAATTCTTCTCATAAAAGAAAATCTTGGTAAATAGGTTAGAAATATTTATTTTAAATTTAAATTAAATTGTCTCTCAATTGAAAATTCTTGTAAGATTGACTTTACATACTACTAAATCTATACTGTAATAGATTTATATGCTTTCAAATTTTAATTAAAACAACAACAATAAGCATATCAATATACTATGATTGCTTCATCAAATCATTATAACATTTCATAGCATTATAACATGCTCAGTGAATACGTTTAAACTTGGGCGCTCTAAAGATAGCTTACTAAAAAGGTAGTATGGCAAACAATATATACCATCATGTTCTATAGAATACTCCAACTAAGAGGAATATAGTTTGAACCAAGAAAATTGAAATCTACAACGTTGATTCTCACCACAGAAAATGGATATTGTGCAAATTTTGGTTAATTTGGCCCAACTTTTAGATAAGCTGATGAACTTCATCTATTTGATTATGAGGCAATTGCCAAATTAATTAGTAGACGTAATTTAAGATTTATTTCTAAATGATAAGCATCCATTCGTGTAGCATTGAGTCATAAATGTATAAAGTTACCAATTGGTTCAATATTTGAAAGATTAACATTTGAAAGCTCAATAGTTGAATAACCTTGGTCTATCATAAGAGTGATAAAAATATCTTGATTCTTTTCATATTTTCTTTTAAACAATATGTCAATAGTTTTTAACTTTTTCATGTATGAAAGATAAACTTGAAAAACATATAATAAGGTAAAACAAAAATTCATATTCATGAATTAGTTCAAAAATTTCAAAATCATATAACAAAATTTGCCTCTAATAAATACTCAATAACATAATGTAATCTTCAACTACAACATATATATTTTTTTGGATTTTCTTATCAATGTTACTTTGGTTATTTAAGAGAGGCAAAGTTAATTGTAGTTCCAATAATAAATATATAAAACAATACATATACAATAAATCATCTTATTTTTTTTTCCTTCTATATTTTTTTAAATCCATAGCAGTTATAAATCATTCAATATTTAAAACATATGCAAGCTAGCACTAAAATTTTATTCTAAAAATTTCACAAAATAAGAAAGAAGTCATTTGAATTTTCAATTGTGCCACTATGAACTTGATATATCTCATAATTCAGATTTTTAAGATATTATTGCACTTTCTTAGTTATGTAAGAGATTAATATAGAAATTAAAAATTTAAAAATTTACCACTTGATTGATTGATTAATTTTTCTTGTCTTGACCCTTCGTATATCTACAATAATTATAAAGAGAGTTTTTTCAGCAATGAGATGGTCGAAATTAACAAGACTCCAAAATAAAATGGATTATGAATTTTTAGCAAATAATTTAGTTGTTTATATTAAGAAAGAAATTGCCAGTACTTTTAGCACAGAGTCCGTAATAACATAATTTGAAACAATAAAAAAACGCAGAGTGCGACTCTTTTAAAGAATGATTGTAAGTAATTCTATATTATTTCTCTTGGTTTGTAGGTTATGCATTATATTTGACTGTTTTGAAATTTTAGTTATTGCATATAATTAATATATTTTTATTGATGTCTTTAATTTTTTTTCTCTTTAACCCCCTCAATGAAAATTGTTTAACTTTTGCCCCAGCTAGAATATATTATTTATTTATTAATTTAGTTGTATAACTAAAAACATCAAATATGAAAAATTTAAAGGTTGAGAGTGGACAGTTCACGTGGAGTTCCAAATTCAAAGCTATGATTTTGAATGACTTTAAAATATGTCATAGCCAATATTGTTTTCAACCTCTGCTACATGCGGGTGACGGTGGGTTTTGTGGACCTTGATGCTAGTTTCTGTTAATGGTATCTCTTAATTGTTTTTTTTTCTTATATGAGTTCTCTTAGTATTTCATATATGGATTGGACAGGGTTTAGGGAACAAGGTGTGTATTCTTTATACACTATCCTCATTTTCAGAGAAAATGACAAGCTTGGCTATACATTACTTATTAGAGCTAGACAAAACAACTTCTACATATTATATCTAAATGATAATGGTTTAGGAATCACATTGTTATTTTTTAAGAAGTATACACTTGCAACAATAGAATCAATAAATAGAAGTGAAGAGTTAAAAGAAAAAAAAAATGCTCAGCGTCAATGACTAAACTGTTTCTCAAAAATGCCAAAAATCCTCAAGAGTAGAAGACATGGCAATATAAGAAGACTGTCACTTGAGTTGAGTGGTCCAACAAAGAGTAGTCATAGACTGACGCACTAATACGACACTTACAGGTGAAGGAGGAAGTAAAAAAGTGAAACAGAATTCTTCAAACTTCAGAGGTGGACATGGGGAAGGAGAAGAAGAAATTGTCGTGGGTAGCTTATTCAATACGTTTGTCACGTTTGATGTGAGACGGGACAGAGAATTGAATTTGAATATTTTATTATTATTTGTGATCATGAATTTTTTTTTTTTTTGAAATTGAGTTAACAAAATTTTTAGTCAAATCAAATACTTGGCTGAAGGGGTTAAGTTATATAATATAATATATTTATATTCCAATAATAAATAATACATTACTATTTAAAAATTGTGAACTTTTTTTTGGGGGGGGGGGGGGAGGTGGTGGTGGTGAGCCCCCTCAACGTCCCACTACCCTCCGCCCCTGGACACTGTTTTTTTATTTTTTGTTTTCACGTCGAGTCTTAATTTGTGAAATTTCAATGATCATAGCGTACACGGCAGCTCATCTGGATCCTGGTTCATTCTGGATAACACAGAGTCCACGACGTACCATAGGTCCATGTTTGACGTTTCAACCCTCACACCCCAATATATACAAGGGAAAACATATCTACATTCACTCACCACTCCCCACTCACAGACATATATCAACATGATGAATACCCCAGTTGCTTTCTCCTTTACTCTGGCCTTCTTCTTCCTTTGTGGTATGTTAACTAAACAACCTTTAATTCCCTTTTTCAATTTCTCCATTTCATTTTATTATAATTCATATATATATATATATATGTGTGTGTGTCTCTCTCTCTCTCTCTATATATATATATTAACTTCCAAATGCACGTGATTATATTCTCTTGATTTTCTCATCAATGCCCATTCATACATTTCTTTTGTTACCTTACTTTTGCATTACAAGAATATATATATAAAAAATGTCATATATATATATATATATATATATATATATATATATATATATATATATATATATATACATTTTACATATGAGAGAATTTAAATAACGTAATGTAGAACACTGAAAAGTTCTATTTAGCTACTTTGCATTCATGACTCACACTTTATACTACGTCCAAAAAAAGACTCACACTTCATGTATGGGAAGCAGGAATGTATATTTTGTAATTAGTAATTACTGTGACTTCAATATTTAATAACTACGGCTTAATTAATAAAGAAAAAGAAACACCATATATAAATGAATAAATACATAAATTAATGTGTGGAACGGATGTTTCATGCAGGAGCTCATGCAGCCACAATCACTTTTACCAGTAAGTGCCCCTACACAGTATGGCCGGGAACGCTAACCGGTGATCAAAAGCCTCAGTTGTCCAAAACCGGTTTCGAGTTGGCAAACGGAGCAACCACCTCCGTCGATGTCCCATCTCCATGGTCGGGTCGCTTCTGGGCTCGTACGGGTTGCTCCACTAACTCTGGAAAGTTCACCTGTGCCACCGCAGACTGTGGGTCCGGTCAAGTCGGATGCAACGGTGCCGGTGCAGCCCCACCCGCAACCCTCATAGAGCTTACCGTAGCACCAAACAAGGGACAAGATTTCTACGACGTGAGCAACGTGGACGGGTTCAACGTGCCCATGTCCATAGCTCCACAAGGTGGGAACGGTGACTGCAAACCCTCGAGCTGTCCGGCTAACATCAACTCGGCGTGCCCGGCTCAGCTGCAATTGAAAGGTTCCGATGGGAACGTTATCGCTTGCAAGAGTGCGTGCTTGGCTTTCAATCAGCCTCAGTACTGTTGCACTGGAAGTTTCAACACGGCAGAAAAATGCCCTCCCACCAACTACTCACAGTTTTTTAAGCAGCAGTGTCCTGACGCCTACAGCTACGCTTTTGACGACAAAAAGAGCACATTTACTTGCTCCGGCGGCCCTAATTATGCCATCACATTCTGCCCTTGAAGTTCCATCTAGAAGATGAACTTTCTTATTACTCTCCACAAATTAAGAAAATAAAATACAGGCATGGAATAAAGTTGATGAGAGGAATAAACTTTAATCACCTGTTTTTGGTGATTGTATTGTACTGATACATCTTTCAGTTTATGGAAAAGCATATAATATATATTATTGGTTGTTCTGTGGACTTTCTCAATCTCAGGCTTCAATGTCATAACAATGAATTGCAAGAGACAATATAATTAAAATGACATGTGAGTTTTGGACTTTGGGCTTCAGCAATACTCCGCGTCTAGACGCGCGAAGCTTTGAAATAAGTGATGTGTGATCCAATGCATGATCAAATTACAATAATAATATTGCAATGTACCGCAAACGATACAGCATGCACATATATTAGAAGATTTTTCAAAATTAAAAAATGAAATAGTTAACGTGTATTTTTTTTAATTAATTCATTTCAATAACTTAATCTACTCGAACTACATATTTATACGTAAAAGAGCACATTAATTAAGAAACTCAATTAAATTCATGAAATTTTAAAATGGATGTCATTTTGTAGGTGTTTGGTCCGGTGTGACTCTGACGGTATGGGTCCAGTCCGGGCATGGGGTCGGGGGATGCGAAGCCGGAACAGCTTCGCTTATGTGATATTCTATTTGGATTTTGGAATGTGATAAATGAAGTGGGTCCCTTGGAAAGTGCTCCAATAATGCTTCACTTTTTTTTTAACAAATGAAAATATCTCATTAATACAAAATCAGCCATTGACATCAATAAATAAAAAATAAAAGTAGAATAATTTTTTTTTAATTTTTAAAATTATAAAATAAAAAATTAATATTATGATTAAAAAATAAAAAGATAATACATTTTTTAAATTTTAATCTATTAAATATTACATCTCAAAAATAAAAATATAACTGATACAATAATAAAATAAAATAAAATAAAAATACATCTTAGAGAAATAACATAATTCTCAATCTCTTTTTAAATATTTTTTATACAATCGTAAATTTAATATTATAAATTTGATTTCTTTTATTCAAATTTAAATTCAATCTTGAAAAATGAGATATATTTTTTAAAGTTCTAATATCTTTTCTGCAACAGGAGAAAATTAAATTTTTAAAGGAAGAAAATACTCTCCTCAAGAGGAAAATAATTTTTTTTTTTTTAAAAAAAGAAAATTTCAACAATAGAGAAAAAGTGAAATAAGAAGAGAAAAAAAAAGAAAATCCAAACAATGGAGAAAAAGCCAAATAAGAAAAGGATGAAAAGAAGAAAAGGATCCGCGTCGCTATTTTACTGAAGGGCGCTAGGGTTCGCGGAGCAGTGGGAGATGCTGATTTTTCATATATAGCTGATCCACCAATAATGCTTCATCGTAATTACCTTTTACGCGTAACCGGTGACAGCAGAGCGGATCAGGCATTCTGGATGTGCAACCCCACAACCCACTTACCCAATACCTTCTCACAATTTCCTTGTCTATCGGATAGTGGTTTTTGGCAATTTTGTCAGTTTATGTGTATCTTTTGGATAAAAAAACATAAAAGACCCAGAGATTGGTCCTCTTGCTGAGTCAATCAATTGGCCGAAAACTGGTAGACCGATCCGGCCCGTGCCCGGATGTCGACAATGCCAGCCTTGTACTCAGCAATTTGGAGATAGGCAGATTTGGCTAAATCAAAGTGCTCGCGTGGTGGATTGCACCATCCTCCATTGTCGCCTACTTGTTTATAATTGGGAGGGCAAAGGTCGGTGATCGTGACATGAAGAGATGGTTGGACATCCTTGATGGGAGTCCACACATCGGATTTCGTACACGCACCGCATGTCTCCCCCTGGTTGAACATAGCTGTGCTCACTGCTGCCATATCAAGATTATACCCTTGTTTACAACATCCTCGTATCCACAAGCTCCCCCTGCATGCACTCAAAATTATTATAATGTGCTTCTTCAGAAACCACCTACCCATATATATGAATAAACAAACAGCTATCTCGTTATGTCACTTGTAAGTACTATAATGGATTAATGAAATCGTTTTCTGATCGATATATATAAATTGTATATGTATCAATTCTTGATGTGTGTGTGTGTGTGTCCCAAATATTCCCGAGCTTCCTTCATAGAAGGTAGCATGAACTTTCTTCCATGGGCCAGGTTGAAACTCTGTTGCATGCACATCAGGAAGAAAAAGTGGAACAATAAATAGCAACAGGGTTGTTCAAGGCAAGGCCATCGCGGCAGCAATTCAAATTCCCGATTTTCACGTCCTATTCCTGTCCGTCTCTCTAAGATATTTTGTTTCTCTCTGCCTCGCTAGTAATTAAAATGAGATCCAGCCACCCATTATTCCTGGGTTATTTTTGGGACGGCTTAAAAAGAGAATTATCCAATATCTTTCTTTGTTATCTAAGTAGTTAATGCCTTTCTTTCAATTATGTAATTAATAATGCGCAGTTCACAGCAACACTTCACACTTGTGCTCTTAACTCAATAGCATTTTAAAGAGCTTGCATTATCCCTGGTGGGCACTGATGTCATTATCCCGATAAGAACAGATAGTGTTGAGATTTGGAGGAACCAATCAGTGGGAAAAAATATCAAGGAGAAAAATAATGGACAAGTTCTTCAGCTTTTAGCTTACATTTGCCAATAAAGACAACCAACAATTCTTCGTTAAGAAAACAAATAGAGAATACAAAAATTGTTTGGTTACCCTCACAAATCATTTACAATCTAAATACATTCAAAAATATCTGCTGACACCAGTGTATCACTCTACACACACACTTGATCACTCAAGTTTAAGAGTCAAATGCTAAAGTTCCTCCACCTCCGCGATGCTCTTCAAATGCCCCAAACATCAAATATATAGACACCATAATGCAATGGCATTAATTGCCATGCATTCATTATGCACTAGGGTGAGTGAAGAGGTGGCTAATTAACTTCTCTCTTAAAAGTGGTGTTCAAATCGAGAGTGCATGCTATAAAACTCTTGTATATCTTCTAGCCATTAAATGATGGAATGTATGCAAATGAATAGTATGAGAAAAGTCATGAGTTGAATTTATCTCTCACATCCTCCTTTGCATGCCTTGCAATGTCAAAAAAGCTAGTCATTTTCAATAAATTATAGTTAAATTAAATTCAAGCCACCATTCAACATTAGTACAATGATGTTAGTCAAAAGGCCAAGAAAATAATCACAGATGTTAATATGAATTTTTAACATTTGGGTGTCGTGAGACCTTTGCTCAATCAATTGAATTTAAGAACTTGATTTTATTATAATTAATCTCAGATGTATCCTTCCACACATATTTTCTTTCAATGAGCGACAAGGATATTGACTTTCATTTGATCATAAAAACTCTTGAAACTATTTATTAGAAATTAATTTAATTTAAAAATATAAGTTAAAGAACAAAAATACAAGTATTGCAGTTAACTCTTAAACTACAAGTAATCTTTATCCAATATCTGTACCACGTCCTACACTTTAGAGTTTTGACCATCCTTGCGCGATACGTCAACTCTATCAAGCAACGCGTATATATCTCTCTCGAGTCTTAACCAATGATATTGCACTGAAAGCCCAACATCGCAAAACACACCCTTATAATGTATGCTCCACTGTTCCACTGCCTGGGCTTGGCCTTCTTTCTCCTCCTTTTAGGTATGTATCATTCGGTATCCATGTGGGTTTTCCATTTTTCATTTTGTTCTCAGAAGAAAACGAGTTCAGGCTTCTAATATTTTACAGTGTTCCCTTGTTTTTGTTTTTTCAGGAACGGCAACTCGCTCAGCAAAAATAACTTTCACCAATAATTGCCCCTACACCATATGGCCAGGAACCCTCGCCACCAATCAAAGGCCTCAACTCCAAACTACCGGTTTTGAGTTGGCACCCAAAGCGTCGTCGTCACTTGACGTCCCATCTCCCTGGACGGGCCACTTCTGGGCTCGAACGCAGTGCTCCACTGACAGCTCTAAAAGATTCGGTTGTGCCACGGGGGATTGTGGAACCGGCCAGGTAGCATGCAACGGCTCTGATGCAAAGCGACCCGTCACTTTGATAGAACTGGCCATTGCAAGTATTGGTCAACAGGATTTCTACGATGTCAGCACCGTGGATGGCTTCAATGTGCCCGTTTCCATAGCTCCCCAGGGCGGATCGGGTCCATGCGGATCCGCAAGTTGTCCGGGAAATATAAACTCGGTTTGCCCATCGGAGCTGGCGGTGAGAAGTTCCGATGGCAGTGTGGTGGCTTGCAAGAGCGCGTGCTTGGCCTTCAATAAGCCCCAATATTGCTGCCCGGCAGGGTTCAGCGGACCATGCCCTGTTACGGACAACTATACGAGAGTTTTCAAGTTACAGTGCCCTCAAGCTTATTTTGATCCATCCGATACTCGCCCCTCCACTCTTATCTGTTCGGGTCAATCTAACTATCTTGTCCAATTCTGTCCCTGAACGAGCAGAGAAGAAAGCTTTGTTGTATTATTCAATAAACAAAGGATCATGAAATGAAATAAGAAATAATGTCATCTGATTAATAAATTAAATGCTATTATTCCCAACTGAATATGATTACTTTTATGTCTCCACAATTATTTATTTTCTTAAATAATATCCCGAGTAACTAATTGAGAAATTTGTATAAGTTTATGTATAAATGACCATATATGACAGATTAAACCTACAAATATTTGTAAGTCATTCTAATAATTTTGTTATAAGACCACAATGAATCACTTTTTGTGAGGTACGTAAACGCATCATATACTCTCATCGTAATTTGCAACGATTGTATTATGTTTTGTTCCTTTGCCTTCACTTATTTTTTGAAGAACATTACGCGGTTGGAAAGTGGTAGAATGGAAAGCCAGAAATAGGCCATTTTGTACCGGCGATTTATCTTTCTATTACTAATCGCTTCGTCGCTGTAAAAATATTTCTATTTTTTAAAATATATTTTTATTTTCAAGTTTTCATTATTTTAAAAATGTATTCATATTTATTTTTAAATTTAATCTTTTATGATTATGATATTATTTTAATTTTATTTAATAATTACCATATATTATCTTTTAAAATTACAGTGATATCATTGATTATCTTTTAAAAAGACTAAAAACATATTTTAGACGTTTTCTGTTTAAATTATATTTTAACAAATATTTTCATAAATCATTTTTTTAATTAAAATCTATTAAATATATTTTTAATCATATTTTTAATCTATTAACTCTATTAAAATAGAAAATATGTAAATCAAACATACTATGCACAATAAATTCTTGACCACTACCGGAGCAAAATAATTTAAATGAATACTAATTTTTTTGTGAAATTCCATCTATGTAGATAATTTTTGTTTATATATATCCTATAGTTCTTTTTTAATTAACAAAACTTCTATTGGCCTTATTTTATATGTTAATTAATTATTCCAGAAACTTTTTTAAAAATGTTCTTAATAAAAACGTATGACGTTTAGACCTTTTTTTTTTCTTTGTTTCGTTCAGCATATTTTTCCTCTACTTGTCTTTGTGAGGGAAATGGCAGCTCGCGTTTCTTTCTTTTTTTTGGACAACTTGTTTCTTTCTTAATTAGTAGATAAACGAATGAACTATTGACTGAATACTTAATGCAGAGGGCGGCTTAATTAATGTTATTCAATACCTATCCTGATCCGGCTGCTCACATTAAAACCTCACTCTTTCTTTTGTCTCGATCAGAGGATTTTTTTAATAAAAAAATTAATCTATTTCTCAAAAAATAGGAGTTATTTAACTCTAGGCAAATTCAATAAAATATAAATTAATATACACTTTTTTTTTATGTAGCACTATATATACAAAGTCGCTTTGTGAACATATCCTAATTAATATATCTCACGTCTTTTAATTTTAACCAGATGGAAGAAGTAAGATCACTAAGATCATTTAGACACCATATATCTAACTTCAAAAACAGTATAATGTTTATGTAAATAGCAATATTTATTATTGACTTATTTTTCCATCGCGTACTTCAAAGATCAAACAACCTTTTAAGAAAAAAAATAAAATTAAATGACGTCGAAAATTTAACAACTTTTTTTTTTCCTGTTTAGAAATAGAAGATATGATAACCTTATCAAAGGAAAAAGTCCTAAGACAGAGATTTGTCTTGAAAAACGACGGTTGAAGAAAGAATAAAGTAAACCTACGTACGTACTCTTCGGTCCTCTTATCCAACCTAAGGCACTTAATTACTTGGAATGTAACAATTTGTTTCGCTGTTAAATTGAATGTAATATTAATATATCGTAACCGGGTCGTTGTTCAGCAGCTATAATAATTACTTAATCGAAGTTTCACATTTTCATATAGAATATGGATTATTAGGCAACTACTTGAATATTGATGATAGATCGACTCTGTATTTTTTATTTTTGTTTTCCGGTCGACTCTTGATTTATGAAAATTTCAATTCTCAATGCGTGCACGGCAGATCTTCTGGACATACACTGGTTCGTTCTGGATAACACAAACTGCACCACGTACCACAGGTACATCCCATGTTTGACTTTTCAACCCTTACACCCCCTATATATCCTCATCCCAATACAGGGAAACACATAACCAACATTCACTCGCCGCTCCCCGACTCACAAACATATATCAACGTGATGAATACCCTAGTTACCCTCTCCTTTACTTTGGCCTTCTTCTTCCTCTGTGGTATGTTTAATTAAACAACCTCTAATTCCTCTCATCCCTTTTTCAATTTCTCTATTTCATTTTATTATAATTCATATGTATGAAGGTGATTATATTATCTTAATTTTCCCATCAATTCCCATTTTGTTACCTTAATAATTTTGCATTATATATATATATATATATATATATATATATATATATATATATATATATATTTAAATATCAAATAATATAAATAAAGTTGTAATGTTGAATGAGTAAGTATTTGATTGGTTTACGATGAATTAAATTTTATAGGAATAAAAAATTAAAAAATTATCACGTATTTATTTAAATAAAAAAATTGAATTAAAGTTAGATTTTTTATTCTTTATTTATATAAAATTTATGTACTTTCTCACGTTGAATACTGAAAAATTCTATTTGAAACATGGCAATTAGCTACTTTGCCATGACTCACACTTTATATATGGAAACAGGAATGTATATTTTGTAATTAGTAATTACTGTGACTTTGATATTTAATTACTACGGCTTAATTAATAAAGAAAAAGAAACACCACACATGTAAATGAATAAAGACGCAAATTAATGTGTGGGACGGATGTTTCATGCAGGAGCTCATGCAGCGACAATCACTTTTACCAATAAGTGCCCCTACACAGTATGGCCGGGAACGCTAACCGGTGATCAAAAACCTCAGTTGTCCCAAACCGGTTTCGAGTTGGCAAACGCAGCCACCACCTCCGTCAATGTCCCATCTCCATGGTCGGGTCGCTTCTGGGCTCGTACGGGATGCTCCACTAACTCTGGAAAGTTCATGTGTGCCACCGGAGACTGTGGGTCCGGTCAAGTCGGATGCAACGGTGCTGGTGGAGCCCCACCCGCAACCCTCATAGAGATTACCGTAGCGTCAAACAAGGGACAAGATTTCTACGACGTCAGCAACGTGGACGGGTTCAACGTGCCCATGTCCATAGCTCCACAAGGTGGGAACGGTGACTGCAAACCCTCAAGCTGTCCGGCAAACATCAACTCGGCGTGCCCGGCAGAGCTGCAATTGAAAGGTTCAGGTGGGAACGTTATCGCTTGCAAGAGTGCGTGCTTGGCTTTCAATCAACCTCAGTACTGTTGCACCGGAAGTTTCAACACACCAGCCACATGCCCTCCCACCAACTACTCACAGTTTTTTAAGCAGCAGTGTCCTGACGCCTACAGCTACGCTTTTGACGACAAAAAGAGCACCTTTACTTGCTCCGGCGGCCCTAATTACGCCATCACATTCTGCCCTTGAAGTTCCATCTAGAAGATGAACTTTCTTATTACTCTCCACAAATTAAGAAAATAAAATATAGGCATGGAATAAAGTTGATGAGAGGAATAAAGTTTAATCCCCTGCATTTGGTGATTTTGTTGTACTGATTCATCTTTCAGTTTATGGAAAAAGCATATAATATATATTATTGGTTGTTCTGTGGACTTTCTCAATCTCAGGCTCCAATGTCATATCTATGAATTGCAAGAGACAATATAATTAAAATGACACGTGAGTTTTGGACTTTGGGCTTCAGCAATACTCCGTGTCTAGACGTGCGAAGCTTTGAAATAAGTGCTGTGTGATCCAATGCGTGATCAAATTACAATAATAATATTGCCGTGTACCGCAAACGATACAGCATGCACATATATTAGAAGATTTTTCAAAATTAAAAAATGAAATAGTTAACGTGTATTTTCTTTTAATTAATTCATTTCAATAACTTAATCTACTCGAACTACATATTTACACGTAAAAGAGCACATTAATTAAGAAATTCAATTAAATTCATGAAGTTTTAAATGGATGTCATTTTGTAGGTGTTTGGTCCGGCGTGACTCGGGGGATGCGAACCCGGAAGAGCTACGCTTACTTGATATTCGATTACGATTTTGGAATGTGATAAATGAAGTGGGTCCCCTTGAATCCTCGGACAAAGTGCTCCAATAACGCTTGATCTCTTTTTTTTTTTTGGACTAGTAATAATGCTTCATCTTAATTACCTTTTATTAGTAACCAGTGACTGCAGAGCGGATGAGGCATTCTGGATGTGCAAGCCCACAGCCCACTTACCTAATACCTTTACTCAATTTCTGTCTACCAGATAGTGGTTTTTGGCAATTTTGTCACTTTATGTGTATCTCTCGGATTAAAGACCCAGAGAGTGGTCCTCTTGCTGGGTCAATCAATTGGCCGAACACTGGCAGACTGATCCGGCCCGTGCCCGGATGTAGACTCAGCCGAATATCTTAAGTATGTTGACCCCTCTGGTTAGGTTGGGTGATGCAGCGGGTGCTTTAAGGCTCTAGCGCATTTGATGGGTTGAATGATCCAAAATATTGTGAGGGTGGAGGTGGGTTGCGGCATTTGCCAACTTGATGGGCACTCCCAAAGGTTCAAGGAGCTGGGTGAAAACACTCGCATCCCATGCGAGTGAATTTGATATATTTAATTTTGATTTTTATCTTTATTCTTTTTATATAAATAACTGTTGTGGAATAGTTTATAAGTACACATTATTTAAACAAACCGTTAAAATGATCTAATTTTATAAGCTGAGAAAAATAAATTTAAATTTAAATTATTGATTTTTACCTTTAAATATCCACATGAGTTTTTGGAATTCAATGAAACAAATGGATGGTGTTCTCACTCCCTAAGTTTGTGTCCAGGTCAACTTCTTTAATGTTAAATTCTTTTTCATAATTGCTCTCTCTCCAGAGGTTCGCGTGAAAGTCAATCTCCATTTTTCACAATATTCTTTTTTCTGCTGGGATATTAATCATAATTATGCATGCCCCCTCGCACTCTATAATGCTCGGGCTCTCCTACTGGCTACTACAAAAACATGCTACAATGTTGTATTTTACTGAGACATGATCATATGGTTTCACGAGCATTAAATATCAAAGGAGACAAAATAAGAGTAGTTTCGAGTTTCAACGTTATGTCATGAAACATCTCCAGTAGTCTAGTACCATGGAGTGGATGTAGTTTGGTCGGTGGTATAGCCAAATTTTAGGGAGTTCTTGGGGGTAGACAGTTCCGTTTATGTTAGGATTGGACAACATTTTAACAATGTATAATGAAATAGAGAGAGAGCGCATCGAATTCGAAGGTTGTCCCATTATGATTCGTAACTTGATCCAAAGTTTCGTCTTGTCTCTGCCAGAATTCTGTTCGCCTTGATCAAATAGGACAGCTTCCTTCTTCTTTCTCTAGGGTTCCTCTGCTCCCTTTGGAAAATTTTTTAGCGTCTCTTCTGTTGTTTTCATTCAGAGCAATGGCGAAGAAGAGGAGGACGCCTGGGAAGAACAAGAAGAGCCAAAAGATGATTCCTATTGATTGTATACCAAAATATTCTCAACAGCCTAGAAGCTCACCACCGAAACGCCGCACTGATTTCTCTGCGTTTATGTGCAGTCCCCCCAACCCAGGTTGCTTTCTCTCTCTGTCTTTGTATCTGTTTCAATTCCTCTATCACATTCTACGAATTTCCTCGAGTCAAAATTTGCAAGTTCTTTAATTCATGACTATAGTTACTCTTTTTTCGAATTGCCTAAGCTAATCTCTTTTACCTTTGTTCTGATTATAAATTCGATTATGTTGCTCACTATATGGGTTTATTGTCATCGCTCATCAATTCAATTGATGATTGGTTTTATTTTATTGGGATAAGTCTCAAACTTCTGTCAGTTCCGTAGTTTTGTGTGATTTTTCTGAATTATTGTCTGCAAAGCTAGTAACTTGGATGTGGCTGTACAATTCTCCCTGTCACTCACCAGTAAGTAATATTTGTTCCATTTGTACAATGCGTCTGGAGAAACCGAATCTGTCAATTTCCACAGTTATCATAACCAGGCAAGGACCATTAATCCAAAGTATAAAATGCCTATCCCCTCCTTCGTTGGTCAAAGGCAGTATGGCTGTTCATTAACGTCAAATAATAATACTGGGGGCAAATAATAATGTTCCATATCCAAACTCACATGCCTCGTATTTTAAAGTCGAGTAACACCATTGAGCTAACATGCTGTTGATAGACTACTCCAAAGTTTGGAAGCAATTGATTGAATTTTTTATTTTTCATTCAAATGATTTCACTGCAGCTAATTTGTTTAGCTGTGGCACTATGAAACTGCAACATTGATGTTGTCAGGCTTGAAGATTTGGCCAGTTTTTTTATTGATTTTTGTAGCCAATTCTTCATCATTTGTTCTCTGACGCAAGCTAATCTCCTGGGATTATGAATAAAGGTGACCCCATTGGGATTTGAACCCGACTCCCCTCTTTCATCAGCAGTGCCAATGCCCTTTTGGATTTTAAATTATTGAATTTTGCCAAAACAAATGATTAAATTTTATGTTTATTTTTTTTAGCAGGTACACTGAGCTCGTTTTCTGGTGAAGTTAGAATGTCCAATGTGACTGCAAGTTGTTTAGAGGAGAGGAGAGCAGAGGAAAAACAATTTCCTGCAGATATACAGGTCCAATGCTGCAATTCACTAGAGGGCAAGCCAATACATACATCCAAGTTTTTTAATCACCAGGTTATTGAAGTTGAATCAGTTGTCCAAGATGAAAATTTTTGCAGTGTTAGGTTTGTTTTCTACACCCATGCTTTGTGCAAATAAGTGCCAAAACCTTTCAGTGTCACGTTTCTAATAATTACTTTCGTGAATTTTTAACAGGGATGCTAGTAAAGAAAAAAGTGGCACCTGTGTGGAATTGGAATCTACACCACATGGATCACCTATTACTGACAGCAATTGTCCTGCTGTAACTCCGGGGAGTATTGTATGGGCGAAAACAGCTAGTCAAATGTGGTGGCCTGCTGAGGTATTCACTGTTATAAGTTGTCATGTTGCTTTTTTCTGCCGCTACCTATGTGCATGTGAATACATCAAAATGACTTTTAATTGATCTGTAAAGAAATGAAAAGGTGGGTTTTCTAGGTCTGGACAGCATATACCAAACATTGTGATGCTTATTTAGTCCTATGATCTGTTGTGACGTCCATTATAGACTCCCTCTTGACATCTTGGGCCAAAAGGATTCCATAAAGAGACTTATCCATCCTCCCACTTTTGTCATGCTTCATAAATCTTGATTGAAATGCACTTGGATTTGACACCTAAGTTGTTTAGTGAGAAAGAAAAGGACATAAGGAAGTTGTAACATGTCCTTGCAAATTGGAGAACTCATGATTAAGATGGCTTTTGATCTTATAAATTAATAGAAGTTATATATGAGTTAAAGTCCCATTATTGATCTCTTCTCTTTTTATTTTTCCCTTTTTATGTGTAATACTATATAATGCAACTCAAAGATTTGCCGAATTCAATACAAAAGGAGAATATTATCTTTATGCTACTGTCAACAATGATAAATTTCCTATTGTACCTCCTTCCTCTCTTTTTCCTTTTTGAAGAGTAGTGAGGCATGTCCCTCCTGGCCTCCCCTACTCTGAACTCTCAAGTTATATTCCATGACTTAAATTCCTTCTTGTGCACTAGAGATATTTAGTCCTCTTGAACATTTTTATGTTGTCTAGACAAGTATTAATGAAGTATGTATGCCAACACTTTTCTCATTTTGTTAGACTAGGAAATGAGGAAATTCCAATTCATAGAATTGTAGTTCATGACCCATTCTTCTATATTTATTTAAAATATAACCTTTTTCAGATCATGGAAGAAAGATCTACCTTATCTGACCAGGGCAGTGATGGACATGTTTTAGTTCAGTTCTATGGGAATCGTCCCTGGTATTGTATCATATCTTTACAACTATGGTAGCTTACTGAATTTGCCTGACCTATTTACTGATCAATCTGAATATAAGTTTGTTGCTTCGCAGTGCTTGGATTGATCCAATGACAGATCTTTCAACATTTGAGGAAGTGAGTTTAATTGCTGTCTTCCCACTGTACTGTCTCACATATCAGCTCATTGTGTTCCGAAGTTATTATTTTGTTATTGCATTTTGAGAACACCTTGCTGGTCTCACTCCAGAAGGAAGAGTGGGTTATAGAAAACCCCAAAAGAAAAAAAAGGTGGGGGTGCGGGGAGAGGGCACTGTAGCAGGAGGGGAAAAAGACTTTCATTTTGACAATACCTAACTTTTCTTTTAATCCCTGGTTTTCTCCCTTCTCCTCTGTTAAGAGGTGGGGCTGTTGGAGAATTGAGAGGTTATAGGCAGGGTGCAGATTTCAGCAAATGAAATGGGGATCTGTGCTTGTGTCCTTAATGTATATTTCATCAATGTCTTATGCCTGTGCATGATTTTTGTTGCAGTCTTTTGAAGAAAGGAGTAGTAACCCTTCTAGAGATTTTCAAGATGCTCTAAAACAAGTATGTTAGGCTTAAGCTGGGGTTTATTATGTTTTCACTATATTTTAAAATTTCAGTCAACAGAATTTTGTGTATCATTTGTCTTGGTATTCGATTTTAGGCCTTACAGAGTAAGGAACAACTCAGTTCTCTCAGAAAGTTGAGCCCTGATAGGTCTATTCACTCAGATCAGAAAGATTGTTTATCTGGTATGTGCATGATTTTACTTTTAATCATGTTTTATGCTGAAAAGTGCAAAGGTCAGCATAGGAAACTGAATTACGGAGCCTTAAGCACATCTAGTAAATAAGGAGGATCAGTTTGTTGTAGTGAATTAATGAAGTTACTATTTTAGCCAGAAGTAATGTGCTCCATCCAGCTGTGCATGAAAAGGTCTTGTGCCATAGACATGTTATATATTGATTGGATTGTTTTCTTTAGTTAAACAGACTCACGTTTAATCAAACAGTAGATCCAGCAACTTTCCAACTTCCATCTCGTGCAAAGAAGATAAACCGCAAGCTTTATTTTATGAATACTCTTAGCTACACAATAGGAACTTTGGTCTGGTTATTTTTAAGTCTCACGCCTTGATTATTATGTCACTTTATATGCCTGCTGAGACAATTTATTTTCCACACTTGTATCCTTTTAAGTTTTGTGCATTTTTCAAGCTTAATTGCATAACTACTTAACTCTGATGAGCGCATGAAGTGGTACCACGCACAAAAGGACTCTCATTTGATACCATTTCACTTGCTCATCAGTTTAGTAGTTATGTCCATTTGAAGTTGGGAGGTAATATCTACTCATTGGTGAAGCTTTTATGTACACCTTGTTATTCTACTATTGCTGTTAGAATATTGATTTATGGTTTGAACAGATAAAGGGACCTCATATACTTCAAGCAGAACGAGACATGATGTCCTAGAGAGAGGAAGGGGCAAAAGGGAGAAGAAGCGTAAAGTTCATTTTGACGTGAGTTGCTTTACTCAAATCTTTTGCATTGATTGTTATTAGGAGCTTATCTGTGGGATGGTTTAAACAAAGAATTTCTTTTGTAGGAGTTATCATTTCCTCTGAAATCAGAAAAAAAGTGTCGCCGGTTAAAGATAATGCGGTACCTGGGCCTTACAGCTCCAGTTGGTTCTCCTTTTTGACCTTGTTCGCAAGTGATGTATATTTGAGATGTTTACCTCTTCTCTCTGTTTATCTTCATGATCTTCTTACCTTAACTCATCAGCTTTGTAAAACCTTTTCAGGAAATTTTTGTATAAATTAATCATTATCTATGGAAAAACCACATGTCAATTGAAGTAATTAAGTTATTGTGCCCCTTACACTGACCTTGGGTTTTTCAACATTACATACTACTTCTACCTTCAGGGTCCTTGAATTTTGACATATAAAGAAAGCTGCACTATCGGATGGAAATTTAATAGAGGCCAGTTTGTAATTTTTGAAAGAAGAGTGGAGTTAGTGTAATTAGATTATGTCTGCATGAAGTTGCATTCTAGACTGCTTGAAATGCATGTGGTTTGATGGACTATCCAAAATCCACAATGCTTCGCCTGATAAGGTTGGGAGAACTTAAAATGATTAATGAATTATTGGAAATTATGACAAGAGAGTATCATATCTAAAGATCTGAAGAAATGAAAAGATTGAATTTGAAGATAACAACTTGCTATTTTTTTAATTGCGATATAAATCTCAAACAGAAGGGAGAGATATCCATTAATATACACTTGTTATCTAAATAATTGCTTGCTTTATCAGTTACAAATGCTCTTGTTATATCTTGCTTCAACAGTTAATCATCCTATTTTATAAATAATTGGACGAAATTTCTACCTATTTTATGTAATTATTTGACCATCAATTGAAAGTATAGAATTTGATTGAAAAACACAAGCATTGATTTTGGAGGCCTTGTTGAATAGATACAAGCGAGATACGTGTTGAAAGATTCATGAATAATGACTAAAGTGGACACATCAGAAGAACATATTGCATGATTGGCACCACCTTACTGGAACATAATCTATCATTGATTCATGAATGACCCGAGAAAGACTCCTCAACCACTCAAGATATCTGTATTATGGCAATTTACATACATGATTTGCCACATTTTCAATCCCACTCGTGCGTCTTATTCAGTTTGGCAGATAATTATAATGGAGCCACCAATACCAACATAATAAAAAGACCAAATGACACAGAGGACCGTGGGATCAGCCAAAACAATAAAATAAACCACAACCAGACGAACCTCGTCAGTGCATAATTTGTCCACCGTTAATTTTCTGTTTTTGAAATTTTATTTTATTTAAGGGAGCATTTCGTCGACGCGAACGGTAAAACCAGCGTACCGCCTTTTCACCAAGGAAAAAAAAAAAAAAAACCTCAGAGCACGGCAGTTCTATTTCCTCGGTGTGATTACTGTGCAATTCTTCTATGGCCTCCTCGGGCTCTGGAACCTCAGTTCCCGCTTCTGGTATCTTCTTCTTCTCCGCAGATGTGATGTGATTATGATACTCTGCTTGCTTAATTGTTCTTTGCAGTCTTTGATCTCATAGTTTCGCTTTGTTGCAGAGGCCGTCCTGGTCTTGGTGTCGTCACTGGCTGATGATTCTTCAGCTGTCAGACAGGCCTCCATGGCTTCTCTCAAGGACATTGCTGCTTTGTGATTCTCTCTCTACAACACACTCGTTTGTTAATTTATTCGTCACGGAATTTATTTGAATTTTGGACCTAATGAGCTTGCGTTTGTAGGAATCCCCTTCTAGTTCTTGAGTGCTGCGCGGCGGAATCACGAGGAGGACGTAGGGTATTGTTGCTACCCACCCCGTTGAAATTGATAACGAAAGAGAAGTTCATGGTTGGTACTGTTAATAATTTCCTTTGGTTTGGATGTTTCAGCGATTTGGAAACATGGCGGGACTTTTTCAAGTGATGGCATTTGGAGTTCGAGCTCTAGACAAAAGAGAAGTTGATAGTTCTTTCATGGCAAAGCTAGCCAAGATTGCCACAGCTGAGATTATATCCTCTAAGGTGCCTTGTGTTTTTATACAGGACAACACATTGATTACTGCATTAATGGCTGAATGACCACGCTATATAGCTTGGTTTCTCTGCGTCAAATGTTGATAATGCTATGCTATAAGTTTTAGCCAGTACACGATATAGAGAAGAACGACCATACCATGGATTTTCAAGGCTTCAATAATGCTTGCTGCTATTTGTGGTTTGCATAATGTACTTTTTGGGACCTGCAATTCGGATATTTAAAAAGTTGGTGGATGATTTAAATTTTTATGATAACTGTCCCCATAGTAATTTTTCATCAAGTAAGGTTACACTTGTCTTATACAATCTGGTTGAGGGTAGGTGCAATTTTTCTAGAGAATACACTTTTGTGATACTGACTTATCAATCTCTAGAACTCCTTATAAGGTTGTTCCTTCATCTTAGGACATTCTAATTAATGTCTTCGTCAAATTCAGCACGTTACTTAGGATCAATTGGTACACATAAATAGTTCTTATGCTTCACGGTGATTCTTCTGCAGGAACTCAATTCTGACTGGCTACGAGCAGCAACGAGTCTACTTGTTGCAATAGGCTTACATTTACCTGACCTAGTGAGTTATTTCTCTGTTTTTTATTTTATTACAAATAATGTAATTATTAATATATTTTAATAAAGGAATAAAAGAAAAGGCTACAAGGCTGGAGGGACATAAGACAAGCAGAAAGAAGATTAATATGATGAAGCTCTCCCGTCTCTTTGAATATTAATCAAAGAAATTCATGTAGAAACCCAGTTGGCAATATTCCATATTCCATTCTCTTTACCTGTTGATTTTTGTCCATGGTTTCATTCCAAGAATTAAAACTGAACATTTTCTACAATGTTAAAATATCATCTCCCTTTCTGTTTCAGCTTCATGGGGAATATTAGCTTCTTCTATTTGTTTCTCTTTTTCCCATTTCATTTCTCATAGTTTTTCCCAGATTCTAAGCTGGGTTCTCAATCTTGTCTTTTGCCTCCCTCCCTCTTGAATTGGTATTGCAGATGATGGAAGAAATTTATCTTCATTTATCTGGGCCAAATTCAGCATTACCGGCTATGGTCCAGATTCTTGCAGAATTTGCTTCTACTGATCGTAAGTAATCAACTTTTTATTTGTGCTTTGGTCAGCTTTCATATCGTCTTTTGAAGTTTCCCTTTGTACTTTTTTAATTCTCTTTTGTCCTTTGGGGAGGAGGCAAGGAGGGTTCAGTTTTGTCCTAAGCACTGATGTGTTTTCTACATTTTAATTCTGTTACAGCAATGCAGTTCATTCCCCGGTGGAAAGCTGTACTTTCACAAATTCTGCCTATTCTCGGAAATGTGCGAGATATGCACAGGCCAATTTTTGCAAATGGTGTGGCAAATTTTCTTTTGCTTTGACATCTAATTTGTGATTCCACTGTTATTATTTTGAAGAACCCTTTGCCATTAATTTTAGCTTCAACTCATGCCCTCTCTACTTTTATAAATACAAAATTTTGTGTCCTCATTATGTTTTTTTATTTTTGGGGCAGAGGAGGCTTAGCTAACCTTTGTCAAATGTGTTACTGCTATAGACGATACTATCTATATAACTTATAAGCATTCTAGTTGTAACATTTCTTATCCTTTGCAGCATTTAAGTGCTGGTGTCAAGCTGCTTGGCAATGTAGTGTGGAATTTTCTATACATTCATCCCTTGATGGTGATGTCATGTGAGACCAATATATAGTCTTCTGATTCTTTTTTCTGATATCCATATTGTATGTCCCTTATTTCCTGTTTGAGGAATATATGCAAGTAGTGCAGGTCCTTTCTGAATTCTGCTTTTGAGCTTTTGTTGAGAGTTTGGGCAGCTTCACGAGATCTAAAGGTTTGTCTCTAATTTGTTATTCTATTATTAATTTGCATTCAATTGCTGATATATCCTTTTTTTTAAATACAACTGTAATTTATGATACTTAATTGGCTATTTTGATTATCTGTATTGGTTCATTTATATGATTTCAAGAAGGTTAAAAAGTTTTTCTATCTTAATAGATGCCCTTGTGCCAGATCTAGCTTCTTGTTTGTACTTCTATTCTAAGTCGTTGTAGTTCTAACTCCACTAAGAATTCAGAAACCGCTCCTAATGTGATTCTGAAGTAACTTATGCCGTTCTTTTTTATCTTCTTGCATAGATGACATGTTGTAGGTTCTATATTGTTCAATATATTTGGTCTGATGATACAGAGTAATAGTTGGCTTTGCTGCAGCTAAGATGTGTGATTAGTGGACAGGGTTGCAGGAATTGGCTGCTGGCAAAGCTGCAGCCAAGATGTGTTATAATGTTTTCATTGGGCAAAGAGTGACCATATAATTGATTTTATCTATTTATCACCATAGAGAATAATAGTATGGTTGTATCAGTTGATATGAAGCATTTAATCAAAACCACTCAACAGAAATTCTGAGCTCTAATTCAGTGGTGCTTAGATAAATATTTTTAAGTATTATTTGCATCATCTATTTGCCTAATTGTATACATTTTATTCATAGTTTTTTTGCTTCTTTCAACTTATTTTGATTTAGGTTCGTGTAGCATCTGTGGAAGCACTGGGTCAGATGGTTGGTCTAATAACACGAACACAATTAAAGGCAGCTTTACCAAGGCTTGTTCCTACAATATTGGATTTGTAAGATTGACCTGCATATTTCCTCAAACTACATATTCAATAGCCTTTGTATGTATTTGTGCAAAACATTTTGGATATTGGCTTTATAGTTTTCTCATTGCATGAGTTCGACGAATACAACAAATATGCAGAGCATCCACAGTAATTACAGTGTGGATTAATTTTCCTCCTTCTGTTGTCAGGTATAAAAAGGATCAAGATATTGCTTTTCTGGCAACATGTAGTCTCCACAATCTCTTAAATGTCTCGCTACTATCGGAAAGTGGCCCTCCAATGCTTGATTTTGAGGTAAAGGTTACTACAATGTTTGTGTTCAAAACTTCAAATATTCCTGGTTAATTGAGTATCTTTGTCATTAATTCTGATGCTCCTGTATTTTTTTGGGTTCAATATTTACCACTTGTCTGTGTCATTATGTTGCTTAAGTTTCTTCAATTAATGTGTTTTTTCCATTTATTTATTTGTTTTCATTAGGGTTTATCACAGTTGTTATGTTGAAATCTTAATTCTTCTCGATTTGGTCAATTAAAAAAAAAAATTTCATGGAATTTATTCATACTGATCAGAGAAGTATATGTGCACATAACAAGAAAAATAATTTGAATTTGCCATGCCTCCCTGTTATGTGAATTACAGGTACAACTTTAGATGTTATCTACTTTGTTTGGCTTTCTTCCCCTTTGGATGGTAGTTTTCTAAAACACTTGTGTAGTTAAATTAGGAAGACAATGTATAGGGAGATAGGACACAGCTTCGTTGACTAAGCAAAGTTTTTTAACATATATTTATATACAAGTAGCTGGATATGTATGTCCTTTTGCATTGAAGTAAAAGCAAGCTATGGGAGTTGTGAATATAGTATGGAAGTGGGTATATACTCATAGCAAACTGTAGATGGATGTGAGAAAAACTGAGTTTGAAACTCAATTCTCTTTTGTTGCTTTTGGGAAACCATTTTTTTGCTGAATTACTTATTCAATTGATTATCCAAATTCTTCTCTTCAATGTGTGAAGAGTGATCCCTACATAATCTTGCTGGTTCAGTTTCTATGTTTCTCTTCATATGAGTAGTTGCTTTATTTATTATCTTCTAAGAATTCATTGATGAAAAAGTTTAAATAAAGACAAATATGGTTATGTGCAGGACCTAACTCTTATTCTGTCAACCCTGCTGCATGTGGTTTGTATTAATTATGATAGCAAAGAACAGTCAGATTTCTCTATGGGATTGAAGGTACTACTGTCCATTTCATTTGTTGTAGTCCCTTGAATTTGGCGGGTCCTGTCTTTCTTGTGTCTGATGGTTATGGTTTACCTTTGTGTACTCTTCCTGAGATTTTTTGAGAGTCGTTATTAGTGATTTGTTTGTGTTGGATTTTTAATCCAATTTGAGGAATGATGATTAGTTTTTGTTTTCAAGTGTTTTGTTTATTTGTTTCTGCACCTTTGGTTTCATGTGCAATGCAATTGGAGGCTGTTTGTAGCCAGTATGCTAGTGCACTTTGTCATTACTGTTTTGCTTCTTATGTATTATGGAGTTTTTTTTCTTCTCCCCAGGGGAGGGGGGTTGTGTTTCAGTCAACAAACGTGTGTGTCTGTGTATGTATGTATAGAAAAGGTGAGCAAAATTTTTGTAGGGATAAACTTTGTATGATGGGTTGGGTATATTAAGGTACAGCACAGTACTGGAAACTTTTGGCAGCACTCATCGTTATCTTTGCATTGGACTAGAATTGCCTTCTGGACTTCCCTTGGGTTAAATCACATCATCACTCTCTTTTTTTTTTCCTTTTTTGTTTTATTTTGCGGGGGATTGCTTTTTGAGATATGCAGAGGATTTGTGAGGTTAAAAGCCCCTTTGACCTTATGCTCTTGTCTTTTTTGTTTTATTTGTGTTCCAGTTTTCTCTCTTCTAATGAATTCATCCTTTAGAAGAAAGATGTTTAACTTATTGTAATATGCATGACAGATGTATAATGAGGTGCAGCATTGCTTTCTGACCGTTGGCTTGGTGTATCCAGATGATTTATTTATATTCCTTATAAATGTAAGTACCTGCAAGTCTTGATAGTCTATCTTGATTAAATTATTATTTCTGGCTGAAATTCTTAGTTTTTTGACTTGATAAAGGAAGAAGTTTTCTTAAGAGAAGAAAAGAGAGAATTTAATTTTAGAGGACAAACTCTGAGCCAATTGTGTTCCAATCCCTCTAGACATGTTTCAAGAACAATTCACTCTTCCATAATTATCACTTGCTAAGCTCTGTATAGGTGTGGTAATTTCCACTGGTGCTGCATTAAGGGATGAGCATGGGTCGTATTTGGTTCGATTGAGGGGAAAACACAAACTGATTGGACCCTGGTGATTTTGAAAAAATGAAATGGTTGCTGGCTGAGTAGGTTGGATTAGCTTACAGAAACTGAAGATATTGAGTCTCTGTTGGTTGGGTTTCAATGGGTTGGTCTTAAAATGAATTTGTAGAAACTCAATATTTACAACAAATTATCTGCACGTGATTTTACAAAACATTATCAAATATTTCAAAATTTTTATTAGAGAAGTTTCCAACTCCTTAAATTTAGCTGAAATTACATGCAACTCTCCTCCATTTTAATCCCCCTGGACATTTACAAGGACACTAAAATAAGCTGCTATTGCTTTTATCTAATTGATATAGTAACAGATCCATCGTATCTTGGTCAAATATCCCCAGTACCCTTAGTTTAGTCAATACATTGGCTTAGATAGAAGAGAACCCAAATCATTCAAAATGCCATAATTCAATGTTTTCTGAGAAAACACATGGATAATTGAAGGCACTTTTACTCAGTAAACTATAGAAAATTATAATATTTAACCAACTTATTTTGCATCCCACTCAGGTATGACGGCTTTGCTATTGTATATATTAGAGGATAATACCAAGCAGGTTATTTTGTTGAGCCTTTTCAAGTATCATGTCATTTTTTAAAATATACGGGAGTTTATGTGGTTAAATCTAAATCCAAGGGAGCTTAGAGTAATTTGCTTTTTTGCACATTCAAAGTCACACTCACAGCAACTAAGCCCAACAGATTCCATGTTGAAAAAGAACTTGCATCAATAGATGTGTACATTGAGAAATTAGAATGGGTGATGCAGTGACTTATTCTTCACATTTGTATTCATTTGTTCTTTCTTTCTATTAAAATAGTTTGTCTTTATCATGAAGGAAATCATATTCTGTTTCTGTAATTTGATCTGCTTCTCCTTCGGTCTTTGTTCTCTGCTGCTAGAAATGCAGGCTGAGGGAAGAACCATTGACCTTTGGTGCACTTTGCGTTTTGAAGCATTTATTGCCAAGGTTTCTGCTTTTTCTAATCCTCACACTAGTTACTTTTTATTCTCTAATATGAGCTGACCTGCAATTCTTATGTGAAGGTTGTCTGAAGCTTGGCACATTAAAAGGCCTCTACTAGTTGAAGCTGTAAAGTTCTTGCTAGATGAGCAGAATTTAGGTGTCCAAATGGCACTTTCAGAGGTAAGTCATTGTGAATTATTTTTCCCATTTTGTTTTTCAATTTCTTACCCTCTTCACCTCTCTTGGTTATGTTAGAGAATCTTTTGCCTTTCTCTTCTGTATTTGAGATTTGGTCATTTGTTGGTAGTTAATTGTGGTCATGGCTTCACACTGTTACTTGGTTGGTTCTGCTGGAGAGTTGTTCGTTGAATATCTTGTACGCCATTGTGCTTTAGCAGATCAAAATTGGAGTGATATTGAGATCAGTCCAAATAAGAGATTAGAGGTAAATTTTTGTTTCTCCCCCTCCCATTTTAATCTCTTTTCAGCACGTTGATGATTTATTTTTTGGATACTACTTGTACACATTTGGTTATATTCTGGTATATAGTAGTCCTCTTTGCTTTGCAGAGTAGATCTGCACTTGATGCCATAGGGGGAGTTTCCTATGATGATATTATTGGAAGGCTTCACCAATTTCATCTCTTTCTGCTTTTTTGTTTTGTTTTAATTACTACTTCTTTCTTCTATCAAAGAAATTTATTCTTTTATTGAAAAATGAAATCATAAATATTTCTTGTACTGATTTATCGTACTTTTACTTCTTGATTATTTTTCTCAGATGAAAATTGGAGCAGTTACACCAGGAGAGTTAAGAGCGATTTGTGAGAAAGGTCTCCTTTTAATAACTATTACAATTCCTGAAATGGAGGTAAATTATATCCATTCCGTATCCATCAAATTTGAGGCAGCGATTTCCTTTGTTTCCTTGAACTTGTCACTTCTTTTGTTCCCCTATTTAGTAATTTCACGCAAGTATCTTTCTACAGCACATTCTTTGGCCTTTCCTGTTGAAGATGATTATTCCACGGACCTATACTGGTGCTGTTGCCGTGGTAAAAGTTATACACTATTACCTAGCAAACTTTGTATAGAAATTTTCAATTTGATTATTAGATGCTTGACTAATTTTATCCATGCATACATTTAGGTTTGGTCTCTTATTTTGCTTGAATACATCCCCTCCTTCCCTTTTTTCTTTTGCTTGCTGTAAAATGTACTAAATGTGTGGACGTGTGCATGCACTTCCTGTGAAAGTGCTGTTTTATCCTTGCAGAAGTTTTCACTGGCATATTTGAAGACATCATTGCTACTTTTGTAGGTTTGCAGATGCATATCAGAATTGTGGCGGCATAGGTTTTATGGCAATGATATGTTGAGTGAGTGTAAAACCCGTGCTGATATACCAACTGCTCAGGTAGGATCTTTGCTTGATAGTCTTTTTTTAAAAGGTCTTTTTTATAACTCTTTTTATGCCCTGTAACTGAAAAAAAAACCCTTGTATTCTATATTGAGCACATATGTCCTCGTTGTATAATTCATGGTGGATTTTATGTGTAGGACCTTTTTGCTCGTATAGTGGTGCTTTTGCATGATCCTTTGGCTAGGGAACAGATGGCCACCCATCTTTTGACAGTGAGCACGTTTAATCCTTGAAAATTCTGCTTCATTCCTTATTGAGCTGTTGTTTGATATATCCTTATAGAGAGGAGTCTTTTAGCGTGTCTGGGAGGGATGATCTTTTTTAATGCTGCTTTTGAAGTAATTTACTAAACAGTCCTTGCTTTCAGCTAATTCTCAAACATGTTTGCCGTATTTTGTGCAATTTTTCTTCCTTGGTATTGTATTAGATACTGTATCTATTTTTCTGTTCACTAGCTGAGAGTATGAAAACATAGGCAAGTTGATTTTTTTGTCTAAAGATAAGGGATAACATGTATGATTCCGTTCTAATGGTCTTATTTTGTATAATTTCTAATTCTAGTCTACAGACTCTACATTGGTTCAACCCAAAGGCACTTACTTTTACCTCTTATTTGAAAAATTTTCTTATTATTGTGTGATGAATTTGTTCTCAGTATCAAACTAATCTCTAATTCCATTTGTAATACATTAACTTCCTTGGATGAAAGAAATATTTTTTGTTTGCAGGTTCTTTGTCATCTGGCACCTTTATTTCCAAAAAATATCATTCTGTTTTGGCAAGATGAGGTAATTGTTTGAGCTAAGAGATTCAGATGGAATTATATTGAAATTCTCATGATATCAACCATTTTTAGAAGGTTTATAAACCAGTAAGATAGGCAATAGTTTGTGCTAAAGTTTAGATGATATTTGATTTAAATCTTAAGTTCTATGTTAACATCAACCTTTGTCAATATAAATCTTACATTTACATCAGTTTATGTTGATACTGAGATTGCATTATTGTTAGGTTCTCTGATCATTTTAAAAGTCTTCACTGAGGCAAATAATTTAGCAGCTCTAAGACAACTTTTTTATTTCGTAATGTATTGCAGTGTTTGTTTGTAAATTTATAAATAAATTGGAAAAAGGCTTCACGTACTCATTTCAATTTATTATTTATAATTTTCTGCTATCTTGTACCAGTTACAAGTTTGAGATGCTGATTATAGATCCAATTGTGATTAATTTGCGTATTTGGTAAGCTCTAGATTCCAAAGATGAAGGCATATGTTAGCGATACAGAAGACTTGAAACAGGATCCATCATATCAAGACACTTGGGATGACATGATAATTAACGTGAGTGTGATTGACTTCTGCACCATCCTGTGTTTCCCTTAATGTATTTTAATTTGTAAGAGGCACATGCATTTTAATCAAACTTTCTGTTCAGTACATGAGATGTTTTAAATAAATGGAAGTCTTTAAGTTATTATGCAATTCAGATTATGTTCCAAGTAGGTTGATGTAAGCAACAAAGTAGTATTGATGAATTGGTCAAACATGTTTTCATAATTGATGTAATAAGTATATTTGGTTATGCAAAGCTCATTGGATGCACATTTAAGCTTTAGCTATTTTGCAGGATGTGATATTTAATCTCTCTTGTAGTTAGAGATATTTATATCATATCTTTGTTTTCGGGTTGCAGTTTCTTGCAGAAACTTTGGATGTGATTCAAGAGGCAGATTGGGTAATGTCTCTTGGAGATGTTTTTACCAAACATTATGAGCTTTATACACCTGACGATGAACATGCTGCACTTCTTCACCGGTATCAGTTCTTTTACCTAAAGTGTGCTTTATTAGATCTAATAAAAGCTTGACATACTAGATATTGTTTTCTGTTGTATGAGAAGTTGATTGCCCCAGAAGTTGAGTTTTTTATTAAAAAAAAAAATGAAATGGAAAAAGTGTAGTATTTTCATTAGTAAGATTAAGGTTTACTATGGCACTAGAAAGTGTCATATCATGATTCATCATGCTTAGTTTGTTTTAACCCCAATCCTTTTTTATATTGTGGAGTTGGTGACTCGTGATTATCTGCAACACAGTAATTTTGTATTATTCAATCTCAGTAATCCAAAACTTCATTCCATAGAAAAGAAATCTAGAGTTGGCTGTTGAAAAGCTCTAGGAAAGGAGGGATAAGTTTTCTTTGGGAAATGTTTTTTTTTCCCATCTTCTCTAAGCCATGATTTTGATCTTTTGATGTACAATTCAGATAAAACTTTGGTATGATATTGAACATCAACAAATTCATTACCTTACTAGTTTCCATCAACTAAAGTGAGAGGACGATGTAAATTTACAATTTGACGGAAGGATTGTTATTACTGCTCATGGTATTCTTTTCCTTTTTTTTTTGGGTATGTTTTGACAAACATACTATTTCAATACTTGGTTGATAATATTCTATCAAGAACACTGATTCAATACAAATTCAATATATCAATAATTAAGAGGTAACAATATTAACTAGAAACATATTTGTAGGCAACCAAAATAAGAAAACCTAATGAGAAGTAGATATCCTATTGATACCCGGTATATGGATACTGCCTAACATAACCCTTCGCCCAAAAGCCTTTATAGAAATCCCAAATAAAACCCTAATTACCCTGATTGCCCAATTATAAACCCTAATTCCTATACGATAATTACACTGTTTTGATGTCTTTGAATGACTTATGGGCTAGGATTGTCTGCGGAGGTTCTTTATGGTGTTTGGCTCAAGGGTTATTTAAGGGAGTGTCCCTTTTGGATATGCAGAGAGATTAGGCAGCTTTGCTGTATACATAATTTACTTAGTGTGTTTTTTTCAGCTGGTTTTGTAATGCTCTCTTTGTTCCCTTAGTTGGATAACTAGTCCTTTTGTTTTGTACTTCCTTCTTTTCTCAATAAAATTTCTTCTTTTATCTTAAAAAAATAATTTATCTCACCTCATACTGCATTATTTGGCTTCGCCCCTTTTGCTACTGTCATTAAAACCATGTGCTACTTGTGTAAGATTAGAAAGGGTGTGAAAAATGATATTGATCTTGAATACAGATGCTTGGGGATGCTGCTTCAGAAGGTTAATGACAGAGCTTATGTCTGCGATAAGATAGATTGGATGTATAAGCAAGCCAACATTGCAATTCCAACAAATAGGCTTGGATTGGCAAAAGCAATGGGATTGGTACTCAATAATTTATTTTGTTGGATGCTTTTCCATTACCTGCTGTTCTTTTTTATCTTATATTCATTTTACTGGTTTAAGGTTGCTGCATCCCACCTGGATACAGTGTTGGAGAAGCTGAAAGATATTCTGGATAATGTTGGACAAACCATATTTCAGAGGTTGATGCCAGGCATATAGGATTTATTTTATGAACTTTTCTTTTTGAATTGGCTTATCATAATTTTATGATCATGCATATGAATATATAAATTTATTGATGGAGTATAAAGGAGTCACTTTTTTCCTCTGTCTCCCCTTTTCATTAACTTATCTTTCTTTCTTGTTGTGGTTTGAATGTTACCAAACCTTTTTCTCCCTTCAAACGTTTTTCAAAGTATTGAAACAATTAAGATCTTGCTGTTATGCTGGCATTAGATTATTCAAGTGGACTTTGTTATTCTTTAAATTTGACTTGTACTTCCTCTATTCCCTTTATGCATCTCATTTGCCATTTTTGGATGTCCACAATTAAATATGTCTCACTTTGAAAGTCATTAAGTCAAAAGAATTTTTTGAAAATTCATTGTTTATATAATAATTGATAAAGTGAAATAGAGGATTATCATAAAATGTGCTGCCTTTCAGGAAAAATACAGGTATCCTTAAATAGCACAAAGTCGAATGAGACATATTAAATGGGATGTAGAGTACAAACTTTGAGATGAAACTGTCGTGAAAATAATAAGGCAAGCTTCCACATATATGATGACAATTACTTTTTATTCTTTAATTGATCAATTGAGTACTTAATTTGCATCAGAACATTACAAATTTACATCATGTCATTAACATGCTCTGATCACTTCTTGTCTTTTTACTTTTCCAAGATTCAATTATATTCTTTTCAGCATTTGTCTCAACTGTTTGTAGCTTTTGTCTGTTGCAGGATACTGTCACTCTTCTCTGATAGTTTTAGAACAGAAGAGTCTGATGACATACATGCTGCTTTGGCTCTAATGTATGGATATGCTGCAAAGTATGCACCATCAACAGTTATTGAAGCCAGAATAAATGCCCTTGTTGTAGGTCATCTTGTCCCCACTGCATATGACTTAGTCTTTGTATTAGGGTTGGTGTCTTTTGTTGTCTTTCTGAGTGACACTACTCATGGAACCAAAAAAGATTGTCTTCACTGTTTTCTGCTTTGAATTTCTAGTGAAGTTTTTCATGACAAAAGCCATAAAGTGGTAATGGACTTGAAATTTGAGGCTGTATTATGAAGAATCATTTTGAACTTATAAAATGGTGACTTCTGAGGTGTTATTTCACTGTTCCTTTTTTAAAGTTGATAGATGGTTGTCCTTTAATTTGTTTTGAAATGAGGAATGTCTGCCTAAGTTCCCTGGGTAGTATATAAATCATGTTGTGGTTTTGCATCAAACTTGTCAGAACATTGTCAATGTTGGATGGTAAAATATTGTTAGCGGTGCAGTAAATGCATTTTGATGAGAAAAGATAACAATTATAAGCTAAACCTGGTTAAGACAAAACTATAATAATTTTATTCATATATGAATTTAATGAACTAAATGCCTATGATAGGTTTCAAAATAATACATGTTTGTATATATATCATGTACTACTTTGCGCTTTAAAGAGAAATTGAACATTATTATTTTGAGATTTATTTCTAAAGTGTACTCTCTATGGGTAGCTTTGTTGGCTGTTGTAATATGATTTAGAAAAACTGAAGTGTTGCCTTCAATTTCTGAATAATGCAATCAATCAATCTATGTGTTAACTCATGCTCATGCATGAAAATTTAGATATCCAATTCCATTATTATATTCATTAGATGGATGATCATGTTTCTATGAAAAATAAGATCTCTCACTTCCTTTCAATATCTTTTTTTTTCTTTGGGAATCCATTATTGTTTATGGTTTGACTGCAATTCTTGTTTTTCTGGGCTTGTTTATCCTACTTAAATGTAACCCTTTTAGGGAACCAATATGCTTTCACGGCTTCTTCATGTGCGTCACCCCAGAGCGAAGCAAGCTGTGATCACGGCAATTGATTTACTAGGTCTGTTCAAACTTTATTATTATAGATTATCATTGTTATTTTTCTTCTTGCTGCTGTTGCTGGAATTCTTCTTGTTAGAAAAACTTCTTTTTTATATTTATCTTGCTACCTTGTTGAAAATTTTCTACATTAAATGGATTTCTAAGAAAACCTTTCATAGAGAATGAACATTCATGAAAGTTGCGGTTATTATTTCCAGCAGAAAAAGGAGCTGAGTGCTTTGTCAGAAAGTGGATATTTTTATTTTTGATACCTTCCACATTCATATCAAACTAGGAAAGATGTGCCTATTAATAATGTTGATTTGAGTTTAGCCAATAAAGTCCATTCTCATCTAGTTCAGATTGCTGGGTGCTCAATGCCAATTCCTGTCCTTTCCACCTAATTCTAATGGTGAATCTCTGGACCTTGCCATTTCTCTTTGTATATTGCATCCTCATGGCAGATCAAGGCCTTACCTGGGAAGCTTGTAACTGTCCATGCTTTCAGATTCTCTTGACCTTCATCTTTGCTTCAGAAGGAATTTTATTAGAGGAAAAAAAATTAGGTGGGCATATAAGTTGAGGATAAGATATCGTCCTAAAAAAAGGCACTAAAAAATTCTGGCATTTCTCTCAATAGACAACAAATAACAGCATACATCTTAACCCCATAGGATTCTTTGCTTTTTCCGAAACATATGTAATGACCCAGGAAGTTGTTCCAAACTTGTGGGACAGATACAATATTCTCCAAAATCACCCAAGAGTTCTACACCATAAATATCTAGCAGTAAATAGCTACTAGTCTTAGAAAGGCTCATAACAAAGATATTAGAGAGTTCTTTGTGTGGTCTGTGAACATGCGACAAATAATTCGTATTAATCCTATTAACTATTAAGTACTACAGTCCAAATGGATAGATTTACCTTTGAGGGAGTCTTGGATTTCCAATATTGCTGCTATTAATTGTTAACTAAAAACCTTAGACAGGAAGCTCTGCCAACAATGAGTTGGATGGCAAGAAACAGTTGAAAATGCAAAGCCAAAAAAAAAGAAAGGTTGATGGCTAAGTTAAAATAAGCGTATAGATGATTAGTGGGTTGGACTTGTACTAGTTGTACTACCCATTTACTTGACTTAATTTATGGTTATAAATAGACATATCTTGACCAAGGAAGTCAGATATCCCATACACTCATTCTAAACTAATGATTGTGAATGAAAGAAAAAGTGCCGAGTAAGACTGCAATATAAGCTCCACTTGTTAACAATTTTTTCTTTAAAATATTATGGCAGGAAATGCTGTCATTAATGCTGCTGAAAGTGGTGCATCATTCCCATTGAAACGAAGGGACCAATTGCTTGATTATATATTAACTTTAATGGGCCGAGATGACAATGACAGCTATGCTGATTACTATGAACTTTTGCGTACTCAGGTATGTTAAAAAATGCTGAATGATTATATTGCCTTGGGGAGAGTACGTTTGTGGCGAACTTATTTTGACAATTTTGAGGTTATTATGTGTTTGATATTGTGTAGGCCCTTGCTATAAGTGCCTGCACTACATTGGTCTCCGTGGAGCCAAAGCTAACAGTTGAAACTAGAAATCATGTAATGAAGGTATGGATTTCATTTAGCTTTAGGAATGTAGCAGTGACAATATTTCAGCCTTCCTAATTTTCATGATGAATCTGACAGGCAACATTAGGTTTCTTTGCCATACCCAATGATCCAGTAGATGTTGTCAACCCCCTTATAGACAACCTGATCACTCTTTTATGTGCAATTCTTCTCACTAGGTAATTTAAGTATAGTGGTTATACTGTGCTGCCGATATTTCTACTTGTTAATTTTACCTGTCCTTTTATATTTTGCTATACTGTTGCTCTTTTCTTACATCTGATCATGCTAAGATCCATTTAAAAGATATTAGAATTTCTGTGCTAGATCAATCTGTGAGTGTAAAAGTGTTTATTTCTTGTACTAATTAGTGGTAATATAAAATTTAGTGGAGAGGATGGAAGAAGTCGGGCGGAGCTGTTGTTGCATATCTTGAGGCAAATTGATCAATTTGTTTCTTCACCTGTTGAGCATCAGAGAAAAAGAGGCTGTTTTGCTGTCCATGAGATGCTTCTGAAGTTTCGGATGGTTTGTGTTAGTGGGTATTGTGCACTGGGCTGCCATGGGATTTGCGCACATAACAAACAAATTGACCGTACTCTATATGGGAATTTTTCAAAGCTACCATGTAAATATGTTTCATTGCCAACTTTAAAATGTTTTTCTTTAATGTATCTAATATTTTTTCTTAAATTTTGTTTAACTTTCAGCTGCATTTGTATTGCCAAGTCGTGAAGCTTTATGTTTGGGAGATAGGGTAATAATGTATCTTCCACGTTGTGCAGACACGAATTCTGAAGTTAGAAAGATATCTGCTCAAGTAAGTAACTGATACAACTTTTCTGTGGTATAAAATAAATTGCAACCTCTCCTGTAGTACTTACACAGTTTGTGGAACATTATATGGCATAATAAATGCTTGCTTTCTGACATTCACTTCTATAGAGTAAACATTGCTGTCTTGTTCTTTAGCTATTTGTATTTTTTTTTTATTTTTTATTTTTGGCAGATTCTTGATCAACTCTTCAGCATTTGTCTCTCACTTCCAAGGCCGGCAACGTCTTGTATATCTTCTGAAGATATAGAATTATCCTACAGGGCTTTGTCTTCTCTTGAAGATGTTATAGCCATATTGAGGAATGTGAGTTCATTGGCTTCTATTTATTGCCGTGCTTCTTTATTTTTGTCTGTCATTCTTTCCTTTTTTGGTTGCAGAAGAGAGAGAGAGAGAGACCCTGAGACCGAATAACTTCATTTTCCTGCATGTATATTCAGGATACTTCTATTGACCCGTCAGAAGTTTTCAACAGAATTGTTTCCGCTCTCTGTATTTTGTTGACAAAGGATGAGGTAATTTTCTTTTCTTTCTCTCTATCTCTCTGTTTATTTTAAACTTCATAATTAATAACTTTATCAATGATTACCTGCAGTTGGTAATTACACTGCATGGTTGCTCAGTAGCTATATGTGATAAGATCAAGCAGTCTGCTGAAGGGGTTATTCAAGCTGTTATTGAGTTTGTTACAAAGAGAGTGAAAGAGCTGAGTGAGATTGATATCTCAAGGTTTCAGCCATAACTTATATACTGTTCTTATATCACAACAGGAACCACATTTGATTTTATCTTCTTTTGGCATGGTAAATTTTGATGGTAACTGATGATGACATGTAATGTATATGCTTACAGGACAACCCAATCATTAATATCTGCCACTGTTCATGTTACTGATAAGCATTTGCGCATGGAAACTCTCGGTGCTGTATCCTTTTCCTTTGAATTCTAGATTTGATCGTTTTCTATGTTGAAGGTGCCATTTTTATCGAGCATCTTTTGCCATCATTAACTTGTTGAAGCCAACATAGTAGATTTAATTATCCAAAAGAGCATTGTAGTTTTTATTATATGTATGTATATATACAAATATATATGTATGTACATATGTATGTATGTATGTATGTATGTATGTATATACATACATATATGTATGTGTGTGTGTGTGTGTGTGTGTGTGTATATATATTATTTTAAAGCTCTGTTTTGCTGCTAGATTCTTCCTTTACTGGTCATAAAGGTTTGTTCTTTGGCTGAAAGCACTAGTCCGAAAATTGTTTTTGATGAAGTCCTAGCTACTGCTGGAAGGGATATAGTAACGAAGGATATATCTAGGCTGCGTGGTGGCTGGCCAATGCAGGATGCATTCTATGTGAGTCTGTCACTCTGTCTTCATTTTTGGTAACAAATTTTATTTGTTGTGCTTTTATAGATTGAGCCACCTGTTCAATCTCTAATTTGCATTGCTCATAAATAGTCCTATCAACGGTGGTAAAAAAGTATTCCCTGGAGGTTTTTGCAGTGAGTGGAAGGACTGCAGTTCTGTGAAAAAGAAGTCCTATGAGCTATTAAATTCAGTTTGACAGTGTTGTTATGCAACCCACTTTAGCTGTTCTGTTACTTGGATGTGATTTCTAGATTCTTTTTCCATCAAAAAAGAAAAATGACTACTACTACTTTTCTGCAGGCATTTTCACAGCACATAGTGCTGTCAACTTTGTTCCTAGAACATGTGATATCTGTCCTTAGCCAGACTCCCATCCTTAAAGGTGATGTAGATAGAGTTGAGGACAGCCATGTTTTTGACAGTCAGACAGAGGATGGCATGCTGCAAGCTGCAATTTTTGCTCTAACTGCTTTCTTCAGGTCCGTATCATCAGGTATACTTATTGAATTTAAGCTTTGTAATATGGTCCAACAGTTTTGCAAGCCTCTCGTATCAATGCAGAGGTGGAGGGAAAGTTGGAAAAAGGGCTGTTGAATTGCACTATGCTTCTGTTCTTTCTGAGCTTACACTGCAACTTGGAAGCTGTCATGGTCTAGCTAGCTCTGGTCTGCATGAACCATTGCGGTAAGATTCGGGCATACAGTTATTACTTGCATTTTGATGCTTGCATACGAACTGTATCATGGTTTTTTGATGGGTTTTGAATAAATTAGGAACAGTTTGATGTCCGTCTATGAAGTATAGACATTGACACGATCACATAACTAGTCAAACTTAAAAAAATATAGAACAAGACAAGACATAATGTGTGTGTGTGTATTATATAGTATCTTTATATATGTATCATATCTATTTTTTTTTAAATTTTTATATAGTGATTTACTTCCAAAGTATCCTATATTCTAATTACCTATGATTATTATCTTCCAAAAAAAAATCTATTAAATAATGAGATGTTATAATGTTAAATTATATTATTCAAATTATTCATGTACCAAAAAAAGTAAAAAAAAAAACTATGATTTCACCAAGATGGGGTTTCTAGTCTCATTCTATATATATTATTTTTGGTCTTTTCTTTGGGCCAGCTAGGTCCAAGTCATATCAAGCACATGTCCAAGTCAAAAAAATAATAATTTTTTACTTGGAAACATTTATATATGTGTTGTGGTGTGTCGGTGTTGGACACATGTTTGACATACTAACACGTCTCAAGACAGGTGTGTTCATACTTTATAGCCACCGATTTAAATTTTGACATTCAGACCTACTATGTTATTTTTTTTAGCACACTCTTTTGGTCACATGGTTGAGGTAGTGTCTTTTGGAGGTGGATACACCAAATTGAGTGAGACATATATACTACTAATTATAAAACACATGAACAATACATGTCACACAAATATGCACAACTTCGTTTTTTTTAACCCTATTTATAATTCCTCTTTTATCCCCTTTATGCAGGGATCTTCTAATTGCATTTCAGGCATTCTGTGAATGTGTTGGTGACCTTGAGATGGGCAAGGTAGACAAACATATAAACATTGCTCCATTTTAGGAATGTAAGAAATAGTTCTGGGAGCATAGGAGTATTAAAAATATTTCTTTATCCAGATTTTGGCTAGAGATGGAGAACTATCTGAAAATGAGCGGTGGATTACTCTAATTGGGGACATAGCTGGCTGCATATCTATAAAGAGGCCCAAAGAGGTAATATTATTTCAAGTTTATCTCTATGCCATTAGATACATGCATTTGTGTACATACTAAAATGCAGACAAATTTACATGCCTAAAAATATGCTGATAAGATATTGCAGTAGCTCCTTTAAACACAACACATTATGGATTTATGACTTCATATACTTTCTTTCTGCAGAAAAAAAAATCTTTGTCTGCAAGTTTTGACAAGTTCTCTGGTCTGGTTAAAACCTTAGGTACAAAATATCTGTGTCTCTTTGACAAAGTCATTGGGTCGACCCCAGAAATACCAACGGGAAGCTTCTGCTGCAGCATTGTCAGAGTTTGTTCGCTATAGGTGTGTATAGAATTATACATGTGCCTTCCATTTATGATGCAATACTTTATTGAAGTTGGTGTTTCTGCAGAAACTTGGAATTGTTGTTGTGTATGCAGCTTTATTGTTCATAACTACCTGATGAAAATATTACATGCAAAAGGGATGGCAATAATGTTAAATGCTTGATTTGCAGGGTAGTATTCTTTCCATGTAATGGGTGGGTAGGTTCCATCTTTGTATGTGTGAGATGGGCGAGTATCATGACTAATTGTTGAAAAGGGTGACTTGGGCTAATATGTTCCTTCAGTTTTTTTTAAGCATCACCAGGGATCATACAGCAGGTGCAGAAATGGTAAGCACCTGCGAAGCTTTGTTAGTCTCTGTCATGCACTCTGCCTTTGACCTCATTCTGCAGATCACTTTAGAACCTTCTCTACTTAGATTATTTCACAAATCTCTTTTCCAGAGCTTTTTGCACCCTGACTGGAAAATTTTTCCTTGTTATGTCTGAGGCTGTCATTGCCAAGATCTTTAAAGTTAGTTAGTGGTGGCTGAGCTCTGGCAAAGTGCTAGTGGTGACTTGGGGTGTGCCTGTATTTAACTTCCAATTTACTCTTTTTGTTCACTTAAAGCTTGCTCAAATGTATATATAATCATGTTGGTATTTATATATGTAAATACATAAGGCTATATTTATGTAATAATGGAAGAGCCTGAGCATGCAGTAAGATTATATATATATACACACACCTTGTAGATAAATGTATCTTTGAATAAGTATAAAGTATAAACAATCACTTTAATTTGTTGAATCATGCATGGATGTTTCTTAATCAATGTTCCTTTATTTGGTTTTCTTCTATCAGTTAGCTTTTGCAACTTTTTGGCTTTTTACAGGCTCTTAATAATAGTTGATGACCAGTTATCTTCTCACTCTTGAATTAAAATCATATTTGCTTCCTGTTGTCAATGATATAGTGGTGACTTTGGTTCACTTTTGGAGCAAATGGTTGAGGTTTTATGTCATCATGTATCGGATGAGTCTTCAACAGTGCGACGCTTATGTTTGAGAGGGCTAGTACAGGTATTTTGTTTGTATCTGTACATTACTTTTTGGTCATGTAATTCATTTTTAGTTATACTCCTCTTCAAAACGATTTAACTATCTATAAATGCTTGATTGGTTGTTCATGTTAATTGTTAAGTTTATGAGTGGTTTCTTGATCAGATTTTTGTTTAGATATATACTGAAATTATTGGTGTAAGCAGACTTAAGGGCATCTGCACATTGTCATACCACAATATCTAAGACGGTTAAGCTATTAGGTGAATATAATTTTTTCACTAATGTCTTTAACATACCCTCTGGTATGAAAAACCTTTATGCTTGAAGTGTGGACAAAGCTTGCCATACTGATAAAAGGGGCTGTGAGGATCAAACCCTAGACCTCTTGGTTATGGAAAGCTCTAATAATATGTCAAGAAATGGTTTTTATAAGTATCTCTAACAAATTCAAAGTACCAAATGCGGAAAAATTGGCTTGTATAAACTTTTTTACTTCAAAACAAGCCTCAAGATTTTTAATTGTTGAAATGTGATTGTAATGCTTTTTCAAGAACCATAGTATATGTCATCTGTGCATACGATTCACAAATCTTGGGCCATATAGGTGATAAGTTTATTTTCACAGTTAATTTTTAATTCTGGTAAAGAACTGCGTATATTCATCCTCCTTCCTCCTTTTAAATAATTGACTTCTCAAAATATTGAAATTTCAGATTCCATCGCTTCAGATTCTGAAGTATACAGCTCAAGTCTTGGGTGTCATATTAGCTCTGCTAGATGATTCTGATGAATCTGTGCAATTAACTGCAGTATCATGCTTACTGATGGTGAAGTCCTTTTTCTCTTGGGGGTGTACTTGTGTATTGTATTGACCATCTTACTTACAATTTGTTTTTGGCCTATCCTAGATTGTTGAATCTTCACCTGATGATGCAGTTGAACCCATTTTGCTTAATCTTTCAGTACGGCTTCGAAATCTTCAAGTGCGTCATTTTACTATTTGGTGTATCACTTGAGATTTTTTGTTTTGCATCTTAAGGCATTGAGACACGCAATTGAAAAGTTGCACTCAGTCCTTTCAAGTTTGACATGAAGCAGACTAGATTGATCTATTGTAAAATACCATATTATTTCTGGCCTATTAGGTGTAGATAACAAGACTGATCAGATTTCCTCATACTTTTAGGATATGAGTCGGACAAGAAGGTCTCCTTTTTAGCAACATGCTTGAAAGGATTAAAATTGAAAATTACATGTAGAGAATGGGTCTTTGGGTATGCTTCCTAAAGCTTTGCAGGAACAGAATAGTAATTAAATTTGAAATTGCAGTATATATTTTATAGGATCTATGGATAAGACAGCTTAAGACTACTTTTCTTGTTCGTGCTCTTTTTAGAAAAACTTTATTTTAATGATCACTGGCAACTATCTACAACTACAGTGGATGTTTATGTCCCTTGGTAAATGATTACAAAAAACAAGAAACATAAAAAGTGGGAACTCTGACTCATCTTCATCGTGACTATGCATATAAATTCACTGGCATAAGCAACTAACAATAAAATAAGGGCATACATTTGGAGAAAATTTCTTGAGATAATTTAACCTTTCAGGTTTTGATAATCTGCTTTCTAGTTTAGAAGCTCTAAAACTGAAGTCAAGTGTCCACTATGTCTTGTCAAAAGGATCATGTTCTGTATCTATGTATGCTATTCAAATTAATACATAATTTCTATTTCTCATTCTGTTTTTGCAATAGACTTGCCACTTTTAGATAATTCCAACTAATTTAAATAGGAAATCCTTAAAACAGACAAGCATGAATGCAAAGATGCGAGCCAGTTCTTTCGCAGCATTTGGAGCACTAAGCAACTTTGGAACTGGGGCACTAAATGAGGCGTTTCTTGAGCAGGTGTTTTACTAATTTCCCATCTATGATCTTTAAAAGGAATAAATTGACCCAAGAATAAGTGACTAGAAATTATTAGTGTACCTGCAAAGCCCTTGTATCTAACATAGTTTATAATTGTCAAAAATGGACATTTGTAGGATCAAAATAGCAAAATGAATTTATGTTTTTTGAAATTGCAAGGTTTTGCTGAGCTGAGTAGATCATTGTCCTATATTTTCCCTTTGATATGTTGGTGGGCTCATTTCGTGCTGGTGATTTTTTTTTCAAAAGGTACATGCTGCTGTTCCTCGCCTGGTTTTGCATCTGCATGATGAAGATGTTAGCGTACGACAGGCCTGTCGGGTAAGCAGCCACTGTTTTGGATTTTCTTGAATTGAAGATTTCTGCAGAAAATTTAACACATTTTGTTAATTCATTTTTTAATGTACTGATTGATAGAATACCCTGAAACGAGTGTGCTCATTGATGGGGATTGAAGGATTGCATGCCCTTTTAAACACACATTGTTTCCTTTCTGATCACCGGTATGATTTGACATATTTAAAATGGGTAGTTTTGTAGATGTTTTTTAAAATTACAACCAGCTTCTTTGTGTGATTGTAGAAGTGAGTATGAGGACTTCCTCAGGGACATTGCAAAACAATTTACTCAACATCTTCCCTCCAGACTTGATACTTATATGGCATCAACAGTACAGGTTATTTACTCTTTAATGAAATGACTCGTATTCACGCTGAACTTATGTTGCCTTGTATCATAGCTAATTGATTACAATATATGCATGCCTTTGCTATGACATGAAATTGATCTTGATTTGTTTACTTTCTTAAATCAAGATTAGGCTTTCAAAAGGACGCTGACGAAGTATATTTTTCTGCTCCCAATTTTTTTTTTCTTTGGATCCCATGTCTTTTGATAATTTCTCTTCTGCTTTTATAGTTTGAACAACCCAAATGTTATATATTGTGCATATAACTCAGCTTCTATGATGTGGATATTGCCCCTCCTAAGTTTTTATTGAAGAATATTGATCTTGTTCGGATGAATTGTCTTGGGCTTTATCAGATGTCTTTTGTCATGTACTTCCCTTGTCCTCCCGTTTTGTTATCTATCACGACTCCAGAGTATCCATTTGAGTTTCAACAAATGAGAATGATCTGTTAAGTGGTCAACTGTGGCTAGCTCTCGTAAATAGAGTTCATGGAATCAGTTTGACGTATGCTACTATTGTTGCTGAATCTTCTCTTTATGTTTCTTGTCATGGACTTTCTACTTGGTGATTTTTACCCCCATGAGAGTATCTGGAAAAGCATGGGGTCATTCTAAAATGCTAAAGCCATTAGAGGATTTCAACTCAGTGCATAAAATATTCTTGTACCTTATGTTTAAATCTAAGTACCTGCGGTTTGCCAAATGTAGCTGTTTACTTTCTTGATGAAGCAGGCCTTTGATGCATCATGGCCAATAATTCAAGCAAATGCTATATACTTCTGCAGCAGCATGCTTTCTCTATCGGGCAATCAGCACATTTTAGCTCTTTACCATACACAGGTTTCTCATAGATTTGCTTGCAACTTTCAGGTCCTAAATCTCAAAATGAGGTTTCACAAGATCTGTGTCTTTTTATAGGTATTTGGGATGCTGGTGGGCAAAATGAGTCGATCCCCAGATGCAGTTGTTAGAGCAACATGTTCTGCTGCCTTGGCCTTGTTACTAAAGTCCTCCAGTTTATGTTCTTGGAGAGCAGCTCGTCTTGATCACACGGACGTAGCACAGAGGAACCATCATCCGGAGTCTACCAATACTTAGTAATACATGGAGATATTATTGGGGCCATAATTAGCCATGAGCATGAAGTCCTGTTTAATAGAGCAATAGATTGAGTGGATTAGTCTGCTTATTTGCGGGTTTCAGGCGAAGAAAGGTTCTGCGGCTATGGGCTTATCCTATTGATCTTCGTAAAATTGCTTCCATAAATAATATCCTTTCCGTTTTAACCATCTTTTCCTGGGCTTTTTGTTGTAAAGTTTGCAAAGGACGTTCTCTTACCGTTTTCTTTTCCCTTTTAATGTACATTATTGATTGTTGTAAACGTATATTTCGTATATTAATTGCACTTTCGTATAAAAATCCCCGTTAAGAGGAGATTTCGTATTTTTTAATAATTTAATAAATTTTTATTTTCTGATCGTTTAATCATTCATTGATAATTAAAAAATGAAGTTTAATTTTCATGTAATGTCTTGAAAGCGAAAAGGATACAAATAGATTTCTAAGTCATAATAATCTGACTCTATTTTGAATGTTATTTTAATTGACCGTCTATTTTGGTTTTAACAATTTTTAATTAAATATCTTCTATTTAAAAAAATATCAAAGACACTCCAAAACTAGTTTATTATGGGTTTGATTGGAAATTTTTTTTTAAATTTTTTTTATTTTACAAAAGCAAAAAAAAAAAAAAATTTGTCTGATGTTTTTATAAATTTTTTTTAAAAAATTGTTTTATGAAAGTGTAACAAAAAAAATGGATTTCATGAAATATTATTTTATTGTTTTTTTTGTTTTTGTGTAAAATTGTTTTTAAAATTTATTTTTTAAAAAAATTATTTTTATTAATAAAATTAAAATTAATTTTTAAATATCACACACAATTAAACTTTAAATCATTATTTTCGTATTATCTTTGACATTCTCTTCATTCTACGTTGAAAGATTTTTATAATTTTAATATATTTTTTATTTTTATATCTTTTTATCTCTATTAAAATTATTTATTTATATTACCAAACATAAAACTTTCATTATTTAATTGAAAAATCAACATTGGGCTTTTGCTTTATTTAATGAATTTTAATGCCTATCACAAAAAATTATAAATATATTTACTTTTTCTCTTGACTTTATAATAGTTACTTATTTATATTGTCATGCATAAAACTTCAATTATTTGATTGGAAAAGCAACGTTAAGCTTTTGTTTTATTTTAGTGAGTTTCAATGCTTATCACAAAAACTTATAAAAGTGATTTGTTTTTCTCTTGGCTCCATAATAGTTATTGTACTATCCCTAATTGCTTGAATGGCTACGTACACAAGGTGCTTCTTATCTCCCTTCTTGTAAACACCAATTGCAAGCCATGAAAAATTGAAATCACTTAGGTTGAGTGTTTTCGTGTAATTAAAGTTTAACTTATAAAAAGATAGACATAAGATGAGTAGACATAAGATGAGTAGGATATAATTTCACCTAAAATTTGATAAATCAACCTATTGTTCAATTTAAATTTAGTTATAGAGTGTAATTTGAGAGTTTAATAAACCTGATCAATAACTAATGAAAACTGAGTTATACCCAATGCATTTAATCATTTGTAGAAGCAAAAAATCAATTGTTACACAAAATATTATGTACATTTGTGATTTTAATATATTATTTATTTATATTTACACGGAATGAAAAGATAGTGCTAAGAATTTAAGAGTGTTTTTAGATACACTTATTTGGCAAAATACAAAATTTCCATGACCTTCGAAAGATATTTTAATATTATATCATATTTTCATTAAGTTATTTATAAGCCATTGACATATTATAAAATTTATTTAAATTTTTGTTGTAGGTAAATATTATCTTATTGATTCTAGATATCTTTGTACAAGGGGATTTCTTCTATCTTTTCAAAGTGAAAGATATCATACCCAATAATATAATAGTCGTGGTCAACAACCTCAAAATGCGAAAAAATTGTTTAACTATAAATATTTTTCAATGCAAATAGTGATTAAACATTATTTTAAAGTGTTAAAAGCACTTTATGGTAGCATATAGACCTACTCGACAATGCCTTATCGTCACTACATGTTGCACAATTCATAATTATATTCGTAAATGAGGGTGAATTGATACATTATTTCATAAATAAAAGGCTGAGTCTTTTAGATATAAATACTTCAATGGATCAATTAGGCGAAGAAACTTCAAGCAATAATAATTATTTAGAAAAATTGTCTGATGAAATAACAATAGCAATGTCAGCATATGGTAATGCGTATGATTGTTTCTTAGTTAGGATTTATATAAAATATTTTAAATTGTATTTTTGAAAACATTTTTCAAGTTTAATATATAATATTTTCAATTTTCCTCTACTTTAATTTTTTTAATAGCTATATTTCACAACAATGTTTATAAGATATTCTTAAATTTCTCCTAAATTTACATTACATCATATAAATTATAATAATGATTAGTCATCATTTTAAAAATAATTACTGATATTTTAATAGTAGTAATTATAAAAAAAAAATTAAACATATGAAACTTGTCCCCAATTGAAGAAAAAACTTTTTATATGCATTATTTAAACATTTCTCATATATATTGTTTAAATAATTTGTAAAGATGTCTTATATACATTATTTAAATATATAAAATTTATAAAATAAAAAAAATATTATTTTATTTTATTGCAACCAAACAAATTTTTTGTTCTTTTGTTCTTGAAAAAGTTTCTAAAGCATTTTTAAAAAATGAGTTTTCTATTCTTTTATTTTTTTAAAATTATTTTTAAAATTTATATCCAAACAAATTTATTATTCTTTTATTTTAAGAAAAAAAATTTCAAAATTATTTTAAAAAAATAATAAAATAATAATACTTGAAAACACTTCCAAATAAGTTCTATATTTAAAATTTTCTAAAGCATTGTTCAACAATCAATTTAGAAGAAAACACTTCCAAATAATAATAATTATTTTTTTCTAAAGCATTTTTTTAAATGAGTTTTCTATTCTTTTATTTTTAAAATTTATATCCAAACAAATTTATTATTCTTTTATTTTAAGAAATGAAAATTATTTTTAAAAATTATTTAAAAAATAATAAAATAATAATACTTGAAAACACTTCCAAATAAGTTCTATATTTAAAATTTTCTAAAGCATTGTTCAACAATCAATTTAGAAGAAAACACTTCCAAATAATAATAATTATTTTTTTCTAAAGCATTTTTTTAAATGAGTTTTCTATTCTTTTATTTTTAAAATTTATATCCAAACAAATTTATTATTCTTTTATTTTAAGAAATGAAAATTATTTTTAAAAATTATTTAAAAAATAATAAAATAATAATACTTGAAAACACTTCCAAATAAGTTGTATATCTTTTCTTTTTTTCTGTCACAGTAAGTTTTTTGAGAATATGAATGGAAAGACCGAAAAATGAGGAGTGGGTCGGGATCCAATTCCAAATCCACAGACGAATTGTGGTGTTTATCCTTCTTCCTCAAAATTAAATGGTAACTTTTTGTCATTAAAAAAACTTGGTAACGATTAAACTGATTGGTTGGCAATTTAAATGACAATTTCTTATTATGTTGGGATTCCGAGCTCAGCGGTAGACAAGCAGTAACTTCTTTTTTTTCCCTCACTGTTTAGCTGCCAGAAAGAAGAAGAACCGAAGGAAATTTCAATGCTGGTGAAGTATTTGATGGCATTGTTCAACAATCAATTTAGGAGAAAAATTCATTTGAATCAGCTCAGATAATATGAGGTAAATGGGGCTACGATAGAGATATTATATTGAACTTTCATGGACAGATAGAATACAAACAAGGAATGAGACACAGGCGTTTGTTTGGTCGGTGTTCCGTGAATGAAAAATATTGTCCTTGGGTTTAATTTTGGAAGATAAATAGAAGAGGCAGCAAATTTAATTTTTCAGGGTAAACAGAGAACTGAATTATCACGTCTCTGGTATTCGTTTTGTTTGCATCCATCTTGGCATCGAACCTTGTGAAATAGAAAGCATGTTAATATTGTCTACAGAATTCTAGTGGCAACCATACACCACAAGAACTCACCACAAGATAATCCAACGCCCTTATCTATGCTCTTACATCACCACTAGCTTTACTGCTGGATTTGTCTCTCTGTCTATAAAGAGAAAAATCACAGTTCCATCCCACAGGAGGGAACAAATTAAAAACAAACTCTATCATTTGCCTCTCTCGAGCAGCCATGGTTTCCTATGCTAACAATCCTCACTTCGTCTTGTTTCCTCTAGTGACGCAAGGCCACATCATCCCTATGATTGACATTGCAAGGCTCTTGGCACAGCGTGATGTGATTGTTACCATATTCACTACACCCAAAAATGCATCCCGTTTTGATTCTGTTCTTTCTCGTGCTGTTTTGTCTGGCCTCCAAATCCGATTAGTGCAACTCCAACTCCCATGCAAAGAAGCAGGACTACCTGAGGGTTGTGAGAATTTTGACATGGTATCTTCTGCAGACATGATATGTAATCTCTTCGAAGCAATTAAGATGCTCCAAAACCCAGCGGAAAAATTGTTTGAACAGCTGAATCCTCAGCCAAGTTGCATAATATCCGACGTTTTGATTCCATGGACAGCTCAAATCGCTCAAAAATATCATATTCCAAGGATTTCTTTCCACGGGTTTTCTTGCTTCTGCCTCCATTGCCTGAACAAGATACGTACCTCCAAGGTTGATGAGAGCATAACTTCAGAATCAGAATACTTCAATGTGCCTGGCATACCTGACCATATTGAGGTAACCAAAGCTCAGTTACCAGCTGGACCATTAAATGAGAGAATGAAGAAATTATGGGAACAAATACTTGAGTCTGAAACAAGGTCATATGGTGTAATCATAAATACTTTCGAAGAGTTGGAGCAAGCTTATGTTAATGATTACAAGAAGGAAAGAAAGGATAAGGTCTGGTGTATTGGCCCAGTTTCACTATGCAACAAAGATGACTTGGATAAGGCTCAAAGAGGTAACAAGGCTTCAATCAATGAAAACCAATGCTTGAAGTGGCTAGATTCGCAGAAACCGCAGTCTGTAGTCTATGTGTGTCTTGGAAGCTTATGCAACCTGATTCCTGCACAACTAGCAGAGCTTGCCCTGGCCTTGGAAGCCTCAAACAGACCATTTATTTGGGCTATGAGGGAAGGCGATAGGTTAGAAGAGTTGGAAAAGTGGTTAAAGGAGGAAGGGTTTGAGGAAAGGAGCGAGGGGAGAGGCCTCTTTATTCGAGGTTGGGCTCCGCAAGTACTGATATTATCACATCCTGCAATTGGAGGATTCTTCACACATTGCGGTTGGAATTCAACTCTGGAAGGGATAAGTGCTGGTGTGCCAATGGTTACCTGGCCATTCTTGGGAGACCAATTTCTTAATGAGAAGCTTGTGGCTCAAGTGTTGAGGATTGGTGTGAGCGTTGGAGTAGAGGTTCCAATGACGTTTGGAGAGGAAGAGAAGATTGGTGTAGTGGTGAAGAAGGAAGATATAAAGAGGGCAATATGCATGCTGATGGATGAAAGAGAAGAAAGTGAAGAGAGAAGAAAAAGGGCCAGAGAATTCAGTGAGATGGCAAAGAAAGCTGTCGAAAATGGGGGATCTTCTCATCTTAATATAACCTTGCTGATTGAAGACATCATGAAACAAGCAAGTAGGGAGAACAAGCTTGACACTAGAGAAGAAAAGATCGTCTACGCGTAGCTCTTTCCTCTCTTCAGTAATAAATTGCCTATGTACCCTTGTCCTGTTCATTCTTTTTATTGTGTTCCTACTAGGTCCTACTTATTGCAAATGTTAGCTCTGGCAATTGGATTCATATTGTAAACTCGTAGTTTTTCTGTTCGTAAACCATATCATGCCCACTTGAAGAGACACATAATGTTTCGTATTGATGAAGAAGATAATAGAGAACAATGAAGTGAAATTTGGAGGAACAAGAGAAAACTCTTTTAATATGTTACTCAGTCTTATTAATTTAATAAAGAAATAAGATAATTGGGTTCTATTTGATGTTTCACCAATTGCTCGTAGAAACTTAAATGTCTTACTAAGTTCTCAAGTCATGTTGACTTGAAGCAGCAAGTAATAAGCAAGGAAGTGTGGATGTATCCAGGGTAACATGGCTATGGTTGACGACCCAAGTCAATTGTTCAGGAAGCCTGGCTCGCATCTATCTTTCTAGCACAGTTGAGAGAATTGGCCTTGGGCCTAGAAGCATCCAATTGCCCATTCATTCCGATGACCAGAGAAGAAAATAGGATAACACAGTGGACTGGAGACTGACAAGTGGATGCTCATAAATCATAATCCATGGTTGGCCAGGGGCCGCCACCACAAGTTGTAATTCTCCATTTGTTAACAGTATATGATAGTATATAATTTTTAGTTTAATACTTTAATTGCTTTCTATCCATTTTATTATTTGATTTAACCAATATGAAAATATTTAACACTTACAATTTATTATCATTAAAATAATTTTCATGAATTATTTATCAATAAAAATATAAAATAAAGCAGTTGTGCAAAGCATTAAAATTTTACTATATTCTCTCTAATTTTGATATAAATTTCAAATTCCTATTAGTTCCATTTTTTTTTCTTACATTTTCTTGTTTACTACTTTCCTTATTTATTCAAACTGAAATAAAGTAAGTTCATAAAATTTCTATTTTCCTAGTTTTTTTTTTGTTTGGTATTCTCTGTATATTTGATATAATTTCCAACTTAAAGTTAAAATTCTTATTATTTTCCTTTTTGTGCATTTCCTAGTAACTCCTTTCCTTATTTATTCAACCTGGATACATCATTATTTTCCATATCCTATGACTTTTTTCTTTTCCTTTGGTATTCTCTCTATTTATATATATATATATATATATATATATATATATATATATATATATATATATATATATATATATATATATATATAATTTCCTACTTTTAATCTTTTCCATTTCACACTCGCTACTTTTCCTTAATATATTCAACCTGGAATAGATAACGTTGATGTATCACATCGGACTGCAGAAATCTGGTTCGGTTTCACGGAACCATGCTTATCCCAACATGCTATTTTACTCATTTTCCATTTCGCAATCTTTGTCATCACTCATCAGGCATTTCACCCACATGTGCTAAGACAGACGAGCACCACATCTGTAATTATGTACCTCTACATCTTGTCTCTTTCATAGAAAAACGTTAGCTCTTACGTCACTCTTCAGGAACAAACATGTCCCGGTCTATAAACAGACACTAACACTGCCTCCTTTTACATCCTAATTTCCAACTTCAAAACCCACTTGAATTGCCTTCGATTCTTGCCATGACGCAGAAACTGGCAATTGATTCGACATCCATATGCCAGCTCCACTTTGTATTGATACCCTTGATGGCCCCAGGCCATCTTCTTCCTATGGTGGACATGGCCAAGTTGTTGGCTCGGCGCAATGTGAAGGTGACCATAGTCACCACCCCCCTTAATGCCACCCGAATCAGAGCCACCATTGACAGAGAGATCCTATCTGGGTCACCCATACAAGTTCAACTTGTTCAATTTCCAAATGCTGAGGCTGGAGTCCCAGAGGGTTGTGAGAGCTTAGACACTCTGCCTTCCATTGATCTGCAGGGGAACTTTCTGAATGGCCTGTGCCTGTTGCAGCAGCCACTTGAAGAACTATACGAAAAGCTTAAACCCAGTCCAAACTGTATAATATCTGACAAATATATTCCATGCGTGGCTGGTGTTGCCAAAAAGTTTGAAGTTCCAAGAATAATATTCGATGGGACTAATTGTTTCAATCTCTTATGCAATCACAATCTGCATATTTCTAAGATCTATGAGGATGTTTCCGACTCAGAGCCCTTTCTTGTCCCTGGATTACCCGACAGAATTGAATTGAGAAAATCTCAGCTCCCCGGGACATTCAATCGTTGCACAAACCAGCAAATGAAAGCTTTCCGTGAGAAAATAAGTGCAGTTGAAGCAGAAGCATATGGGGTGGTAGTTAATAGTTTTGAAGAGTTGGAAGCAGAATATCTTAAAGAGTATCAAAGGGTTACAGAGCGAAAGCTATGGTGTATTGGCCCTGTTTCACTGTCAAACAAGGACAACTTGGACAAGGCTCAGAGAGGCAAGAGAAACTCAAAGGACGAAGACCAATATCTCAAGTGGCTCGATTCATGGCCTCCAAGCTCTGTAATTTATGTCTGCCTTGGTAGCCTTAATCGCGTAACACCTGAGCAGTTGATGGAGCTTGGTTTAGGATTGGAAGCTACGAACAGACCGTTCATTTGGGTGCTAAGAGGTGCATATAGGAGAGAGGAAACGGAAAACTTGCTGTTGGAAGATGGATTAGAGGAGAGGGTGAAAGGGAGAGGAATTTTGATTCGGGGTTGGGTGCCTCAGGTATTGATACTGTCACACGCAGCAATAGGAGTGTTCTTAACACATTGTGGATGGAATTCCACACTGGAAGGGATTTGCAGTGGCGTCCCACTGGTAACTTTTCCTCTGTTTGCTGAACAGTTTTATAATGAGAAGGTTGTGGTACAAGTGGTGGAGACTGGTGTGAGTGTGGGAGCTAAAAACGTTGTGCACTTTGGGGATGAAGAGAAGTTCGATGTTCAGGTGAAGAGGGAAAATGTGAAAGAGGCTATAGAGAAGATAATGGGCGAAGGTGAAGAAACAGAAAAAATAAGAGAAAGAGCTAGCAAGTACGCAGACAAGGCAAAGAAAGCAATGGAAGAAGGTGGATCTTCTTACCGCAGCATGTCACTGCTAATTGAAGACATTGCACAACGGGTCTATGGGTTAAACGAAGCCAAATGAAAACGCTGTTTGCCTTAATGCATGCACTTTCTGGTGATATTGATAACATTGCTGAATATTGTTACAGTGGTTCCATGTTTGTGTTTTTGAAGTTTGATTTACAATGCACATTTTGCGTTATCTTAAAGCCCTCCCGATTTGGATAAACAACTCTGCAAATTAGCAACTTGAAATAATAGTTACATCTCAAAGTTGTTCCCATGTTTTGGTACCAAATTAAAGGGTTTGAAAGTGAGAATACTACCCCCCCCCCCCCTCCCAATAAGCTAAACTAGACACGCTCATACAAATGAAAAAACCAAAACACATATAGGTTGCCACCGCTTAATGACCTTTCCGGCTATGTTTGTTTCGGATCTAAATCCTCTGCTGTGCAGATATTCCCTTGCACAGCAGTCATTTGACTAGTCGCGCTGGTCAGATTAATTTGGGACACAGCACCGTAAGATCCCAATCCGTTTGTTTTACCTGTGCTCGGGGGACCTACAAGTGCAATAGGTAGGGTGCCCTAGTAGCACTGTTCTGTGTATATTTGCAGGCTTATACAAAATACATGTGCAGTATGTATTAGAATTAATATATTGCTAAGAAAAAGTTGCTATTTTTTAGACATTGTATTTTAGAATAGTGTTTGAGATTTTATTATGTTTGGTACTATTTTGGGACACAAAATATCATTTATCGTGTCTCCAGAGACTTCTAAAAGGAATTAGCTCGGAATAAAATATTAATAAAATTACTTAGCGTCTTTGTCCATATTACCCGTCAGATAAATTGATATAAATAATAGCTAAGAAATATTCAACAAAATAAAGAAAAATTAAACATTCGCAAAAATAAATTAAAAATAAATAAAAATAATAACTTTCCTTTGTACAGTATTGCTATCAATTTTCATTTTAAAGTTTTTTTTTTTTCCTTTGGCTGTTAACTCATGAAAGGGTATAAGATAGAAAAGGACTCCCACTTTTTAAAAAAAAAAAAATCGGTGAAATGACGTGTTGGCCGTTGAAGTAATGTCGCAAGATGAAACTGACCTTGGATCTAGTTGGGGGAGTCAGAAGCAGAATGATTCGACTAGAGACTATGGTCAAGCTTTATACCGAAGTAAGGCATCCTTGTTTGTGTTGCACTCTTCTTCGGGCAAGGGAATCGGTAGGAATATAAGCTTGATTATTGGCCATTGAATAGAAACATCAGTTGATAAATGATAATTAATTATCTTCACAACATATTTTATATATAAATACGAAGTAAATTTAGAAAGCTCCAAGATCACAAAGAAATGTTGGTTGGCCTCCCAGCACCCTTTTCCTTCCCGCTGCCTCCTCCTATATGTCATAAATCATGGTAGTTTGCAAACTGCATTCTTCCATTTTCTTTCTCCCACAAATTTCACTTAATTTGATGTATCATAATAATTGTGCCTAATTTTTTTTATTAAAAAAATTCAAAATTTTCTCAATTCAATACATCATAATAATGTTAATTAATTTTGGAAAATTAACAATAAACTTATTTTCAAATAGTTTTTAAAAAAATGTATTTATTGATAATTGATCTACTTACTACTATATAGGGACTTTGATCACGGATAACACCAACACAATCACCATCATCACCTCGAACAAGTTTGAGTTTGAGTTTGGTTCCCATGGCTTCCCAAACTCACCGGCTTCACTTCCTTCTTGTCCCCTTGATGTCCCAAAGCCATCTCATCCCTTTCACAGAGATGGCCAAAGTAATATCAAGCCATGGCGTGAGAGTCACCATCGTCCTTACACCCCTCAATGCAGCTCGGTTCAACAAGGTCATTGATCAAGCAAATGCGTCCAACCTCAAAATCCACTTTCTTTCGCTGCCTTTTCCTTGCCTAGAAGCAGGATTGCCAGAAGGATGCGAAAATATCGATACCCTTCCTTCCCCTGAATCTCTACCCCTGTTTTTCGCTGCTAGTAATATGCTAAAAGAACCCGTTGAGAAATGGTTGATGGAGCTGGAAGCATTACCTAACTGCATTGTTTCTGATCTATGTCTTCCTTGGACCTCAAATGTTGCTTCAAAGTTCAACATCCCCAGGGTTGTCTTCCATGGAATTTCTTGCTTCACTCTCTTGTGCTCTCATAATATTAACAACTCCAAGGTTCTTGAGAGGGTCACCTCAATGTCAGAGCCATTTGTGGTGCCTGACTTTCCTGACAGGATTGAACTCACCAAGGCCCAGTTACCCGAAGCAACAATACAAGCTTCAAAAGCTTGGGATCAATTCAAAACCGCCGAACTTTCAGCACAAGGGGTATTGATAAATACTTTTGAAGAGTTGGAGACAATGTACGTGAAAGGATATGAGAAAGTGGTCCGGAAGATTTGGAGTATAGGGCCACTCTCTTTATCTGACAAATTAATCTCCCACAGATTTGGGAGGGGTGATAATGACTCTATCCATGAGTCTGAGTGCTTGAATTTTCTCAATTCCAATAAGCCCAGCTCTGTCATCTATATTTGTTTTGGCAGCCTGGGTCGCCTTCAGGCCTCACAACTCATGGAGCTGGCTTTGGGCTTGGAAGCATCAAACCATCCATTCATTTGGGTAATCAAACAAAATGATTACTCTTCAGAATTGAAGAAATGGCTAGTTGAGGAGAGTTTTCAAGAGAGGATGAAAGGAAAAGGCCTCATAATTAAAGGATGGGCGCCACAAGTTCAGATTCTATCCCATGCTGCAACTGGTGGGTTTTTAACGCATTGTGGTTGGAATTCCACACTGGAAGGAGTTAGTGCAGGTGTTCCAATGATAACTTGGCCCATGTTTGCTGAGCAGTTCTTTAATGAGAAGCTAATAGTGCAAGTACTGAAGACTGGGGTGAGCATTGGGGTTGAGGTAAGTACAGAGAAAGCTGGGGGAGTGTTAGTGAGGAGGCAGGATGTGATGAAGGCTATTGACCAGCTTATGGACAAAGGCGATGAAGGGGAACACAGAAGAAACCGAGCCAGAGCGCTTGGAGAAATGGCTCAGAAGGCAGTTGAAGAAGGGGGATCTTCTCATTTGAATTGCAAATCCTTTATCCAACACATAATGGATCAAGCTAATATTTAAGCACTGGCCCATAGTACGCAGGCCTGTCTTCGCTTCCTCTAAAATTGAGAAATAAACATGTTTCCACCAAGTTTTATAGTGGCTTTCTTTACTATATAATTACTATATTTGAGTTCTGAATTATTAAAAAAAACCCCATATTTCAGTTAATAATGCTTTGTTTAAGTCATTGAATATGATCTAGTGACGGTGACGAGAGATTTGAGTAATATGTTGCAGTGCACAGGTTTGATCTTCCTTAGCATGATGTGCAAAAAGAAACCCATATATGTTTATATTTCTTGAGAATTGGTATCCAAGTTTGAAGCTTTATAGGAATAATAATTTCTGTATATAGTTTGCATATAAATAGTTCAAAAAACTTCTATGATAAGTTAATTGATAATAACAGGCATTTTCCCATGAATATATCTGTATTGGGGGGAGCCATATCAGCTTTGACTGTCTTCTCTGCAGATTGATATTGATAGGAATTGATGTGGCATGCGTAGCATATTTTTGGTCAAAAATTAATGGGTCGCATCACTGTTACTTATTTGAACACACTTATCAATTGGAGAAGCCAAATAACGCAGGTAGATCTAAACATGAATTTAACTGTGGATCTTAAGTTTTAAGTCTACGAAGGAGTAGTTCCAACTGCAACTCTGACAATTGCAATTAAATTTAAACTCTTTCTATGGGCGTACTCTTTTTTTTTTTTTTTGAATTGACTATATTCTGTATTTTGAGTGGATATAATTTCAATGATTAGATGGTATCAAACTTAACAAAGTTATTTGGCTATCAGCTTCCTTGAAGGCTTTGGTCATCAAGATCTGATTACGAATGATTCTTAATGAAATAGTATTAGATATAAGATATCTGCTACACCTCGCTCATTGAAAACAATGTAAATGCTTATACGCAAAGGTGGTTGAAAGTTGATTTTTATGAAGTTTGTACTCAATTGCACCCTATGTCTATGTAAAAACGATATTTCCAAACATCACCAGGTGGCAAGCTACAAACTTCAAATGACAAATGCAGATTATCTTCATTCAAAAGCATGCACAAACTAGGGAAAGTTGATTTCCTAATGAGGATGCGGGGGCAATGCCGGATAAATCCCTCTATAGTACTAGAAAAGAAGTATTCATTTAGACTTATATATATCCTTTTCATTGAAAATCTAGGAGAAACATAATATCTAGTTCCAACTTCTAACAACCCACGTTTACATATAATCAAATCATCAATTCCATAATCTCCAACCAACCAACGTTCTTTGTTCTATTCTGGACTTTATAGGTCATGGAAAACAGCCTTAATTGAAAAGTATGAGATTAAAAAAACTGTGAGTTGGAGGTTGTATTCGGGGTTTACATATAATCACTTTCTTTTATTTTCTTTACAAAACTGTGGAAAAGGACCCAAAACAAAAGAGAAGAAAACAAAGAGAGTCAATATCAATTATATTACTTGCCACGACAAGACTGTGCCATCAATTTAAAAACTCCATTAATGAAAATTTGACACTTCTTTTTAATATATTTATTTCTTTATCGTTGATCGTTTATTATAAAATAATAATAGATGAAAGTCAATTTGTATAACAAAATAATATGCGTGGGGTATAAAAGTGGTGGTGAAACGACACAAAAACCAATGGGATAACAACTTTATTTTCTTCCACTTGATGATTATGCCTAGAAACTCTGAATGCGTGATTTTTATATAAATTTCTTCATTTTCTTCTCGACATTTGATTGCATTTCTTTACTTTTCAAAATCCAAATGCTAAAATAGTTGCGTGGAACTGTGGACAAAGGAAAATTTTGTTTAAAAGCTTAGAAAATCTCAGCAGCCAATCCTCTAGGCATTACGCTTATTTTGAACATAAAACCCCGTCGACAACATATATTAGTTGAGAGTAAAAAACTAAGTTTGCTCGTCTCTCACACAAGCCTCTTGACCCAATCAACTTGAAACTCGACAGTAAGTCAAGCTAAAATGGATATGAAACGGAGCATTATCTAGTAATTATCAACTGCGCACACCCACCCACCCCTCCCCCGGGGAAAACAATATTTGAATGGCTCAAAGTTTATCTAGTAATTATAAACTGCACACACCCCCCCCCCCAGGTAAAAAAAAAATTGAATTGCTCAAAATTGATGTCACCCTGTAAGACGTGGCCAAACCCAATCTCGGCCTTTTCAATTTGTACACACTATAAATCTCTCAGTGACCAGACCAATCCCATATCACCAGCCAGTTGTTCTGCGCAATGGCTTTGCAATTTAGGCAGCCTCACTTTGTGTTAGTTCCATTGTTGGCTCAGGGTCACACCATCCCAGTGATAGACATGGCGAGGCTTTTGGCAGAGCGAGGGGTGTTTGTCACATTGGTCAGCACCCCTCACAACGCTTCAGGACTTGAGCAGACAATTCATAGAGCAGCAGAATCAGGGCTTCCAATTCGCCTCCTGAAAATCCCATTTCCATGCCAAGAAGTGGGACTTCCACTTGGCTGCGAGAATCTCGACACCTTACCTTCGAGAAGCCTACTCAGAAAATTCTACAATGCACTTGACATGCTGCAAGAACCATTAGAACATTACCTCCAAAAGCATAGTCCTCCACCCAGCTGCATTATATCAGACAAATGCCTCTCTTGGACATCCTTAACGGCTCAGAAGTTCAATATTCCCAGGCTTGTTTTCCATGGGATGTCCTGCTTCTCCTTACTCAGTTCCCATAATATCAAATCGTACAATGCTCACCTTTCCGTCACTTCTGACTCAGAACCTTTTGTCATACCGGGACTACCCCAGAGGATTGCGATAACAAAAGCACAACTCCCCGGAGCATTTGTTGCTCTGCCTGATTTGGATGATTTCCGGGACAAAATGAGGGAGGCTGAAATGTCTGCCTATGGGGTGGTGGTAAACAGCTTTGAAGAATTGGAGCAAGGTTGTGCCAAGGAGTACGAGAAGGTCATGAACAAGAGGGTTTGGTGCATAGGTCCGGTATCTTTGTGCAACAAGCAAAGTTTGGACAAGTTTGAGAGAGGAAAGAAACCTTCAATTGAAGAGAAACAATGCTTGGAATGGCTCGACTCAATGAAACCAAAGTCAGTTGTTTATGTGTGCCTTGGTAGCTTATGCAGGCTGCTTGTATCACAATTAATGGAACTTGGGTTGGGTTTAGAAGCATCAAAACGACCATTTATTTGGGTAACCAAAACTGCAGATGATGATTTGTCAGAGCTAGAAAAACGATTAATAGATGAAAACTTTGAGGAGAGGATAAAAGGGAGAGGGCTTTTGATCAAGGGGTGGGCTCCACAGGTTCTAATATTGTCCCACCCTGCAGTTGGAGGATTCTTGACTCACTGCGGCTGGAATTCAACGATAGAAGGAGTATGTTCCGGGGTGCCGATGATAACGTGGCCTTTATTTGCAGAGCAATTCTTGAACGAAAAATTAATTGTGCAAGTTCTAAAGATTGGAGTTCGAATAGGGGTTGAGGTTCCTGTAAGGTGGGGTGACGAAGAGAAAGCTGGGGTATTGGTGAAGAAAGATAGAATCAAAGAAGCTATAGAGATGTGTATGGAGGCAGGTGAAGAGGGCGACACGAGGAGGAATAGAGCAATAGAATATGGAAAGATGGCAAGAAGGGCTATAGAGGAAGAAGGTTCGTCCCACATCAACATTTCTTCCTTGATTCTTGATATTATGGAACAGTCTTGCATAAAGATATGATCATATGAGCGTGTTTGTGGTTGAAGTGAACGGGTTTTCGTTACAGCTTGTAATAATTCTCAGATCTCTGTACAAGAGTGTCTGTTTGTGTCTGCTTTTTTTTTTTTTTTTTTTTTTTTTTGGGTGGCATTTGGGTTGTTAAAAAGAGAAGGAAAATTAAGAAAATATTATTAAATAGTAATTTTTTTTCAAATAAAATACCGACTACATATTTTACTAGCCCTTGTCATATCCTTCTAGATGGGCACGAAGTCGTGCATAAACCGTAAATCTCTTGATTGTGTTCTAGGACGAGTCTTCCGTTGATAATTAAATCGCCTTCGTACGTAATATTACTACTTTGAAGAACGATAAATATATGTTTAATTTTCATTTGCAATAATATGTGTTATGTCGCAAACTGATCTGGATCAATTTAAAATCTATTTACTGTAAGTATTTTTTTAAAATATATATATAATTTTTCGTTACTAAAGGATTTATTTTTAAAAAAATTTACATGCATGTATGGCATTATTATACTATTGTGCCGCTGATAATGGTTTAATAGTAAAAACGTAATGAATGCGGTTTACTTTTATTACCATAATTCATAATGATTGAGATCTTAAATTTTGAATTACTGTTCAGTTATCAGTTTCAAAAAATAAAAAATAAAAAAAGGTTGACCGAAAAGTATCATTGGAAAAAAATAATAATATAAAATTGAAAATAGATGTGCAAGGACAAAATTGCTAAAGTATTTGAGAATTGACATTTTATTGGTTGAGCAAGATGTGTAAATAATTAGTAACTTTGATGATTGAGAAGCCAATCGGTTCCATTAATGTAAGAAACATCCAAGTAGGGGGCCACTTCATAGTCCCCGAGTTGCTTCCCATACGAGACTCTAGACGAATAGTTGGCTCCAGCTCCGAAACAGTGGTACTCCCCAAAGAAGACGTTCCTGTATCACCCACCAACACATTATATATATACATAAAAGAATTCATATAAAAAGATATATTAGCAAATACAGACTGGTCTCTGGAGAGGTCCGTCCAATCGTTCCATCCATCGGCAGCTACGACATCAGACATATTTGTTAAGGAGAAGACTACTGTGGCGTATGCTCCCCAAGCTCTTCCTAGCCACACTTTCCCACTTCCACTAATGCTGCACTTCACAAACGAAAACCCTGTTTGCTCACTCTCCCACTGCCGTCCTTGTGCTGTGATGGAGCCGCTAATCCCAGCCCCCTCTTCTTTTGCTATAGAATTAATGCTGCAATCCTGATGTCACAACGTAATAAATGTTTTCTTCTTTATTATTCAGAATTTCTCCCCCGATGGTATAGAGTGCAGATTGTAATACTAGCTAGCCTACTATGATAGAATACAATTTCAGGTCTTTCTCTTCATTCCAAGTGAAATAAATAAGGCATCTATTATTCTCCACAATCGTATACGTAGGTGCCTATATGTGAGATTAGGTAATCCTTCTTAAACTTTTTTTTTTGGATATAAAGCAACTTCACCATAATGCATGCGAATTATAAATACAAATATGATGCAGGTTTTAGAATCCCATGGAGTTTCTTTTAAGGGAAGGCAACTCTTTTTACCTCATAAAGCGATCTAGCGTTTCCAAATATGAAATCAATAGATCCTTGGATGAAACATTCTTTAAAATAATGCCTCCCATTATCATCATTTAGCGTGTCCTGAGCACCGTAGAATCCGCATCCATAGAATGCTGCTTGATCACCAGAAACTCTCAGTGCCACTGCCTGTGCTCCAACCTCACCCGGTAAGGGCGCCGGAGATGTATTCTGAGTTTACATTACACAACCAAATTGTGAAGATATCAGTATCACCAAATTTGCAAAAACTGAATAAAGAAAGGCAAGAACAACTTACCTTAAAGCTGATGTTATAAGAAGCGAACTTAGAAGCAAAGATGGCAACGGAGTAGCTATTAAAAGTCCCTCCTGTAGAGTTGGCGGTGTCATTCCATTCTATGACTGTGTTAAGATACCCTTGACCTTGGACTATTAAGTTTGTTTTGTTGGCCTGCACCACTACCTTCTCTCTGTGATTTGCAAAATTTAGCAAACATTTGAAGTGAAGTGACAGAGCTTATAGCTCAACATGTATATCTATCCGATCATGCATTAATATAATATATCTTCTATTGAAATTACTAGCCAGGGAAAATGATCAAATGACGTCTGCCTGATGAAGGAAACATAAAAGATGGACTTAAGATTTGAGAAATGATCAAAACTCTAACAAGAGACAAAGACCTGTATGTGCCAGAATCGATTATAATAAGGGTCCTATCAGGACTAGATTCAGGAACAGCGTCCACTGCTTTCTGCACGCTACTAAAGTTGGCGCAACCCTTTAAGTCAACCGTCAAAACAAGAGTCACATTGTAGTGGAGAATGAGCCTGGAATCCCATTTGGTCCTGTCACATTTGTCCTTGCGCTTCCTGTGGTGGTGATGCCTCGTTGCAACACTCGTTAGTAGAGACACAAGGTCTTGAGCGCCACTGAGCTTTATAATCCTACTTAAAATACCAAGCCGGTTGAAATCATTTTGAGGATCAATGGCAGAAATAGTGGTGAAGGAAGGAGGCGTGCTATAACGAGCAATTATGATAGCAAGGCAAAAAGTGACAAAGCCAAAGAGCCAAAAGAGGGTTCTGTTCAGTCTCATGTTTAATCTTTATGACTTGGGTTGCGGGATTGTGTTATTTTGAGTTAAGAAACGGGTTTGGGGTGGAGGAGGGAGAGTAAGGTATGCTTTTATTATGTGCATGTGAAGAGGAGTTCAGTGATGCATGATTGACGTGGGAGGTAAGGAATGTATGGGCCTCTCTGTGATGTCTGAGCGTGCGGAGATTATTACTAAAATCTGCTTTTATAAGCATTATAGATTGGGCACAAAAACAGTTCTATTTTTTTCGTAGTAAGACCTGAGAGGTGCAGTAATGTATCGAGTTTGGAAGATGGACACGCAAAGTCACAGACAGATTGAAGAGGGAAATTAAGGTGAGGATGAGATAAATGATGAGGCTCGTGATGGTCATTCTTGACTGTTCAGCAGGGGGAAATGAAGCGGCAAGTATCAAAATTGTACATCACGTCTTGACCCTTTCAATCCAAAAAAGCGTTAAGTAAAGACTAAGAAAATTTTTACTATAATCTTTATCAAGTTCTAAAAAAGTGAAGCTGGCTTCTTAACTTGTAATGCACTGTGTTCATTTAAAAATTGCAGATACTTGGATTTGAATCAATAGCACCGCCCCTCTTGAACTCATGTATTGTGTATTACTTGTAACACTTGGCTGCGAGAAATTTAAGGTCTCGGGTGCCGCAAAACCGAACGGGTAAAGGTGTTTGCACGATATTTGCAGCCTAAAACAAAAGCCATTTGCACAATATTCTAACGCATCCTAAGAAAATTGTGAAGAGTATGCAGTTTCTAGAAGTTAAAGGAAATGAAAATTAAACTCAATATGAAACGACCAAATACACTAGAATTATTCCTTAAGCACCTCACAACTTTCCGACGAAGACGACGGATCATTGATGTGTTGGTCTTCGAAGGTTTCATGGGTGAGGAAGGAAGATTTGCAACTAAGACAGGGTGGGGAATGTGGATTCACTCCCAACGTTGTGTGCGAGAGGTTAGCTTTTTTGAATATGCATTAGATGGTTCAATGTGCATTCACATGCCCATTTAGCAAAAGCAAACCCTACTATCAGTCCAAGCCAAGTCCAGACCCAGTTCCCATATACCTTGCTTCTCTTAACATGGCTCTCTCTTCCTATTCATGTGCTTCAGAATCAGGTTTTAGCATCTTCACAGTTTCCGGTTTCACAAATAAAGAGTAACGACCCACATTTGGCAGAAATAAACTTTTTCTTTTCTTGTTTTTGTGGGCCGCCATCTCAGCTTTTGTGGAACTTTTTTCGACCATTTATTACTTATGAAAGAGAGTATAAGATTATAAGTGGGGGTCGACAAGAGGAAGAGTGACATGTTTTGATCAAAGATTTAAGCTGTTTTGGATTGGCGGTGGTTAAACATAATTTTTGTGTGAACCTAATTTTTACAGAAACAATATTTGAGTTATGATAGTCAAACAAACATTTATAATAAAAAAATAAACTTTTAAATCTGTCCACCGCAAAACTAAATATGCAGTTAGTGTATATCAAAACACTGTATTAAAATAATTTTAAAATATTAAATCCTTCCATTGAATAAAATTAATAAACAAAGGACTAAATTGAGTGAGTGTGTCTTATCTGTGCAAGACCAAAACGAAAGAAAAAAAAATCGACTTTTATCTTAAACCTCCACAAACTTCATGATGTTTCCAGAATGGCATCGACGCTGTGGCGGCCAGTTGTCATATCGGAAATATTTTTATTTTATATAGTGCTGCAGTGGTTAAGACCAAGAACTTACGTTAATTAAATATATAAATACCTAAAAAATTGACAGATGCGGGTTCAAAATTGGCTGCAAATATAATTATGCTACAGATTTTCCACTTTCATGATAAGCTTTTTTTCTTTTAATATAGAAATTTCAGGATTGATCTTCGATTACTGGACATGGAGTAACCATTTTCTGAAGCATGGATGTCCCTTTGAATGCCACCATCTGATGGCAGTTCTTTCTATAGTTGCTAAGCTGCAGCAAAGGAATTAACCCAATCAAATACTTCAGGTGGCCGAAGTAGTGCAAAATGTTAAACTACTAATTTGAAACTAGTCAAGCAGAGTATATATATACCTCGTCAGGTTTCATCTTGTTGAACCCAAATTTCTCTGTCCATATGGACTCTGCTTCTTCAGCAGCTGGTAGCACAAGGTTCTTCACATTCAAAAAAGACAGTAGTTTCTCGATGCAAGAGAACAGTATTTGGAAGTAGCCCTGTTAGGTCAAACCAACATAAATATAGTTAATCCATCACCGAAATATAAGTGATCATAATATATATACATATTAATAATCAACAATAAATTTAAATTCAAGAGTACATAAAATTTCAACCTATGAAGCATGTGAGTACTTCTACATTCAACCCATACTTCTCATGGGCACATATCCAGTACTGATAGCGTGCTCCAAAATACATATCATGTAATATATATAGTACATATTGAATAAATTGTAGGTACAACTACATACTTTTAACTCTGAAATTTAAATATATAAAATTAAATATAACTCAACAATAATAATTAAAAGAAATTATACATAGAGTTGCAAGTACAACTTTAATATTATATATTATTTTGGTTTACTTTTAATAAACTAAAATGAACTTTCAAAACATATTAAGAAACTTACATTAATATTTTAATTGATTATATACATTATAGAAAGTTTATATATGTTTATTATTATAAGAATTATCATATATTATAGACTATTTTTATTTATAGGGTATATAATGCAGTATCCATATTCTCTGTTTTGAAATAATTACTGTATCCAATACCTGTACCCGTATTCATACCAGTACCCATGCAACATAGGTTTCAACAGGAAGAAAGAATATGATGCAACCAAGCCAAAGAACTATAAATCCAATTACTAATAAATACCATTGTTGACAACACCCAAAGGGAAATCTTAGAATACCACCCATCTCTTGAAGCAAGTTCATTTTACATGTACAGGCCTCTCCCCTGTAGGTCCCAATAAAAATAAGGCAAGGAAGATTTTAAAAGACAGATATTAGGGATTACAGTCCAGCACCTTTCCATGGTTACCACTACTCGTTGCAACTATAGGGAGTTCTGCAACATCTCTGCTAAAAATTCTAAGCATGGCAGCAGATACCACAGTTGAACTGCATTAATAAGAAAACAAATTTAAATAAAGTATGAAATAATAAAAGTTAAATACAGAAGACCACTTCTTACTTGACCATTAATATTGCACAATGCATTCCTCCGAACTCTTGCCCCCGCACGTTCCTTCTGTATGTGAGAGATGTATGGTAATTGAGAGAAAGGAAAGATAGAATTGAAAGGGGGAAAAAAAAAAGCAAACACATCATCTAAAGGAGTTTCTTACCCATAAACCATGGCCGGAATAAGGTTGCGTCCACTAATTGGATCAACTATAGGATCAAAGCATTCCTGAAACATGCAAATAATCGCAAACTCAAAATTAATAAAAAGGCCATTACAACTTACAAAAACTTGTCAAGGCCATCAAAAACTTTGAAAGCACGATGATGATTATAAAGTCATACGGAAAATGCATGTATGAGTATTTATATTGAAGGTGAAATATATATTTTACACTTTACTATAATTTAAATTTTATATAAATTCTTGAATAAAATGTTAAATTGAAAATTTTCCAAGCTGCCAACAGATAAAGACACAAGATGAAGAAGAATCAATTTGAAAAAAAGGATAATACCATTTATTACAAAAAAGTGTGGAAATAAAGTTTGTTGCGGGAAAAAATTCAAAGCAGATCTATAATGGGGAACAAACAAGAATTATCGCCTTCATCCCCTCAAGGGGAAAAAACAAAGAGATGAAGCAATTCAGAAGGACGACAGAACTTACATGAAAGATTGAGACAGCCTTTGAAAGCAATGGCCTAGTTTCAGGAGAAGCAATTTTGCCATTAAGAAGCCTCCATCTCACATCAATATCATTGAGGGATTCTAAACCTTTTTTCTCTTGCTTCTTCTTTATAAGATCCAAGAGAGGTTCAGGGAGGTTCTCAGCCCCCCTAATCAAGAGGTTCTGCAAACTAGAATGTATTGTTGAGCAATCCAGGCAACAAAACCAATCCCCTTTTGGCAATTCCTGTCATTGGATCCAAACATATTATAACAAGTCCATGGACACGAAAGATTGGCATCCAAACTAATGTATCCACATATATAGACATAGCAACAGACAGCATACCTTCAAATATGACATTTTATGATCCCTCAAACAGCCAACATGATATTCCTTTTCACACTGGAGAAAAAGGGGAGGAAAAAGGATGGGAAGAACAACATCAAGTCAGTTCAGTGGAAACAAAAGCAATAACAATAGAGTTTGATACTTGCAATCTTGCATCAATCATCATGCCCTTTTATGAACAAGGAAACTTGACTCTAGATATTTCATGTATTGCTGTAAGCCTTGAATGTGACATAGAAAAAATGGACTAGCATGCATACCTGATCACAGAGTATTATTGTTCGTGGACCAAATCCTGATCTGCTAAAGTCATAACCCCTACGTACACAAGTTATTCTTTGTAATATATAGCTAAGTGGAATATCACTAATGTAAAACATTGGTAAATGATTAATTTAAGTATGGCGGTAAGAAGCATGGTAAAAGTTGCTGATTCCAAACAGCAAAATGAAGATATAAGCCAATTTCATACGTAGGCTTCTAATCTCCATGAAGTACTTATCAGTTATTACCTGCATAAAGCACATCCACTAAGCTCAGCCTCAATATCTTTGACAATGCGTATGCATCTCTTGGTTATTTGTTCAATAGGATCAACTCCTTCAACCCTTCCAGCTGCCACAGCATTGGCATTGTGTGCTACAGACCTTTCTCTTTGGAACATGTTTTGGCAAAACTTACAGTACCAATCACCACATGGAATACTTGACAGAGATACGCATTCTGTACATTTCAAAACAATGGAACATAGAAGCTCATTTGGTAGATGACTATGTTGTGATTTATCAAACAAAGCAAGTATTCTTCTTAAGTGCTGCTTCCAATTCAGTAAATCATGAAACAATATTTAAGGCAAAAAAAAAAAATATTGTTTTCTCTTTATGAAATTGAAGATTATTCCTTTAGAAATAAATGTAACAATATGATAAAAGTTCAGATTCAAACTGTCTGAAAGCATGGCCAAGGTGATACAGAAATTCTTTTCACATCACCAGAGGCTACCTACTGGGGGGAAAAGATGATTAAATACATAGTAGTAAATAGATAATTTGTCCATCAATTTTTTTGTAATGTATATCTAACCTTTATGAAATGCCCTTGGACATCCATCACAAAGCAACAGATCTCCACCATCCCAACAAATAATGCATAGATCATCATTATCTTTTGCAGAGTATTTGCGACCCTTTGAGAGAGATATAGCTAACTCATGGAGAGACACCCCATTTGATGTGTAGATGTACGCATAACTGCCCAGAAGCATTGCACTTTTATGAAATTCCATAGACGAGAAACAGGCAATTCAAAAGCTACCCCTCTCAAAGATGTTTAAAAGGAAAAAAAAACACTCACGGTTTCTTGCGGGAAGCCCAGCCTGCATGGACCTCAAACTGTGAGGGGCTGACCTGCACAACGTTTTAAAAATTAAAAGAATTATCTATATAAATCATAGATTCTTGAGGAAAGGCTAGACGCACACAAGAAAAAAATGTCAAGGAGAAATACCTCAGAGTTGCAGCATCGACAAAATATTCCAAAGCCCTTTTTGTAACCCTCAAGCAGTTTCTGTCAATCAGAATATACCGTTAACACAGTAATAGCATAAACACAATGACTTGGGCATGAAATACACACAAGCAACCTGTCCACGTGCGTAATAAGCTACTTCAGTTCCATCAGGCAATCCACCTTCCTCAAAAACTAACTTATGCAACCGCTGATCCCTTGAGAATAACATATCAGATGAACAAATAAAGATTATCATCACTAAAGATGACATGTTAAAAAGAAATACAGCCAGATATGTACACTTAATGACTTGGGACCTGGAGAACTAACTTTTTAGTGATCCTCCAATGACTCTTATTTTGTGAAGATAAACACTTTGAATTTGAAGTAGTTCTTGGAGTCTTCAATTTTGCCAACAATTTTGATGACCTGATAACAACAGTTTAATAAAATTATGGACGGTTTAAAAGTATTTGGTTGTAAACAATTCACCAAGAAGCATAATATCCTAACTACGTCATGGGTATCAAAAAGATACAGCGGAAGTACAAACTTCTTTTTCATCCTCCACAAACTCTTCTTTCTTGATAGGATAGGAACTGAAGAACTCTTGGAAGACACTGAGCTGCTAAGCCATTTTGAAGACCTTAACAACACAGTTGGCAGCATGTAGATTAGAAAATAAAAATTTAAAAAAAACTACAAAAAAGCAGGCCATTCAATAATTAGGAAAAAAAATAATTCCTAAAGTTCATAAAATATGAAACCAAGAAAATCCATAATTATTGCCCAGCACAAAATTTTTATGCATAAAGTATACAAATATTTATGAAATTATAGACTAGATAAAATAGATATAAATACTAACTTTGATCTTTTCTTCCAGTGTCTCTTAATCTGTGAAGATATACACAGCTCAGATGTTCTGGATTGCTTGGAGACAGATACTGGTCTAGGGGACCTGAGAAAAAGTAATACAATGACGAAAGAAATTATAAACTAAAACTACAGGGGAAGAAAACTTAACGTTGCACCTTCCACATGGTTTCATTATTTTGGAAAGCATAGCTTTGGGTGCCATTTTTGACTGTGACATTATGTCACTTCATGTGATTATATTGCAACCTAGCTCAATAAAATATGCCATAGTTTAGTTATTGCTACTATTTACATTTAATACCTTTATAAGTATAAAATTTTCGAGCATTAATGGTTAAAGTGCCCAAACATTTTGTTTCCAGAAGACATATCCAAGCTTCCAGCGCCATTATGTGAGCAAATAGGCGACGGCTTTTTCAAATCTTTATCAAATTAAACATATCTGAACACTTTTCAGACGAAAGCAAATCATATATTTAACCCAGAGAGGAGAAGAAATAAATACCTGACTCTTTTGCCAACTACAACAATAGAACTGTCTTCAGATTCCTTGGATTCCACGCACGAATTGCATATAGACCCTACTCTTACCACACAAGAAGTGGGGAAACATGCTATGGAAATAATAATTATACAAAAGTAAATATCCAAGGCAATTAAAAATAAAAAATAGCAAATAAAACTCTATTCTCTTTTACTCTAACTTTTGCCTCTGGAAACTATGATCAGCATGATTCGCTAAAAAAAAAGAAAAGGAGTAATGACACAGAGTAAAAGCTAAGCTCACCCTTGCACTTTTTACAAGTAAAATATTTTTCTTCAGGTGGAGAACAAACAATGTTTTGAATTGTCGCCTCCAATGTATGTAGGGGGCCTCCCCTGCATGCTCTCAACAGCTCAAGTAGGCTCTTCCCATTTTCCAGGCAAATGTACTGTGCTGCTCGCCTATACGTTTTGCATGCATGAATCTCGAATTGAGAAGGTGGAATAACCTACGTAGGTAGAAGAAGCAAGGAAAAATAACTGAAGGCAGTGTATAGACTCGTGAAACCACTGGGCATGTAAGAGAAAATCATAACTCACTCTGCGTCCATTGCACAGACAGCATGAGCACAATATTCCCCCATCTTTAATAATGCCTCGCAGTCCCGAAGCCTGAAATAATAAAGTACCAATATTAAACCCGCATTTACAATGAAACGTGCAGATAAATGGATAATTAGAAATAAATTTTACAGGGACGGCTAAGGCTGTTTACAAGAGGTTATTGACTCAGAACGTTTCTCCTAATAAGGGGTTAAATGTCAATAACTCAATAAAGAAGTCCTACTTTAGTTAAAGTGCTTCTTTTAAAACGTAGGACGTAACTTGGACACGTAGCACAATCCATAAAATTGTAATCTACATGAAAAAATAATATAACCTTCTTGCCGCCCATGTAAACTACTGAAACCCCATCCAGTAAACCAGTATCGAAGAGCTCTTTGACGGTCATAGGCTTCTTGTTAAGCACAATCTTTTTCGACATCTTCAATTCCAACTTGTTTCTTGGAGTTGTCAATGCGCTTGCAGCAGCGTTCACCTTCCCATCTGATTTAGTATTTTCAGTCTGAGAAGCTTCCGACATAGTCCCCGCCTTATCAAAAGATTCAACCTTTGGTTGCAATACTGATCTAGTATACCGCTTCAATGCCTTATCTACAACATCTGTCTGTACATCAACATTGTTAGTAATCACTACAGGAACCTCATTCAAGCCACCTTCCCCAGCAAGATGCTGTGCGGGCTCGCCTTCTAGGTCGTTACAGCTTTTATGTTTTTCCATATTGCAATGGAATCCAATTTCAATTTTATTTTCTACATTATCTACCTCTACACGGCCTCCACCATCCACCACTGGAAGGTGTTCATTTGCTCGCCGTTCAGAGGTTCTAACTCTCTTAACCTTCCCGTTCTCAGAAGACCCATCACACAAATGCCTAGACTTCTTTTCTCGAGTATAAACAATATAACCATTCACTACAGAACCTCTAAGTATCTTAGAGCTGCTATTCTCAGTAACCTGCAGATTAATCATCATGTGGGACTCAGACAGAGTTTCTGAAGCCAGAGTTGGAACAAAAGCATCGCATTGATCATGAGATTGACCCTTCAAAACGGCTGTCGATTCCAAGTCTTGCTTCATGGCCTCTTTGACCACTGCGCGAATCAGCGCCTAAATCTGCAGAAACACAAACAAATTGATTGAATTTTGGTACCGTAAGTGATTGAAATGAGAATTAAGCAACAAAGAAACGTACGGATAACAGATGGAGTCCATTGGAGCTGAAATTGGAGAGGATTAGCATCAAATGAGTAGAATTAGTGAAGGGTTTTGAAGACCGTTCTTTCCCTTTCCAAAAAATAGGATTCGTCTTGAAGAGAAAGGGAGTGAGGAAGGAGACGAGGGTGAGAGGGGTTGGGAATGAGTCCACGATTTTCACTCACTCGCTGGTACGTGAAGGCGAACTGACCAAGCCAGCAGCAGGGAGAAAGAAAGTCAGGAAAGGAGTTGGATCAGATGAGATTTGGGATTTAGGAAAGGTGCGAATGGCAGATCCGTAAATCAACTCCTAAAATTGAAACGTATGTTAATTGACCAAGATGCCCCGGCAGTTCATTAAGTAGTGCTAGTAGGTACTTTAATAAACTCCCCCCTTTGGCTTTGGCCTTGGCTTCTTGCCTAGTACACTTCCTCTAAATTGATTAAATTGCCCCTATTTACACCTCTGCTCTGATCTTACAAAAGTGAGGTGTTTTTTTTTTTTACTTTTTTAAAATTAAAAATTTGAAAATGTTAAACTTTTATATTTAGTTTTTTTTAAATATAATTCTTAAAAAATATAAATTCTTAAATATAACTTTTAAAAAAGATTCTGTCACCATGTGAAAGGCAAGAATTTAAAATTTTTATGTCATGTAAATTTTTTTAAAATATAAAACTACGATAATATTCTTTATTTTTTAACTTATTCTCGTTTCTCTCTACTTTCTCTTATTTTCTCTTTTTTTATCTCACTTTTTTTTCATCCTCTTTCTCTTCTACCTTATCTCTTTTTTCCTCTCACTTGTTCTCTTATGTCTTATCCCTCTCTCTCACTTTTTCTTCCATCTCCCTTCCCCTCCATTTCTCTTTTCTTTTCACTTATTTTCTCTCTCTCTCCTTAACATAAATTAAATTTTTCAACAACAAAAAAAAAGTTTTATTATAATTAAATATAAAAATAAAAAAATTCAAATAAATATTTAATATAAACCAAATACGCTTTGTATGTTATCAGTGATTATCATTTTAAAAAAAAATATTTTTCAAAAAACATAGTTGGTAAGAATAAAAAAAATTTATCAAGTAACAACCGATCTCTTAAATAAATCCTCAATTTCAATATAGTTGAGAACTTTAGAAAACACCCTCAATTTTCTATGAGACTAGATATTATTGTTGCGGTTCAACTATAATTTAGTAATTATCAAGACACTTCAACATTGAAAAATTCCAAGTAAAATCCACTGATTTAAATTAAGGTGTTAGGAACAATCTTATCTTAGTTTTAGTATTTTAGATGCAAACATTGATATTTAAAATATTTTAAAATATATTGATATTTCAAATATTTAATATAATTCAATATATAAAATATATCATAGAATCAAACCATTTTAAATTATATCTCATATTTTTTAAAAATCAAAAGATATCATATTCCAACATTTTTAGTTTACCTTTAGTTTAGTTAATTTATTTTATTATAAAATATCAATTTTTTATTTTTATGAAGATTTTTAATTGTCATACCAAATATATAAGAATTTTATTTTTTAATTTTTTATATCATAATATTCAAAATAGTAAGAAATCTCAAATCACAATGTATAAAACACCATTAAGTGTGATACTCATACTGGTGATTACTAAAACTCCAATCCTACATATATTATTATCAGACTTTTTAGATTAATAGACCAAAATGATAAAACAAAAATAGATAAGTGAACGTGTGATATATTTATCCAATAAATATTTTAATTAATTATATATAAAGTATTTAATAGCATAAAAAAATATTACTTTATATTTAATAAGTATTATATAATAACTAAATTTTATAGTAAACCTGAATTCATGAGACAATGAAAATTTAGATTTACTTTTTTAAAATATTTAAAAGTTTGTTTCTCTTTAACTTTATTTATTTATTTGTGGCACCTCATATATACTTAATAATTTTTTTATTACTTTATGGTTTTAAATTTTTGAAAAAAATAACTAATAAATTAACTGAAAATTGAAAAGTTAGTTAAAATTAATTTTTAACTAAAAATTATTAATTAAAAGTTAAAAATTATTAATTAAAAATTAAAAACTTTTAAATTAATTTATTGAATTAAAAGTGTTTGATAAAATTAACTATTGAATTAAATGATAAATGTAAAATGACATAAAAAAATATATTTATATAAAATTTATCATTTTTTATTAGTAATTATATTTCACTATATAATTTTAAAAAAATATAAAATAAATATATTATTTAAAATTCTATAATAAATTAATAATATTATTGTGAATTTTTTTCATATCAGTAAATGTCTCTAAATTTTTATTTCTTGTATCACTATTTATATTTGAAAATTTATCATAGGGTATATAATTTGGATGTTACTCGAATATAGTAAAAATAATGTCATCTTGTGATATGATAATATTAAAATTTGAATAAAATAATAAGAATAAAAAAAAATTATAAAAATTATCAGTTAAAAATTATACGCTACTTAAAATAACGTATGATAAAAAATTATAAACTACTTAAATAAATTTATTTATTAAATATTTTTAATTTAATTAAATAAATTTATAAATTAATTAAATAAATTATAAATTAACTTATTTAACTTGTCAAATATATTCTTATTTTAAAATATAATAAAAAAAATTTATTTATTTATTTTTTAATTGTATTTTTATGTACACCGGTAACGCTATCTTTTTTTTTTCCCGTTGTAACGCTCTCTTCTTTTTTCAAAATTAACGCACGCATTAAATGACAATTATGAAAACATCATTAATTAAAGAGATTTGAATTAAATTTTCTATAAAGAGAAAGATAAATACAAAGGATTATTTTATGTTTATTTTTCTTTTCATGTGATGGTTAGTAATTAATATTGCAGTAGTTCCACCGTGTCAAGGCGGCTAGCAAGACACCAAATTCCTCAAGTAGGAGCTATGATGGTAATTCCTCTCTAGCCATCGCTTTGTGGTGGTTTCACGGGGATGACTAAAAAGGTTTTGGAGTTGGAACAATGTGGCTATAAGTAGGAGCTACGTGTGGAGGCTGAATTTGCCACTATGTAAGCTCTATTCATTAAGCCTTACATTCCGTATGCAATAAGGTTTCCTTGCCTACGTTTTCTGATAAACCAATAAAAGGAAATCAGAGGCATAAAAATGAGCTCAACAAATGAAATACCTGTTGCCTGCTGCTATTAACTTTTCGGAAATCAACGATGGCGTTCCTCTTGAAGTTGAAGACTGAGATGTACACAACGAAAGCAAACAATAGAGGAGATGTTTGTATTATTGTGGAAAACACAACAACATTCAATCTATCAGAAGGGATTTTAAATATATAAAAAATCAAGGATTACATGGAAATTTGTTATTCCGGGACGGCGGAAACAAATTATAATAAAACCCGAAATATACATCTATCTAAATTCTTTCCTAATTAATCATTTTTAACCTTCAACTTATTCCAAATTTGCTTCACTACCTAAATATCACAAATAATCTCATTTATTCAAATATAAGAATTTCATAAATGTTTTATTTTGGGCTACCTTGTATTTTTCATCCCCCGTTAATTTTTTACTTTTTCTCCTACTTTTCTTTATCAAGTTAGTTTGTCTATGTAAGCTAAGATCCCTAACCTTGTTTTATGATGTTGTATATTGGTCGAGCTACCCAGCTGCTTCCATTTATTTCAGTTTCATGTTACATTTCCATATTTGGGCTTTGGCGGTGGCTTGTCTTTTGTCAAATTTTTTTTTTTTTCGAATCATCCAGTCTAGGCGAGTATTTATGAATAAAAAATTAACGTAAGAGTGTGTTAAGAGTTTAGACTTCATGAAGAATGAAAATGAGAAGAGTAAAGCAAAATAACTGAAAGCTTTAAGAATGTTTTGGCCAACATATTACTTTTAGATTCTTCCTTTCGTTGTACGTACGCTTATTTAGGCTTGTATAATGTGTAGACATATATATATGATGTATAGTTTAGTGCTATTTTCTTTTCTTAAATTTGAGGATGGCATTTAGTTAATATTTTCTTGATCGGGTGAAAGTAGTGGGGGAGCCACGTATGCTTGACGGCACATGCCCTTTGAATTTGAACTTTTTTGTTAAATATTTTTTTTTTGTTGATAAAGTATATTTAAAGATTCTCTCAAATTTATATTTCACTTGTCAATATATTTATTTAGTGACTCACTCTTAAATTTATACTTGTCTCCTTATAAAATAAACTTTTTTATTATTTAATTCATTTTATCTATGTTAGATGGTATCTTACCTCATTTCTAACTTCTTTCACAAGTCTAATATATTCACTTTATTCCCTCCTTGCATTTTATCTATCGGAGTGTACTCCCTGGCCTTAATTAATAATGTCCTATCTCCAAAGGGCAGTAAGAAAGAATAAGATTTAACAATCAAGTGATTGCTAAAGAAGGTTTTAAGCCCAATGAAAAAGAATGTGAGCTTAATTAACAAAATTGACTTTTTTAATGGAGGATCTAAATTAAAAGCTGCAGGTATCATAGAATTTAATTATATACTCATTTTGATTTTCAGTGCAATATATCACACACCACAAGCAGCCATGAAGACATGAAATATTTAACCAGCAGAAGAAACAAAGCTAGGCGAATAAGATTTGTGTCCTCAGTGCAAAATGAAAATAAGTAGAATCTTCTCGAGCTATAAATTTACACTGGTTCAATCGGAAGCTGGTCAATCACAGTCACGCCCTACCTTTATAATATCACTCTAACGTATATATGAATATTACAGACTTGGATATCAGATCTAGCATGTCACCTACTAGCTACCAAACAATAACTCGTAAGATTCATCACTTCAACAACATTTTTTGAAGATAAAGAGGACAAAAAAAAAAAGACAACTCACGGTAACCTACAAATTACCAAGAAAAGTTGGAGAACACGTTTTAATTTGCACACTGGATAGTGGAGAGTTTCTTTAATATTTCAATGTCAATAATTTTTTGCCTTTAAGAATGCGAACGAGTTGTTAGAGTCCAGCTTTAGTTATCTCCAGCTAATTGGATTCATATATAAAATAAACAAGTTGAGCTTAGATTAAACTTGGCTTCTTTGATGTTAATTTTTTGTGTTGAGTTGAATTCATTAATTTTCAGCCCTTAAATGACAAGCTATCTCTAGAAATTAGTTCACCTCCAACATTAACATTCTCAGAATCTCATCCATATATATTATAGACTACAAAAACAATAGCTTTGGCCAGAGGCCTAAAGCTACATTTATTGGCTACCCAGAAGCAGCGTCACTAGTCATAACCAGTTCAAATTACAGTAGAAAGTAAACAGGATAAGAGAAAATACATAATAGCTAATGCCTTTTCGAGAGCCCAATCACAGTGAGTGAAGTGGGATCGAGGAAGCGAAAATGCCAAAGGATCGAAGTTGCCCTTTTCAAGAGAAATCGCCCACCAGTTCATTCATTCCCAGCAAACTATTCTTGCTCGGCCTTGACACACAAAGGAGCATGGATGGAAACACGTACCCACCATCTCCACCACCCCCCTACTCCCAACTTTTTGAAAGAATTGGTGCCATGGTCGCAGGAGGTGGCTGAGAAGCGAAAGCATTACATGGCTGGTTCTGGTGGTGCAGAACGAAGAGGATTTGAGAATGTGAAGCTTGGATTAGTTGTAGGGTTTGCTCCTTGGTCATGATGACAATAAACGGTGAGATGACTTAAATAGCTAGTGTGGGGTGACTTTTTGAGCAACATAAATAAAGTAGAAAGAGAGTGAAAAGGTGGTTCCTAACTAGCATCTTCCAAAGGATATGCCCTTGGCATCTCTGTAGCTCCACATCTCACAAAACCCTTCCACTCTCTCCTCGTGTTTTTCCTTTTTGGTAACACCTGTCACCTAAACTATGTAGTCGTGAAATTAATATTTACCATCCCAAAGTTGTTCAACTCATTGCAAAGGGCTAAAACTGACACACTATGATATTACTTATTATAGATTCATGGAGCAATCCAACATGGAGATTCAACTTCTGTATATCAATATTGCTGGATTCTGTTTCTGAGCTTCAATTTGCGACTACAGTACAACTACTGAAAGAAACTCCATTTTTGGTGTTGGTGGGGATTGGGGCAGAGCAGGATTTGTCTGATTCATCTAAAAATACGAAGTTAAGATCTTGTTGCCATCTTTCTTACATTCTCTTTTCTCTTCTATTCCTAATGTTTTGAGAAATCTTACGTAAACAGCGTTATGTTTTTTTTTTCTTGGGCAATAACAGCTTTATGTTACCAAGCCTAAAGAAGAAAAGAGATGTATACATAGTATTATTCGACCTAATAGGAGTAACTTGGGACATGTGTCCCTGAATATTTTAGTCTGAGTGGACAGTTTTGCTCTCCTTTACAGGGAAACATTACCTTTAAAAAGTTTTATGTATAAATTAGGCATTTTGCTTTCAGTGTTCAACAGCTTTTTCTTAGAGAGTTGAGTGACAATAGCAGCATCGCTCTCGGCTCTCTTTTAGATGAAAGTTTATTATTCTAGCTACTAGCTTGCGTAATGCATGCCTCTACAAAAAGGAGTTACTCCTTGACGAGCATTTTGAGACCAGTTAATTAATTAATTGGGGCTTAAGAAAGGGCCGGGTCTATTGATAAGTGAAGAAATAAGTGGGTTTAATCATAAATCACAACAAGTGATCCAGAACAAATCCATAAAAACGCACGGTGCATTAAGATCGCCTTAGTTTTTTAATCCCTTTTTGTTACTTGCACTCATCAGGGTAACAGAATAGAAGGGTAAAAAGCAAGTGGCTTTTAATATTTTAGTTTATTTTCTATGTTTTTCTTAGTTGCTGTTGTAACTTTCCTCATTTCTTCTCTTTTGCGAGAATTATTTTGTTGCTCTTTAAATGATTTTATCCTCTCATGACGAGAATTTTGACTTTTTCAAAATTTGTAGCTTTTTATTTAAGATTTACAATTTTACTCTTCAAATATTGGTTTTAAAAAAAATATTGTAAGAAGCTTTCAAAAAGTTAGAAGGTATTTTGTCATTATCTTTTTATTTTTTTTATTAGTGTTGCAATAATTGTTTTTTCATTAAAAAATTTATAAATTTTTCTATTATATCTTCAGATTGGTGTTTAAGAAATATTTTTTTTCTTTAGTTTACTCAAAAACGTAAATTAAAAATTAATTTTCTTTATTTCTAATATTAAGTTTCATCATTTTTATATGAATACAAGTTTAAAAATAAAAAAGCAGCCGTTTACGTGAAACAGTTACAACTTTCAGAGGTAACCAAATTTTTTTGTCAAGGTTCAACTGTTCATGTACTTATTCATGATTTCAACAGTCCCACTGGGCCAATCAGTGACGTTCATGAGTGGGAATATTTGAAGCTGCAGAAGAATATTATTTGATGCCAAAATTGAGCATGATACTTCCACGTTGGTTTGTTGTTAATTTAACTTTTGTTGCTTTTTGTGTTTTTTTTTTTTGTTGTTAGAAAAAAGATAGTTTTTTCTTTTTTTAACGTAAATATATGACAGGTGAGGAGGGAAAAATTGAATCTATATCTACTGATATTTCAATATCAAAAAAGTATTATTTGAACCAAAATTCATTAATAAAAAAGATAATTAGAAAGCATAAAACAATGTTACTATATTATACTATTACCGTATTTCATATATTCTCTCCCTCTTGGTCTCCTCAGTGAGTGTGATGTCATTGCCAGTGGCATAATGGAGTATGGAAGAGACAATTTTAAATGTTCCAACTTTTCTATTAATTAATAGTAGCATTTGTAAAACACAAAAAATGATAGTTACATTTTAGAAACAATGTGAGGGAACCGTCCTACTGCTAAAAAGAGCATAGTGTACATAAAAGAATAACTATTGACTGCCCAAGACAATCAAAATGGCACTTGCTCAATGTTATTCTCCCTTCAAAATTTTCGATATTTACAAAAGTCATTATAGTTCTATTATTTTCCTAATCAATGATAAATCCCCATAAGATAGATCTTTTTGCAGATTGAAAACTCTGGGACACTTCAAATTCGTGAAACAAGTTACCTGAGACTGGTTGTGTTACGAAGAAGAGGTTCACTTGGACTGGTCATGATTTTATGACAGCCATCCTTTTTTATTCTTGGCCATCTTGAGCTTCATGACAAGCTCCTCACGCTGAGCTTCTACCTCAGCATATTTAAGGCTCATGTGGGAGTAGCGCTCCCGAATGTCTTTTAACTCTGCCTCCAGCATGGATTTTGTACGCTCAAATATTTCTTTTGTCCCTAGTTCTCCTTCACCCATTGATTTTAAGGGGGAATTCACCTGGTTGTTTGGGCCTTGGGATAATAACCTGCAAAATAAAAATTCGTGGACATGTATAATAGGTAGTTTTAAGAACCACGGGTAATAAGATCTCAGACAAATCAAGGTAGTCTTCTAATGTTCTACATTCTTAATTGGAAAATGATACGCTCAGTCCTCAGTCGTTCAGTGAGTCCACAATAGCAAAATCCTTCCCAATTCACAATATGATCTGAACCACTGGTATTTGATAATGAAAGGGATGCCTCGAGCCCCCCCTCCCCCCCCCCCCCCCCCCCCCCAAAAAAAAAAAAAAGAGTTTGTAAACTTTCAGCAGATTGAGTAAATAATTCAAAAGAGCACCACCATGGGCGGTAAGCCGCAAACAGGTGAAAATTGGATTATTTGCTTTCATTAAAAAGAAAAACAACAACACATAATTGCCGGTGAATTTGACATTGGTTTGCAGAAACATCCTGGACATCAGTGGAAGGGTGAGATTACTGCCGTTACCCCTCCCCCCCTCTTCTTTTTCTTTTTCTCCTTTTTTTTTTATATAAAAAAGGGTATTTTCGCTAAGAAGAGAAAGGTTCTACAATTCTACCCAGCCTTTTCATATCTTCCAACCCCTCCCTAGGACTCCATTCGCACATTAAAACATTATTATTCAAATAAGTTAAACTCTTGGGGTTAAAAAAAAAAAAAGAACAAGAAAATACCTACAGCAGAGAAGTTAAGAAAAGTAATATTATTTGAGAAAATAGATGCCATCATGAGAAAAATAACCTAGTAAAACAACATAGATTGAGGATAGTTACAACCTAATCGGTGTTTCTAAGACTTCCACTTGCTAACCTCTTACGGTTACATGGTAAAGACAACTCTGCACATCAGTAATCTTTGGCATCATCTTCTGTAACTTAATTCTCTTTTTCCTTCCCCCCCCCCCCCTCAAGATTTATGTTGTGTTTTGATCTGATATATAGCGACCAATTAGACATATATCCCAGAACTTAATTGCTAAACTCTCAAAGATCTGGACTAGCAGATCTTAGAACTTCTGAATCAATGATATGTATATATTCAGTTTCAAACATCTTGTCGTTTTAAGCTATCTTTTTCTTTTTCTTTTTTCTTTTCTTTTTTTGATGGAATCGAATGGTTAAATAACAGAGAAAGGTTCGAAAACTTCTGGATAGAAATACATAATGGGTCATGCACACACTTCAAAGCTTTTTCTTTTTGAAGACACAATGTGGTCCGCTAACCTGTTAAGTTGAACTTCATATATGTTATTTGCTTCTTTGGCTTTTACTAGTTCAGTCTCAAGCAAACGAATCTTTGATTCTGGATCTACCTCAACCGCATGAACACTTTCATCAAGAAGTCCATATTCAGTTTCCACCTATCAAAAAAGGGAGTCACTGAACATAAGCATTGAAAACTATTATGTTATTTCCAATGTAACTGCTTATGTGATATTATCATTTAGCGCCACACCTTAGAAATTGTAAATAATTTTCATAACATTCAACATGAAGGCAAAATAGAATTGTAAATATCACCTCAGTTTGATGTTTGCTACTGTAAAGGTCCTGTTGATTTTTCACAGTTTCTCTGTCATTCTTCAATGATGACTTTTTCTTATTACTTCGATGTTGACTTGCGTTCTTCACCATAGGGTTCTGCTATATGAAAAAAAAACATATATATATTACAGTCCTGACATGATAATGTTAATATGCCATTATGAGGAAAGAAATACTAACTTTCAAGACCTTCTGTTCTTCATGAACAGGCAAAGCTTTCCTATTTATCTTAGACACTTTATTTCGCTTTTGTTCCTTAATCAGTTTCAATTCTTCTTCAAGGGCTCGGAATTTTGTCTGGAACTCAACTTTTTCCTGCTCAAGCGCTTGTATGGTTTGCTGATACTGCCTGTTTATTCTTTTGATATGACTGAGCTCATTTTCTTGCTCTGTACCCTGGGCAAGTAATGTTTCTTTTGTCTTCAGGTCACTCTCCATATGCAAAAGCCTTTCTTCTAGGGTTTCTCTACTCCTTTTGCAGTCCTCCAATTCAGATACAGCCTTCTCCAAGGTTATGATCTTTACCGCAAATAAATTCTTCTGTGTCTTCAGATTTTCACATAGTTCAGATGTCACAAGCAATGATGCCTCCAGTCTCTCTTTCTCAGAATTGGTTGAGTTGAGGTCATTCTTGAGAACCATAATCTCATTCTTAAATTGATCTATCTGCTGCAGTTGAATCCTTAAATTTCCAGATTCCTCCATGAGTTGAAGTCTCTCATATTCAGTGACTTCAAGTTTCAATTCAAGCGCGTTCATAGTGCTTTTGACTTTTAGTTCTCTTGATTTGTAATCCTCCACTAGCTTCAAAAACTTTTCATGGTCAGCCATTAGCATCTCCTGGTTAATTTTGAAAGCAGCAAGCTCAGATGTAAGGTCTTGTCGCTTTTTTTCATATTCTGTCCGCATAATATTAATCTCATTCTTAGATGAAAGTACTTCAGATTGAACTTCTTCAAAAGCAGATTCCAGTTTTGCTTTCTCAGCATGTAAAGCAGATACTTCAAGCAAAGCATTGGAAGCTATCCTTTCCTTTTCATCATATGTTGCTGAGAGTTTCATGCAGAGGTGCTCAATTTCTTGTTGAAGGTTTTGAATTTCTCCTGTCTTCTCCATATGCATCTGATCCAACAAGCTTTGAGTCTGCTCCATATGAATTTTATTTTCGCCAAGAAGCACATCTAATTCCGAAGTTAGACTCTGCTCCTTTGATGCATTATCTTGCAGGGACAAAGCAAATCTCTTTTCTAAGAGCTCAACTCTTTCAGAACATTCTGCAAATCTTTGGTCTGATTGCCTCAACCTGGTTCCCATGATGGAGCAATGCTCCTGCAACTCCAGCTTTTGCTTCGTCAAATCTTCATTCAATTTCTGAAGAGAATCAGATTCTTCAGCAAGGTTTTCAACAGCAACTTGTAACTGTTGATTTGCTCTTCTAAGATATTCACATTGTTGTTGAGCTTCTGAGCACTGAAATTGAGTCACCTTTAATTTTTGTTTCATATCTTCTTTTGAAGAATCCATCTCAGACTTCATTTTCATAATTTCCTCTTGAAGCATTGCTGCATGAGATCTAGAGCTCTCTAGTTCTGATTGAATGGACTCTCGTTCATTTGTCAAATCTCTCAATTGAGCTTCTAAAACAGACATGCGCATTGACAATTGTTCCTTTTCTTGATCTATCTCTGTTATGTGGACCTCCAGTTCATGTTTTCCATATTCTAGCTCTGACGCTTTTCTTTCAAAAATTTCCTTGGCAGAAACATGAAATCTAAGAGTTGCCAAATCATTTCGCAAATCATACAAGCATTTAGAGTTGATGTCTCTTTCTTTTAGCATGACCTCTACATGTTCCTCTAGTTGAATTTTTTCATTTTGGAGATGAAAAACCTTAGCTTCATATTCACTCTGGCACTTCCGCAGAACCCCAATCTCCTTTTCTTTAGATGACAAGTTAGCCTCAAGATTTTCTATTTCAGAAGTTTTATCGATCACTTTCTTATTCAGTTCTGCAATTCTTCCTTCTAATGCTATTTTCAAACTCTCGCGTTCTTCAATCGTAGTATGATCATTATTATTAATCTCGTCGGTGACATTGCCCTGGAGCACATCTTCTAAATGGAGTATTTGAAATACTTTGTTGTTGACTTCAGACTCAAAGCTAGCAAAACATTGGTCTTTGAGCTTGTTTGGAGAAAAATCTTCAGATTCGCCTCCATTTCTCGATTTGTTCTTTGCTTCTTTCAGCTTGATTAAGAGGTCAAGGTTTTCATCTGTCAGCTCGTTGCAATCCATCTCAAGCTCCTGAACCTTCTCTTTCAGTACTTCAATTTCTCTTATGAGATCTGCGTCACCTCCATTTCTGGACACGGTCTCTGCATTACACCTTTCTAGGAGAGACTCAGACAATTTTGTTTTCAAACTTAAAATTTCTTCCTCTTTAGCAGATAACTTGCTTTCATATTCCTCTTCAATAGCTGAAATGGTTCTGTTGCCTGGACTCTTTGCATTCTCAATGCCATGACTTTTGTCCTCCAAGGCCAGTTCCAGCCGCTGCACCTTGACCAGCAGATTATTCTTTGATTCCTCCATTTGTTCCAGCTGAAGCACTAAGCTCCTGTTTCGTTCTATACTTAGTTGGAACGAGTTCTCCAGATCATTGAACTTTGAAGGTAATGCTGAAAGGTTTTCTATCTCAATTTTCTGCTGTTCTATGGTCTCTTCCAGCTCCTGGAGAACAGAAACAAGCTCAACATTTGATTCTTGGCTCCTCTTCAGTTGCAAAGACAAGTTGGCATTGGATTCTTTCTGAAACTTCAATTCATCTTTTAGTGCCATTTCAATTTCTGGAACACATTCACCTCGAGATATTGAAACTTCCAACGCTTTCTCTTTCATTAATGGATATTCTAATGACAATTTTAGTTGTTTAACTTCTTTTTTCAAATTGTCACGTTCTACATGTGCTGCTGAAAGCTCCATTCCCAGATTTTTAGACTGATCAGAGAATTCTGTCCTCAGCATGTCCAAATCAAACATTAGCTTCCGGGCATTCATCTCCCACATCTTAGCTTCAGCGCGAAGCTCTTCAATTGTGTCTTCTGTGGCTTCCGGACAGCTTTTAGAAAAATTGGTCATTCTAATAGATGATACACCAAAATCTTGCATGGAAGACATCTTCCCTGAATTTTTCATTTGGGAATCTAGTGATGAATGATTTGGTTGAAAAAAACTATTAGCAGGACAATTGCTGTGAGATGCACTTTTTAGGGAAATGGTTGAATCTTGTCTTCGACCTGGGCTCTGTCCATCATCTCTTGAGTCGATACAAGAGGATAAGTTTCCCCTTCCTATGGACCCATCAGCAGAGTTATAGCTGCAATATGAACCAGACGCAGAGAAATTTGTTCCCTACAGTCAAGGGCCAACATGTCACTAGTATCATAATAAAGATTCGTCAACAGGAAATCACATCACAACTGACACATGGGCAAACTGATAGCTCTAAATAGGAAAACCGCTATAATTACCAGGGTCCTAATTGAATACAACTCCGCAACATGAATGGCCTTTAAAGGATTCATTATAATGAAATTTGGTTTCGATCTCTACACTATAACCTCTCAGAAGTTGCAGCAATTATTGTATTCTAAAGAACACAAACAGCCATTTAAAAGGCTCTTCAATGTCTTCTGTGCAATTTTTTTCCCCGTACAAACTTGATGAAAGCTTCCTGCTAGACTAGGTGATCCTAAATCTAAAATAACTAATAAAGTAGAGAAACTATTAGAGTCTTATTATTAACAGCTGTAGATTTATATCAGTATAAACACAATTAGAGTTATCATCTATCATTAATAAGCATAGACAGTCTGTACACAATTGTGCCACAGATACCATAGAACGAATGTGCTCATAGGAGAAGTTTGTAATTTTACCCTACTCTCAAATTCTCCAGGGGATGAGGTAGAGTCCAGATCTTTAATAGAGGAAGATTCAACACTCTGTACATATGAACAATCAGATCCATTTGACTTGACAGTCACATCATGATTGTTTGCATTTAGGTCCTTAATATGAGAATTTGTCTCTCTTGATTCTTGATCCCTGGAAAATTGCAGGATATCAATACATACTAGGTTAATAGATATTAGATAACAGGAAGACCTACCCTGCAATACAAACCTGAATTTTGTTCTCGGCGTGAGGCACTGAACAGTTACCTGCAAAAAGCAAAATCACTAAATTCCCAACTCTAAGTTGAATGGCATTTTGTTGCAGTTACTGTTGGTAATAAGAGCCCAAATTTCACCTTCATATTGGCAGAGGAAAATAGAAAAGGGAATACTGCTTGGATAATCAGAGATGAAAGAAAAAGGAATACTGCTTGAATAATCAGAGATGAAAGAAATAAACAAAGGAGGGCAACAACTACAATTTTACATTTAGATATTTTCAATGAATGAGCAAAACACATGCTTATAAATGAATTATAGAAAAAATATTACATATCCAATTATTATTTCATACTTCTGACAATATGAGAGACTAAAGCTTATTGACATATAAGGAAAGACTATGAAAGCTTAAAGGAAACCCCACCCAATCTCCACCTCTCCATTTTAATAGTACACAAATCTCTTCATCATTTTGTATATCTATATATCACTGACAAGCTAGAAAAAAAAATTAAAGAATTTCAAGCCTCAGTTGTATAACTCACATGCAAAGAAGTCCCGTGGTTGGACTTATTCAGTGGAATTGAAAGTGGAATAGCAGCAGTTGAACTCATATAGCTGGTCATATCAACTGTAACCTCTCCAAGGATGCTAGATCTTGATGATCCCTGTGATGGAGTGAATGAGTCATTTCTTTTCTTTAGATAATCTCAATAAAGAAATTCTTAACTGATAGAGCTGCCTATTATAGAAGGGAAAGAAAGAAAACTTCAAAATTCCATGTACAGCATGGATTATGAACAGGGAAGAAAAGAACTGTATATCTTCATAACCAGTAGGGGGATCATCTAAGAATGAATATATGATGATAACAACAGAAGCAATAGTGACGGTACCGTGGCAACAAGAAGCTTGAGGAGACAATCTTCTATCTCCTTCGAAGAATTATCTCTCGAAACCCATAGAAATTCTGAAAAAGTATCTGCCCATTGACAACTTCCATCACGCACCAGTGCTCTGCTTGACTTTGCAATTGTTTTACCATTTTCTTTGGAGATAATAGAAACAGACAACTTGTCCCAGCCCTTGGGTACCTGCTGACATGAGAATCAGCATTTCTTAAATATTTTGCTTCTCGCATTGGGCTCTCTGTTATTACTGTTCTATTAGTACAATATCATTGGCGATCATCCATTACGAGACAACACGTAATAGGCAATGTCGATTCATTGCAGAAAATTATCTAGTTGTCTAAGCTTAGAATTACTATATTGAGCAGTTAACTACTTTCGCAAAGTCAAATGAGAAAATAAATTAAAGACGAGAAAATTGAAAGGATATTACGGAAATAGGAAATAGAAGATCGGGAACCTTAAGGGCCTTGAATTGAGAGAATCTGAACTCAATCTTCTCTCCTGATTTTGATGGCCTGTTCTTGTGCAGCCTAAACATTTTCCCTCTTTCTCTCTCTGTTTTGCCTTGTTTGCTGGTTCTTCCTCAATAATTCTGACTATAATTCAAAATGAGCATAATCACCAGTGCCATCATCACTTTCATCTTCTGCACAACCACCATTACCAACTGGAGAGAGAGAGAGAGAGAGAAACAAAGCAGAGCGTTAGCTAGGCGGTCATTGTTGGGAAGGGTGTTATTTTATTGTTCCTTCAACAATTGGCGTTACTTGGTGGCGGGAGAAAGACACCGGGCAAAAGAGATTCTGATCTGATACTGATACTGATACATACGCACTCTCAGTGTAGTGTAGGCGCAAAGCTGAAAGAAACAGCCGGCCCCATTTATTGGATGCTAAAGCCCTTGAAATTTCAGCGCAGTATTCTGTTTTGCCGACGTGGCGCATGGTGGTTGGCCAAGAACATCGTGGGTCTCGACGTCCCGTAATTCCTTGACAAACGAAGTCTCGAAGGAAATGATAAGATTTGACACTCATAGCAGGAAAAATTATAAAATGATTGACAATAATACCTGTGGATTCATGAGCAGACTAAAGGGAATCGGCCTCGGCGACTACGTCCATCATCCTAGATTAGAAAATTGCGTTTGGATTGCGGAATATTAAATTTATGTCTCCTATTAGACTGCCGCTTTCCTATACTGTTTTCCTTTTGGTCTTTTTAAGTAGCTTTGGGGTCACATCCATTGTCGTAGAAATAAAACGTGGGGTGGGGGTGTTGAGGTTGCATCCGTTTGCCTTCGTTTCATGTTTTGGGGTTGTTGGAACTAACTCTTGACTTCATACAGGTGAAGAGAGTGTAAAAAAATAAAAATTCCTCTTCTGAGTTGTTATTGAGAAGCAATATATTAATTTGTCCCCTTCTGGCACTGTCTTGTAACAGTTCTCTGATCTGCTTGCATGCCTCGCCCCTCTACGTTGCAAGCATACAACACCCAAAGCATATATATCTTATAACTTCGACTACTGTTAATTGGTTCAAATGTAGTTCACAACTATGCTCTACATCTATGTATCAGTTTGTTTGGAACTTCATCTGTATTTTCTATTTCCTCGCCCCTTCAGACCCATCGTACACCTCCAACACTGCCTTCAATAAACCCGGACATGGCCTACACCATCGTCCCCTTCATCTCTGCATCTTTCAGATAGTACCCGTACGCTGCCTCTCCATTCACCTTTACGAACGGCTCCGCCATGGGGTCCACCACTGCCTCGTGCACCAATGGCCACGCTCGATTCAACGCCTCCTCTTTTAGTAATTCGCATATTTAACATCCTTAATTATCATGAATAACAATGTACTCGGCTATAAAAATTTAGTTTGCAATAATGCCACACCACCAAAACTTGCTCTCCGGAACTCTTTATTCTAGGAAAGAGGAGGAAAACTCCCAAATCACTCTTAAAATTCACATAACCCATTCCATTCCCCACTTACTTCTATTTATAGACATTTTCCCCAAAACTAACTCGGTTACAGCTTAGCTCTTTTAACTCTTGAGGCTATTTGTCACATAACCCTTCGTCCACGTTGGTCTCTGCCTCTTTCTACCATTCCTTGCAATTGTCAACTCAGCTGCCACATAACCATTCCTGCCCTGTCAGCTGCTAACTCATCTTGGGAATGGGCACTTGGGATATCAATACCCTCCTCAAGGTTAAGAGCTGGAAAAAGTGTCAACAGTGTACCCATGTCTTCCCAACTTTGTTATCGATGACGAACGAGAGTTTTGCTGACACCAGTGAGTAGTATTTCCTCTTGGAGCTGCTAAGGTGCTCGGTGCAGATAACAGAACTGGGAGCATGTGGAGAATGCGTTGGCGGTTTTTGGGATGGCCACGCCAGAAGGAAGGACGCGAGAGAGGATTTGGGAGGAGAATAGCGGAGTGTTGGAGCCAAGGCGTTGGGGACATCGAGGGACGTAGGGACACTTCTCATGTTGGCGAGTTCTAAGATGGCCAGCCTTGCTTGGTTTCGAGACTCTGGCCTCTATCCGACATTGCTGTTGTCTTTGCTGTGGCTTGTAAGCTGTAGCTCCTCATCTTGGGGCTTTCAATTTCAAGTTCAATATTAAGTGGTAAAACAGGTGAAACTTTGGTTGTTTTCTGGAAGGCGCAAGGAATACAAAACAACGTATAGCTCTCTCTTCAGCCATTAAAAAAAAAATAGCATGTATGGAGCAAGTTGGAAAACAATGATTTTATGCTATTATTTTTACAACTCTTTTATATTCAACCCTTTCTAGTTTCAGATTATGCAAATTCTACCTTTACCATGTCAGAAGAGTCTAGTGTTTAAAAGTCTTAACCCAACACGCACTTCTTTGACCATAAATATCGGGTTGTTTTGATGCATGGGAATTTGACTTTCAACTCCTCTACTCCAATATCAAATTGTATAAGTATTAATTTATCTTCCTATTCTTCTTTGTTTTCATTTTCTTTTAATTCGAGTGCTGGTGGTAACAATGCATCCAATGCTTCCTATAACTCATTTTACCCTTCGACATGCACGAGTCCTACCCTGTACATCACATAGCAGATCTTTTGCTCTACTTTAACAATAATAGAAAGTCAAATTGGAAGAGGGTGGGGGAAAGTACAAGCTTCAAATAAAAAATAATGCATAGTCACTTGTTGTTAGTGGAGAGTCGTGACAACAAAATGAACGGAAAACAGCGTTCTGCTTAACTAATCTGCCGAAGCACTTCACTTTGTCGATTAATTAATCTTCTTTGGAGCACTTACCAAAGCTGCATCATTGGTTCCCCCGTCAAAAAATAAATTTCTATCAATATACATTGTGGTATTGACTAGGCGAAATTTTTTTCATTTGCAAAGATAAAAAAGAAAGTATCATAAATCATAATAACATGATGGTGATAGTCATAGGCAATTTTACAGCTTACCTTGTCTGAAGAAGATGAATAAAATGTCAACTATTTTTGCCGTCGGCTTAGTTTCATGTATAAGCCCTGCAACAGTAGAATTATGTTAAGACAGTCAAATTTACAGGTAAGATGTGAGTACAAGAAAAAATATTTTCAAAAAAAGAAAAGGAGAAATCTGGGAAGATTTAGCTCCCAAACAAGGAAGAGTTAACAACCATGCATTTTATTTTCCTTTGTTCCCTTCAGTCCAAGGACCTCAATTTTTTTTTTTTATAGACTACCAACAATTACTTGAGAATAAGATGCTTTTGGTTCTCCGTAAGTTTTCTCAAAATCAACATGAAAAACTGTAGTGTAAGTAGATTACTGTGAGGCTAAACTAGTCAAAAGTGGAAAACATATCTAAAAGACACAAGAAGAAACATTACATTTGTTGTATGTATAGTTGCTCCTGTAGTCATACTAATATTCTGATCAGGAACCAGCTCAAAGTTCATGTGCTGTAGAAAGATTGCAAGAGCAACTGTTGCTTCCAATAAAGCAAACTGATCGCCAACACACTTGCGGGGTCCTCCACCGAATGGAATGAATCTGTCACATATTTGACTCATCAAAATCTGAGCAAAACACGAAATATCACCAGATTGAGCCCCCTCCCCCTCCCTCCCCACACAAGAAGGCATTGGTGAAAGCATATAGCACTTAATACAAAGTAAAGAACCAACGTTATACAGCTATTGTACTATTCCTATAAGCGTATAAGTATAATGGACACCTGAAATCTGTATTTGTTTCATTTGGTACTGGCCCATCCAAATCAAACCTTTCTGGCAAAAACTCTTCCGCCCTCTCCCAAACCTTGCAAAACCATAATGGAAGATGTAAAATAGATCTGAAAGAGATTCTTTTTAAAACAGAAATAAACAGGTTCTCACATTTTAAATTCTACAATAAAAATTTTCAGAGAGAAAAGCATAATATTGTAGGATCTAAGTTTGTTCATATGTCTCATAAACCTTATTTCAATAGAAATAGCCATAATATGTGTTTTCAGAAACAACTCAGATACTTGATCATGGTACATTTCAGCTACAAAGGAGAGTCATATAAAGAATGAAGGTGAACAAAAGCAAAACAGTAGGGAGGCCTTCATTTAGGACGTTTTCCATATGATAGGGTAAAGTAATTTAAATTCTTTGGCAGCTTATGAAGCAAACATACATCTCTGCTGAATCCTGTTAGGCCAAAAATAACAAAAGTATACTGACATCAGGCAATCGTATCACTATGTTTTAGAAATTCCATCACTTATAGGACAAATTTAACATAAGCATACATGTTTGAATATGATGAAACAGAGAAGAAATATTTGAACCACAAAAAGAGAACTGTTTATCAATTAAAGATATCAGGCAATACCTCTGAAGAATGATGTATGTTATATACAGAAATCATAATATCTTGACCAGCATCAACCTTGTAAGCGCCAGGAAGCACATCAGGAACTTTCGCTCTTCTTATCAAGACCTTAAGGATGCATAAGGGTATACGACCATCAGAAAATAAATTATAAGCAAAAGATGTCTGATGATGCCAGCTACAATAAAGTATATTCAAGAAAATACAAACAGATAGCTTTGAACTTAATATGCTCGAGGCCTATAATAATATATAAAATCCAGTGTTGTTAGGTAAGAATCAATCTTGAATGCCTGTTTTATCTCTTTTATCTTAGTAACTCTAAAACAACAGATAAGTTTTTCTAACTGACTAGAAATTTTTTTTTCATACAGTAATTCTGGTAAGGAGATTAGCATAGTTTCATCATTAAAATTTCCATTTTCAGTTTATCTAGTAGAGATACTTTTGTTTACCCTCTTTCTGTATGAAACTGCTGATTATTTTGTTGAAACCTAAAGAGTTCCTCATTCTCTATATGTCTTTTTTTTCTTTCAGTTATACCTAAACTTTTACCCAAAAGGGAAAAAAAACCGATAATCTGATCTTCACAAAAAACCTAAAATCAAGAGGAAAAGATTCTGTTCACGAGCCACTGTTCACACAGGAGAAGGAGTCTAATTATTGTTATGGTTGCCCTTCTTAGGTTCTCTCTCCATAACCTACGTATGTTTTTGCCCAAGGTTCCAGAAACTAAGTTGCAAATCCCTGAAACATGGCTATCAAAATTTTTATGACCTCCTTGAGTTGTAATTTGACTAATTTTAAGTCTTAAATTTCCAACTCTACCACCCCAACTTATTTTCATAAAAAGCATACCCTAAACACAAGACAAGGGCTGCCACACATCAAGATAATATTTTGTCCAATAGAAGAACAAACTTAATTATTGTACAGAGAAGTATAGCAACCAACAGGAGGATGTGGATAGAGCCGGAGTGACTCAATAATGCAGCGTGTCAAGAATTTAAGATCTTTAATGTCTTCATAGGTAGGACATTTTCCCCGTAAAACTCTGTCTACCTCTTCTTGTGCTTTTGTCAATGAGGAAGGATCCTGCACAAAATAAAGCATATAATTTTAGAAAAAATGCACATAGTGGAGCTCTTATTTTTTGCTCAGCATAATTGTATAATAGATAAATAGAGACATGTACAAAAGAAAAAAAAAAAAGAACAAATTAATGTTCACAAAAGTTCTTGAACCATAATGGAAGCTGAAAATATTAAAAATCTATGAGGTCATTAAACCAGCTTTTGATGCTCATATTTTATAACCCGTTAAACTGCTTTTACAATTTCGATGTTGACTGCTAGTTTAGTTATGAAGACTCTGTAAACATCTGTGATTGACAAATTAAGGCAAGGTTCAAAGGGGAAATTTAAAACAGAAGCAGGATGAAGAGAAATATTCACAAATTCAACTTCCACGTTACCCTATTAAAATGAGCAACAGCATCTCATAGACTGTGTGAAATTAGAGAGAGAGGCGCGTTGCAGTCAATTCAGAAAGTAAGGTCAAAATAGAAAGCATATATTTCTAAGAAAACAAAAAAAAAAGAGTGAAGAAAAGTAAAATGATACCTTACTTAGAAGATAAAGTGTCCAGGTCAGCACTGAACCAGTGGTCTCGTGGCCAGCAACTAATAGTGACAAAAGATCATCACGTAACTGCAGACTGGAAACCTGAGACATGTAGAATCATCAAGTAAAAATAGAAACAACATGAAGAACAGAGATTCAAGGAGAAAAATAGCTTCATTTGATTATAGTAAATTACAGTAAGTTATGGTAACCCAGAAAAAGGAACAAAACATCATCATCAAGTGGTATGTCATCTTTTAGCAAGAAAGTTATAGAGGAACAGACCTTAAAATTTGGGTGCGTAACCAAATGAAGCAGAGAAACTTCAATATTGAGCAACAGGCAGCATAATTACACTGAAAGCACATGAAAAACCAGTACCACAACATGCCTCCTTCCAGAAAACTTCCCCAATTAGAAACCCAAAATTACTAGATGGCTCAAAATTTTTAAAAACGTTAAACACACTGACCAAGAAAATATGTGATGAAAAAAATAAGCATTCTTAAGTAACCAATAAATTTACTTAGCTGTGCTACAATCAACCGACGCGAATATGGGGTAAAGTAATGATACTATAATGCTCAATTTACTCACAAAACCAATGTATGATTCATGGACACTACTACCCTTTATACCAAGCAACAGTCTTATCATGTCAAGAATGAGTCAATAGATGTCTAATCTGAGCGCATGTTAGATTTCATTCTTTTCATATCAAACCTCAAATATTGTGGACTCTGAAAATAAAGCTACTCCTGTCGAAAAATGATAACAAGAAAAGCATAGTATCTGTCTGCAGTAAAGAGCAACAAACCTCTTCTCTGCTAGCAAGCAAGAACCGGAGGATACTAGGATCAGTGTCATTCACATATTCATCACCATCATCAATTCTTTCACCCTCGGCTTCCACAATCTCTTTACATTTTATAATAAGTTCTTCAACACTTTTCCTAATAACGTATACAGCTTTTTCAGCTTTTATTTGTCTTGGGATTATCTTACAAAGAATTTTAACCTGTAACCAAAAAAAAAAAAAAAAGATATGGCAGAATCTATACAGAAGGAGAATAAAAAGCATGATTTAGAGGTAATGAAAGTTGCCTTCCAATATGGCAAAATATCAGTTGAACGAGCCTCTGCCTCTTTCAATGCAGTGTAAACAGCATCAATAACAGGACTGTCTGCAGAAAGTGAATCAAAGTTGTAGTTGAATACGGACAAACCGATAACATCAAGAGTCAACTGTGAAAACCTTTCCTCCATGTTAACAGCATTTCCATTCAATGCATCAGCTTGTAGCTTCTCCACTAGTCTCTCGGCACATCTACAAAATACGCGATCCACTATAATAGACAAGTACCGTTTGTGAAGAGATGGAACCACAGCCCTGCGCCTAGCCTATTACATATTAGAAAATAGTTGTAAAACGGAGCTAGTTGCATAAAATAAACTATGAAATCATGACAAGAACCATAACTGAGGCCAATTTAACTACAAATGAATATATGAGTCATCTTTTTTGTTTCTTCTGTAAGAGAACCAGCTTAAAGGTAGACATTATACATATAATAAATAACTTACTGTTGAAAGGCCATAGAAAACAAAGGGAAGGGAAACAAAAACATTGAATTTCCCATGCTTACAACAGCCTCGTAAAGGTATAAACTAGCGAGTCGGAGAGAAAAGAAATTAGTCATTTCAACAATCAAAGACAAAATTATAAATTCAAAAGACTCCATCATTTTAAATTTAATGAAGTATATTAGAACTCGCATTATCTTGAGCAACTCAACATACCGTCCAGAGCGGTCCTTCAGCAATTGCAAAACCTGACCCAAAAAGGAACTCTGATACCTCGGAGACGAGACCTTTAGCATATATACCGTAATTCCTGAGCACATGCTTCGCGATTGCAGGGTCACTAACAACCACAAAATTTCTAGGCCCCGCCGCTAATCGATAAATGGACCCATACTCATTCATCAATTTGAACAGTGGGAGAAAAAGAGCACCGCCAAGAAGATCAGAAACATCGTCAAGTTTCGCACTGGCTATAGGAATGCCGGAATCGTCTTTCCCTAAGGTCAGGGACCTAGACAAGGAAGTGAGCCAATCAGGGCTGACCCAGGAACTGGATTTATTGCTACTGTTGGTGGTGTTGGTGGTGTTAGAATTATTGGTGGGGTTTTTTTCAACGGAGGATTTGACGGAGAGAGGGTGAAGTGGATAAGATTTTAGAGTGAGAGAACTAGTTCTGTGGAGAGGGGATAGAGAGATAGACGAGAGACAGAGTGGGCACGCCATTGTTGGAGGATGTAGATTAATGTCTTTTCGTGTCTTAGTTAAACAATTATATAGAAGGCGCGGTTTTCAGCCTTTCCTTCCCACCATTGCTGGACGCTGCATGACATTTTTTGAAAGCCAGGATAACTGAGATGTGGAATTCTTCTTTTAATTATTTTAATTTTAAAATAAATTCCCCGACAAAAACAAATAATTTTATTATATATAAATAAATAAAAAGTTGCAAAACAACAAACAATAGACAAAAATGAGAAATCAAATGCTTAAAGAAGTGACCGTCCACTGGAACCCTGTACAACTAAAGTACCGACTATATTCTGAATCAAAACTTTTTTACAGTATTTAACGGACTTGATTCTCAAATGAATATGATTAACTGTGAATTTTAATTATTATATGTTAGACAAGTTAATCCATAGTTAATTTTTAAAACTTAAAACTTAATTATTTTAATAGTTGATTGAGAAAATCAACAATTACATTAATAAGGATACGTAGTTTATTAAACGCAAAATTTTAATAAATTTATAAAATAAAAATATAGTATTTTATGACAATATTAAAATTCATGTAAAAATTTAATTATAAAAAAATTATATTAATTTTAAAATATATTTAACAATTATTTATCTTAAAATTATTATAAAAAGATATATTAAGTAACAAATGATCAAATTATACATTAATCTAAAGAAATAATAATAAAGCAAAACATAAAGAATATAATAACTTAGAATTTAAAGAGTTAAGGAAAGTGATGCACAAACTCTAAAATTTATTTGAGTTCAGTTTCAATCCAAATATATATTAAGTCTCCAAGTTACAATTTAAAATATATTTTATTATATCCACAAATTTACGATAGACATTAATGATTCATTATACTTCTTCAATTCAAAGAGTTGTTATTATGGGTTTCTCTCACCCTCACAAAAAAATTTCCAATCCTATGCTTCAAGCGACCTGTCCCTTGAATTTACAATCAACAAAAATAAAAATAAAGGTTTAAAAATAATATAAACTCTAAAGAAAAATAAAGCACAATTTAAAGGAACTTAAAATCAATTAAGCTTAAGAATTATTTTAAAAAGTTTTGGAGTTATCATCTTGTTACTTGTAGTTCAATAAACTCTTATATTTATAATTTTTTAGCAAATATAGCCTTTGAAAATTTATTTACAAGTTATTAGATACGAAATTAACCGTTAGAAATACTTATTTTATTTATCTATACAAACAACATCAATTGCCAGTATAACCAATTGTATGTAATAAACATTCAATTGTCAGCTTTTATTAGGAGACAATCAATTTTAAATAGATATATTTTTCTCATTTTAAATATGTTTTAGACATATGATTTATTAATATAAAAGTTGTTGAGTTTAGTTCTAAAATGACTTATATTGTGTAACATATAGATAGAAAAGTGATAAAAGGTCAAAAACAGAGTTTAATTAAAATTAATATCTTATTATCTTGCAATGTTACTGCATCTTCTGTTTTATTTTATTTTGAATAAATAACCTATCATTGAAACTCTTTTGGGAGTCTATTTCTAATATAGTAAGTTTCAATTTAGAAAGATTTTTAGTTTGTAAGATATATATAAAATAATGACCAAATGTCTAAACTAAAATTTAGATAAAATTTATATCTTACTATCTTATTTTATTTATTTATTGTGTCTTTTTCTTAACTATATTTTGAGTGAATGACATATTATTAAAAAGATTTGAGAATTTAGTTTTCAATGTAACAAGTTTTGGTCTAAAATTATTTGTAGCTTAAGAGATATAGATAAAAAAGTGACAATGTTAAAAATAGATTTTAGTAAATGATTCTAAGTTTAAGATATTTAAGAATTGATTGACTTTAAAGTCTTGAGATTCTTTGATTTGAACAATTACTTTCATATGTTTTGTTATGTAATTAAATTTTTAATTATTTTTCTTCAATTTTTGGAGTATTCTTTTTTGAATTAAGCATGATGTTGATATTGTATATTTTTTATTGCAATGCTAACTCTTTTTGTTTTAGACAATTCTACAAAATGATATTTAACTTATAACAAAATAGTTAGTCTAAAGTATTATAATGTAAACAATTTTCTCATGTATATAAAATATTCAGAAACATATATCCAATATGTAAGATATATAATATTTTGCAAGATCAATTAAATATATATACATTACAAGCAAGTATATTTTATAATTAGTGTATAAGATATGATTAAATATAAAATATTATACATTAATAATTATAATCATGTATAACATGTACTAATTAAATAAACACATTTATTAAGATACTTGTTACACATTTGTCATGATCAAAATATATGACATAAAATTCTATGTCTAACATTATATAATAATTTTAATATAAAACAATATTTTATTTATGTTATTAGATACTTAATATGTAATAATTAAAATATTTATTAAATAAAATAAAAATAATATTTATTAAATTATATTATAAGGTATACTAATTAACAATTTAATATAATTTTTTAAAAAAAATTAGAAATACTTGTTGTATTTAAATTTTTAATAAATAAATTATACTTATTAAATTAACATTTGAATAAATAATAATATTAATAATAAAACAGAGTAGAATGTATAAAATGAATTAAATTTTATAATGACCAATATTTTATTTAAAAAAAATTAAGAGTCACCAAATTTTATATAAGTTTTTTAAAAATTAAACAACTTTATATTTATAACGATTTACATCTTTGAAATTATTCTATAATATTTAATAGTATAAATAAAATATTATTTCATATTTAATATTTAATGTATAATAAGGACACAATGAACTTGAATTCATCAAACCTTTATTTTCTGTTCTTGGATATGACATTTTGCGTAGGTCAAATTAATTTTACATATGAAACCTATTTTAAACTGATTCTCTTTACTAAAACACTAACATGCACTGATTAATTTTTGGAAAAGAAGAATAATGTGAGGATACGTTAGAAATAATTATTTACCATCTCTGTTCTTGTTGCTTGATCCAATTTTAGTTTAAAAGCATGCATTTCTTTATTTTTACTTATCTAGTTATATAACGAAAATTTGGCTCTCAATATATTTTTCTTTTTAGTAACAGTCTTTAGCAGCTTTCTCTCATCCCTGATCTCTCGGTGAGCAAATCAAAGTGGTGGCTTAATTAAACCCCAATCCCAGTATATATATTATAATAATCTTCATTATTTATATGCAAATCTAAGCCCTAACTACTACATGCATGTATTGTATAAGATTTCCCTAACTATGAATTGAAGTCAATTGCGGAAGATGGGGTCAACAGTTCTTCGGGCCCCAAAACCAGGTCAATTCCAGCCAAAGACGTGCATGTGGACATGATATAACTGTGAAGCTTAGCTTGGTCAAAGTCAATTTGGTCTCCTTTCCCCGCCTGTCCCATCACCGTATGCCAAGACATCTCATTTATTGGTGGGAGCCCCAACATAAATTTTAAATAATTTTATAAAATAAATTTCAATAAAAACTATAGATTAATAAAATTAATATTAAATAACTAAATGATAATTACTGATTCAAATATTTTTCTATTTAAATTTATTTTATAAAAGTTCTAAAAAATCTCAAGCTTATAAACTTTTCTACAGATTAATTCGTCACTAAATCACATACATTTCATGTTCTTAATTTTGTCATAATTGCATGATTCAATATTTGAAGAATGAATAGTATATCTCGTTTATGATTAGAGGGATATCTTATTCTGGAAATCATTAAATATTGAGAGTCCAGTTGGTATGGGAGACAGCTCGAAATAGAATATCCCTTGTATTTTAAAATTACCTACTCATACAAAATCACAGAATAAAAAATAAAATAAAAAACTACTTATCTATGTAGAAAATTTCTCAGAGATACAAATAGAAACTAATTCTCCATATATATATACTCATGAACATTTGGAAGTTTCAATTTTAAAAATGGTGTACGGACGTTCATTATTGAATATGTATATGATAATTTACTGCACGAAAATTAATTAAAAGCACCCATATATGTATCAAATAATTTCATTCCATACAATCAAATATATATCAGAGTGTGCCAAAATTATCTTTCATGTATATAGCTGGGTCTTAGTTACACGTCTCTCGCAAATACCTCTTGTGACAGTTTCCTGGACTCAAGGAAATCCTTTTTCTTGGGTTCTCTGGTGGAGATGTACTCAAGAAAGCTACCAAAATCCGTGTCCTTATAATGCTTTGGATTCGTTTCGTTTATGAGTTTCGGTGACGGTCTCACCGTGCCGCTAAACGGAAGGCTATGCAGAGAAGCCACCGACATTCGACTCTTGTCAGCATTCACCAAAGCCCTATGTAGAACGCTCTTGTACCTCCCATTACTAAATATCTGCTCCATTAATGCATAAGCAGAACCAACCAAAAACGAAAAAACAAAGTAAGCAACGTACTAGAATAATTTTGGAGAGGAAGAAGTGAAAATTAGCTATAGATTTTAGATAAGTTGTCTATTTTAATTTCCTGTGGTAAGAAATTTAGGTTTGTTTACTCCTACAAGTTAAATACTTGGTCACAATTAGTCCCACGTGTAAGAAAAACCCACCTCCAAGTGATCACCAACGTTAACAACAAAAGTGTTAGGGACAGGGTCAACAAGGACCCATTTCCCTTGATGTTGGATCTGCAGACCCTCAACCTCGTCTTGGAGGAGAAGGGTGAGGAACCCGTAATCAGAGTGTGGAGGCAGTCCGAGGGTTAGGTCTGGTTCTGGGCATGGTGGGTAGTAATTGGCCACTATCATCTGGCTCCCATCTGCGAATTCTTTTAACACGTCGTTTTCTTCGGTCTGCTCTTGGTTGGGTTCCACAACTCCTAAGCCCTCTAAAATGGCTTCCATTAACGTCAGAAACAAGTTTTTGGTTTCTTCTGCGTAGGTAGCCGCCAGTTTCCTTTTAAAGAATATATAAAAATAATCACACATCATAATAAGATTAAGAAAATAACATTTGCCCTCATGCCGCGTGGTGATACTGTTGGACATTTGGAAGCTATATACCATATAAGAAAGTCAACAATAATTTAACAACTTAGTAGAAATTAAGTAAACTATTTGTTAGGAGAGATGTGCGGCTAATCAAAACAAGCAATGCACATTCTCTAACGAATGGACAGAGAGAAACTGGGAGAGATAACATAAATGAATTAATCTAAAATTATAGGTAAGTAGCTGAGCCCTAGAAGTACTCACCGCAAGTCCACGGGGGAAGGAGGCCAATGGGGAAGGAAATCTGGTAAGGGGTGGCACAGGAGTTTCAAGAAATCCCTCCAGCACAACACTGTGTCTTTGGTTTGGCTGAAGCTAGTTCCATAGCGAACTGGCGCTTGCATATCCGTTGTCATGTACTTGGCTCTTTCCTCAAAAGGAAGATCGAAGAACATCAAACTTACTTCCATCATCTTGTTGATGACATCATCTGGGATGCCATGATTTACCAGCTGCAATAACGCACACAAGAAACTTCAATCGCATTCCAAATCACTAATTTGCCTCAGGGGACTAATAGAAATAGCTCAACAATTAAACTGTATAAATTCAACAATTCTTAAAATCCATTCCCACCTGAAAAAATCCGTACTCCTCACAAGCATTAGCTAGGGATTTTAGGACTCGGAGCCTACTGGGCCCTCGCAATTCACCAACATCAATGATGGGTAGCTGAAGATTTCGCTTGGCAACATTTGGATCTTCCATATTCATATTGGGTCGGTCCGAAGCAGGAAATATATACTTGTTAGGCACCGTTTCAAGGCCATTTTCGTAGAGCTGCTTCACACCTTTGTGGTACTGGCTTTCTGGTGTATCATCGTCTCTTCTCTCACTTATTGCCATTGCAGGTGACATATAGGAACAATTCGCGTACCTGTGGGAGTAAAGAACATAACTGAGAAAATTCCTTGTAATGCCTACTAGCTACCTACGCATAATTATAACTGTATCACCCTTTTTTTTTCTCTCCTTTTTTCTCTATCTATATCTGGTGTCTCTGTGCGTGTGGTAGAAATCAAAATGCTCTCTTTCATTGAGGGGAAGGGGAGCTCAGAGTTACCTTCAATTGATAAAGGATATATATCGGAGGAGGGAAATGAAGAACGAAGATTGGATATTGGATAGATGTTGGGTTGGGTTTTAAGTATATATAGGGAAGGGAAGAAGGAAAGTGGGGTTGAGGAACAGCATCAAGTTTTGAAGAAATCAGCTTTAGGTTTCTGAATTCTGATACCGGAGACTGGTTCCATATGCCATATAGAAAATAGAGTTGACAAAAGTTCAGTCAGACCACGGGCGAGTAGGGACATATACAGATGGCCTCATCTCTCTATAAACTTCTATTCAGCTATAATGCATGATTGTCTCTTTCCCAGGACCTACCTCTCTATATTTTTATGTCATCGCTGTTTTCAATATTTGAGAATTTTCATTATATTTTTTTGTTGATAATACCGATCAACGTTAATCTTATCTATTATAATTGTAGATTACCATGATTGGCTGACATTTGGCCATGCACTTTGACTCCCTTTTTCCCAGTTACGCTACTCTCTTGAGTGGCTGGCTTGCAAGATCCCTTCATTTTCATGCCTTTCTTTTGATGGCGATGGCGCCCACAAGATTTGCAGTTGAGGCTTTTCTCTATAGATTTTTTGTTAGCAGCCCAGCGCAGGGTCTCTCTATTGCCTTTTGTTCAATAATTGATCTCTTGGTATGGTTTGTCGGTAAAAAAGGACGAAGTCACTTGCTGTGAGCCTCAACAACTCTTGACTCTAAAACCAACTCAAAATTTTCTCATTTTTATGATGTAAACGAATTTGACAAATATCTATGACATTTTACTGGTTGGTCGGTTTGGATTATAATGCATGTCCTCTCCTATGTGAAAGTTCAAAAATACATTATATCTTCTGATTAATTAATTAGGTGAAACTTCAAAAAAAAAAAAGCTATCTAAAGCACTTTAAGGAATGGACTTACGAATAGAATTCCTAATGGAATTGGAAATTAATAATACAGTACCAAAAACTTAGTGCAAATCGCCTATCTTAATTATGTAAGAATCACAACAACTTGAGTGAGGATGATGTAATCATACGTAGGGATTCAATCTATACTAGCTAGGAAGAACTCAAATGACTGAGTTCAATCCTGTGCATGCACTGACTTAGAATTAGTTGTATATATCCTACACGCTGACACCTAGGCAGTGGATTTACACGATGTTGGAGTGACGTTGATTACCATATTATATTCGACGGTCATGTTCGTTAAAATTTCATATCCCACTCACTGACGGTCATATGTTGGCATGACATGCTCGCAAGCTGCAAATGATGACCTTTCTCTGTTCTCGTTCTATAACATTTCAACTTGGTTTCTTAAACCTTCGTCATACTATTGTCTTTTTTATCTTCTATATTGAGTTGAATTAGATACCAAGCTAACCCCAAACAATAATGAAACCAATGACTCATGAGCCCTTCATCATTACTTTTCCAAGAAATCGCCTAATAGCAACAATGAAGACTGTACAAATCTATTTTCTGGTTTTGTACGTCACAGCTTGCAAATGCGCCTCGTGGTCTTAATTCATCATCTTTCCTATACAGTTGTCTTTTCTTGACCAAAAGCCATAGGATGAAGTTGACAACCCTGGAGTGTGCTTAGGGTTTTAAATTTTTTGGCCTCAAAGATACAAAAAACATATATAGAATTACAAGTGGGAGCTCATCTTCCCCACCCAAATAAAATTACAATTAGTTACCAAAACTTATCCATGCATTACAGCTGTTGACCTCTAAGTTTTTTTTTAAACTTATGTAATTGTTGTTTACATGCACTAATAAAACAAATGAGATAATCACGCGTGCGTCAATCTATACGATATGGCTGGAGCCCCTTTAAGAAATCCAATCATTTTCTTATCAATTAGAATAGTTGATAATAAATTAGTAAACGAACCTAACCTGAACCCCATCGTCATTGGATCTATATATATATTCACTAAATGCATGAACTTATAGTTAATTATACGATTTACAATATGGAGATCTCGTAGTTGTACATAGAAAATGGATATGGAATTAAGTCTGAAGGACGTGCCGTTTTGACATAGACGACATAGGAAGGAAGCACGAAAGAGGTAGCTAACGAAGTGTCCTCCTTTAAGGCAACACTGTTTGGTGCCTTCACCAAATAAGGACTTGGGATGCTCCCACGTTGGGTATTGTCTCTTTTACTGATTAATTAGCTTCATCTTGTCCTTTGTCCTCTATTCGTTGCATGGTCTAGCTAGGTCCACCTCACCTTTAATAATATTGTACCATGAACTACAAGCAAGGCTTCGTATTTTATGTCCTGCCACCTTCACGTCTGGTTTTCTGTTAGCTCGTTCGTAATTTTTTTTTTCAAAAACCGTAGACTTTTTGAGAGTTTTTTTATAATTATAATTAAAACAACAAAAAAGATGACATCAATCTTTAAGGTCAGTGATACGCAAATACTCTCCTATATGTATAATTAAGAGAGAAAAAAAATGCCATTCTATGTTTATTTTGATCCGAGAGTTTAATAATATATTATATTATACTATGTGTGTTGTTTTTTTTTTTTTTGCAAATACTGTGCCTTTTGGTACCTCCTAGCTGTCTCTTGTACACCAAACAAAAAGGTGCCCTCAAACACGAATTAGCAAAAGCCTTTATTTTTAAAAAAGTTGTGAAACAGATATCATTCTCTCTCATCTCACAAGTGTGATTGAGAAATTTGTGCCAATGGATGGCTTTAGTATTGTGTTTGAAAATGAATCTTCTGCGGTGTGTACGAGTAATCCATCTCACTGAGGGATCAGTGGATTACCAATCGATTGATAAAAAAAAAAAAATCAATCAACTGATCCCTCAGTAAAATGGGCACAACACAGTGCTGTGTTTATACACATAGAAGATTCTGATCTATCTCTCGGATAAATGATGGCAAAAGAATGGTACTGAGAAAATGATTGGATTATTTGGTGAAGGAACGGCGCTGAAAGCCCTGGAAAAAGAATGACAGCTAAACGGATGACATCATGGAAACACCAACTGTTGCAGGTCTGAAGGCTGTTCATCATTCTGTTTCAATATGTTGTGGCAACAGGGGAGAGTAACTCAGAGAAACATTTAGAATAATGGGAAGCAAAAGCACAAACTGAAAGAATTATATAAATTTGACAAAGCCCATACTAGAAACTAGAAAGTAAAATGAACACACCAGACTGTCCTAGTAACATGCAAATAATAAGTATGAAACCAATCTTATTGAAATGATTAATGACGTCAATTATCATATAACATGACACGTGTTTCATTCCAAAGAAAAATATCTTTACTAGGTGTATACCAATGTACAACTTCTGTACAGAAATTAGGAGAGGTGAGAGTGACGATGAACTTATTTACTTTGCAGCTGGCAAAATGGGGTCACAGGCAGTAGATTTGTCTGGTTTCTTTCCCAACGTTGTTAGAACCCAATACAAGAATCCAGCAGAGAAGAAGCTAATAAACCAAGCATTGTTATATATGACAACGAAAGTGTCAGGAATTGAAGTTGCAATTCCAACTTTGTGCATAAAACCAGGGATTACTGGCAAAATCCCAATAACTAGAGCCACCATTGCGGCCACATGAAACCCCCCTGAATAATAGTAGGCCCCAGACGGACTCCCGGAGTACAAGTCTCTTACGCTCAAGTTTGATTTTTGTATAAGATAGTAATCTGATAGAAGAATCCCTGAAATAGGACCCATCAATGCAGAATATCCAACTAGCCAAGTATAAACAAAGCTCTCACTTGACTTAAGAAGCCTCCAAGGTTGGAAACCAATACCCAGCGATGCCGTTAGAAGAGCTCCTCTTCTAAAGGTAAACCATTTGGGACTGAGATTGACAAGGGCGTTTGCAGGTGCTACCACGTTAGCAGGAATATTAGTCGTGATTGTAGCTAGGCTTATCCCCAAAATGGCTAGGATCATAGTTGTGAAGCCACCAATTTGACCGAGTAGTTGAATTGGGTTGGATATAACTTGGCCAAATATAACTTCTGTAGATGAGGTCACTGCTAGACCTACGAATGTGAATGCTCCCATAATGATGGGAAGCCCAGCCTGACCAATAATTTGATCAGTCTGGCTCTTGGCGTATCGAGTAAAATCAGGGATGTTAAGAGACAGAGGAGCCCAAAAGCTTATATTAGCAGTCAGAGAAGGAAAAAATAGAGACCAGAATTCCGAAGTGGAGAGCCTGGAGGATAAAGAAAGCATGTGGGTGAGGCCACCTGCTTTGATATAAGACCAAATAAGGAGGCAGGAAGTAAGGAGAATGAGTATTGGAGCAGAGTACTTCTGGAGGTCACGGATGCCGTCAATTCCTTTCCACACAGCGGCCAATTGTGCCAACCAAAATACTACGAAGCAAGCAAATTCAAGGGGGGAAGTACCAAGCCAAGGTATAGACTGAGAAAATGAAGTTTCTTTAATTGATTTTGGTAGAAGAAGGAAAATAGCCTCACCACCAATCCAGGATTCAATCCCATACCAACCACAACCAATTAAGGCCCTCAAAAGAGTGGGAACATGAGCACCATGGATGCCAAAAGAGGATCTAGCAAGAACTGGGAAGGAGATGCCATAACGGGTGCCTGGATGAGCAGTGAGGACCAATGGAACTAGTAGGATAATGTTGGCTGCAACCACAGTAAGTATGCCTTCCCACCAAGCCATCCCAAGCTCAACGAGGCTGCCGGCAAGGTAGTAGGATGGGACGCCCACGACGAGACCCACCCAAAGGGTAGCTATTTCGAACCCAGTAAAAGACCGTTGGGTGGGTTTGGTTGGGTTGAGATCGTCATTGGTAAGAGTGGGATCGAACTCGAACTCGAAATTAGGCGAAGGTTGGCTCGACAAGATGGGGATATAAGAATCGGGGCACTTCATAGGGTGGAAGGGAGAATTGTGGGAGAGTAGGAGGACCTCGGATTTTGGGAGTTTTCAGCTGGGATGGGAAAAGGAATGGTAACTGAGATGTGAAAATGGAAATACAGAGGAAGATGGAGGGTGAGACTTTGGACACGATGATTGTCGTAGTTCTAACTTCTAGATGTTCACTGTTCAGATTAGTGTAGAATATAATGGTATCCGATTCGAATTCGGATAGATGATGAGTGGACCGGGGGCCACTACTGCACCGTAAAACATCACTCTCATTTTACGTGAAATATATAGAGTGAGCCTTTGACTTTTTTTCATATCGGATCACGAGCAAAAATGACTAGTTATGATAATAATAATAGTGATAATCAAATCTGGTGCTGAAGCAAAAATTTGATTATTGTTCTTGCCAATTATATTGCTATTCAATTTTATATAATTCCTTGATTACCGTATCTTCTTTGCAATAACGTGTGACTTGAGTTTTCTGTCTTTATCAAAAGTAGGAAGCACTTGAGAAATTTATAAGAAGAATCAAAGTCAAACCATTCTAAAGTTTACTCTGAAATTTTTTAAGAATATATTTATTTTTGCCCATGTATGAGACCATTCTGAAATTTTATGCATATCCTCATTTTTACTGCCTATGAGCTTCACTCTCTTTTTCTTACTCTCCCTTCTCATAGAACATTTTATGAAACTCAAACAAGAATATTCTTAATTTCTTTTCTTTTTTTAAATCACACTTAACTATTAGGCCTAGTATGTTTGGTCTTATTAGAGCATATTATTATTGCTAATTGGGCTAGTTGACATTTTATTGTTAAGGACTGTCGGCGAATGGTGACTCGATTCCGATGAGGCTTGAAAATCTCAAATCTCCTCCTCTATCCGTTTTCTATCGGAAAAAAAAAGGGATGAAGAAACATTTGTCGAGCTTCCAGTTCAATCTGTGCAAACAGGGTAACAAATTCTGTGGTTAACTTCCCATCTCATTCTCTTTAATAAATGCCTGCTTGTGACACGCATTTCATATATGCTTGCATTGCATTGCATTGCTGGATGGTTTAATATAGCACATTCCTCTCAAGTCCGAACCATCCTTGTTTCCACACCCAGACTTTGGTCATCGATCGGGCACTAACTAGCGTAAAATAGAGAGCACTGAGGCAGTTTTCACTTCTCTTCCATGTCAATCATATGTACTAAAATTCTCACTAGTATTTTAAACTTGATATTGTTTTTTTTGTGGTTAAGTTATTAGTGTATTTGAGGAGCAGAGAATGGTAAATAATCTATTGGTGACTACATCTTACCACATAGTTACGACAGGTTTTAATTAATTAAATGTGAATGAACAGACATTGTTACTATTCTTTACTTGAAGATATATCTTAATCTACCTACCTACATGCACGTTTTGAGAATTGGAAACCTTGAGTACCCATCAATTCACATCTGCTCTACCTAATTGCTTTGGATGACGCTACGTAATCAACACAATCATTCCCATCTTTTTACTTTTTCTATTTCCCCTAATGTCCTTGCTAAAAATTCCAATCCTCAAAGAAATTGGGGGCCAATTCCAGTGAGAATAAATTTCAAGTATTTAAAAAAAAAGAGAGAGTAAACGAACAAATTAAGTAATTAAAAGGAGGGAGCGAGAAAGAGTCCAATTCCTGTAAAACTGGTAACGATAAATAGAAAGTTGATTTGTCCCATTACATTTCATGCACGTAATAATAAATAAATTAACAATGAAAAAAAGAAAAAGAGATGCAATTATGTTTGGGCGAAAGGGGCCATGTGGATGGTGGGCCACTGAAAACTATAAAACAGACTCCACAAAGACTTGCTTTCCAATTTCTTAATGACATGTACACCCGCAACTATCAATTATTAAACAAATCTGCATTATTGATCCTTCATCACAAGGCAGAATTTGTTGTTTAGAGACCCAGTCCCGAAAAGAAGGAACTTTCCTATACACCTTTTTTTCCCTTCTTTTCCACGTCATCGACAACTCCAAAGGCCAGTGCTACCATTCTTTTCTTCTTCTTTTTTTAATTTAAAAATGAAATAAAATTATATTAACGAGGTTCCCTTTGAAAAAGAAATGGTGGGGTTGAACTGAATATGTACCAGTTGATAAGAGGGTGAAAATAATTAGGAGGCAAAAGGAGCTCTATGGGGAATGCCTTTTCTTCTCCTTGCAGTTGAAGCTGGAGGTGGAGGAGGCGTGGGGGGGTACATATCTTGTTGTGAGCCTTCACGCAATTCTTCTTGTTGTTGTCTGTAAGACACCGATCCCTTTGAATTGTTTGACAATGTCTCATTCTTAGCATCCAAATCAAAGCTTGCATCCCCATTTCTTTTTATTCCTACAAGCTATATATATCATTTCCAACCAAATAATTAATATTATTATTAATTCAATTTAAATCAAATAATTAACCATAAGCCATGCCATGTTCCCATTAATTAATTATCAATAATTATAATATTGTATATGAGTATAAAGGGCACGTATATTGTTTAAACTAGAATGATAATGATAACGATAATGGGGATTATATTATATAATATAATTAAAATGTCAAAGCTTAATTAATTAATATTTGCATGCTAGATAGAGATTATGATGAATAATAATGAGAGGGTGTGAATGATGGTAATGGGTTTTCAAATGTAGGTGATGATGTATGGGTGGTGGGTGTTAGAGGCATATGATGAGAGCGAGCATGGTTGATAGTGATATGAATTACAAGGGAGAGAGAGAGAGAGAGATGTCTCACCTTACATCCCAAAGAACAAAACCGAAATGGGTCCAAGAGGCTTCTTCCACAAATCTCACAAATATGAGCTACTCCTTTCCCAGATTTTGGCTGAGGCCTCTCATTCAGAAACAGTACTCTAGCACTGTTTATCACATACGTCTGTACTCCGCTTATATCCAACGCCTTCTGAATCTCTGCCACCCGAACTACATCGTGATACGAAGATCGTCTTATCTGATACACACAGTTAATCCCCATTCTTCTTAATTCTATCTTCATTACTATCAAAACCCACAAAACAAATTAAGATCAACATCAAAATGAATATCACCTGAATAACTTGATGATCCCTGTGTCTTGATGAACGGCAATAAAAGCAAAATGCGTCCCCATTGCAGTCCAGGCAATACATGTTACACTCGCTCCTTGCTGCGTCTCCGTGAATCTGGCAGACGCTGAAAAACGATGTGTTTAGCAGTGGTTCAAGCCATGGAGGCGCCAACATTGTTGTCTCCTGCGCAAAACCCATTTAATGGATTGGACATCAAAATTCAAACAAAATTTCGCAGAGTGATCTATGAGACTATACCAGTCCAACACCTTTATGTGGGTAACTGAAGAATGCGATCGATGATTCCCCGGATTCACTTGAATCACAATGCTGGGCTTAGAGAGGGACTTGCAGATATGAAAATGCAGAGAAAAAGAAAGAGAGAGAGAGAGAGAGAGTAAACGGCCTTCGACTTAAAATCCAACGACACAAGGCTAAGACTATAGGGACACGGACTCATTATAGAAATGCGGCAAAGGCCCGGGTATTGGATGGATGAGATGGAAAGTGGTGGCTGAGGGAAACGCACAGCCGTTGGATGTGAGGAGAGGGTTGGGTGCCTTTGGCGCTTACGCTACTTCGGATCTTCCTTGCGTCTCTACGTTGGCACAGGGTCGGCTACTTGGCTACGCATCAGCTCAATAGCTGTATCTTCCAAGTTCGTCCACGCCCTTCGCTCGCCACGTGTTTCCTTTACTCCACGTGGCATCACATCCACGGTCCATCGTATATAAGTGACCCCACTCCCATTTTATGTTATAATTAAATCAAAACCTCGGCCTTGCATCGATTGAAAGTGTGTTTTTAAGATCGTATGAGAAGAAAATTCAATCTCAAATAATTAAAGTCTGATTACAACCATGATTGTAATATCAAGAAAAGTATATATTTATTAAAAGAATTTATATTTCTACTTTCTAGCAAATAATAGTTTTAATAAAAAAAAATTGGATTAAATTATTAATCAGATAGGTGTCATGATATATAAATTTAGTTTCTTATAAAATTCAAAAAAAAAAAAACTTAGACACTTCATTTAAAATTTGAAAAAAGATAAACAACAAAAAAGAGAGTTGATAAAGGTTTGTATGATGATAAAGTTTTCTAAAATTTTTTAATGATATTTTTTATTAACATTTTATGAAAGTTTATATAATATATGGGGCTTGCGTAATAAGAAATGCTTTTAGCCTTTAATATATAATATTGAACATGAGTTGTAAATTTTCTTTTATTAATTTTAAAAGCAATTAAAGAAATATATTATATGTTTATCTTTTTTGAATATATACTGTATTTAATAATAACTTTTATTTGTTTCAGAAGTACGTTATATAATTTTTTTTATGTTAGCATAAATGAATGATGAATATATGTATGTTTGATTTTAGTAATTGGGTGTTCAACTAGTATGAGATCTTCGAATTATATAAAAACTAAGGATGTGTATGTGAAAACGTGTAAGAATAAAATATTGATCAGTATTAATTGACCATGTATTTATATAACATGCAAGCCTTTTATATTTTCATCTTCTTCTCTTTTTCCATGAGTCTTTCCATTTTTTGTTTTGTTCTAACAAAGATTTTCATGTAAATTAAACGAAGAAGATGAGACGGGACTCCATCTGAATTCAAATTCACATGATGAAGAAGCGTCCTATATAGACAACACATGTGCATGAGTTTTAACCTCATAAACTATATAGCGTATTAATCTATCGGAAAGTGAACAATCATTCTACAAAGAATAATGAGCTTATTTGGTCACTTTTGTTCGTTAGGTATCCTATTCCTATCCATATTGTTCTTCAAATGATAGTACTGAAAAGCGCATCAGTTGAATCCCAAAATTCTGATCTTGCTTTTTAGTTCATCAGGATGAGTGAAATTTAAAGATGCAAAACAAAAGGGAGTCAATGTAATTTTTTTTATTTTTTTTTTAAGTTTTTGCAAGTTAAAACATTTTTGTCAGGCAGTTTCAAGGTTACCATTACATTAATATCAATGGATTGATTGATCACTTCATGCATAAATGCTGGCAGAATGTCATGTCGCCAAAGAATTCGTCTTAAAAAGTTTAATTGCTTCTATTCGACACCATACTGATATTTTTTGTCGACGTTCCCTCAATTATTCCTGCTTTTTGTGTTTTCCCAAATGTTGAATTCTTGAAAGTAATCATAGGAAATGGTAATGAGATCTACAATCCCCAAGATTTTGTAAAAATCAGATAAATTAAAAATATAATTATTAATTCATTCAAATATAGATTAAAGTGGAAAAAAAATAATCTCTCGTGGAATTTAAGCGTGCATAAGTTTATATTTACGTACACAACAAGGTTAGCTGTTCCGGCATTATTACCAACTTTTATGGCTCTCCTCTAAAACTAAAATTACCACTCACCATCTCAGAGACCCTTTTTGCGTTATTCCTTTCTATTAATTCCAATCTCATGCTGCATACGTCGTGAGAAAAATCACATAATCATAAACCCAAAACTTATTTTTTATATTCATAGACGTCATCCACATTTAATTAATTTAACCACTGGTTGGCGAGAAGAACGTTGTTAATGAAGAGCGTATGATATTAGCTGTGAAAAATTGGATAATGTGGATCAAAACCAACACTATATTTGTTCCACTTGTTGCTTATATGAAAAGGGAAAACTAAATATTAAATGAGAATAAAAAAGAAATAGCGAGGAAACGTACGTACGTAGGAGAAGTAAATGGGTACTTTTAAGAATAAATTACTCGCAGAGCATGGCGGACGAGAATTTATCCCGTGGAAAAGTAGATGAAAAGAAAAGGAAAGTATCGTTGATTATGCGAAAGGAATTCGAATTATGCGGTAAAACGTTAACCAGGTTCCAAGGCTTCGTATCCAAACAAACAGCTGCCAAAGCAAAAGTGACTTTAGTTTTTGTTTGTTTCAAGAATCGAATTTAATTAACATTGTTTCTAAATTACTTTAACTTCCCACCTTATCATTAGATTATACTTAATAATAAGAAAAAAATAATTGAGATCGCAGCCTAGCTAGTGAAAGCTCAATGATTGAACGGAAACTAAGAAGCTATATATGGGTGCTGTAGTGGCAAAAAGGCTGGATATAAATATGTTTACATCAAACTTATATTGAGTTGTTAATTAATTGAAGAGCTGAAAACTTTCATCTTTATGTAGTGAGCAAGGCTGGCCTTGGCAACATGGGAATGTGACATAGACAATCTGGAGTCTCTTTATGAGTTGCATTTGCTTATGATTCAAGCCTTTATTAGCTTAATTAATCCTCATCGATACATGCAGGCGCATCATCTGCTGCCACAATCCCACTTTTTAAAAACCTATATTATTAAGATTATATATCCCCCCCCCCCCTCGTCATATTAGTACGTCAGCAGTATTTTAAGCCAACATTACAGCTATTTTTCATTTCTCAAATATTACTTTATCCACGTGAACTAGCTCAATTGGTGAAAAGAAATGACATCCTCCCTTATTATTTTGAATTCACCTCTTTTGAAAAACACTTTTTTCTAAATGCATGAGGTGAAACAATTAGATACAAAACTGAAAGTCTGAAAGAAAAAAAAGATAATAATTGGAATACAATTAATTTTATTTAAAATATTTTATTCAGGAAAAACTATCAAATTAACTTTGTTATATTTTAATGAAAATTATATATATTTTAAGTTAATATTTGATCTATCATCAATAAATAATTTTTTATTTATTAACAGAGTGTTTAAATTATTTTTTATATATTTTTTCTTCCATGAAATGGTTTCACGGTGTTTCATAATACTATATCATCATATTACGTTTATAGTTGAAACTTGAAAGCAAGGACCTTTCATCGACTTTCGCACTTTGGCCGCATACTTATATTATAATTTTTGAAAAATGTCTTACCCTTTAGTTCATAGGAAGACAAACAAATTATAAATAATGTTTATGTAACTTGTCTTTTTGCTGAATTTAATTACCTTTACAGCATCAGGTCGACTTTGTCCGATTACAAATTATATAAATGGATTGTCAGATGAAAAAACGAATATTTCTATAATCATTCTCTACAGTTTAAAGCACCATTTTTTCTTATCAGAAATGATGATCCAGTGCATGCTTCAAGAAAACGACCTTCTTTGTTTTTTCATCTTTTCTCTAAATCGTTTTTTGGGTACTCGTTATAGTAGTATTTTTTTTTTTTCAATTGTTGGTCAAGATAGGTAAATTTATTGAGTTTTTTTTGGAAAAATTAAGTTATTTATTTATTTTTAGACAAATCAATATATTGTTATATTTAATAAACATACATAAAAGTTTGAAATTTACAGAAATTTTAACAAAATATCATCAAAAAATAAAATACAAATTAAGTTTTTATTTTTGAAAAATACAAAAATCTCAAATCAATAGATAACACATCTCATAATTATTATTAATTAAAGTATAGAGAAATTACAATAATTTTAATCAAATTATAATATGTTAAACATATTATAAGACGATAAAGAAATTCTTTAAAGATAATCAACACACCTCTTAATTTTTTTAAAAAAATTAAGACTTCTATATTTTATTTTTCTTTTAATCTTAAAAAATTGTAGATCTAAAAAATAAGTTGTAAATCTTCTTAAAAAATTTGACTAATAGTGGATCTCTTCTACTGTGAAGGAAAAAAATTTCTTAAAAAAACAATATTTTTTAAAGAAAGGAATAAACTTTTTTAATAGAAGTAGAAAGTTTTTATAAAATAAGAAAAAAAAATTATACAAATACTACATCATTAAATAATAATAAAAACGAGAAGAAGGAGGAGGATGGTCGCGTAAAGATTAATATTTTTTTAGACAGATCAATAGATCATTGTATTTAATAAATAGTCACAAAAATTTAAACTTATAAAAGTCTTAAAAAAGCATAACAAGTATTAATTAAAAACTGTATTGTCTCTTAATTTGATATTTTTATCTTTTTCAAAAGTAGAGTAAACTTTTTTTTTGGACAAGTGGAAAAACCACATTAATACAATATTAGGCATTGAAGTCAACAAATAGAAAATAAATGTAGGATAGATAAATTCTATAGCTTCTGAAATTATAAAATAAAAAATTAGTACTCTGATTAAAAAATAAAAAAATAACACACCTCTCAAATTCTAACTTATCAAATATTACATTTCAAAAATTAGAAATACAACTTCTACAATAATAAAATAAAATAAAAGAAAAAACACATTTTAGAAATGCAACACACCTCTCAAATTACTTTCAAATATTTTTTATACAATCGCAAATTTGATGTTGTAGATCTGATTTCTTCCACTCAGATTTAAGTTTAATCTATAGATCTAAATAAATGAGATGTATACTTTAAAGTTTTGGCACCTCTTCTATAACAAGAGGAATAAATCTTTTTAAAAGAAGAAAAACACTCTCCTAAAGAGAGAAATCAACTTTTTCTAAAGAAAGAAAATTCAAAAACAAAGAAAAAAAAAATAAAAAGAGAAAGAAGAAAGAAAGGAGGAGGGGAGGAAGGAGAAGATAGCTGCTTATGACAGCCATTCTCCTTGTGCGACGCTATGCCAGGGTTTCACAAATGAGAGTGCACGACAAAAGTAAACTTTTTTTTTTTAAATTAGAGGCCTAGGCCTCAGATACAATTGAAAGGGCTTAAAGCCCAAAAATGTTGAGAGACATAGGGGACCCAGAATTCAAAGGAACAGTGGGTCTGATTTTCAGAAACATTGAGAAAATACGACGAAAGGTAAGAAAAACATTAGAGCAACACATTCTAAAAAAAACCATGAAACACGAGAGAAACTCTATTATTGGAGTTGGAAGTTAGGCATGCTCAGCCTCTGCCTGTGCTTCCTTCCGCAAAAGTAGAGTAAACAAAGTTATAGTAAATGAAGCATGAGCGGTTAATGGGCCAAACATCGAATGATAGCCCAATAGGTAGCGGCATGGCCCATATTTCTTTGACCATTAAGAAAGGTAAGATTTTCTAATTTCATATTGGTTATTTTCTGCCCCAAATAAGAAGATAACTTAGCATAAACCCGGGTTTTAATCAGAAAAAGGGTCGACGCGTAGCGGAAGTCAGATACGTTGCTTCGGAGAGAACAAGATCGGAAGCAAGAAGAGAAATCCCGACAATATTTGAGAAAAACTCTTTGTCCTTCTTTCTTTCCTTCTGGATTTGTTCCTTTCTATTCTTTCTTCGTATCGTGAATCAGCAATTCGGGACCCGTTTGCAATGTTCAGATTCTGGTAATTCTCCATTTTTGCTTCCTCATCCTTCATTTTAGCTTTAATTTTGTATATGTTCGGTCTTTTGATTCCACTTCTTATAAGGAGATTGTTCGCTATGGCACCGTTCAACTTTGATGGTTGATCGCACTCACACTTTTACGCCCTTTTCGATATAGCAAACTTGCTATCCTTGGTTGCGTAAATATTAACCATATGTCGGTGATGTTGACCTTGGTTATGAAAAAGGACTGAATTTTTTTGCCACGTCCACCTTCAAGCTGAACCATCTTTTTCATTGTATATCTAGCTAAAATTGATTACCTCGGCTACCATGTATCTCATTGAATTTCTATGACAACACGTTGTTAATGCTAATGCTACCACTTGGTCTGGTAATGTTCAAGAGCAATAGTGGAATTTTGTAGTGCCTGCAGTGCAGTCATGTTATTTGGCTCTGTTGCTGAGATTGGCTTTGAGACTGTAGTAATTCTGAAATATGCATATGGACAAGAGAGTCTCCCATTCTGATGCCATAGGAATTTCATTTTTGCCTTAGACTTGTCCATCCTGAATTAGCATATAATATAGGCATAATCTTGTTTACATACAGGGGATCACCAGAGCAACAATCTCAGCCACGGCCGCAGGATGGTTCTACTTCTACACAGTCCTGGTACCCTCCATCTGTAGTGACCTCACCAAGTTCTTCTAGGCCAGCCACACCAAGTGGCACTTCCTCAAGCAGCTACAGTTCACAGAAGCCTACGGAAAGACTGCAGTCTCCATCACATGTTTCACCCACGGAAGCTGCAGGAGTTATTGCTGTTTTGAAGGACAAAAGGTATACTTTTTATGCCTGAGATACCTTTTCTTAATCATCGTGACATTACTTCTTGAAGTCTTCTGTTTTGAAATTGAAATTTGCATCTGATGACAAAATTGTGCTTTTACTTTTAAAATGCTGTAATAGTGCTAGTCTTAACCTTTGACAGCCTTATGGTTAAGAGTTCATTGAATCTACCTGAAGAACCTGGTAAAAAATACATTTTTTTTATTTGATTGTGCAATGTAATTCAAATTATGGTTGTATGGAATTCTTGTAACTCTTCAGTATTGAGTGAAAAGTACACATGGAGTGCCCAGTAGGTTAATTTATTTGATAATGCATTGCCATTCAAAATGAACCCGGTTATGGATGCCGCTATGATGTGTTTGCTTTGTCTTTAGAAAATTTGAGGTTTTCATGGATTTCTCACTTCAAAATATTAATATTAAATTACCATTAAAAATTAAATTATATTTGAATGCTTATGTCATACTTGATTCTTTCAATTGAGACCACAGGTTCTATACCTACCGTTTTCTTATACTTATCAATAAAAGGAAAAGAGTAGAAAGAAAGAAAAAAATGGAACTTTTAGCACTGCATATGGCCATCTGATATAATATACAGATATGATGAATTTTATATCATTATTTATATCTCACGTAAAATTCCCTGCAGAATTACTTTTGCTGGTGCTTTTAAGTCCTGATATAATAAGTTTACTCTTCATTGCGTTCTGTCTATTCATATGCAACAGCAGTCATACTTAGGATTCTCTAACGATTGTTTCAATTTTGATCTTCATAATTTGTCCAGTGCTGAAGAGCTACGAAAGCTTTTATCTGACAAAGATGCGTACCAGCAGTTTTTACTTTCACTTGAACAGGTCAAAATTCAAAATAATGTAAGTTGCATAACTTTACCTCTAATGTTATTATACTGGTTTATAGACTTAGAAATGTTCCGTGTTGATAAGTATATTTCATCTTTAGCAGAAACAGTTTTAAGTTGGACTACCTGAATTTAGATATGGCTACTTTTGCAGTTGTGCACAGCTAATATTTCAAGAATTGTATAGATAAGCTTACTCAATAATTAACGCCTCCCCCCCCCCCCCCCCACACACACACACGGCAAAAAACTTTAAGTTTATATGCTGTTCTGTTGCTCTATGCATAGTTTTCTGCAGTTGCATTCTTCTGTAACATATGTTGGAATGTGTGTCTGCTTATATTTATTACTACTACTTATTCCTAACAATATGATCAGGTGAAAGACGAACTTTGCAAGGAGACTTCCCAGCTGGCTGGTGAGTTATTGAATTCTTTTAATTTGGTGTCAGGGTCTTTAGATGATAGGCTGGCAGTTGAATATTTGGGAGTTTCTCTATATTACTTTGTTTTCTAATGCAGAGGAAAATCTACAAAAGGAACCTCGTATCATGGAGCTTAAGAATCAGGTAAGATAATATAACCTAAGATTTGTATGATTATTTTTCGGAATTTGTGTGCTAATCATGGAAACATTTTTCCCATCCTTCTTTGGGAACAGTGTAGAATAATTCGGACAACTGAGTTAGCTGCTGCTCAAGAGAAGTTAAATGAACTTGAGAAGCAGAAAGAAGAAGGATTGAAGTTCAATTCCCCAGCTTCCCTTCTTCTAAGAGTTCAAGGTATGATATGAAATTATTTTACTTCAAAATTCTGGTTATGACAAAATAATTTATATTTAAAACTAAGGCTTGGGTTGATAGATATGGTAAACTTATATAATGATCTTGCAGAGGCTATGAATAAGACAGAAGAGGAATCTGAAAATCTGCATCAACAACTCCTTGATGGGGAGATCGACCTTGGGCCTTTTACGCAGAAATACAAGAAGCTGCGTACCACTTACCACAGGAGAGCTCTGATACATCTTGCGGCTAAAACATCAACTAATTAAGAGCTCCATCGGGGATATGCAAATTAAGAAAGTAGCTTCTTATTTGTCGAGGCAATTGATGAGGGTCCTCCATTTCTTTTGGGGTTCATGTCAATATGGTAGTCCTCCGTCAAAGTTCCGTATCACCACTCTCAAGTCATAACCATTGGAATAGAGATGTCTTTGGTAAATGAGAAACGTTCATATGCATAGCTTGAGATCTTCCGTGTGTATTACCTGTGTGAGGTGTCTTGTGAGCTTAAATGCTTCTTTTTTCATTTTGAAGCTTGTTTCATATACTTTTCTGTACTGACTATTTTTTATCCCCTTTGTGCTTTTCGACCATTAAGATTTAACTAAAATATAATTAATATTCTCGCTATCATTAGATCTACCTGGTGTTATAAAATATATGAGTGTTCATCTTTCAAGAATCACTTGTCTGGCTGATTGGATTGGCTGCTTATTGTTGAAGCAAAAAAAGTTTCCAGAGCGTATTAACGTCTCGATATATATTGGCGATGTTGAAATATTTACATAAATGCTTCGCCTCAATGGCTTTCAGTTCATCATTTTGAATTGAATTAGTGTGGTTGGGAGATAATGGCAAAGTATTTTTTTTTTTTTTTCGGGAAAACAATCTCTCTCCAAATTAGAACTAGCACTCGCAGTCAAATGATTGGACTGGTTATTGTCCTTATCTTTCATATCCAAAAAAAGTTTACGGATTACGAACAGCTCAGTGGGATAGACGTCTCTTGTTTTTGAGCATGATGGGCATTTCCTCTCACCAGAGTCAGAGGAGGGAAGAATGGTCAGCAAAGGTCAACGTACTTCCACCCGTAATGCTATTCATATTGTTATTCAGCAAATTATAAAGTAATGCCATTGTTAGTCTTAACCGAGAACTGTAATATTTTCTGCAATCCTAAGCAAAAAGTAACACTATGACATCTAGTATAAAGATAGCTGTGTTACATACTTTTGTTTTCTTTAATTTTTCCCTTTTGTTTCTCCGGATTGTGCATGGAATAGGAAGGAACAGAAGCCGTACGTGAGAACTGAAAACCCTATTAATACAGCCATATATACCTGAAGGTGGAAACACCTACCCACATATATCAATATCAGCACTAATTAACCCATACTCAAGATTAGGCATACTACATTTGCAAGTCACCCATATTGTCTCACCTTCATCAATATATTTTGAAGTGCAGAACAAAAACGCTAATCAATTAACCTCCCTACAATCTTAAGGCATTCCAAAAAGGAAAAACCAAAAATCCAAAGGCACACAAATTCACCTTGTTAAGTAGCGTTCGTTGGGGGTCTGTTTATCTCTAGGACACTATAATGAAGCTTGTAAATAAGAATTTGGAGCTGAACCAGCCAGGGACCGTGAAGCTCACCCCAGAAGAACCCGATGACCTCTGGCTTGTTTACAATCTGATAGCCCCAGGAGACGTGATTGCCACCCATACCACCCGCAAAGTCCACCTCCACTCCACCAAGAACAACGCCTCTCGCGTCAAACTGACCCTCCACATCAAAGTCACGCGCCGAGACTTCCACAAAGATTCCTCCACCGTGCGTGTCCAAGGCAACAACATCGACCACTCCAACCCCTACGTCGCTGCTGGCTCCTTCCACACTCTTACCCTCGAGAGGAACAAAGCCTTCGAGCTTCAGAAGAAGATTTGGGATTCCGTCTCTGTGGATGCCTTATCTGAAAGCTCCGAGAAATCCGCTGGTGCTGACCTCGCTTTGGTTCTCATGCGGGAGGACCAAGCACAGATTTACTTGCTAGGAAGGAGGGTCACCACGCTTTGTTCCAAAATCCAAGCTTCTTCGCCTGCTGCTAGAAAAAGAGCTTCCAGCATCAACGTATTTTTCCAAGACGTTTTTAATGCTTTTGTGAAGTACGTGGATTTCGACACCATTAAAAGCGTGGTCATAGCGAGTCCTACCCGGACAAAAGACGAGTTTCGCAGTTTTCTGCTCTCGGAAGCAAAGAGGTTGAAGATGAAGTCTATTGAAGATAACAAATCACGAATTGTGGTCGTGGGCACGAGCCCCGGAAGTAATTTGAAGGAGATTTTGAATGACAGTACGGTGATGAATATAATTAAAGACAGTGAAGCTGCGTTGGAGATTAGAGGTTTTAAAGAGTTCGAGGACCTGTTGTCCAGCAATTCGGATCGTGCATGTTATGGTCCCAAGAATGTGGAGACTGCGCAGGAGATGATGGCAATTGAGACACTTCTGATCACGGATGATCTTTATAAGAGTTCAGAGATTAGAACGAGGCAAAAATATGTTGGTTTGGTAAAATCAGTGAAAGAGGGAGGAGGGAAGGCCTTGGTATATTCCTCAATGCATGTCTCAGCAGAACAGTTAACCCAGCTGACGGGCATTGCAGCAATTCTTCGATTCCCCTTGCCTCATCTTCAAGAGATGGATGTTTGAAATAGGCTTCTAAATTAGTTTCTTTTTGTAGGCTTCTAAATTAGCTTCTTTGTGTTTTATCTTCTTTACTTTTTCGCCTTCCATGGTCAACCTACCGATAAACCTGGGAAAGCGGCATTTCTCCTATCTTTTGTATGATGATTCGAGTTTGTTTATGCTTTTTTAGTTGCTGTTATTTACTAGCTTTCGGCGTGCGAATTTATCCATGTAAAAAACAAAACTAAAAATGATGTACGAGGGTTTCTGTGTAGTCGGCAAAATTCAGAGAGTTGCATAACTAAAATGAAAGTACAAGTTCACTCATGAAGAATAGCCCCATTACAATCACCTACTATACCACAAAGTTCTCAACAGATCAAGGGAGACAGTTTCCACCGCTACACCAAAAAAAAAAATTTCCAAAAAAATCACTGATTAAAGATTTAAAATTCAACAAAAAGTTCCCTAGACCCTTTAGCTATTGTAAATTCAAATCATTGCAGTAAACCAGCCTCCTTAAGAGCGCCTTTATAATCTTCAACACTTTTTTCTCGGACCTGCATCCAACAGTGACCAAGAAAGTAATCAGATATGAAAGATGTGTATATTCGTAACTCTTTTATATAAGAATACCAAGTCATAGTGAAAATTTGCAGATTCAATATTCTGCATTCACTGCATACAGAACATGATCCAATAATACGGTACTGCCATTATCCAAAAGCATACCTCAGTTGCTTGGGTGTCAAAGTGCTTTTCAATCTTCGCCATGAGTTTTTCATCCCTTTCACCACATATCAGGTTAAATACAGCACCTGGAGGATCACATGAAACAAAAGGTAGAACACATTTAATATTTCAACCGAAATGTCATAACTTAATGGGGGCTGAAAATAAAGGAACTTTTTTCACCCTAAGGATAATGCAAAAATTCTAAAATCATAAATTGAGTAATTGTGAAGCCCAACTAGTACATACTACTGCCGAGTCCCATCTGAGTAGGGTGAAACAGTCCAACTAAGTTGCTTGAAATGTTACTAGTTCCATCGGTGACAGAGGGAACAAGCTTACATCAATTTTTGAACCAATAAAATATTGTGGCACCAAAATTGTCCCTTTGAGGAAAACATATAATGGATAGCATGGCTAACACTAGCAGGATGATTTGTTAGATATAAATAGTCCCTCCTTTAAACAAGCAGAAATTTGATTGAACAACTTTTAGCTGAGCTAACAGCTACCCAGCACTATAGAAAAATGTAACAGGAAATTCATAGACGACACCTACTACAAACTTCTATAATTGCATACCAGGAAGTAGACAATGTAATGAGCTATGAACTAGAAACTTACCCTTGCGCCCAAAACGTCCAGCCCTACCAACCCTGTGCAAATATACCTCATAATCAGGCTCAGGTTCACGGGTATACTCAGCAGTATGTTTCACCGGAAGATCATAATTGATAACCAAATTAACCTGAACAAGAATGCAATGGAAGGATGTCATGACATTGAGAAGCAGCTGAGAGGTGAAACATATACACAACAAGGGAAGAGAGAAAATAGAACCAATCCAACACCTGTTGCTGATCAAAACCTCGGGCAAGAACATCAGTTGATATAAGAACTTGAGTCAAACCATCTCTGAACTCCTTGACAATCTTGTCTCTTTCTTCATGCTCAAGAGCACCTTGAATGGAAGTAACCTCATAGCCCATATCAACAAGTGCTTTATGCAACATCCTTGCACTATTTCTTGTGCGTACAAATATAATAGTTTGCCCCACATTCTCTCCTATTTCAAATATATAATCTTTGATCACTTGGATCTTAGAAAGTTCATCAGGACAATTCACCTTGTATTGCTTCACTGCCTCTAAAGATAGTTCTTCTTTCTTCACAAAAAGTTGATTATGATCCTTCTTAACAGTCCTTGAAACGAAATTCTTGACACTGTCATTAAATGTAGCAGAAAACAGAAGAACCTAGAGGGGAGACATACATGCCAATCGAAGAAGTCAGAAATCCTGCCTGATATTAATTGATATAGTTATAAACACATTAGATAATGTGGGCATCAAAATTTTATGAGATAAGAAAAGAAGCCGAAGAATATTTATCAAATCACATACAAGCTAACACTAACCTGACTCATATATAAATAGCAACTACATTAAGCAAACCATTTATTTAAGCACAGATGAGCAGTTCTTCGTACTTAGGGTGTGTAAAAGCTAACTATTATATTTCCATTCTATTTATATTCAAACAATACTATAGCAATTAGCATCAATCAGAAAGATTTTATCTTCATATATATGCAGTTTTATTAGAGGGGGTGGGGGAAGCACCGTCATGTCAAATAATCCTTAACCTATGGTTTCCTGAAAAGACAAATGGATTATTTACTTTTTACTTTGGATATCTTTTGCCAGTTCTAGAATAGCACGGAAAGAGAATGAGAGATGCTACCCCTGAAAAACTACAGGTCTCTGCATGTAAGGGCATGCAGTGGATGGACATGTCATGTATGCAAGTGCATTGAGAGAGAAAGGATTCAACAAACCTGACAGTTAGAATTAACTTTTTCTATATCTTTCATTATCCTCAAGGAATCATCTTTAAAACCATCCTGCAACAGTACAATTCATAATAATTAATAAAATAGAGGCATAGCATGTTTAGCAACTAAACCCCGCAATATTTCTAAATACAACAACAATAACTAAGCAATTTCCCACTAAGTGAGGTCGACTACATAGATCAAACGGCACTATAGTGGCCTATCATGAATGAGATCAATAGATAAGTTATTAATTATTAAATTATTCTTAATAATTATCTATTATTTATTTTTTGCCTCCCTCTACATTTAACTATTGGACTATTCTTCATTTGATCTACTCTTCTCACTAAAACTTCTACAAGTCTTCTCCACACATGACCAAACCACCTTAAGCGAAATTCCACCATCTTCTCCACAATAGGTGCTACCCCAAACTTCTCGCTAATGAACTCATTTCTAATCATATCTTTTCTGATGTATCCACACATTCGGCGCAATATTCTCATCTTTGCAATATTAAGTTTATCTTTCATATTGTTTTTTAACCACCCAACATTCAGTATTATACAATTAGCCGTATGGTAGAATTTTTTTTTAACTTTGAGCGGCACTTTTTTCTCACAAACGACACTCGAAACTTTTATCCATTACAATATTTTCAAATACATGCATGACTAATTTTAAAACCATAACAATTCCCAAACCTTAGACTATGTTTAGGATCTCTAGCACACTTCCTATAAGGTTTACTAACAGATATTGAACCAAGTGGTTTACTAGTGCCTTCTCATTTAACAGACATAACCAAAGGTGACTTAAATTGCAATTCTACCTTCTTACTAAATAAGGTTAATAATTAGTGGGTTAGAATTCGCGTATACTACAATATTAATTTCTGATATTCTAAATAAAATTACTAACATATCACTAATTCTCCAATGAGTTGCAATAATGAGTACAGGGAGAGAGGCAAGAAGTTTTACTAACCTAGATTAATGTACCAGGAAACTTCAAAATGTAATAAAACAATAGTAAAATTTCATCAGCATGCTAAAATTACCTCAGCAAGCATTTGATCAGCCTCATCAAAGACAAGAATTTTTAATCTGTTTACACTCAGTTTCTTAAATGACATCCACTTCTTAATTGTACCAGGAGTTCCAATCACTACTTGCGCCATTATAGGTGGCCGTTTTGATATTGGAATAGAGTCTCTGCTGTCTGCTGGTATGGCACATTCTGATCTAATCCCGGTATATTTCCCCATCTTTTGAAGAACTTCCGTATTCTGGCAATTTTAGTAACCACATCATGCACAAACTACAGATCACGCTGTTCAGTCTTAGTGTTAACAAATGAAAAGCGCAGAGCCTCACCTGAATAGCCAGTTCTCTTGTTGGACAAATGCAAAGAGCTTGAGGAGCCTGCAGCTTAGGATCAACACGACTCAGCATCCCAAGCACAAAACATGTTGTCTTGCCTGAACCGTTATGTGCCTGTGCGATCAAATCCTTAAAAGGAGGGTTCAAAATCATTGGCAGACTGATAGCTTGAATTTTGCTTGGCTTCTGGAATTTCATCTCAACATACAATCCTTTTAGCAACTCCGGAGAGAGATTTAAATTTTCAAATGTGCTCGCTGAGGTATATGGAGTATCACCAGATGTAACCTACATCAAATTTAAACCTCAAATTCCTTAGTAGAGTTAGTCCAAACCCTAGCACCAACCAGCTACCCTTTGCCCAAAAAAAAAATTTGATTGCATTTACCAACCAAATTTTGAGAGACAAAATAAAAAAGGGAGCACTTGCCCTATCCGGCAATTTCTAGAGGCAACTGACAGCCAGCAGAAAACCTTAATTCTGAAGAAAATCACAAATTTAGCCTGGATCCTAGTGAGTTGCTCAATTGGGACATCTTATGAACGGTAGAAACATCCATGCTTCGTTGTGCTAGAATATAAGAATATCTCAGATGAAACAAAACATAATTTTAAAGTCTCTACCGCTTGGATGCTGGAGTCTTCGGGTTCATCCAAAAACTTAGTAGCCTTCTTATTCTCGTCGATGGCTAATCCGTCAACGTTAAGCGACGAGACTAATGTTGAGCTCGACGCCGCATTGGTTTGCTCTGGAGTATCTTCATCTGTTTCATCGGCCCAACTTTTACGCTCGGTGGTCGGTGGCTTGCTTTCCGGAGGCAGAGTGGTGTTGGAGGACTCACCCGAGGCTGATTCCGCCATAGCAGAGTGTGCGTAAGTCCAAGATGGTGAGAAGTGGACTTCAGGTGGATCCCGCGGGAGCGCACAGAACCAGATTTATTTTTATTTTTATTTTTTATTTTTATTTTTTATTTTTTGGTACAAAGAATAGTACTACTGGACTACGAAAGGCAAAAAGTCGTGGGTCTACCCATTTTATATCTTCTAACACCTGGTTGTTGCAGCCATTCGTGGGTCTACTGTAAATGTGTAAATTCTCTGCATGGTTGTGAGGGTGTAGTGCCATCCAATCCGTTACTTTATTTGCTTTTATTAGATCTCATTTAGTTGATAAAAATAAAAATATAATAAAATAAAAATTTTATTTTTTGATTTAGTTATTAAAAATAGTAAAAAATGTGAGTCCCATAAAATACTATTTACTTCTTATAAAATAATTTGGATTACTAGAAAAAAAAATATTTTTTATTATTTTATTTATTTATAAAATTTTTTATAATTAAAAAAATATATATAAATTAAAATTTTTAATATTGTTTAATAAAATTTAATTCAAATTTTTATATTAATAATAATTTATTTTATTTTTTATTTATAACATTTAAAATAATTTTTTAAGTTAAAATAATATTATTATAATAATTTTATTTTTTAATAGTTTTTTATTTTTTTGACAGTTTTTATTTCATTTCATTCTATTGTCCTACTAAACTTAATTGTAATAACAACATTCCATTTTATTCTATTTTCAATTTCTATTCTTATTCTCTCCGTTATCACCAACCAAATCAGGTTTTAGTGAGTGGGTTACGTGGATGGACCAATCTCTTTTAAGAAATTCCTAGATGTAGTGCTATATCTCTACATGTGAGTTATTGTTGGGGCATTTGTTTTTGTATATGTCAGTTGTTTCTATCAAGTCTGCCTCAACATCTAACTCTTTGATTTTGAGATTCCAGACCAAGGTCAGGGCAATTAAGATTCTCTAGAGTTCTAGTGTTGTCAGGCTGCAGCAATCTAATTTCCTTGTAAATTCTTAAATACACTTGTCGACCATGTTTCTAAGTACACCTCCGTATGTTGTTGCCTTCAATTGCATGACTGATCCTTCTACATTAAATTTGGCTTGTTTATTTTTTGGTGGAATCCAGTGTATATCTTTAAAGTCAAGCGTTTTGCCTTGTATTTTCTCTTTTGCTCCCATCCACTTCATGCATTCTCGGGCATTGGCGAGACATGAGAAGAGCAAATCCTGCTCAGGAATGTTTGTGTGATGGAATATTTTCTCGCATCTTCGCACCCATATTTTTTAAGTTGTGACCCCAAATAAAATTTTCCATTCCAATTGGTCTCTTTCTTCCCTTCTAAAGTCTTGTGAGAGGTCTACTTCTAACCATCTCTTTGTCTCGAGGCTAAAGAACTCCCTCCATCTCCTTGGTTGTGTGAGCCTAAGCTAGATTTTTTTTGCATGATCGTAGTCTTTTATACAATGAATGGTGGTTTATTTATCTTTACCACATATACGACACTCTCCTATTGCATCTACATGCCATTCTAGTCTCAAGCCATTGGTGAGTAGGCTATTGTGTTCTATAAGCCAGAGGTGTGTTTTGATTTTTTGTGGCCTAGACTATTTCCAAACTTTCCTCCATAGTTAGCGGGTCTGCTGGTTTTGGTTTGTTCTAAAAAAGTAAGCTAACTTCACCATAAAGTTTCCATCAAGACTATATATCCATTTGGGTGAGTCTCGAGTCAAGTTGTCACTTGGAGGTCTCGTTGATTCCAGCAAAAGCTTCAATGCATCGTTTATATACGGCGAGATTCTAGTCCAATTTCAATTTTCAGCGCCGTCTATTAATTCTAAGACAGAGCATTACAGGAGGCTCTCCGGCAGAGCATTTGTTGCACTATCAATTAGTCTACTTCCTCCCTAAATCCATCTATCTGTCCAGAAATTCACAATTCTTTCGTCTCTGATGTTTCAATAAGTTCTTTCTTCCAAGGGCTTCCAAACTCATTTTATACCTCTCTATAAGTTGGTGCAGTTTCTGCCCGTGCTTCTTGTGTCAAGGCTCGGACCTTCTTTGTATTTGTACTTTGTGGTTAGTGTTTTAACCTAGAGTTCCTCTGGTTTGGTCTTTATGTTCCAAGCCACCTTAATAAGAAATGGTTCATTCATCTCTCTCAGTTTACAGATGTCAAGGCCACCTTCGTTTTTTGGTTTGCAAATATTGTCCCAGTTCACTAGATGTAATTTGTTGTTTCCTTTGTTATTGCCCCAAATGAAGTTCTTGCTAGCTTTCTCCAAGTCCTCACACAATCTCATTGGCAAAAGGGATGTTTGCATAGAGTACGAGGGTTGGCTGTTCAGAACACTAGAAGTTAGGGTAGTTCTCTCAATAAGCATAAGCATGTTCGTTTTCCAACTACTGAGTCTCTTCTCCACTTTTTTTGAAATATGTCTATAGGTATTTTTCCCTACTTTTTTTTATGTATAATTAGCAACCCAAATAATTTCCTAGGTCACTAGTAAGGGAGAAACCCATTTCCTATCTATATTGTGTTGCCCTAGTATGATTTATATTTTTTACATAAAGCTTTTTGTTTTGTCGACGTTAACCAGTTGAAAATTGGCAAAAGATATTTAGGCAATTCTTGATGATATTGCACTGGTTTAAATTTGCTTCTGCAAAGAGTATGAGATCGTCAACAAAAAAACAAATGAGATAGATGTGGGCCATTTCTACAAAGTTGTATGGGTTTCCTCCGCTTTATCTCCATGGCCCATTTTATGCATTGTGCTAGTTTTTTGATGCATAAAATAAAGAGGTAGGGAGAGAAAGGATGTCCTTGTTTGATTCCCCTAGACGCAGTGAACTATTCAATTAACTCACCATTCCATAAGATGCTCAGAATCCCCTTAGATACAAAACTCATAATTAAGTTAGTGAAATGGTCCCCGAAATCCACCTTTCTGAGTGTGTCTTCCAAGAATTCCCACCAAAGTCTATCATAAGCTTTCTCAAGATCAATTTTCACTGTCATTATGCCTTTCTTTCCTTTCTTTTTTTTCATTTAGTGTACCATCTCTTGAGCTATAATCACATTGTCGTTTATGGTTCTTCCAGGGATAAAGGTACTTTGACACGGTCCAACCCACTTATTCATGCACGATTTAATCCTGTTAGCAATAACTTTTGTGAGGGCCTTCAATATGACGTTATACAATGCTATCTATCTAAACTCTCTTATGCTCTAGATTTTCGATTTTTGGTATGAGCACTAGAAGTGCCTGGTTGATATTCTATACTAGCTCGGGTTTTGCATAAATTTCATTCACTAGGTTGTAGATTGAAGTTCCCACTAATTCCCATTGGCTTTGTAAGAAAATAGCATGAAACCCATCTAGTTCGGAGGATTTTAAAGGGTCTATACTAAAAATAGCATTCTTGACCTCCTCATCATTGAATGGAGCTTGCACACGATCTAGGGTCTTCTTTGATAGTTTTGGGAATCTTCCTTTGATAGAGAATGGGACATAAGGCGATCCATCTTGCCCAAAGAGAGACTGATAGTATTCTTTGGCCACGCCTTTGAGCTTGTCTTCATCATACTCCCACTTTCCTTCCTTATTTTTTAAGGCCCGGATCTTATTGTATTTCCTTGTGATCAAGGTGGATGTGTGGAAGAATTTTGTGTTCTTATCCCCCATTGTTAGCCATTTGCATCTAGCCTTCTGCATGCAAATTACCTCCTCTTTGATCAGAATCTCTTTATACTCCCTCCAAAGGTTATTTCTTAGTTCCATAAGAGCGAAGCTCTTTTTCTTGCTAAGAGCCTTATCTGTACCCGTTATTCTTCTTAAGATCTCCCTCTTTTGTTTGAACACGTTTTCAAAAACCTCCTAGTTCCATGTGTCTATTGAGGTTCTAGAATTGTTTGAGGCCTCCAACCACTTAATGTCATCTTTCCAACTTTCTTTGACTATACTGGGAAAGGATTCATCTAGAAGCCACGTTGCTTGGAATCTAAAAACTCTTACTCTATTCCTTGTATTTGAATTGGGGTTGATCTTGACACAGAGAGGGCGATGATCAAACTTTAATGTCGGTAAATGGTACACAACTGATTTTGGAAACTTTCCTAGCCAATGATTGTTGCATAAAGCTTGGTTAATTCTCTCTTTGACCACTCCTCGTTCCCATGTGTATTTTGGCCCTTTAAAGTCCATATTCATTAACTCACATTCTGTAACAAAGTTACTGAATTCCTTCATGGAGCTCTAGTTGTAGAAATGGCTGTCTTCTTTTTCATCCATATTCTTATAGGCGTTAAAATCTTCAATAACTAGCTAGGGTTGGGAATGCAAATTGCTTACGTCTTTAAGCTCCTTCCATAGATCCTTTCGATTGCTCGTACGTGGACTACCATAGACAAAAGTTACTTAGAAGGATTTGTTATCATCCTTCCAAGTCAATTTGGTATTGATGAATTACTTGTGGGTTCTAAGTGTTACAAAGTCTATTATATCCTCCTTCCACATTACCTAAATTCCTTTTACTCGGCCATCAGCTTCAACAACACTTCTGCCTGACCATCCCCTTTTCTTCATTATCTTGTTTATGGGTGTAACAACTCCATTTAAGTATCAAATTTTTTTTTTTAAAAAAAATACCATGAAGTTATTATCTCGTTACAACTTAACTCAATATAACATTTATTTAATTTATACAATACAGAGCTCACATACATGTCATTAATCAAAATATACGTACAACATATCAAACACGTAAAATCTACATCTTATTTATTCTGGTTGACCAATTCCGGAGATACAGGTGCGGGTGGTTGCACCTTCACCGGAATCTAAGCCAACTTGACCACAAACATTTTATTTGCTTCTGGAATCTGCCCAACATAAAGTACTCGATCCAATGTGCACTAAAAGTCAGAGCTATAGAAAAATCTGCATAACTAATTTTCTGAACATAATATGAAAATATAGTGAAAATTAAATCCCAGTAAGTTCAACAATAAATCATCATCAATATAGCTCATCACATCATGTTCAGCTGTATAAACTACAGAAAATATCTTTGATCACATAATGCATTATATCTATGCACATAAGAATCATACTGTAATGATATGTATGACAGGATTAACTATTTTTAAAATATCATATGATGGCCATCAACTTATTCTCATTTCAAGCTACCCTGGTCAGGGTGAATATCCTCTACTCTCTGGTACGGGCTTTTCTCGCTCCGTCTGACATGGCACACTTTCTCTTTCTTTTCTCATAATCATAATTATAACCGTTGGTAGGGCGTCCCCTACTGGTGCACCACACGGATTGCCATGTGACCGTGCTCATTTCTTTTCTTTTCACAATGATAGCCAAAAATATACTTTCAATAACAAGTATGTTCATCAAAATATAACTATTACCATAAATCATTGGTAATCATACCATGAACATAACCATTTTAAATATTACTTTATAAAATAGTTCCATGTCAGAATTTCACACTTAAGATGGAAATAAGTTCATACAATGGAAATGGCTATGGCTATACTAGTCATTTATTAAGATTCATCTTCTTTTTAAATATTAATTTTATTTCTTTATTTTCTTGATGCAGGTTTTCATCCTATCTAACCTTCTCTTACTAATCAGAGCATAAATCCATCAATTTAACTCTGATGTAGATGATCTTGGTGTCCATTTCAAGATAAAACAATTATCTAAAACTATTATGTTGAACATTGTAGCAAAATATTAAGAAATCAAGGTGATATTACTCCCTAAATGTATAGGTTATTTCTTCTCGGATAGGTTCTGACCTCTATCTACTAATCGGACCATATCTACCTCATATGGACTCCAACTTGAGTAATTTTAGTGGCTAAATATCCGTGACACACATATCTATAATTCTTATGTTACCCAATTATTTTAATTTCATACAGATAACTCTCAGAAATTAAAATATAGAAGCTGTCCTAACATATTCTTCCCTGATGAACCATTTTCTGACCTTTGACTACTAATCAGCTCATATCTTCCTCATATGGACTCCAAATTAAATGATTCCAGTGGTTAAAAATCTATGACACACATAGATATAATTCTTATGTTAACCATTTATTTTAATTCCATACAGATAATTCCCAGAAATCAAAATACTGAAGCTATCCTAACATATTCTTCCCTGATGAACCATTTTCTGACCTTTGACTACTAATCAGCTCATATCTTCCTCATATGGACTCCAAATTGAATGATTCTAGTGGCTAAAAATCCATGATACACATAACTATAATTCCTATGTTAACCATTTATTTTAATTTCATACAGATAATTTTCAGAAATTAAAATACCGAAGCTATCCTAACATATTCTTCCCTGATGAACCATTTTTTGACCTTTGACTACTAATAAGCTCATATCTTCCTCATATGGACTCCAAATTGAATTATTCCAGTGTCTAAAAATCCATGACACACATAGATATAATTCCTATGTTAACCATTATTTTAATTCCCTACAGATAATTCCCAGAAATTAAAACACAGTAGCTATCCTAACATATTCTTCCCTGATGAACCATTTTCTGACCTTTGCTTACTAATCGGATCATATCTACCTCATATGGACTCCAAATTGAATGATTCCAGTGGATAAAAATCCGTGACACATATATCTTTAGTTCTTATGTTAACCATTTATTTTAATTCTCTTTAGATAATTTCTAGAAATTAAAACACAAAAACTTAAAATTCTGCCACCCATAGCCATACCCATGCAGAACTATCTACACCAACCTAAGTATTCAAACGTACATCACATGCAAGATCAATATGTAACATGATATAGCAACATACATGACCAATCATCAAAGTTCTAAGATCAAAATCTCATATAAATATTATAAGTTTCAAAAGTTTTCTTCAAAACGAAATATTGTTAAACTTACCTGGAGCACTTAGTCCCCTAGACTTCTCCTTCCTCTTTCTTCCTTTCTTCCTCTCCTTTCCTCACTTTACCTTGCTTCTATTTTTTCCTTTCCCTCACTTAGATGAAATTATAATGTTGTAAGGGTGAGTTTTCTTATATAGACCACTAAATAATTCACCTTTCATGATCATGGGTCTACCTTATCACAATTAAGATACACTTTGTTGAATTTTTTGGAAAACAAACAACTTATGTTCTTTTCTTCCTCTTCCTTAGTCAAGATATGCATAGGAAAAAGAGATTTACATTTTAAAAATTATGATGATATGTTCTTAAGATAAGGGACAAGGTCCCTTTGATTTAGGAATTCATTTCCATTTTCTTTTGTCTTAAACAAATATGATAGGTTTGCCTTTTTAGGTGGCAAATTTCTAGTCCTTGAATCTCCATTATTTGGTTGATATTATTTGTGTGTGATAGGAAAGTTTTGTCCTAATGCCATGTATTATCATACCACTTGCTAAAATTATGAGTGTAGGATATAGATGTTTTTGTCCTAAAGCCTTGTATTATCATGCCACTTGCCTAAATGATGAATGTAGAATCACACCACTTGCTAAATTTTTGTCTTAATGCCATGTAACCTAATCTTTATTATTATTATTATATCATCATTTATTTTATTTTATTTTATTTTTCCTCTTGGATTTGAGCTTATTTCTACCCATTTTCTTTGCTTTGGATAAAATTCTACCTTTCTTGGAGGGCTTGGTCACATTTTCATAATTTTTGAGCTATTGGTCTAATTACTATATCCTAGTCTAAATCTATGTTTTATTTCTTGCTTAGGTTATCCAATGGCTTGTTAGAAACTTATGTGAAGTGGAAAAACTCTATATGAAATGTCCATAGGTAAAAGTCCAATGTATGGGTAAAGATTTTAAACTTAGTAACTCAAGTTCTTGAATTAGGAAAAATTACCCTAATTCAATGTTCTTGAAATTTTAAGACCTTTACTTGTTTCTAAAAATTTATCTTCCTTATCCAAGAATTTTGCATCTCTTTAGTATGTTATTTCTAATTTCTTTCCTATTAGGTTTTCCTTCTTTATTTATTCTCTTAATGTTAGAAACATTTTCTATGCATATACATAAGGTGAAGAAATTCTAAGGACTATATTTCCTTTAGATATCTAAAATATTGTCTAATAAATTTTATTTCCTTAATTAAATTTTTTATGTACCTTTATCAATAAAAGAAACGAAATTAGGGATGTTACAGTAGGAGCTCCGCTTATCTTGGTTTCAAAGAGAGCTATCACTCCTAAGTTGTGAAAACTGATCATATCCCTAACAAGGTTTGGGAAAGCCTTTGCTCAAACTCTTCTACAATTCCACTTAAATATATTCATAGACATTAAAAAGTAAAGATAAGCATGGCAGGGGTCTTACAGCAAACTGTTATGAATTCTTATGGTATTAAGTGCCTCCAAAGTAGCCCATTCCTCGATCTGTCCTTCGAGTCCCTCTGGGCCAAAATAATGGGTGTAAGGCTTGGGTCTGGGGGTTTCTTTGGTTGGATCGTGTCTAACCCTCTATCTCCTATTTCAGTGTCTATGTCCATGATTTCCTTCCTACAGTTCTTGTGGTATGTGTTCACCCTTTTTGTCATAGTAAGAATGGGCTCAACCTGTTTCTCCTTAGGGGTGGGCCTTATGTTTTTCTCTGGAGACTTTGGTAGAATAATCGGGGCTGGTTTGTTCTAATTGAGCCAGATGAGTGAGTTTTATAACCATAAACTATACACTTTTTCTTATCTTTTTATCATATTTAAAATTTTTTTATACTTATCTTTAATTTTGTGCATCTTTTATAGATGGAGAGAAGAATAAAAATGGACTCAATTAGAGGAATCAAAGTTAAATTGTGATTTTTTGAGAATGATATATATAAATCAAGCAAAGAAAATAATTTCATTAGAGATGACTGAGTAAGGAGCATTATTTTTTTTACTCTTAAGACGCATCCTAATGGATATATTCATCAATTTAATCTTGATTTATGACTATATTTCTAAAAGAATTAAAACATAAAAATTCAATGTAGAACACTCAATATTAAAAATCTGTTTGCTGTTTGCTTTTCAACTTGATCTTATTACAGTATTTTAGCCATATCTCAGAAAATACGTATATTTTATGTACAAAATTTGGTAAATAAATAGATGATACAATTTTATACAATTTTCATGTTTATGTGATCAGTAAATTCAGACAACCAAAGGGTCAAAATTGGACTAGAAAAGAACATATTTACTGTTGCAGTTCAGCCTAACCTTACCGTAGTATTTAAACCCTATTTCAGAAAATAAATATTCAATGGATACAAATTTTGGTAAGTGAATAGTAGATACAATTTTTTACAACTTTCATGTTTAAGTTATCAAAAAATTCGGATATTAAAAGGGCCAAAATTAAGTTAGAAGAGATCATATTTGTTGTTGCAATCTAGTCTGACTTTGCTCAAGTATTTTGGCCATAAATCACAAAAAACGTGAAAAAACTTTCTCTACATTATATGGATAGAAAAATAATGAAAATATCTACAATTTTTATGTTGATGGAATTAGCGGATTCGGTGGATATTAAGGAGATATCTCACGATGACTTTCGGTACACATAATGCAACACAACTTGTCAATTTTAGTACAATTTGCTACTCACTCCCCTTATTGTGTCTATAAATAGAAACATCTTGTGAGTTAAAGAGGAGGAAAAAGAGTTGATAAGGAGTTTGAAAAAGTTTTTGTTAGAGTTTCAAGTGCTTATAATATTTGTATCTCTTTAGACATTTTGTATCTTTACTTTCTTTCATAATATTATCATGCTTTTTCATCTTTCATTTTGCTTTATTACTTTGATTATGAAGAACTAATTTGTTAATGTTAAGATGAAAGGGTAAAACTTTTCGTATGAAAATAATAATTTATCTAACTCTTAATTTTAAAATTTATATTTGATGTTGTATTTATTTTCTTGTTATTTATTTTTTTAGATGATGGTTTTGTTGTCCATCTATTATTTATTTTCTTATTATTTACTTTTTTAAATGATGATTTTGTCGCCCCCACTATTGTTATTTTTTTGTTATTTTCATTTTGAGGAGATGACTATGCTGCCTTTCTATTATTATTTTTTTACTATTTTTTTCTTAGAAGATGGTTTTATCGTCCCTCTATTATTTATTTTTTTGCTATTTTTTTCTTAAAGAATGGGGGATGGCTTTGTTGCCGTTCTGTTATTTATTTTCTTATTATTTTTTTTAGAAGATGGTTTTGTCACTCATCTGTTATTTATTTTTTTGCCCCTCTATTTTTTTTGTTATTTTCTTTCTTAACAGTTGGTTTTATTGCTTACTTTATATTATTATTATTGATTTTGCCACTTATTTGTTATTATGATTTTCTTCATTTTACATCTTTTTATTTTTTATTTTGTAAAGTGAGAATCTTGATATATTGTAGACAATTTTTGGCACAATAAATGCTTGAATTATTCTTGATTTATTGTAAATAATATAATGATTGGTATAGTGTATACTTGAATCTATTTTATAATAGTTGTTTTATTATAGTAATACAATAAAAAAAGGCAAATACAATTCATATATAAATCAAAGTGAATTTAAAGTAACATATCTTTCGAATGGAATTTCATTTATGTGAGGATTTTATTTGAGTAATAAAAGAGTTAAAATTTATTTTTATTTAATATACCAATAGTAAATCTCATAACCTTAACATGTTGCTTTACTTTGAATACATTTCTATTTAATTTCATTATTTTATTTTTTGCATACTTTGCTTAAAATTTTTCTCACAAAAAAAAATCTTGACAATTAGGTTATAAATATTTATTTTGAATCTGAATTAGATTTTTTCTTAAATGGCAATCTTTGTGGGATCAACTTTGCATACCACTAAATTTATACTTTAATAAATTCGTACACTTGCGAATTTTAATTAAAATAACAATAGGGTCCTTTGCTTTTTGAGCTCCTTGGCCCAATTGGTGCAAAATCCTTGGCTATCTGAATTTTGGGCCCTGCAGCACTTTTTCCCTAGTTGTTTGCCATTTATTCTAGTTTCTTCTAGTTCTTTGGTTTGCATAGACGTGCATTTGCATTTTTCTTTTTGCTAGGGCTCGTCTTAGTCATCTTTAGGGAGTCAGAAGCTTCCTCCTTCTCCTCTCATTCTGTAAGTGCCATACTTGCCTTGTCTTGTTCTTCATCAATGCTTGCGTGCTAAGTTGACTTGTTGGTTTCCTCGTGTAGCTCACTTAGAACTTCGAATCTTGAGCTTCCGAGGGGTTTTGTGTTATTTGACATCCTCGATTTTGACATGGTTATGGCTCAAAAATTGAGGTTCTTCTTACCCATCTTCGACGCAGCTTCTCTCGTGTTCCTCCTCCTCTCCGGTCGCTTCACGAGCATCCACGGCCCAAAGTTGCCTTCCATTTGTTGTTTCCTAGTATGTTCAATTCCTTTCTCTTACTTGTGTGCCTTATCTATATTCTTAGTTGGCGAAAAGGTTGAAGGTTTGTCTTGAATGTTCTTTGTTATTTCTAGGCACATATCGTGCCTGTGCCCATACTTTCCACATAAGAAACAAATAGAATGCAGTCTTTCGTATTCTATGTTGAAGAAAGATTTTCTGAGCCTAAACTTTGAGACCAGATTCCTACGAAAATCTATCTCCATGTAAATTCTAGCAAATTGGCCTCTTTCCACCCTTCGATCTTCCCTTGTGTTTGAGTTCAAACTTCTCAGTGTGTAAGGATCAATTTTTAGCGTTTTGTCTATTCTGTTACCCACTCCCCATAGGAAATTACTATTATAATATTTGATAGGTAGCCATGGGATTCTAATTTATACTGCTACCTTTTGAAGTTATCTTCTTGGGGTATGAAATTTGGTCTCCATCTTTGTATTACCAAGTAATGATCTGGGATCATTCATGGCCCCTCGTGAATAGCGTAGTTATAGTCCGCCTGGTTCGCAAAAGTGGCCAAGAAATAGTCATTGCCAATATCAATTAGTTTGAATTCTCCAACAAGATGCCATAGTCTGTGAAGTCTATCCTTCAAGTACTTGAAACCAATCCTTCTACCCATCAGTTTAATGATTAAAGATTTACTCCACGGTTTACAGTAATTCATTCATTCTTCTGGTGTGATTGTGATGCTAGGGTATATGGATTCTTCCAGATTCGCATCTTCATCCATTATTTACTCTTCAGATTCCTCATATGACCAGTTATCATCCAAGCTATCTTCCAAAGCTGGGTTATTAGGAATGCCATTAAACCTAAGAAGCTTGTCTTTGTACGACTTGTTTCCCCTTTCGAGATTATTTTGTTCGATTTTTGTTGTTTGTTCTCCTGTAAGATTTGCATGTATAGCCTCTGGTGGTGGCAGGATGGTGGTCAGAGTGTTTGCCATCTGTTTGTCCTATTTTGAGTCTGGAGTGGTGTCTTGGTTGAGTATGGTTAAGGCCGTAGTGTTTGTTGGGTCACCCTCCTTTCGTCCATAATCTCCCCCTCCAATACATTAACCTTAATTTTTTTACTGCTTCTCTAGAGAAAGTCTTCCTCCTCCTTAGAGAGGGATAGTGATGTTGTTATTGCTTGATTTTCCTGCTTGTCGTCGTTTGCCATTAATCTTTAATCAACTCCTGTTCCTCTCAACACCTAAATAAACAATGTGAAAGATAGACCATAATTTTAAAGTGCCCCACTAACCAGATATTCACTACCTTTCATAAAGAAGAAGATATAGAACCCAGACCTTCTTGTGAAGTATGAATTTTGCGCGTGAACCTTATTTACGTGAAATTTAGTTTTGGTGACTGTTGAGCAAAAATTGTCAAGACCAAGGGATTATAGTATTTAAATTTAAATTGTCAAGACAATAATAGTGGATATGTTGATGGGGAAGTATAGATTTATAAAAAGAAAGAAAATTAGCATTGTTCAAAATAGTTTACCACAATAATAATCAACAACAGAAACTCTGCAATATGCTTTTTGAGCGGTCGAAGATGAAGAATTGAATGTTGGAAAGAAACCTAGAGAGTGATTGAATGAAAAGTAAAGATTGGAGTTAGAACTTTATTAAGATTTATTAATAAAAAGATAATGTTATTTTTTCAAAGAAGAGTATGTAAATTTAATTAAAGAATCTCTTAAAATATAATTTTTTTTAAAAATACTCAATATATAATATACTACAAGTCTTGAACCAATTGGGTACCATAGAATTTAGGTCAGTACTCTTAAAGTTTTTTTTTTTTTTTGTAAGAAAATTATATCATGTTGATTTTATGATTTCTATATCCAACCACGAATTCCCACCTTGGTGCGAAAATTTCCCCTCACTGCCGACAAGCAAGAGGCGGGAGCCGGGAGGCATCATTTGCTTACTGTTGAAGATGAAGTGGTGTCCATTTAAGCTCCAAATGTTAGTAATGTTTATTGTTTTACTTTAGTACAACAATAACGAACGAGATAAATGCAATATTAAACGGATTATAAAAGTAAATGGAAGAGATATTTAATTTTATATGAAATTTTGTTACATAAATAAGCGTGACTAGACTTAAAATGATATTTAAAGTATTAAAATTTTCTCACCTTAAAAAGTATTAGCTTTTTGTAATGAAATTTTCTTATTGCTCCAAGTGTTGTCGCCTGGCTTTTTCGTAGAGAAGCTTACCGACCTACAACAAAATGGTCACCCTCCTTCCCAGAAATATACAACGGTAGGTAGGAGACTATTGAAATGATTTTTTGTTTTTTTGGAGAGACGAGACTATTGAAATGATGGCCGATTTGGGTAGACGATGATAGCCGAAATGATGGGTTGATAGTTAGTTATGAAATGGGCTAATGCTGGAATCCACTTATGAGTGGGCCTAGAATTTGTTTTCCCTTTTGTCAGTTGCCAATTGTTGAAAGTAAATGATGCTTCCCTACATTCATGCACCCTAATTGTATATATCTTTTTTTTTTATTGCGAAAAATCTGCAATGACTCGAAGAATTACGATATAACCAACCTAATTGAAATTTGACAGCACTTAGTCTCCACACATTGTTAAGTTCTGGTGGGCAAATATGTCCCGCAAGAAAAAGTTCCGTATTACAATTTACAAAATTAATTATATATAGTGTGGTATAAAATAGAATAGAATAGTAGTTAAAAAACAATTTTTCCTATGGTATCGTTCAAATCAACTTAAGATTTGAAATCGCGTGGACGAGGGTTAATAGTTTGAATTTCAAACTAAAGAATTACTTTTCTTTGTAATTAAATAGTAAAGTAACCAAAAAGAAACAATAGTTTGTCTTACTTAACCATGATTTTGAGTATTATAAAATAACATTTATTTGATAAACAAATAATAGAATGTCGTAAATATTTTGATTAATAATAATTTTTATGAATATTGTGATGGATGTTAAAATATTTAAATTTATAATATTATATTATAAAGTAAAATGAATAATTTTAATTTTTTTAAAAAAATTTGAATAACAAAGGAATATTGAAATTTTTTTAAAATCACTAATTTTTAGAAAAATTATCAAATATGTAAAGATAAATTATCCTTTCAACAACGTCTTTTCTATATATATTGTTAAAGTTTGCTGGTCCTTTGAAAATGTTAATGAATATGATTATATACAATCTCTGAAAATATACATGTAAAGAAATAGTTTAGAAAAAACAAATGAATAGCTTACCCCAATTGTTTGTCAAGATGGTGGCGTGGCCCAACCGTAATCCCTGATTTCGCCCTAATTCGTAGAGTAGGGTCCAACATTTGCTTTTTGGGGCCGCGTGTTGATCACTCGCTCAACGGCTATGGCCCTCCCCATGAAATTGGTCGACACAACGAGTCAGTAGTCAAAAAGGCCTTGCTCGCGGTTCGGTATGCACGGCGTTAAAATGACTTTTCCGTTCCCCCCCCCCCCCACCCCCCAAACCACATGGAAAAACACAAAGACCCTACATTCTCGACCATATATATTATTACAGTACAACCCCCCCCCCCCTCACTCTTCTCGTCCTCTAAACATAAATATACAAATATCAAGGCATTCCCAAGTTATTGTGAAAAATATTTTTGAAACAAATATTTATTAATACAATTTGAAAAAATTAGTCATATACTATTAATACCTGGTAAAAATATATATAAAAAAAACCATCCCCAAGTTTCCCTATGAAACATCCTTTTTCCGCATTTGTTTTTTTTTTAATATTATTTTAATTTTAATTAATAGTTTATAATATTTGACACAAACTTTTTTATGAGACAAGTATTTAATTTAAAAATATTTTTACAAATAAATAATCATATATTTGTTTTAAATATGCATATATGATATAAAAATTAAAAATGATTAATGAACAACAAAATTAATGGTTCACAAATATGAACAATATAATGTTTGAGGATATCAAATTTTTTTATTTCAAAAATTAAATGAGATGTTCGTTTCAATTTGAAATATACAATTTGAAGTAATTGCACAAAAATTATATCAATCAATATTAGTATTTCTTTTGAGGGGTCGTCAAAGTTATTGTAACAGTCGCTGCATGTGAGAAAGATTTTTTATTTGTGCTTCTTTCGGAAAGAAAATTAATGATTAACAATCAATAGATAAAAATATGAAATATTATTAAGAGAATTTTGATAAAGGGTAATTTTGACAAATACATTTCCAATTCCACCAATAAACACATTTTATCACAAGTCACATTAATTTTGATATGATCAGACACAGTTTTGCCATTATAATCACATCATGAATTCTTTATAACTTGAATGATTTGTAGTCGTTAAAACTGACTAGATCAACGGATGGAAGCCGACCTTTACCCACGATAATGATTCGAATATTTTTAAAGATCTTCCCCCCCCCCCCCCCAACCCCACAGGTGTTTCTGTTTTCCATGCCTCTTTCTTCCAATCTTGGTATGCTCGACAGTAATAACTGCAAATTTCAATAAAAGTTTGTGCAAGGCATATAAATAACAAAATAACAAAAGTTATGATAAGGCAACCGAATTGTTAAAATCTCCCGGTGATCCACCGCATTCAGACGAGTAATTGGAAAAACAAAAACAAAAACAAAAAACAGTGACAGTGTTAGAATGTCTCTTTCATGTCTGCGTGGGGTTATCAACATGTCCCACCCACAAAAAAATATGTAAAAACATTTGACACAACTATTAATCTCTGCGTCATTAATAAGGAAATTCGTAAACTTCTTTAATTTTTTAATTTGATTTTTTATTTTTTGAATAAAGAAGCTGACCGGCTTTATATATAGTGGCGCCCAAATCTTTGGCTCATGGTTTATCTAGTCAGAATCGGCCAAGTAATAGTATCGAGCAGCTCTGCTGTCCTGGGACACTTCTCGCTCTCTCTCGATGCCCAAAAGCAACCACCGACTTCATCTTTTCAGTTAAATTGAGGAAAACCCAGAAAGAACCGAAAATGAGGGGTTTTCTTCCCGTGGTCTTGACCTTAGCCACCGTGTTGGTACCGGTATCGGTAGTATACAGTGGATTGCCGGCGAGTTTTCTCCCTCTTGAACGGGCTATTCCTCTAAGTCAGCGAGTGGAACTGGAAGCACTCAGAGCTCGCGACAGAGCCAGGCATGCTCGAATCTTGAAAGATGTGGTGGGTGGTGTTGTCGACTTCTCAGTCGAAGGGACCTCCGATCCTTACTCCGTTGGGTACGGGTAAATCTACCATCCGGGTTCTATTCGTTTTATCATTTAAGAATTTTTAACGCGCGTGCATTTATTGGCATTTATATTGTACTGACCTCTTCCCATTGCCCATTTGGATGACGAAAAATGCTGGGAATGATAAAAGAAAAAAGATGGAGATCGAGTATCTGAGATCATAGTTTTAACTGATGGGTTCTGCCGTTCTCTCTTCTTTCATTATTACCCATAAATCTTTGTTCTTGACATTTTCCCGGTCTTTCTTCGTACTTTTTTACTCTTTACTGCTCGCTCTCTTGTACAGTCTGTTCAGATTCAAGGTTGATAAGTCACCTGTAATATATTCTTCTAAGATGAGGTAATCTTGGTTTTCTTTTTTAGGCTGTACTTTACGAAAGTGAAGCTGGGCTCTCCTCCGAGAGAATTTAACGTCCAGATTGATACTGGAAGTGACATATTGTGGGTTACTTGCAATGCTTGCAATGATTGCCCTCAATCTAGTGATCTTGGGGTAAGATTTTGGTTATTTTTATTACGCGGTAACTTGGGAAATAAAGAATTATTTGAAGCATAATGCCTTGCCCTTGTTGGTATGTTCTGCAACCTACAGATTGAGCTCAATTACTTTGATACAGCCAGTTCATCCACGGCTATGCTCGTTTCCTGCTCAGACCCAATATGTACTTCTGCGCTTCAAAGTGCTGCCACCGAATGCTCCTCTCAGATTAATCAGTGCAGCTACACCTTCCAGTATGGAGATGGAAGTGGGACATCGGGTTATTATGTATCTGATGCTATGTATTTTGACATGATCGTGGGACAATCTACGCTTGCTAATTCCTCGGCTACCATTGTTTTTGGGTGAGTTCTTAATCTTATGCTTTTATGAACAAGGTATGTGCATTCGAAGTGGAAACATGTAAAGAGCACAGTCGAATGGAAGGGTCCGAGAAGCCTAGCCTTACAAATATGACCACTTATTTTTCCTCTTATAAAGATTACAATCTGAATTTTGTTAGCAGTAAATTGTGTCGTATTCTTCAAGCTTGCACAGAATTGTAGGGTATGTTTGGTAGAAGTGAAAATGGGAGAAAGTGGTGAGGGAGGGGTGAAAATCGGCAATGTATTATTTGTCAATATATGGACTTTTTTAATAAAAGGGAGAAAAGGTAAATAAATAGGGGTAAATTAACTTGAGCACCTTATGAATTTGAAGTTGTTCACTCTTTTTTTTTAAAAAAAAAATCTTGCTTCTATTATTGTAGTTTTACCCAGATACTCCTATATTTATGTTAATATGGAACTTTGGTAATTGAAATGAATTCTTTTGGATGGGTTGTTTTGGGTATAGGTGTAGCACCTACCAGTCTGGAGATTTGACTAAGACAGATAAAGCAGTTGACGGAATTTTTGGGTTTGGCCCTGGTGCTCTATCTGTTATGTCGCAATTGTCATCACGGAGCGTAACACCCAAAGTTTTCTCTCATTGCTTAAAAGGAGATGGCAATGGAGGAGGCATACTAGTTCTTGGTGAAATTTTGGAGCCAAGTATTGTTTATAGTCCACTTGTCCCATCACAGTATGTCCTCTCGTCTGCACTTTCTTCTCATTTTCTTTCTCCAAATGGTGGACAATTTTTTTTTCCTAAATATTGCATAACATTGATTGAAGGGAATGTATTAGTTATTTGCATTTCTGCAGTAAATCATGATAACATTTACAACTTATTTAGTAGTTGTGAAATAATCTCTCTGGAATTTTTGTACTTCTGCTATGGATGACAGAAAATAAAGGATTAGCATTGCGATTTGATCACTTGAAAGTTAATAGATCATCTTTTTGTATCCCTAGCTTACGTAATGATTCTGATTCTTGTTTGGTGCATTGTATTAATGTTTAGTATGATGAAAATATGTTATCTTTTGTTCTGAAATTGGAGTTTTCAATTTTCTAAAGGGTAATTCTAGTTAAAAGTAGTGGAGTTTGAATGCTTATATATTTGGGTTAGAGCCCCTTGTGGAGAAGAAGATCTCCTTGGTTTCGCTAGATGATATTGTTTTGAATGGTTCATTCTACGCTCCTAACCCAGACCTTCGTCTCTTCATTTTTTTCTATATCTTGGACAGAGTTACATGCCAAGGTCTTTTTAGATGAGAGTGAACGAACCTGGAAGTATAGATTTTTTAAAAATCTGTGCATTTTTAAATCTTCCACTTAATATGCATTGTTTTGATTTATTGAAACAAAATTTTTAAACTGAATATGAAAGACGATACACAACACCTTGTTTTAATTTGATATATGAAAGTTGATATTTCTGGCAAAAATTCAGGTCCCTAAAATGCTTTTTATGTTATTTTTCTTGTTAAATAACTAGCATTTCTATGCAAGATACAGTATATGGAGTTGTATCTGACTACTTCCTTAATTCAATTTCAGGCCTCATTACAACTTAAATCTACAGAGCATTGCTGTCAATGGACAAATCCTCCCAATTGATTCATCTGTGTTTGCAACATCTACCAACCAAGGAACGATAGTTGACTCTGGTACAACATTGGCATACCTTGTTGAAGAAGCATATGATCCTTTTGTCGATGCTGTAAGTTTTCTTGTTCCTCCATTGCAAATTAAAAACATTATATTGTAGTTAAACATAATGATCCATGATATGATCGCCTTTCTCCAGATAAATCTCTTTAGAACACAGTTTTAGATGCCTATTTATGCTGTAACTTATTACGAAAAGCAGCAATTCATCAGAATGAGTAATAGAAAGGTTTTTCTATCTCAATCAGAAAGTTGGGCAGTTAATTAGAGGTTTTCCTCATTTTACATATATTTGGGTCCATTGAACACACAATATCCAATAATGGTTTAAGGTGATAATGCCTCTATATTAAGTCTTTCGTGGGGGTGTAGAAGGGAGGCACAAAAATG